>OZ037937.1:0-1200000 GCA_964035585.1 Polytrichum formosum
CTAAACCCTAAACCCTAAACCCTAAAAACCCTAAACCCTAAACCCTAAACCCTAAACCCTAAACCCTAAACCCTAAACCCTTAAACCCTAAACCCTAAACCCTAAACCCTAAACCCTAAACCCTAAACCCTAAACCCTAAACCCTAAACCCTAAACCCTAAACCCTAAACCCTAAACCCTAAACCCTAAACCCTAAACCCTAAACCCTAAACCCTAAACCCTAAACCCTAAACCCTAAACCCTAAACCCTAAACCCTAAACCCTAAACCCTAAACCCTAAACCCTAAACCCTAAACCCTAAACCCTAAACCCTAAACCCTAAACCCTAAACCCTAAACCCTAAACCCTAAACCCTAAACCCTAAACCCTAAACCCTAAACCCTAAACCCTAAACCCTAAACCCTAAACCCTAAACCCTAAACCCTAAACCCTAAACCCTAAACCCTAAACCCTAAACCCTAAACCCTAAACCCTAAACCCTAAACCCTAAACCCTAAACCCTAAACCCTAAACCCTAAACCCTAAACCCTAAACCCTAAACCCTAAACCCTAAACCCTAAACCCTAAACCCTAAACCCTAAACCCTAAACCCTAAACCCTAAACCCTAAACCCTAAACCCTAAACCCTAAACCCTAAACCCTAAACCCTAAACCCTAAACCCTAAACCCTAAACCCTAAACCCTAAACCCTAAACCCTAAACCCTAAACCCTAAACCCTAAACCCTAAACCCTAAACCCTAAACCCTAAACCCTAAACCCTAAACCCTAAACCCTAAACCCTAAACCCTAAACCCTAAACCCTAAACCCTAAACCCTAAACCCTAAACCCTAAACCCTAAACCCTAAACCCTAAACCCTAAACCCTAAACCCTAAACCCTAAACCCTAAACCCTAAACCCTAAACCCTAAACCCTAAACCCTAAACCCTAAACCCTAAACCCTAAACCCTAAACCCTAAACCCTAAACCCTAAACCCTAAACCCTAAACCCTAAACCCTAAACCCTAAACCCTAAACCCTAAACCCTAAACCCTAAACCCTAAACCCTAAACCCTAAACCCTAAACCCTAAACCCTAAACCCTAAACCCTAAACCCTAAACCCTAAACCCTAAACCCTAAACCCTAAACCCTAAACCCTAAACCCTAAACCCTAAACCCTAAACCCTAAACCCTAAACCCTAAACCCTAAACCCTAAACCCTAAACCCTAAACCCTAAACCCTAAACCCTAAACCCTAAACCCTAAACCCTAAACCCTAAACCCTAAACCCTAAACCCTAAACCCTAAACCCTAAACCCTAAACCCTAAACCCTAAACCCTAAACCCTAAACCCTAAACCCTAAACCCTAAACCCTAAACCCTAAACCCTAAACCCTAAACCCTAAACCCTAAACCCTAAACCCTAAACCCTTGTAACCCTAAACCCTAAACGCCGACCCCCCGAACCTATAGAACACCCATGTAACCCTAGGATGCCCACGTAACCCTAAACCCCGAATCTAGCAATCCGGAAACTTGTATCAGTTTCCGACTCCGCCACCGCAATCGCAAGGGTCGAAAATGGGGGGGTAGCCAAAACCTCGGCTCGAAATGCCGACCCCCCAAACTGAAAGAACGCCCATGTAACCCTAAACCCCGTATCTAGCAATCCGGAAACTTGTATCAGTTTCCGACTCCGCCGCCGCGATCACAAGGGTCGAAAATGGGGGGTTAGCCAAATCCTCGGCTCGAAACGCCGACCCCCCAAACCTATAGAACACCCATGTAACCCTAAACCAGCTTTTTCTTCAGGATCTGACCCTATACCCTATACACCCATGTGCACATGAACCACAAGAACCTTGTTGCATGTGGATCCCACCACGACACAACGGATGTGGGTCCCACCACAACGTAATGGTAGCGGGTCCCGCCACAACATAAATGCATGTGGGTCCCACCATGAGTTGTTGCATGTGGGCCCCATGACATGCCTTATATGTGTGTATTCATATATTATATATATACACATGTATTTGGTGTTTATTTCCACCTAAATCCCTTAGCCGCATACCATTTATTTAGACACACCTTAAAGTTGTATGTTTAGATATTCTTTCAAAACACCACCCTATAGATCTATGCTAGAGCATTTCAAAATGCCAAAAAACTTGCCAATCGGATACCGTATGCAAAAGTTATGGATGGATGAAGTTTCCCATTTCTTCATCCATCCATAACTTTTGCATACGTGGACGTATCCACGAGTGCCATACCATTCGGGAATGCCCATTTGTAGCCTTACAACGTCCCGCAATCCAAATTTCAAAATTCGCAATTCTTACAAAAGTCAACTCTGGTGACCCGAAAGTCAACACATCCTATATCTCACAAATGGCGATAGTGTTAAGGTGGTTTTTTACTCCATGATGTTCACAACCCTTGAAAATGGGGGGGTAGGTGCCCTCCACGCTCCCAAATTCCGCAACCTCCCAAAGATAGCAATTTTTTTGGCCACTTTTGAAACGCTTATACCGTGCAACCACGAACTTTTTTTAGCAAACCAAGGGCACCATTGGATTCACAACACCCACAAATAGGGGGGTAGGTCCCTTCAAAATTCAAAAATACCCTAATGTGAAGAAAGTCAACTCACCACCAAAAAGTCAAACTTGCTATATCTCACAAATGGCGATAGTGTTAAGGTGGTTTTTTTCACCATTGGGTGGGCAATCCTCTATAATGGGGGGGTAGGCCAAAAAAACCATAAAAAAAGTATGGCCAAAATTTGGGAACACCCCTGTAACCCTAAAATAATCAAAGTCAACAAAGTCAACCGAAGTCAAACTGGTCATAACTTCTAAATATGGATACATTAGGGAAATATTTTTATATATTTGGATTCCTTATGCCTTAAAATGGGGGGGTAGGTCACCTCAAACTTCCAAAAATAGCATGTCATTTTTAGCCTAATAGCCTTGTAACCCACATGGGTGGGCCCCACCCTAAACTTTGCATTTTTAGGTAAACCCCTTACATGTGGACCCCACAAATGGTATTGTACAACAACCCCACATCCCACCCCTTAAAATAATCAAAGTCAACAAAAGTCAACAAAGTCAACCGAAGTCAAACCGGTCATAACTTCTAAATATGGATACATTAGGAAAATATTTTTGTATATTTGGATTCCTTATGCCTTAAAATGGGGGGTAGATCACCTCAAACTTCCAAAAATAGCATGTCATTTTTAGCTTAATAGCCTTGTAACCTACATGGGTGGGCCCACCCTAAACTTTGCACTTTTAGGTATATCCCCTTACATGTGGACCCCACAAATGGTATTGTACAACAACCCCAACATTCCATCCTTAAAATACTTAAAGTCAACAAAAGTCGACAAAGTCAACCAAAGTCAAACCTTTCATAACTCCTAAATATAGACACATTAGGTAAATGTTTTTACATATTCGGATTCCTCATGCCTTAAAATGGGGGGGTACATATCTTTAAAACTTTCACCGCCCCCCAAATTTAGCAGCTATGGCCATTTTAAGAGTTTGACTTTGACCACCTATAAATACCACACACCTCCACCTTTTAAGGAACTTTTTGGACCATCCTATTTATATAACTAAGGAGAACCATATAGGACTTTAACATTTTCCACTTTGCTTTTTATAATAAAAAGTCAACCGTCTTAGCCTAAAGTCAACGGGGCTATATCTCCCAAATTTAGACACATTAGGGAAATGTTTTTACATATTTGGAATCCCCATACCTTAAAATGGGGGGGTAGGGCCCATCAAAATACCAAAAAAAGTATGTCATTTTAGTGGGAACACCCATGTAACCCTAAACCCTAAACCCCTAAACCCTAAACCCTAAACCCTAAACCCTAAACCCTAAACCCAAAACCCTAAACCCTAAACCCTAAACCCTAAACCCTAAACCCTAAACCCTAAACCCTAAACCCTAAACCCTAAACCCTAAACCCTAAACCCTAAACCCTAAACCCTAAACCCTAAACCCTAAACCCTAAACCCTAAACCCTAAACCCTAAACCCTAAACCCTAAAACCCTAAACCCTAACCCTAAACCCTAAACCCTAAACCCTAAACCCTAAACCCTAAACCCTAAACCCTAAACCCTAAACCCATACATATAAGTCTAAATGCTTAACATGTGTGGGCCCCGCCATGACATTCATACATATAATCCTAAGACTCATACATGTGTGGGCCCCACCATGGCATTCACATATAACACCGTGAACCCAAACACAATGTGGGCCCCACAATGACATTCATACATATAATCCTAAGACCCATACACAAGTGGTCCCCACCATAACATTCAATATAAAACCAAAAAAACCCAAACACTTGTGGGCCCACCGTCAAATAATGTGCTCAACATTATATCATTGTATATTTAATTCATATACACATGTGGGGCCCACCATGACATTTATCATACAACGCCCTAAATTCACGCCTGGATCTCACCACGACATAATGCATGTGGGGCCCACCATTACATTGCACTTTATGATACAAACCATTACATGTGGGCCCCACAAATGATCTCCTAGGACAACCCACAATATCCTACCCTTTCAAATCCATAAAGTCAACAAAAGTAAAAAAAAAGTCAACCAAAATCAACCGAAGTCAAACCTCTCATAACTCCTAAATATAGATAGATTAGGGAAATGTTTTTACAGATTCGGATTCCTTATGCCTTAAAATGGGGGGTACATGTCTTAAAAACTTTCATCAACCCCCAAAATTAGCGGCAATTGCCATTTTAAGATTTTGGCTTTGACCGCCTATAAATACCAACCACCTCCACCTCTTGGGAAACTTTTTGGACCATCCTATATATATAACTAAGGACAACCATATAGGCCTTTGAAATTTTCAAAATTACTTTATATAGACCTTAGTCAACAACCCTAGCCAAAAGTCAACGGTGCTATATCTTCCAAATTTAGATAGATTAGGGAAATGTTTTTATAGATTTGGATTCCCCATACCTTAAAATGGGGGGGTAGGTCACCTCAAAATGCTAAAAAAAGCATGCCATTTTTGGCCGGACACCCTTGTAACCCTAAACCCTAAACCCTAAACCCTAAACCCTTTGACTTTTACCACCTATAAATACCACACACCTCCACCTTTTAAGGAACTTTTTGGACCATCCTATTTATATAACTAAGGAGAACCATATAGGACTTTAAAATTTTCCACTTTGCTTTTTATAATAAAAAGTCAACCGTCTTAGCCTAAAGTCAACGGGGCTATATCTCCCAAATTTAGACACATTAGGGAAATGTTTTTACATATTTGGAATCCCCATACCTTAAAATGGGGGGGTAGGGCCCATCAAAATACCAAAAAAAATATGTCATTTTAGTGGGAACACCCATGTAACCCTAAACCCTTCATGAAGGAGCTGGGTTTATGAAGGAGCTGGGTTTATGAAGGAGCTGGGTTTATAAAGGAGCTGGGTTTGTTTAGTTAGAAGCTAAGAAGCTGGGTTTACGAAGGAGCTGGGTTTATTTAGTTAGAAGCTAAGGAGTTGGGTTCATGAAGGAGTTGGGTTTATGAAGGAGCTAGGTTTATGTAATTAGAAAGTAAAGAGATGGGTTCATGAAGGAGCTTAGTAGATAGCCTACTTAATTAGCTCATAGACAAGTAGTTAGTTACATTATGCTAGTTAGTGTTATGTGTGGCTTTCACAAGTAAATGTATTTGAGATTGACTATAGAGAATAGTGTTTTTTAACACTTGCATCCTCTCTTTAAAAATAAACCACGTGCACAAATTAATGGAGAATGTGGAGCACTCTCGCGATGGCAAGACAAAGGAAGCAAAGACCAAAGGTGCGAGGGAGAGATTGACATAAGTCACATAAGTATTTCTTAATACTTAAAGGCTTATGTACGGTATGGAGACACCAAGTGAGACCTCTTATAGTAGCGATACGGAATACACAAGTGATAGTTCAAGTGGTAGTATAGAGTCAACGGCACGGACTCCATTTAGGAGAGGGATATCCTTAAGGGCTCGTGTAGCTAAAGCGGCCGGATGGACGTTAGAAGCAAACAAAGACAAAATAGCACCCGAGCATAAGGAGGTTAAAATAACATAGTTAACTTGTGCATTCTCCATATACGTATTGAAATCGTACATTGAGTTGTTAAAAGTGAAATTCCAGTTAAATCCAAGACCACTTGAAGGGTGAACCTTGCACTATGGACTCATCCAAGTCCAAATCCAATACCGCGGAGGAATGTGAGCCCAAACCCACTACTCGGACTACGGACGCTTAAGGGTGGGGGGTTTGGCCTCACATAATTGGTGCGTCCGCCGGGAGCGAAGCGGAAGGTAGTTACAAGACTTGGAGGCGACTAGGAGACTTGGAGGCAACTAGGAAAAATTGGAGAGACAAACTTGAGAGAAGGGAAGGAGCACCCGAAACTCGGTAAGTATTCTCTCTTTGGGTTACATTTGAATTCATTGTATTTCAACTATTCCTTGGAATGAATTGCATTGTCAATTACGCAAATTCATTTTTGAGGAAGGAGCGCGGCGAAGGTACGTCCTCAACCTTTTTGGGGATTTGCTAAGAACTTAAAAGGAACCTATAACCGAGTAGCTCATTAAAACATTAGAGGGTAAATTCACCTTAGGACATTGAACTTTGACACTCACCTCGGGGTGAGTCTCAAAGTTTTGGGAGTTGTCATTTCATGCTCTAGATTAAATTAATATTTCACAAAGTTTATGGTGTTGTTACATTGAGTCACGATTGAGGGGAGTGCTAACTCACAGGGGGATGCGATTGCTCAAGGTATGTTTATTTCTTCAAAGTGAACTCATTAACTAATTAAGGAATGCCTTTTGTACTCGTGATTGTTGTTATCCGTTGTAGAGGGTAATTCCCGAATTGTGGATGGTGTGAGAAGTTGAAGGGTGAAGCCTCGACTTTTAACATAATCTACTCGGAAGGTCACCCCCTCACAATCGGTATTGTGGTGAGTGTTAATTTGCGGGAAGGTGCGGAGGTGATGCTCCGACTTAACCAAAAAATTAACATGAACATGCCTATCCCCTATTGGGATTCTTTCACCTAAGTGGGCTTGCAGGTTCTTTTCCTCACCTCCTAAAAAAATTATAACCACACCAAGACAAGTGAAAATATTAAGAGGGGAATTGCTAGGATTATGTGTGGTCAAGTGAGGGTCGATCGATTCTTATGGAATGCAAAGTAAGACTCGCTCACAAAAACCAAGTTTGATAGTAGGACTAGAGAAATCCACTCGAAAGAGGCGGTCCTCTAAAATCAGTGATAGATTAGAACAAGATAATGTTAGAATAGAGAGTTGTTTGAACGTCGAACCTAGGACTAGGTCAATTCTAGACACCTTAGAACTTGGAGCTCAACTTGAAGAGGAGATCACTCCCTCCAAATTGAGTGGTGAAACTTCTTCGGAAAATTACACACTTAGAGAAGAATTCCCGGTAGAAGTTGATAGGGGATTGTTGAATAGTTCACCGGTCACCATGGCCGAGGAACGGGGGATGGATCCACCACCCATACCCCCAATTCCGCCCATACCTCCTATACCTCCAATAGACCCATTGGTTAGGCCAAGAGGCCTACCAATTGTGGTTCCACAAAATTTAGCGGCGATGGATATGCCATCTCATCTCCCTAAATTTTATGGGACCAAGGATGAGCACCCCTCTCGGCACATGGAACGGTATATCGAACGGTTGGCTAGCTTCCTCATAACCGACCCGGGTTATTGGTTAGTGTGGTTTCCTACCACTCTAGAGGGGGAAGCCTATGAATGGTATCGGGATCATGCCGAGGGACATTTTAGGGGATGGGAACAATTACAAAGGGAGTTTCTTAACGAATTTAGGCCGGAAGTGGGTCAAAGTACCGCATTAAGGGCATTGTCGTCATTGAAGCAAGGAAGGGAGGAAGAAATTTCGGCTTACATTAGGAGGTTTGATTTAGTGTGCACTAGATTTGTGGGTACCATGCTCAACGACGACACGCTAAAGCAATTTTTCATTCAAGGGTTTTTTAAGTCCGGAACTATTAGGGGTGTTCTAGAAAGGAATCCCTTGACCTTGGCGGATGCCAAGCGTGCGGCTAGAGATATTGAAAACTTGGATAAAGATCACGAAAGGCTATGGAGAAGGGAGGATGAATTGATCCCACAATTCATCCCCATACGCCCTAGGGTGGTAGCGGTAGAACCCGCTAAGTATGAGAACCAAATTCCATATGCCATTGTGGACACCGGCCCCCGACCTTTAGCGGTTAGGGAACCGGCACCTCTTTTGGCACTACCGGCCCCTAGAACGGATCCACACTTGGAGGAGGTTGAGAGAAGACTAGGTGCTAGCCAACTAGGATTCCAAGAGGCTATGATAAAACAAATGCAAAGCCTCACGGATCAAATGTCATTAATGATCCGGAGTCAACAACCGGGGCCTCCACCCCCGGTTGAGTCGGGTAGGCATTCTTCCGGATTATGGTGTGTCCAATGTGGCCAACCGGGCCACACGCGTCAATTTTGTAGAAGTGGACAAAACCGTGACCAAAGAGGAAACGGTAACCCACCTCAACAAAATCAACGAGGTCAAGCGCCACCTCACTATGGAAATGGAAGCAATAGAGGACCACAACCTAGAGGGCAAGGTGGCCAAAATTTAGAGAAGAAGGAATTTCATCCCTTTTGTGGAAGGTGGCACGCTCAAGGACAATGTTGGTCCGAAGGTCAAGAGTTTAATTGTAGCAATTGTGGAGGAAGTCATCCCTCGGATACGTGTCGCCAACCGGACAAAATAATTAATGTCCCTTACCCGGTGGCTAATCCACAACAACAAGCAAGGGATAATATGCGAGGTGCTAGGCCACAAGGAGTACCGGCCAATGAACTTAGGCCACCTAACTTATACTATGACCATAGTAATGCTAGGCAAACTTTTCATCCACCGGCGGGCTTGCAAACTACAACCGGTTACATTCCAATACAAAATAGACAAGGAGTTCCACCTAATGGTAGTAACGGGAGACAAGCGCCTCCAACGGATCCGGGACCATCTAACTCCCAAGATGTTAGGTTCATGGATGGAGTGTTGGAGGCCACATGTGATGACATGCTTCCTCTCCCAACGAGAATTGGAGAGGAGCAAAGTCAATGGCCTCCTCACACCAATGCTATTACATATGAGTTAGTGAAGGGTAAGGGTGTGGTTGAAGAAGCACCTGCACTAGCGGTAACTACTAGGGCTAGGAGAGGGGATGCCCCGTTGGAGGTAGGAATAGGAGAGCAAGGAAATTACTCTTCGGATGAAGAGATTAATCTCTCCGAGTTGGATAGGGTAGCTAGAAGAGCTACTAAGGATGTGGAGAGGGAAAATATAATTTTACAAGATAGGGAGAGGACTAATGCGATACATGACTTGGATAATAGCGATGTGGGTGAATGGGAAGGACCGGGGGTTCCCGTAGACGAATTCGACGTAGTGGGTAATTCTAAGGTGGAAAGATCTACCGGGTACGACTTGTGGGCGGACCTTAGTACACTCAAGGCGGATATTACTTTCGGCCAACTATTGGAAATTTCACCCACGGCAAGGAAAACATTAAAGGAGGGAATGCCGGTACACAAGAGGATGAGGAAGGTGAAAGCTAAAATAGCCGCTAGGATCCAATCACAAGGTGGAAGAGACGTGAAAGCTATAGAAATAGAAGTTGTTATAGTAGATAAGGTGGTTCCTAATGTGCTAGTCGACGGAGGGAGTAGTCTAAATATACTACCGGAGGATACTATGAAAAAATTGGGACTTGGACTCACGGGGCCTTCACCTTTGGTCATAAATATGGCAAATCAAAGTTCGACTACGCCTTTGGGGATGATCAAGGATTGTAGAATGACTACGGGAGGCGAGGAGTACTTGGTCACCTTCCATGTCATTAAAATGCACTCCAACAAGGACACCTTCCCCATTTTGCTAGGTAGGCCTTGGTTGCGGATGGCGAATGCTATGGTCAATTGGGGTGGACCTAAACCATCCATCACTTATGGTCCGGAGGGTAATAGGGTCATAGTGTCCATTGGTTCATTAGAAGGATGGATGAAGAAGGAGATGTATTTGCCATTGGAGAAGGAAATTGATGACTTAAACGAGAATGAGATTGGCAAGGCATTGGTGGGAGTCGTCCATCCCGAAGGTCAAAGGGTTGTTATAGATTCGGGCTCGGGAAGTCTAGGTCCTAATTTTTACAATTATGGGGATAATGGGGATTATGCCCAATGGCTAAGGGAGTACCCCGAGTCCGAGGTTGATGTAATGGTTACATTTCACCAAGTAGGCTTAGGGAGTGAATTTCCTAGTGTTAGTTTAGGAGAGGGCTCATTGTTGGAGCCATGTGAGGTGCTCACCGAGGAAGAGTGGGTTAGCGGTGGGTTAACACCTTGGGTAGATGACGTGGAAGAGGGTGAGGTTAGTTTAATTCATGTAGATGGGACTCAAGAGGAGGATGTGATTATTGAGTCATCGAAATTGGAGGAGCCTTTACATTTCAAGACCACGTCTACGGGGATAGTTGTAGGTCAAGATGTGAAAGATTACCCCAATGTGCCTTCCGATTGGTATCGGAACAAAGAGGAACAAGCACATGTGTCGGAAGCGGATTGGCGGTACGTGGATGTGAAATTAAAGAATGGAAAAACCCGACAAATGAAGATGGGTTCCAAATTGGGGGAGAAAGAGGTTAGGGAGTATAGCAATTTGGTGGATGAGTTTAGTGATACTTTTGCATGGTCCTACGATGAGCTTAAGGGAATTCCTAGGGAAATGGTAGAGCACCGGATTCCTTTAATTCCGGGGGCGAGGCCAATTAGACAAAAGGAGAGGAGGATGAATCCTCAATTGCAATTGTTGGTGAAAGCGGAATTGGAAAGGTTATTGAAGGCCGGGTTTATCAAGCCGGTGGAAATCACGGATTGGGTTTCTCCTATGGTCTTAGTAAAGAAAAAAAATGGGAAATTAAGGGTTTGTGTCGACTATAGGAAATTGAATTCGTGCACACAAAATGATCACTTCCCCTTACCTTTTATCACCTTGTTGCTTGAGGAGGTTGGAGGTCATTCGCGATATACCTTTATGGATGGGTATGCGGGTTATAATCAAATTTCCATAGCCCTCCAAGATATCCATAAAACGGCTTTTACTACACCTTGGGGTACTTTTGTGTGGGTAGTGATGCCATTTGGGTTATGTAATGCCCCGGCTACTTTCCAACGATTAGTAATGTATATCTTCACCGACTTGTTGTTCAAATCCATGACCGTCTTTGTGGACGATTTTAGCACACAAAGTAATGTGGACGATCACCTACATTGTGTTAGGGAGGCATTGGTTAGGTGTAGGAAGATGAGGTTAGCATTGAACCCGGATAAGACATTTTTGGGAGTGAATAAGGGAGTGTTGTTGGGTTATGTTGTTAGTGAGAAAGGTAGAGAACCCGATCCGGATAAGATTGCGGCCATAAGCGACTTGGCAACTCCAACCAATTCCAAGGGGATCTCTAAGTTGTTAGGACATGTGGGATGGTACCGGGAACTTATTCCTAATTTTTCAAAGATAGCGGTGCCCATTACCCATTTGCTCAAAAAGGATGTCAAATTCGAGTGGACGGATGCTTGTCAAAAAGCCTTTGAGGAATTGCGGGATAGGTTGAGCACCTATCCGGTGTTGATACCACCCAATTGGGGTAAACCTTTTCACGTCTATTGTGATGCTAGTAATGTGGCAATAGGGAGTGCGCTTTGTCAAGCAACGGGAGAAAAAGAGAAGGATCAACCTATAGCTTATGCGAGTAAGCAATTGACCCCCGCCGAAAGAAACTACTCTACAACGGAGAGGGAGTGCCTAGCCATGGTGTTTTCCGTTAAAAAGTTTAGGCATTACCTCATGTGCAACCCGGTTGTATTTTTTGTTGACCACATGGCTATCAAGTATCTAGTTAACAAGGCGGAGTTAAGTGGTAGGTTAGCTAGGTGGGTTTTGTTATTAGAAGAATTCGACTACACGGTGGAATATAAACCGGGTCGTATGCATTTACAAGCGGACCACTTGTCTAGGTTGTCGGAGGAGATAGGAAAAAATCCGGTAAATGATATGTTAGTAGATGATAGCCTCTTTGTGGTCACTTCTACACCGGAGTGGTATGCGGGCATAGTGGAATTTCTAACAACCCACAAGTTGCCCAAAGAGTGGACAAAAGAAGAGAGAAGGAAGGTGAGGGTAAATAGTAGGCAATTTGTTGTAGTGGGCCATAGGTTGTTTAGAAGGGGGTCCGATGGTATTTTACGACGATGCGTGTCAAAAACGGAGGTTGAAGCGATTTTAATCGCTTGCCACGATAGCGCTTGCGGCGGTCACTTCTCGGGTCAACTCACCGGGCAAAAAATACTTAGAGCGGGCTACTTTTGGCCTACACTATTTAAGGACGCCCATGACTATGTAAGGAAATGCGACGCTTGCCAACGGTATGCCCGAAACGACCTTAGAATGGAGATGCCTTTACATGTATCATTACCCTTAATTCCTTTCGAAAAATGGGGCATCGACTATGTGGGTGAGGTCCATCCCCAATCTTCAAAAGGAATGAAATATATTGTGGTGGCAACCGAGTACCTCACCAAGTGGGCGGAAGCCAAAGCGGTGAAGACCGACACGGCGGAACACGCGGCAACATTTATGTACGAAAACATAATTTCGCGGTTCGGGGTGCCGAAGATCCTAGTAAGCGATAGGGGTACTCACTTTTTGAATGACTTGATTCGAGAGATGACAGAGAAATTTAAAATTGATCACCGGAAGACTACTCCCTACCACCCACAAACCAATGGACAAACGGAAAGGGTTAACGGAATTTTGGTGAGTATACTACGCAAGACGGTTATAGACTCGAAGCGGGATTGGGATACGAAACTAACGGCGGCACTTTGGGCATACCGTACAACCTATAAGGTAACTACGCGTGCTACACCATTTTCCTTAGTCTATGGTCTTGAAGCGACACTACCAATCGAATATGAAGTCGAGTCACTTAGGGTGGCCGTGAGTACGAGACTTACCGAAAGTCAATCCTTACGAAATCGACTAACCGATTTGGAAGCACTTGACGAAGGGAGGAGAATGGCGGCTCAACATATTGAGGCAATCCAAAGAAGGAGAAAGATTACTTTCGACAAACGACATAAGAGAAGGGCCCTAACACCGGGAATGATGGTCATGATTCAAGACGCACGAAAGGTCGAATTTCCGGCGAAATTCGATGCAATATGGTTAGGACCTTACCTTGTCTATGAGGTCTTTCCTAATAATTCAATTCAATTGGAAACGTTGAATGGTGAGCTCTTTCCTACCCGTACATCGGGAAGTAGATGTAAGGAGTACCGAGCTTGACTAGGCAACTTACCCTTGGAGCAAGAGATGTTTGGATTCATCCCCCGATGGTCGCCAATTATGTGAGCCCAAAAGGGTGCCCACATTTAGTCTTAGACCCTTGAAACGTTAGTTGATGCACTTTGAAGTAGCATGTTACTTCACAAAAATATAAAAAGAGTGAAATGTTAGTCTTAGAAGTACCATGTTGTAAGAGGCTAGGATGTGAGTTGTTATTGTGTTTTTACCTTCGGAAGGATTTGAGTGAATGAGGATAGGTAAGGAGAACTTGGATTGAGTAGTTAGTGAGTAGGCTAGTACAAATGGATGGAGACAACCAAAGTGACTCAAGAGGCAAGTGCATTCGAATTGGGATGAATGGAGGATCACATGGGGCGCACAAGTGGACCACCTCATCATGGCCACTTAATGGGGAAGGTCCAAGGAAGAATGCAAGGTGGAGGATAAGCAAATTCTCAAAGCACCAATCAAATCACGAGTTAAGCATCGTGGTTTGAATTAAGTGGTGAGCAACGATTTGGGAAAGTAAGGGGAGAAAGTTATGGCGGCGGAAAGCGAAGGAGGCTAAGTTTGGGTTGAAGCATCCCAAGTTTGGTAAAGTGTGGTAGGTAGAAAGCCAAGGCTAGTTAAATGTTCGAATTAGGATCCTTGTTGATCATTTGAGGGAGGAAGGCTTAGAAGATAGGATTGGCGCCTACTAAGTAGGAGGAAATCTCAAGGGCTTATCGTGAGCCTTGAGGGTGCTCACCCCCTCAAGCTTACTATATAATCCCTCATTCTTCCCTCACTCATCCTCTCTTTCCTTTGTGCTCCAAGGCACCCCACGAGTTATAAGTGTGGGTGTGGGAAGCCATATTGGAGCACATGTGTGTGCTTAGTTTTTAGTTTGAGAGCCAAGGCTTGTTAGCCTTGAAGAGGGCTTGACCTCTTGGTAGAATTAGTGTTGACGTGAAGGATTTTAAAGTTAATTCATGATTCCAATTTGTGGTACTTAAAGTTCATGTTTTGAATACACGTGGTTGCAAGTTCCATGTTTAAGAGTTGAGCACTTGAGGTTGTGATGAGTGCAAAAATATACTTGTGTGGATTAGTTAGTCTTAGTGAAGTTAGGAAATTCTCTCTCCCCCTCTCCTCTCTAGGATTTTAGGATTTTAGGATTAGAGAAGAATTGTGTGATTAGAAAGGGGTTGTTAGTAGAATTAGGAAAATTAGGTAGGAAGATTAGTTAAGGGCTTGAATAATTAGTGAGGTAGTTGGGGATTACAACTACAAAGTTGTGGGTTCATGAAGGAGCTGGGTTTATGAAGGACCTGGGTTTGTTTAGTTAGAAGCTAAGGAGCTGGGTTCATGAAGGAGCTGGGTTTATAAAGGAGCTGGGTTTGTTTAGTTAGAAGCTAAGGAGCTGGGTTCATGAAGGAGCTGGGTTTATAAAGGAGCTGGGTTTGTTTAGTTAGAAGCTAAGAAGCTGGGTTTATGAAGGAGCTGGGTTTATGAAGGAGCTGGGTTTATAAAGGAGCTGGGTTTATAAAGGAGCTGGGTTTATAAAGGAGCTGGGTTTGTTTAGTTAGAAGCTAAGGAGCTGGGTTCATGAAGGAGTTGGGTTTATGAAGGAGCTAGGTTTATGTAATTAGAAAGTAAAGAGATGGGTTCATGAAGGAGCTTAGTAGATAGCCTACTTAATTAGCTCATAAACAAGTAGTTAGTTACATTATGCTAGTTAGTGTTATGTGTGGCTTTCACAAGTAAATGTATTTGAGATTGACTATAGAGAATAGTGTTTTTTAACACTTGCATCCTCTCTTTAAAAATAAACCACGTGCACAAATTAATGGAGAATGTGGAGCACTCTCGCGATGGCAAGACAAAGGAAGCAAAGACCAAAGGTGCGAGGGAGAGATTGACATAAGTCACATAAGTATTTCTTAATACTTAAAGGCTTATGTACGGTATGGAGACACCAAGTGAGACCTCTTATAGTAGCGATACGGAATACACAAGTGATAGTTCAAGTGGTAGTATAGAGTCAACGGCACGGACTCCATTTAGGAGAGGGATATCCTTAAGGGCTTGTGTAGCTAAAGCGGCCGGATGGACGTTAGAAGCAAACAAAGACAAAATAGCACCCGAGCATAAGGAGGTTAAAATAACATAGTTAACTTGTGCATTCTCCACATACGTATTGAAATCGTACATTGAGTTGTTAAAAATGACATTCCAGTTAAATCCAAGACCACTTGAAGGGTGAACCTTGCACTATGGACTCATCCAAGTCCAAATCCAATACCGCGGAGGAATGTGAGCCCAAACCCACTACTCGGACTACGGACGCTTAAGGGTGGGGGGTTTGGCCTCACACCTAGCCATCTACCACCGCCAACAAGGTTGCTAGAACCTTATGGAAGGTGTCTAGGACCTTATCTAAGGTTGCTAGGACCTTATCTAAGGTGGTTAGGACCGTATCTAAGGTTGATAGTACCTTATGGAAGGTTGCTAGGACCTTATCTAAGGTTGCTAGGACCTTGTCCAACTTGTTAAAAAAAAGGCTATCCCAAGAGGGGGATGAGCCTTGTTACCAAGCCTTTTGGGAGCTTAAGAGCAAGTTGTCTTTGCTGCCCGTGCTCAAGTTTGCGGAGTTTGACAAACCTTTTGAGGTGCATACGGGGGCGAGTGATTTTGGCATTGGCGGATTGTTGATGCAAGATGGATGGCCATTGCACATGGGAGCATGAAGCTCCATGGTCGTCAAAGGAGACGGCCAACTCATGAACATGAACTCTTCGCCGTAGAGCATTGCTTGGAGATGTGGCAACACGATTTGGGGTTGCACAAGACCAAGGTGTATATGGAAAATGTGTCCTCGAATTATTTTGAGACACAAATGCAAGTGAGCGTCAACCCATTGTGGTGGCACGATACTTTGGCGTTTGTGAAGGTGGATTTGATCCACAAACCGGGCCATAGTGACGTGGTGCCGGATGCACTAAGTAGACGGGAAGAAGTGCAAGCAATGAGCACCATCTAAACCTTGTGGCTAATGGTTACCGGTGAAGGGAAACTTGTGATGCAAAATGAGGGAGGGGTACATTAACTACCCCGAAGCACAATGGCTTCTAGGTGAGCTTCGCAAAGGCAAGGTGCTCAAAGAGGTCATGTCGGTGGACGGATTGCTCAAGTATAAGCAAAGTTGGGTGTATATGCCACAACGCAAGTAAAGCTATTGGTTTCGAAGGAAAAAATAGCATAGTCTTATTGCCGGTCATAGCGAAAGGAAAAAAACCACCATAGCGTGGTGTCAAAGAGGTACCATTGGCCGGTCATGAAGGATGATATAGTCCACTTTGTGAAGGCTTGGGTGGATGCCAAGTGAACCGAACCTCTTACCAAAAGCAAGCCGGCCTCTTGCAACCGTTGCCTATCCCGCCGAGGCCATGGCATAATATTTGCATGGCATAATGTATCCATGGCATAGTGTGTGCCATGGACTTGATGACAAGGTTGCCGGAGTCACAAGGGTATCATGCCATCATGGTGATGGTGGAGCGGTTTGCCAAGTTGGCACATGTGGTGCCAATTGTGGGAACCGTGACCGCGTTGGAGACCGCATAGCCTTTTCTCAAAGGTTGGTTAAGGCACCACGGGTTTCCGAGAGTGATTGTGGCGGATTGAGATCCAAAGTTCACAAGTGCATTTTGGATGCACTTCTCTAGGAAGGTCGGAATGAAACTAAGGTTTAGCATGGCCTTCCATTCCCAAACGTATGGGAAAATGGAACTTGTGAATGGAGTCTTGAAGCAATGCTTGAGGAACTTGGTGGGGGCGGACCAAGCAGATTGTGTCGCGGACCTCTCCATAAGGATTGCCCAAAACACCTTGGGCACAAGGGGAACCCCGGAGTGACACCCGGGACTTGTGGCGCCGTTGGTGAGAGGGCCCAAGTGATCCTAGTGTGGGTGAGGGCCCCGGGCGTTGGGAACGCCTCCCACCCACGGAGACTAGGAGGCATGAGGATGAGGCCATAAGCTATGTGTAGCTTATGGTGTGTCGATTCTAGAATGCTTTAGAACACCTCATTTGGAGGTGTTAGCTAGAAGATATGGCAAGTTGAGTGGGGTGCTGTCCCGGGACAGCGCCCTGGACCAGCAGTGGCCTGGGAGTGGCTCCCGGGACTGCAAACCTTTAAAGTGGCATAACTTCCTTTGTACTTGCCCAAATGGGGCAAGTGAATAGTCCATCATGATCTACGTCAAACGTAGATTACGATGGAGTGGTCGATTGTTGGAATCGAAGACCAGATGAGGAAGTTATGGGGTTCTGAAGCTGCTGGGGCCTTCTAGGCCTAGCGGCTAAGGGGAAATGTCTACTTGGCCCCAAGAGTTGGGGGAGAGACAAATGGTTACTTGACGGTGGGGTAGGGGTCCTGCCTAGAGTCCTAGAGGCTTATATGGGTGAGGTGGTGTGGCCTCACCCACCCGAGGCCCAACGACATTGGCCCATTGTGAGGGCATAGTTGCCTAGTATGGCTCGGGTTGTTGTAGTGTTGCTCCGGCAACACGATGTGCAACATGAGATTGGACTTCCATGGATGGAAGTCCAAATCTAAGAAATGGTTACCGATTGAGGGGTGAGTCCCGAAAACCAAGTAGGAGGTTTGGTCCCCCTCTTACTAAGTGTTGGGTCCGCGGTATTGGGAAGCTAACCTTTCGCATGGCGGTATGCGAAGGGTTAGCGGTCGTAACTCTTGCTAGAATCGAAAAATGGACTGAGTTAGCAATGGACATAGCAAGGGTTGCGACAGATTGGGCGGACTATGTGGGTCGAGCGGGAGTTTAGTTGCAATGTAGCCACGCACTTGGCGGCCAAGGGGTTGTCTTTCGTGGGGGCTTATGGAGTGCGCTCCAACCTACTAACCTAGCTCTCGAGGGGGCACATTCAACACTAGAGAGTTCAACCAAGATGGTGGGGATTTGGCCAAGAAGCATGAACAAGTCTTGGTGATGACCAAGTTGTTGGTGGAGGAAGCCCGAAAGTACTACAAAGAGCAAGTCAATGCCGGAAGACGCAAGGATGGAGTTTGAGGTGGGCCAAAAGGTGTTGTTGAATGTGAACAACTTAACCTTGCACGAAGGCCTCACTCCAAAGTTCATGTCCAAAGTTGAAGTTCGGTTGCCCATCGTGGAACGAGTGTTCAAAGACATGTATAAGTTGGGGTTACCGCCGAGACCAAAGTACATCCGACATTCCATGTCACATTACTAAAGTCATTTAAGGAAAACACCTTGTGGCCCAATCACAAGCAAGTGATTAGGCCACCTCCCGACCTCGTAGTAGGTCATTTGGAATATGGGGTAGAGGGCATCCTCAAGTGTAGGAAGCCCAAGCAAAAAGAAAAGAAGTACTTTGTGAATGGCTAGGATACAATGTGAAAGAACCCACTTGGATAGCGGCAAGAGACATGGTGAACGCCAAGGAATTGGTGGAGCACTTTGATGAAACTACGGCTAAAGGTTTTCATAAAACAAAGCGTAGGCATTGATGAAGACATCAATCTCCTTTAGTGGGGGAGAGACGCTAGTAGCATACTTAGCTTGGAGGCAATGCCGTCCACAACATGTATTTGTTCTTTGGTTTGAGGCAATAAAGTTCAACTCTAGTGGTGCAAAGAGAAAAGTATGAGATGAGGTCCTAGTCTTGTACTTGTGCTTGGTTAGTGGAAGAAGAGGAATAGATATGCCAAACTAGGTTGGGTAAGCCGAATAATTGGGGGCCATGGCTTGGAGGGGCCTTGGATAAAACCAAGAAACCTTTTAGTCATGGGCTTGTCCGGGCGGGGACAAGGTGATGGCGCGTGCTCATAAAAGTGCTACCCGCGAGCTAACGAGAGTTGGCGCATGGGAGTCATGAACCCATGTCTCGAAAGGGCAAAGTGGGAACCGAGTCGGGCGGGACTTGGCATCACCCCTGTGCGATCGAACATGGCTTAACAATGGAAAGCCATCTCGGAGTTGCAACCGAGTCAACTTAGTGGAAGCGTTGAGGTCCGGCCTAGATGTATCAAATTAGGCTCGTGGAGCCTAAGGGGGGAGCCCCGAGGGGCAACCCAAGTGAGTCCCAAAGTCGGTGGGCCTAGTGAAGGTTAGGTCCTTGGATGAGAGATCCAAGGTCGCTAACGGACCACCTTGGAACGACACCTTTGGAGACTATGCCAAATTTGAAGATGCATTGTGGGGGTCGCGCCCTAAGGTAAACACAATGCGGCACCATAGAAGATGGCAACTTGAGAATTGGTGCCCCGCCACAAGTATAGTCGATGAGGGCATCGACTCCATTTGGTGAGGGTGAGTGTCGCGTACCTCTCCATAAGGATTGCCCGAAACACCTTGGACACAAGGGGGACCCCGGAGTGACACCTGGGACTTGTGGCGCCGTTGGTGAGAGGGCCCAAGTGATCCTAGTGTGGGTGAGGGCCCCGGGCATTGGCAACGCCTCCCACCCACGAAGACTACGAGGCATGAAGGTGAGGCCATAAGCTATGTGTAGCTTATGGCATGTCGATTCTACAATGCTTTAGAACACCTCATTTGGAGGTGTTAGCTAGAAGATATGGCAAGTTGAGTGGGGTGCTGTCCCGGGATAGCGCCTTGGACCAGCAGTGGCTCCCGGGACTGTGAACCTTTAAAGTGGCATAACTTCCTCTGTACTTGCGTGAATGGGGCAAGTGAGTAGTCCATCGTGATCTACGTGAAATATAGATCATGATGGAGTGTTCGATTGTTAGAATCAAAAAACGTATGAGGAA
Organism: Polytrichum formosum; assembly: GCA_964035585.1. Taxonomy (NCBI): domain Eukaryota; kingdom Viridiplantae; phylum Streptophyta; class Polytrichopsida; order Polytrichales; family Polytrichaceae; genus Polytrichum; species Polytrichum formosum. Next base: position 20,285 of record OZ037937.1, read on the forward strand.
GTTATGGGGTTCTGAAGCTGCTGGGGCCTTCTAGGCCCAACGGCTAAGGAAAAATGTTTACTTGGCCCCAAGAGTTGGGGGAGAGACAAATGGATACTTGATGGTGGGGTAGGAATCCTGTCTAGAGTCCTGTGAGCCCAAATTGATGTCCACATGTGTTGTTAACACTTGTAAAACATTACAAGTAGTGTTTTGTTGATTTATGATTATTCACAAAAATATAAAAAGAGTGAAGCTTGAAGAAAGCTAAGTTTGAAGCATTAGGCTTGTGTGGAGTGGATTTAAGTAGTATGAGGACATACCTTGGTAAAGTGTAGTAGGTAGAAAGCCAAGGTTAGTTAAATGTTTGAATTAAGATCTTTGTTGATCATTTGAGGGAGGAAGGCTTAGGAGATTAGATGAGAGCCTACAAAGTAGGAGGAGATTTCGAAGGCTTATCGAGAGCCTTGTGGATGGGATGAGTCCCTACTTAGAAGGAGAAGGTTATGGGGTTGTGATTGGAGGCTCTAATCCTCTCACCCTATCCTTACCTCATGCCCTCTCTCCCTCTCAACTCACTATATAATCCCTCATTCTTCCCTCACTCATCCTCTTTCCTTCGTGCTCCTTAAGCACCCCACGGGTTATAAGTGTGGGTGTGTGGGAAGCAAGATAGGAGCACATGTGTGTGCTTAGTTCTTAGGAGAAGAGCCAAGGCTATTTAGCCTTGAAGAGGGATTGACCTCTTGTTAGAAGTAGATTGGGTTTAAGGAATTTGGAGTTTGATTGTAAACTTCAACTTGTTGCATTGAGATTCATATTGAAGTGAGAGAGTTCAAACTTGTTTAAACTTGTGGCATTTAGAGTGACTAGATTGTACTAGGTGCATTACTTGTAGTGTTTTATTAGTTATGAACTTGAGCAGAACTTTATAGTGAGAGATTTGTCAATTATGGATGATCAGAGTGTTCAATGGGTATGAAAATTTGAGGGATTGTTTATTATAAAGTATGGGAGTTGTGGTAAAAATTTGAGAGCTTCAGTCATTGGGATGAAAGAGTTATTAAAAGTTGAAGGGGAGGGTGTCTAGGAACAAAGCAGCAAGGTTTGAAAATATGTATCTCTTAGAGGGTTATAGATATGGATACCAAAATTTGACACTATCTTTTGAACTTATATATCTATCTTGTATCAAAATTTTAGATTGATTGGACGTAGGAGTTGGAAGTTATTAGAGTTTTAATGACCGGATGCTTTATCACAGCATTCATACTAAGTAGTTAGAGTTAGAATTTCATGCATAACTTTTGCATATGAACTCTGTTTGTGCCAAAATTTGGTGTGGAGATTTTTGATAAGGTACTTAACAAGTGCACCAAATTTCACTTGAAGAACATAAGTTGGGTGGGAGTTATACTATTCTAAAGTTTAGTAGGAAGACATTGATAGAGATTTACATCAAGAAGAACTTAGAGAAGGAAGGGCAACGATAAGTATATAAGTATTTTTTAATACTTGTATTTAAAGCCTATGTGCTCATGGAATCCACAAGCGAAGTGTCATGTACCAATACGGAATCAACCACGATGACATGTGATAGCACGGAATCAATAAGCGAGAACTCATGTAGTAGTGTGGAGTCGACGGCAAGGACTCGATTCACAAGAGGGATATCTTTGAAGGCATGCGTGGCCAAAGCGGCCGGGTGGACATTAGAAAAGGCTAAGGATATAACCTTGCCCGACATTAAGGAATGTAAAACTCCATAGTGTGGTGTTAATCAAGTTGTGTATATTACAAGGGTAGATTGGAATTATATATTGGGTTACAAAGAGAGAAGTCTCTACATGTCATTATAAACTTTTCCACTCGGGCTAGGACGAAATCGAAGGGTGGAGGATTTTTGGTGACAAGTCCTAGAGGCCTATATGGGTGAGGTGGTGTGGCCTCACCCACCCGAGGCCCAACGGCAAGGCCTCCAAGGATATTGGCCCATTGTGAGGGCATAGTTGCCTAGTAAGGCTTGGGTTGTTGTAGTGTTGTTCCGGCAACACGATGTGCAACATAAGATTGGACTTCCATGGATGGAAGTCCATGTAACGTTCTCAAATATTATGAGTTTCAAGAGGCATGTTCCACCCAACCTTAGAGCTTATATACAAGTACCACTGGCAGTTGAGGCCACGTCCAACTGGTAGTTAAGTGGTAGTTAAATATATATTAACGAGCTCTCCCCCATACCTTTAGGATATCTCTAAGTGCAGTTAACTAGTGGTCCCTACTTACGTGGGAGAACTACGTGTAGAACCACAGTCATCAACTAGTAGTTAACTCCCTTTACTTTTAGGACTGCTAGAGCATTTAGGGTAGTGCCTCTAGTTTTATAGTAAAGGAGTCCCAGTTGAATGAGAGGTTATAAATAAATATAAAACAATAAATATGTAATACACGTTACACACCTCCCCACTTAGGAATGAACGTCCGCGTTCATGAATGATCCCAAATCGTAGTGCATCAAAACAAACATAGTCAAGACCACCACTAATTTAAGCGAGCCATGGGATCTGTATCTGTACCATGCTCCATGTCAATTGGCAGGGTGAAACAAGTTAATAATAACACCCCGTTTACAGGATCTTGTGCAAGCCTGAAAGAACAGAAGGCGCCTATCCCAAAGATACCTTCCGCCTCAAACGTTTTTGCGCAGCTAGGGCTTCGCGGTCACGCTTAACACCATGGCGTGTGAGCCTGTCTTCCGACTTTGCTACCGCATCCCAGTACTCCTTGAGGACTTCTACACTCAAGTTGCATTCGGGCTCCCATGAATTATGCTCAAGTGCATATCCGAGCCATTTGATAAGGTAGAATTTCTTGGGGCGAGAACGAGACCCTCTATCTTCGTGTGAAAGCACGCGTTCTACTTCATAAGATGCATATTCCTCAAAGACTGGCGGAGGGGGAGGCTGTACCCTGCCATCGGCCACATAAGGCCTAAGAAGTGACACATGAAAGACAGCGTGTATCTTAAATATATCTGGCAGTTGCATGCGGTATGCTACCACCCCTATCATTTGCACCACCCGAAATGGGCCAATCCACCTTGGTAAAAGCTTTCGAGCTCCTGGGACCTTCAACTTAATGTTGGCAGTGCTTACTAGCACTTGCTGGTCCACTTCGAACGAGACCTCTCGTCGGTTCTTGTCAGCATAGAACTTTTGTCGTTGTTGCACAACAATGAGATGTTTCTTGGCCTCGCCAATCACATGTGTCATATGCTCGACAAAATTCTGCGCAGCAGGGACTTGACACCTGCTGTTCCCACTAATTGGTGTCCAGGGTTGCTGACCATAGTTCAGGACAAACGGAGTATTCCGTACAGACTCTTGCCAAGAGCTATTATATGCAAATTCAACCACTGCAAGGAATTCATCCCAATCATCTTGCACTGGGTTGACATAATGCCGCAACATATCCTCCAGGATACGGTTTACCCGTTCCGTCTGCCCATTAGTTTGAGGATGGAATGCGGTGGACATAGCCAACCTTGTCCCCAAAAGACCATGCAATGCATCCCAAAACCTACTTGTGAATCTAGCGTCCCTGTCGCTTAGAATTATCCTGGGTAGACCATGCAACTTATATACATGATCACGGAATAACCTTGCCGTACCTTCAGTAGTAACGTGTGTGGTGGTTGGCATAAAGTGGGCCATCTTGGACAACTTATCCACGCACACAAAGATGGCATCATAACCATTAGCAGATGGAGTCAATCCAGAGATAAAATCCATGCTCACTACTTCTCAATTTCTATCAGGAATCTCCAATGGTTGTAAAAGGCCTGCTGGTTTAAGAGTAGGGGCCTTACTCCTTTGGCAAATCTCACAAGATTTTATATAGCTTCTGATGGACCCTTGCATCTTAGGCCACCAAAAGTTTACTCGCACCCTCTTATACGTCTTAGTTACCCCTATATGACCGCTATACATTGCATCATGATACTCACGGAGCAAAAATGACCTGATATTCGATCCTTGAAATGACACATCTGGAACCACAACCGCCTTTTCATACCACCAGATGTGATTCTCATAAACAAAATGTTTCAGATTGTGCGGGTTTGAGAACCAAGGATCAAGAGCATACTCGGTAATGATAGTTTGATATAACTTCTGATCACTGACGAACTTCGGGTACCCCTTCGGATTGTTGTCTTGCTCAACAGGATCACCTCGCCTAACGTCTGCAGCCACCATTTGAAGGACCGAATTACTTGGAGCAAACCGCGGTGCCATCAAGGCTGGCTGGTCACCCGGGTCTAGTGGGTTCCGACTCAGAGGATCTGCCATATTAATCCTTCCTGGTCTATACACCCATCTATAGACAAAATTTTGCTCCAAGAACTCCAACCACCGAGCTTGACGCCTTGATAACGTCTGTTGTGTTTTTAAATACACCAGAGGGTTATGATCTGTGACGATCGTGCAATCTGCACCCTCTAGGTAACACCGCCAGGTTCGCATGGCGTGCACAACTGCTGCAAGTTCTTGTTCACCAGTAGTGTAATTTCTCTCAGCGGAAGAAAATTTTTTACTCTCAAAAGCAATAGGCTTACCTCCCTGAAGTAAGACGGCCCCTGCGCCGAGTAAAGAAGCGTCACTAACGACCTCAAATGGCTCCCCTAACTTAGGTAAGGTCAGAACTGGTGCATGTGTTAAAGCATACTTAACATTCTCAAAAGCGCGTTCACACTCGTCAGTCCAAATGTACTTGATTTTGCTTCGCGTCAGAGAAGTCAAAGGCGCAACCAGAGTGGAATATCCATGTATGAATCTGCGGAAGTAATTGCAAAGCCCCAAGAAATATCGTAATTGTCCAACTTCAAGAGGTCTATGTCACTTGGCCACAGTCTCAATTTTCTTAAGATCCACCTTGATGCCCTCCTTACCAACAACATGTCCTAAATAATGCAATTCACTCTTTCCGAAATGACACTTAGATATCTTTGCATAAAATTGATTCTCTCGTAGAATTTGAAGTACTTGTGCCAAATGACTGACATGTTCCTCCTCGTTCTTTGAAAAAATTAAGATGTCATCCAGATATACCAAAACAAATTTTCCAATGAACTTGTGAAAAACACGATTCATTACTCCTTGAAAAGTTGTTGGTGCAGTGGTCAATCCAAAACTTAATACTTTGAATTGGTAATGACCAAACGGTGTTCTAAACGCCGTCTTAGGAGCATCCTCCTCGGATATCCTAATCTGGTGATAACCTTGTGCCAAATCAAGAGATGAAAATATTGTAGAGCCGGCTAACTGGTCAAAAAGATCATCAATATGAGGCAACGGATAACGATTCTTTACCGTTTGCTTATTAAGTGCCCGATAATCCACCACCATTCGCAGCGCTCCATCCTTTTTCTTGACGAACAAGATGGGAGACCCATAAGACGATGAACTAGGCTCTATCCATCCCTTTTCCAAATACTCCTTGATATGTTTCTTGGCCTCCTGCAGCTTGAGAGGACTCAACCTATAGATCGGCCTAAATGGCGATTTGCCATCTGGCTCTAAAGGAATAGTATGGGCCATTTCCCGCTCTGGAGGTAACCCTGTAGGTATGGGCTGAAAAAACATCAGCATATTCCTCCAACACTGTGGCATAAGGTGTTGCCACTGTGTCCTCTATGTCGTCTCCAACCGCGGTCAACTGAACTAGGAACGACGTGGCTCCCTTCCGAATTGACCGTTTGAACTGCATGGCGGTGAGTCTATGGGGATTTGGACTCTGACATTGCACTGGGTTCACATGCAGTGTCATTTTACGGCGGCCCTTATACAACACGTAACATTCAAATGCAAAATCCAAGCGTGCCTTGTGCTGCACTAGCCAATCATTGCCCAATATCAAATCAATGCCTTCACTTAACTTTGCCACCAGACAAGTAATTTGGCTTTGATATTGTTGTATTCTAACATGAACTTTAATCTTGCCGTCCGTTTGGACTTCATCACCATTGCTTAATACCAATGTGTTACTGCCATTTTTCACTTTTAACCCGAAGGTCTTAGCAAAACCAGAACTCACAAAGCAATGTGATGCGGTACTATCCATTAATACAGATGCATCCTGATGAGCTACTTGCCATGAGAAACTCATCATCAGTTGAGAAGACATAGTGAGCTGATTCAGCACACGTGACCTAGGTTCATCCAAATAAACATGCCACTGCACTGAGTTTGATTCAAATTGATGGACCAATTTAAATCGTGGTAAGGTTCTCTTAAGATTTTTTGTTTTACGTTTGTCAACAATAAAACAAGCACCGGTCTCATAGGGCGCTCCCTCTTTACCGTGCAAATAAGATTTCAAGAAACTTTGCAAATCATCCATTGATGGTATAATCAATGAGAACGCTCCATAAACTTTGGAGTTCACATCTAACACATCACTGAGTGGAAGTAACGGAGTTGGCAAAATAATGTCTTTATTCAAAATATCAGACATGATTACATTAAATTGCTTATTGACTAAGCTCTGAATCACTTCCAAAGCATCACTAGGCAAATCAAAAACACCCTCCGAAACTTGAACAGGTCCTGACACTAGCCCACTGCCTAAGTGTCGGACTTGTGAAAAGGTTTTTTGCCTTTCTTGGCAGGTTGCTGCTCAGCACTCTTCTTGCCATCAGGACAATCTCTAGCCAAGTGTCCTTCCTTGTGACATTGAAAACAAAGACCATCCTTTTTGTCAGTGCTTCTTGCCGAAGGGGCCTCCCCTTTACCCTGCTTACTCTTCTTGTAAAAGGCGGAAAAGTGGCCTTCAGAGCGGCGAGACTTGTTGTCTCTAATCGGCCCTGTGTGGCCATTGGTCTTGACAACCGGTACATCAGAATGAGATTTATCATTGTCCCGTCCTTTTGCATCTTGTGTGTACGTTGCATCAATTGTCACAACATAATTGATGAGACGCTTGATGTCCTCCCATGGTCCACCATCGCCCTTAGGATCCACCAAGACCTTCTTGCGGATATCCTCCTTGAGCCCTGATATGAATCTCTCAATCTTATCTCCCCGGGAGACAGAATTTTTAGTAATGTGTGAGCACAACTGTTGAAACTCATTTGCATAGTCCTCAATAGAACCTTTCTGTTTAAGAACACGAAGCTTGTTCCGGGCTACCAACTCCTGATTGACACTACCATAAGCAGTGAGTAATGTATCATAGAAGTTATCCCAGAGCTGCGGATATTTCTTATCCGCTGCCAACTCCAATGCAAGCATATCCCAATGTTGTGACACATTGGTTTCCAGATATGTTGACGCAATTGTGACCCACTCCTCAGGAGCAATCTGGCGTGCAACCAAGAACTTTTTCATCTGGTTGAGCCAAGCCAGAATGGTAATTTTGGACTTATCCTTGAACCGTTCCGGCTTGCCAGCAGCTGTGGTGGACTTAGAACGGTCCCCCTCATTATACTTCTTCAAGAGTTGGACCTGGCATTCCAATGCTTCCAAGCGATTGGAATGCGTGTTCACAATCGAGAAGGTTATTTCACCTTGCTGCTCTACACGCTGAAATTGACTTAAGTCATCAATCAATTTCCCATTGCAGTAATCCTGAATAGCTACGGATACTTGCATCACTCGGTGAAGAGGATGTGCCAATCGGAAAAACCTGGGGAGGACTATCCTCCCTTGACGGTTCAAAAGTGTCCATATCCTCGATGGCCATAACATAAACACACAAAATACAATGCCAAAAATTTGCGGGACTGCTCACGCGGTCCTATACAATAAAAACCAAAACAGGAGACAAAACAATTCTACCCCCCAATAGCTTTCCCTAATAGAAAAATTAGGCGCGTGTTTGAGAGCCACAGTTTTCAGATTTTAACTACGAGTAAACAACCTACTCAGAAATCTTGCCCCAAGATTTCGACCCGATCCGATTTTCTACCTAGGAGTTATACCCTTTTTCGTATGCTGCTCTCAAAAGAACTTCAGAATAGGATAGCTTCCTCTGACTTTCTTGAAATGACTTGAAATTTTAACTGTGACTAGAGAGACTAAACACCAATCATCTCACCAAATTTCAAGCCTATCCTATTTTCTGTCTAGGAGTTATACCCTTTTTCGTATGTTGCTCTCAAAAGAATTTCAGAATACTATAACTCCATCCCACTGACTTAAAACATCTTCAGATTTTAGTAGTGATCACTAAAACCAATTATTTATGACCCTCTAAAATGAACACCCTCCAGAAAAATTACCAGCATAACAAATACACAGCGGAAGTTAATAGAAACCCAAATGAAAACAAGGTACAAGAGCGCCGGCTCTGATACCAATGTAACGTTCTCAAATATTATGAGATTCAAGAGGCATGTTCCACCCAACCTTAGAGCTTATATACAAGTACCACTGGCAGTTGAGGCCACGTCCAACTGGTAGTTAAGTGGTAGTTAAATATATATTAATGAGCTCTCCCCCATACCTTTAGGATATCTCTAAGTGCAGTTAACTAGTGGTCCCTACTTACGTGGGAGAACTACGTGTAGAACCACAGTCATCAACTAGTAGTTAACTCCCTTTACTTTTAGGACTGCTAGAGCACTTAGGGTAGTGCCTCTAGTTTTATAGTAAAGGAGTCCCAGTTGAATGAGAGGTTGTAAATAAATATAAAACAATAAATATGTAATACACGTTACAGTCCACATCTAAGAATTCGTTACCGATTATGCGGTGAGTCCCGAAAACCAAATAGGAGGTTTGGTCCCCCTCTTATAAAGTGTTGGGTCCGCGGTATTGGGAAGCTAACCTTTCGCATGGCGGTATGCGAAGGGTTAGCGGTCGTAACTCTTGCTAGAATCAAAAAATGGACTGAGTTAGCAATGGGAACCTAGCAAGGGTTGCGACACCAAGGCTAGTGCGTTTGCGCTTATCCTAGATTGTAGGCCTATGTTAAAATTAGGTATGAATTGGATTAGTGGAATTTAGAGCCACAATATTAAAACTAAGGCCCAACCTCCGGTGATACTACAACGTAATTTTAATTCCCTTCCAAAATCTAAGTATTCAATTTATACATCCACCATCCGGATTCGGCTTGGGCACCTGTAAGTGCAGGCCACCTACACCAAAGGCTTTGTGTGACATTTTTATGCTCCCTCGGAGGGGGGTGGACCAAAAGCGCCACAACTGCTACTGAATTCAACAACACATATATTTATCTAGACATGTCTTTGCAAGGTCCAATTTTTGTTGCATCTATAGCAACTAAATTTGTCCTATGAGCCAAACAATGGACGGATGTTAAAAAATAATGTGTTTTTTTTTAAAACGTGTGGCAACTTCATTTTATTTGCCAATGATGGTTGATATTCCATCGGACCCAAATCCCACACATTTGTCAAAATCTAATCATCATTTCTTCATGATTTTTGTTAAAATTTCAAATATTATACATGTATCTTTATTTTTCTCTTCAATATACAACAATCCAAAAAAAACGTAAAGTGGAATATCTTTCTTTATAAAACTAGCAAAGACAACAAAATGACTTGTTACAAATATATCCGTTGACTCATCAATCATAATTCCAAAAACCTAAAGTCTCGAACCCAATCTAATTTTTTTAAACTACTGATGAGATGTAAAATGAAATCTCACTACAACTTTTCTTATCATAATAAAGTTTTTCCGTCGTATTAGTCTTAACCTTTACAAGCGAAGAATACAAACCCGGAAACTTATGAAAGTGAATGACTCATTTCTTATATAATACGCTGCTTGGAATAAATAATGCATGGCTTCATTGTATGCTCGATTCGCCTCTGTAATACCGATCTCCATCGTTCGCTCTTATTTTTGCATTGCCCAAGTCAAACGCTTATGTTCTACACTCTTCCTATGGTCTTAAAATGCCGATATTCGAATGTTAATGCTGCCTATAGTGGTAAATGTTGATTTACCTCCTTTTTATCTATAAACTTTGCAAAAAATCCTATCCGTTACAGGTTCAAATTCAATCCAATCAAACTTATTATATCATGCATCTTTTCACATGCTCACAACAATTTCCAGTGGAGTAAAACTCGGACGAGAGGTGCAGCCTTCAAATGATGATGATGATATTTGAATTAAAATATAGAATGATCACTCTGTGAGTTCTTATACAACATAGTGTGCAAATATTTTTTGTCTTTTCGCCATGTGAAGAGAAGATTCCTAGACTGCACAAATATCCTAGAATATAATCACAAGGCAAACATAATAGAAATACAACCAAGAAGAAAAACAACTACAACTAATCTACCAACACCCAAGTTAAAGATTATCACAAATAAAACCCAATTCCAATATGCTCGTGCATTGCTGCAATATCATGCTCTTGCACACCCAACCAGCAGCAACATTCAACCTCAAACCAACAAGCACTCACATTCAACCTCACCAACAAGCACTCACATTCAACCTCACCAACAAGCACTCACATTCAACCTCACCAACAAGCACTCACATTCAACCTCACCAACAAGCACTCACATTCAACCTCACCAACAAGCACTCACATTCAACCTAACCAACAAACACTCACATTCAACCTAACCAACAAACACTCACATTCAACCTAAACTAGCAAACACTCACATTCAACCTAAACCAACAAACACTCACATGCAACCTAAAACCAACAACCACTCATAAAGAAGCAACCTATCACATGCAACCTAAACCACCAAACACTCCTAAACCGGCAAACACACACATTCATCTTAAACCAGCAAACACTCCTAAACCAACAACCTATCACATTCAACCTAAACCAGCAAACACTCACATTCAACCTAAACCAACAAACACTCACATGCAACCTAAAACCAACAACCACTCATAAAGAAACAACCTATCACATGCAACCTAAACCACCAAACACTCCTAAACCGGCAAACACACACATTCATCTTAAACCAGCAAACACTCCTAAACCAACAACCTATCACATTCAACCTAAACCAGCAAACACTCCTAAACCATAAACCTATCACAGGCAACCTAAACCAGCAAACACTTCTAAACCAACAACCTATCACATGCAACCTAAACCAACAAACACTCCTAAACCAACAAACACACACATTCGCCTTAAACCAGCAAACACATACATTCAACTTAAACCAGCAAACGTTCCTAAACCAACAAACACACACATTCACCTTAAACCAACAAACACATACATTCAACTTAAACCAGCAAACGTTCCTAAACCAACAACCTATAACATGCAACCTAAACCAACAAACACTCCTAAACTAGCAAACACACACATTCACCCTAAACCAGCAAACACTCCTAAACCAACAACCTATCACATGCACCCTAAACCAACAACCACTCCTAAACCATCAACCTATCACATTCAACCTAAACTAGCAACCTATCACATGCAACCTAAACCAACAACCACTCCTAAACCATCAACCTATCACATTCAACCTAAACTAGCAACCTATCACATGCAACCTAAACCAACAAACACTCCTAAACCATCAAATACTCACATCCACCCTAAACCAACAACCTATCACATTCAACCTAAACCAACAACCTATCACATGCAACCTAAACCAACAAACACTCCTAAACTAGCACACACACACATTCACCCTAAACCAACAACCTATCACATTCTACCTAAACCAACAACCACTCATAAACCAACAAACACTCACATCCAAGTAGGGAACCAACAAGCGATGGCAGAGTGGGGCTTCAAAGAGGAGAGAAGGGCCAAGAGATGGCGGAGCGGGGACCCAACAAGCGATGGCGAAGCGGGGGCTTCAGAGAGGAGAGAAGGGCCAAGAGGGCCAAGGAAAGGAGAGCGTGAGTGGATAATGAGCTCAGAAATGGCAAGGGGAGGGGACCCCTATCTCCCTCATGACCCTCCCCCATACATGGCCGGGATCCGGACCATAACCTCAGTGGTCGGCCGGTATCCGTTGATACCCTCGGGGGGACGGTTAATATTCGGGGACTCACACATTGAACCCGTGAATTATTCGGGAAATCAAAATGAATACTTGTCAATATCCGGTTGGTTCCCTTGGTGGATCGGATGCCCATTCGACTACACCCTTCCATATCCGGTTTTTTGTCCAAACCAATTGGTTCAATTGTAACTAACTGCCGGTTCTCCCTGAACATTGTTGTTTACGGTAGCAGAGATTCCATTTGGCAGATGGTTGGTAGGGAACGATATTTTCTATTTCACTAGACTACCTCCCTCACAAAGCACACCAAAAAAACATCCTCCCAACCCTTTCGGTGTGCTAGGAGGTCGTCTATATCTTCCAAATGGCAACGGATTAGGAAAATGTTTTTGCATTTTTGGAATCACAAGGGTCAAAAAATTGGAGGGGGGGTAGGTCACCCATTAATTCCAAAAAAAATGCACTTTTGGCAGGGACACACATATAACCCTAAACCCTAAATTGAAGACCCCGCAAACTTGGGGGGGGGTTAGGAGGATAAAAAACCCAAAAATACAACTTTCGAAGATTATCTATAGGATGGCATTGTAACCCTTTAGTCTCATTGTCCCCTTTTTATTTCAATTTTTCTCAATTGATTAAGAAATGCTTGCTTAAGGTCTTAATTTGTATATTTTTTAAAGTAAAAAACTCACTTAAAAATAGTCTAAATGTGATTGGAATGAAATTCAAATGTTTTGTATCTCTCAATCGGCGATATTGTTTAGATCAAATTTTGCACCATTGGAATCACAAACCCTGAGAAATGTGGGGGGGGGAACCCAAAATGCAATTTTTGAAGATAATTTATAGGATGGCCTTGTAACCCTAAACCCTCACATCTTACAATCTAAACATTTGTATCAAAAACTGATCACATCATTGGATTTGTAGACCCCGAAAATGAGGGGTGGGGGGAGGGGGGAGCCAACATTTCATCGAAATCCAAGAATCCTATTTTTGATAAGATATCCATGTAATCCTAATTTTTCTGAACATGCACACCTTTTGCATTCGTAGTCCCCTATCTTTTCACATTTTTTCCCTTTTATTTTGTCACATGTTTGTTTTGGATTCTTTTTGGCATACATTTTTTTAATTTCTTTTCTTTTCTTTATAATGCTAGTTGGACATGTTTCATCTTTTTGTATGCCTCCACAACCACAAGCTTTGTTGTGTGTAGATTTTAACATGAACTCAACCTCATCCATAGCTCCCTTCTCTTCAATCTACCTCAAATACAATCCAACTCAAACTTCAACATCAATCTCTCCCAACTTCAACCTCAACTCACCTATTCAAAACCTCAATATCTCCTAACATCCTTACAAAGTATGTGGGTGTTATACAATTATTTTTCTTAATTGGAGCCCTATATTTGATTAGTATGTGGTTCAATGAGGACCAAAGAGCAAACATCATAAAGACATGTGTTTTAAAAGAGATTGGACTACGTTTTCAAATATTAATAACTTCTCTATACTCAATAGTGTACACAATTGGGAGGACCATGTATCCGTTTAAGAAATCAACAAACATGCACTTCCGATAACCATAACTTGCAATAGAGTACATATCTCATTTCAACCTCACCTCACCTCACACTTTCCTCAAATGCAACTTCAACTTCTATTTCAACATCAACCCAACTTCACATGAACCTCATCTCCACACAAACCACACTAAGTGCTCTTCCCCCCCTCAACAACTTTGCAAATGTGGCCATTGAAGCCAAGGCGGAGAGGGTCATACAAAAGGAAGGCTCTAAACTTAGAGATGGGACCCACCCATGTGAAAAAGGAGGCCTGACACCCTAAAACATGGCATCATAAAGAAGGACAAAAAGGAATTGAGCACAATATTAAAATTTGAAACCCTGTGAATGGAGTGAGTGAAATTGTTCATCCAATCTCAACGAAAGGAAATGAAATTGATTTTAGAGTGTGGGAAACCAAAAAGCCATTGGGAATAAAATACATCATGTTGATGACAAACCGGCTATAATTTGTTGAAGTGGCGAGTGTGATAGCCTTTGTGGGATATAAGCTAATATTGGCTTTGATGGTCCAATTAAGTGAAATACTTGAGACTCTCTATTACATTTTCATTAAGTGATTGGAACTGTCAATAGTAGGTGTCACGAAATGAAATCCACGAAACACCGATATTTATTTTACTTATTTATTATGAGTCTGGATGGAGGAACTGACCAACGGTAAGTTCATCACTCCTTAAGATCCTAGGAACCGACCGCTGGTCGTCAATAAATTTCAGCCATCGCAAGGGCGGTGTTCGACAGCCTTCTAGCAATGCTTCTTCACCTTCTTTTCTCCCATAGCTTCCACCACGACTTACAGCTCCTCATTTTCTGCACACTCATAGGCCGGTGGCGGACGTGATCACCAAGTTTTGTGTCTCTCAACACAGTCGCTTCGCAAAACTACTTACTGCAGAAAAATTCTACGAAATTTGGAGGGAATTCTGTTTGCTGGTCGTTTAGGGTTTCTGTTGAAGGGAGCAAATTGTTGTGAAACTTGTGCGAAGAGAGTTCGTGGATTTGGTTTGGTTTGAGTTTCTGCGGTGTTGTGGGAGTCGTTGCAGAGGTTGGAGTTTCGCCATGGACGGTTTGGGACCAGATTGGAAAGGTCTGCTCAAATGGAGCGTGGCCAACAGCGATGGCACTCACGCGCCTCGAGAACTTAGGTTTGATTTATATCATTCGATTACAGATCCGAATTATGAATTGTGGTTGCTTCTGAAGAATTTCTGAGCTGATATCTACATTGATTGGGCTTGTCAGAAATTGCAAAGATCTGAAGAGGATAATTAGGTGTACTAGAATTTGAGGACATTTAAGATCTTGTTTTCATATACAGGTGCAAAGTGCAGGTTATGAACGACTGTGTTTGTGTCAAGTGATTGCAGTGAGGAGGACAAGAAGTGGTTTGCTGAGGCCATGCAGGCACAGACCGTGGATGTAATAAAGCGGATGAAAGAGATATCGATGGTGATGAACATGCCTACAGAGGTTCTTCAGTCTCAAGGTGTCTCAATTGAAGAACTTCAAGGTGGGGGTTTTGAACTTAATTGTGCACCTTGGTTAGGCTTCAGGGTTTAGGCTAAGAAGATGTTGGAATTGATTGTGAATTGATTTCTGATATAGAATGGATGCAGTTGAAGGTCCACTGTAGGATGACCACTCTTTGTTTAGATCGGTAATGGCGTGGACCGCAACTGTGGTTAAGATGATACGTTGGGATGTGAGGGGAAAACCTAAGTACCCACATGGTCTTCTGCTTATTGTTTTTCCCTTGTTTCCGGCAAGCAGGCATGTTGGAGGAACTCCAGGAGCATGTGGAGTCCATCGATATGGCAAATGGTACGTCTGACCTTTGAATGCTGTGGGCTTGGTGTTATGAAGTGTCTGGGTGAATGTGCTTGTAGAGTTTAGCTCTTATTTATTACCTGTTGACATGAAGAGGATGTCAAGTCTTCTACTGGATGTAGGGTCTGAAATCTCTCAGCAACTTCCAGTCCCTATCTTTAGATATAAGCTTATTGATCTCCTTAGTCTGTATTTGTGGAATGGGTTCTTTGTAGTTCTGATTACATCGCTTTGCTTTTTGACCTGTTTTTGTTTCCTTGGGTCATGATCTGCAATTGTAAAGTACTGGTTTGTCTAGATGACAATTGCAGATCTCGTTGAAGATACTTGTCTAGGGTTCAGTCTTTGATACTGACTTTGAAACAACAGATCTGCATGCCATTGGAGGCCTCATTCCTCTGCTGAATTACCTGAAAAATCCACATCCTGGAATTAGGTCACGAGCAGCAGAGGTTGTTAGCACTATCGTACAAAACAATCCTAAAAGTCAGCAACAAGTCATGGACTGCAAGGGCTTGGAGGCGCTGCTTACAAATTTCACTCTGGATGAGGATATAACTGTGCGAACAAAAGCTTTGGGTGCTATTTCATGTATGTGACCCTCCCTGAAGCTTACCTGCAACATTCACTAATATGAGGTCTTTTTTGAATTTATCTTGAAAGGTCTTGTTGTGCAGTTAGAAGAGAAATCTACGTGCATATTGTAGTTCTAATGTTCCACGATAACCTTGTTGGTGCAGCTCTTATAAGGCACAACAAGGCTGCAACAAATGCTTTCCGTCTTTCTAATGGGTATGCTGGATTAAGAGACGCTCTTTCATCAGAGGATCCTAGATTCCAAAGGTACTTCATCACCTCAAGTGCTATATAATGATTCAAACTAATCTATTTTCTCTCAAGCAACAGATTTGATTACTGTTTCCAATTGAATGCTTGTGATTTGCATTGGACCAAGATGACAAAGGAAACCTCTGTGTTTATTGTAGAAATACTTATGTATTTTACATTGGTGAATGCAGGAAAGCATTACAAGTTATGCAATATCTGCTCCAGGAAAATCCAAAAGATCATAATGTTGCTACACAGCTTGGATTTGTTCGTTCATTGACAACCTTGGCAAATAGTTCAGACTTGGATTTGCGGCAAGCTGCTCTCCAAGCCCTAGTAGAGATTGTTCAAAATCAAGCAACTGGCCAAAGCTCAGGGAAGACTGATGACACTACTCAACTGAAGGATGTCGTGAGCAGGCGGATAGTAGAAATTAAAGGGTTTAGCCAGGAAGATTTAGCATCTGTGAAAGAAGAACGGCACTTAGTAGACTCCCTTTGGCAACTTCTATACAATGAACCATCTGAATTGAGACAGGAGGGCTTACTAGTTTTGCCAGAGGATGATCAAACCCCTCCTGACATTGCGAGCCGCAAGTTTGGGCCAGGTTTGAGAGCGACCAGAGACATTCCTCCCGGTCAGCCTTCTAGTGGACAAGATGAATCACAAAGTGGACAAGGGAAACCGCCTTTGCTGCTTGGTGCTTGATGTACCGAGTCTTGATGGAATGAGTCTCAACCATCTTGGGGAGATCCTTAGCGCTGCTGATCAGATTGACAGACAGAAACTGGACTGTTGGGAATCTGACATGCTGTGGAATGTACACAGGCTTCAAAGGCATTGAATGCCTGGATGCTCATCGAAAAGTATGTCTAATGCATTTTAAACATCTCAAAGCTGCTCAAAGTAACCTGGTTTTGATTGTTCTGGTAATCACCAGATGTGTTGATTAGTTACCATGCTCTTTGTGTTGATTTTGTAGGGTGTCACTCAAATTGCATCTATTGAAAAGATTCAATCAGAGTTCCTTCGCTACTAGCAAGAGATGGTTGCATGTTGCAATCTGACACATCACCAGAAAGTACTCATGCTCATCCAAACTTTGATGAACTAGGATCTCTCAGGAAGGTTTGTTTCTTTCAACTTTGATTTGACATTCTCATATGAATGTAGGGTTTACGCGTCTGTTTTTGAGAATCTTAATAATCTGATGCACTTTGAATGAAAACCTCTCCAACTTTTGCTGCCAAGATCTACAAACAGACTGACGCCAACATGAAAGCTTCAATATGAATAGGCAGCCTTAAAATACGTAAGTGGGCCTAAAATGGACGCTTTTAACTCTGGACCAACTGACTTCTCCTAGGATGTTAAACAACGCTAAATGCGTGATCAGTACAAGCCTACAAGATGATTAACAAATCCAACTTGAGACCATACTATTCTTACATTGTGAAAGTGTAGATCTGATCATATCTTCAAATATGTGGACTCTTCAGTCTAGAATACTTAAATGTTTTTGAGCATGTAGTCTAGAATCTAGATGCTCAGGGCCACTTCACACACGAGCCAAGAGCCGTGACCATGAAATTGTGACAGCCCAAAAGAAAGTGTCCAAAGGCCGTCCCGACACACCTCCAAAATCATGTAGTGTGGCCACGGACCCTCAGGTGTGGTGTGAAGTCATGTGTGACCGGGCCCTCAACCAAATGCTATTTCAATGAATTTCTATTCATGCGGGCCCTCACACATGATAAAATAGAATAAATCAACGGTTGTGAGTGTTTGGAGTGCCATGGTCTCCCGGTTTTGTGTGAGGCCTACCTCCAAGAGGTGGTTTTTGAAAATAGTCCAAGAGACCATGAAACATGATCCATTTGATGCCACGTACGAATCCATGTAGACTTTACATCCATCTTGCATTCACATACTCCGTTGGTCCCTCAAGCGTAGTGTGAAGTGAACTTGGACCGGCTCCGCCTTTTCCACCAATGAGAGTGCTTGAAGTGTAATGGTCATGGGCTCCCAGTCTCGTGTGTGAAGTGGCCCTCAAAACCCTTAACTTCACAAGAAGCCTGACACATGACCACAAATTTCATGTTTTTTGGTTGATTGACTTACCTTCCTATGTCCAAAAGTGATGGAACTTTAGCACAATGTGCCCTTGATCTTTGACCATGCAAAGTACCAAACCATTTTGATATCGGAGTTGATATGTGCCCATGGTAATTTTTCAATGCCATATTCTTGCACTATCATTTCCCCTAGATTTACATTTTGCTAATACACAAGGCTAGGAAAACATGCATCAACTACACCATGGTATTGCAAGCCATCCCAAAAAAATTCACAGTATATGGGATCACATAATTCAAAGCCTAAATTATGAGGTACGTACTTTCTAGAGGTTCCATAAAAACTTGGTTTTATTTGAAATGGATGTACTCATGTCATCCATCTAAAGAAACAAAGCTTGCAAAAGTTTATATCCAAGTGTTGCCATTATACCACCTTGCACCTTTTTTTTACTATTAGCTTCCACTGTTGCCACTTGGATGGCTAAAAGTTTTACTACATGATCAAGACTCTATGGTTGTCCAATCTATAGGGTGAGAACTGTCTTAGGGGGTGCACTCAATGTAAGAACTAGGAATCACATGCATGCATGACCATGAAATTATCATCCCTAACATACAAGATTCCCCCCTCCTAAAAATGATATATGTACAAATATGTAGCTAGAAAATCCCCTCGAATATATACATAAGTGAAAAATAAATAAATCATACATATAAACCCAATCATATGTATAAGCCAAAATGATCATGTGGAAAATATGGTTAAAATACTCTTAGCGAGACATATTTATTTCATTGATGAAATCGCCTTGTCATAACATTATTCATATTCATAATGTTTTGTGGGACCAACATTATTCCACAAAATATTCCATGATATTCCCCACAATCAACCTAAATGTGGAGAATATCCTAGAATATTCCATGGAATAATGTCTGTCCCACAAAACACTATTATGGATTTGAATAATATTATGGTAGATTACCCACTTCATTGTAATTGATTATTAGCCTAAAGGTAGAAATACAAGTAGGATAATATGAATAATCTGCCTAGTATATTTACAAAGCTAGAATAAAGAATATCCATATCTTATGTATATTTTGTAACTCCTAGCCATAATTAATACCCATTTTATGTATCCACACGATTCCATATGGGCCGCATTGAGTGCACTTCCTGAGAGAAATGTTCATTTTTTTTCAAATTGCATGTCCTATGGATGATCAACAAAATCATCTATAATTTTGGGCAAGATTTGGGATGTTTCGGCGTGGAATGTTAGGGGTTAAACACAATTTGTTTGTGTTCTTTCCTAGATCCACACCTCACCACACACCACTCATATATAGGTGGCCAATTAAGACATAAAACCAAATTAGGTTTACTTATTCAAAGGGTGCTTGTTGTGTAATAAATGAGTTTAGGTCCTAAGTTTCTTGTAACGTGTTCATGCATAACCTTGCCATGCACATGCCTTGCAAGACTCAAACTATACATCCTATGTATTATGGTAGCCCGGCCCCTGAACATATTCAAGCCCCTTATTTTCCCTGATCTTTCCTAGCATTGCAAGAATTAACATAATTTACCTTTTGTCATGGCCAATCTCTAGAAAGAGTCCTAAAAATAAATAGAATGTGTCTCCATCCTAAGAAAATGGAAATAAAAGCTATTATTATCATTGCTACAAGTGTAGGATGCAATATCCATAATCATTTAATCAAAAAGCTCAAAATCTTCACAAGATCTCAAAAATCTCAAAATCCCATTTAGTGGTGTGAGAAACTATTGTAGAGTTTCTATCCTATCTCCACTCAATATATGTGTTCTTATGTGTTCTCCAATTAATGAAACTTGACAAAAAAAACACATGCTGGTGGCTCAGGGAGGTCACTCCCTCTTTAATTAATGCATACACATGCGCTCAAAACTTATTTATCAGGGGGCTATTTACCTTGCAGAAAAGATTATAAGGTATGGTATTTTTCAAAATAAAGGTAAATGCTTGTATTTGATTACACCCTATCAATAATTATAAATTTTTTGGGGAATCATTTTAAAATACCCTATTTACTTATACTGCCAAAGAAAATTGGAAACAAGATTGCAATTCAAACAACATGTTGAAATTTCCCCTCCCGGCACGTAGGTAGAGAACATCAACTCCACATTTGATATGTTGGTTCAGTAACATTCAAGCTGGCCAACATGTGAAGTCATCCATCCAAGCTTTTTCAACAAAAAATTACCTCTTTTCATCCACTAGCACAGACCCTACCCTAGACCCGCTACCCCTACTAATTGTTTCCACACTATTTTACATGTATAAACTAGATAAAAGAGGCCATTATGTGTGATGGTATTGTACGTGTAAACATGTTTCACTATTTTAAAACCCCTATATTATATGTATGTTTTTTGCAAAAATTATCTACAATGAATATATTAGACCCTAATTTTTTTATCACACGTTGTTTCTACAATTTTCGCTAGTGACCTCCCCGAGGCTAGTAGTTGATGAAAGATTGGATTTATTAATGAGTGTTAACTTGTTTGGTTTGAAGTACTTGAATGAATTGTTGGGTGTATGTAGTGAATTGCAAGTGGACAAGGCATGTTGATTACTTGCTGATAACACCTAATGAAAATTTAGGTATCCAAGGAAGAGTCCATCCCCGGGGAAAAAGAGATGTCGAAATCTTCTAATACAATAGATTTCAAAATCTTTATATAAGTCGATTCTAGAAAAATTATGAACAGTAGATTTCAAAAATCTTTTAGTAATGCAAATTTCATAATCTTCTGAAGAACATACAACATAATCTTTTAAAATGTAGATTTTAGAATCTTTGGTGAAGTAGATGCTAGAGTTTCCTTTTCTAATAAATTTGAGAGACTTGCTATGCAGTAGATTCTAGAAACTACATAGAATGTAGACTCCGGAAAATTCTCATGGCTTGGATTCTAGAAACTCTTGGAGATTGCTTAGAACTCTGGGAGCTTCTCCTGTGTCTTTTATTTTCATCAGTTTCATCCATTTAATCCACTTCATCCAAATTCTGATTTCATCCAGTTTTCAATTTCGCACACAGTTTTTAGTTTCAGCCAGTTTCCAGCTTCATCTAATTTCTAGTATTTTTATTCTTTGTCCTCAGTCTATAGTTTGCAATCTCTCAAAAAAATTCCGTCATCTTCCTTAGCATTTGCCCCAGATTCCAGAAGTCTCCAAAAAATTCCCAGTGTTTTAGAAGTTCCTCAGAATTTTCTCAGAATGTCAACAAATGGTCATCTGTATTATGCATTATGCATTCTCAAAATTCCTTTATAATTTCAAGATTTCATTAAACATTCATTAGAATTTCATGAGAAGTTCATTCTAGGTTCACATGTTAATATCATGGTATTGTAGTTCTAGAGAAGGTTTGGTTTCACAACATTACTTAGCAACGTGGGCCCTTTGAATATTACAGTGGGATAGTGGGAGCTTGGTCTGAATCTGAATCTCCTTGCACAACTTTTCAAGCATCCGATTGTTATATTTTGAGGGCTCATAGAATGTGTGTTGAATCTTGAGTAATGTTATGTTTTCATAATTATTAAAAAGCATGCCAAATTATTTTAAAAATTGTTGAGTCAAATTGCTGAAAATATGAAAATGATTAAATACCTAAGGATAGTAGATATGAAGCAATGTGGGATGTTGAGATGATGAGGATGAGGTTTGCTTAAGCTATGGTTATGACCAAAAGGACTTCACCTAAGTGATTTTCATTCAAACCCTTTTGGCATCACATTTGACACTTTTATGTTGTTAAAGCTTAAATTTGATATATTTTAAAAATTTTCCCATATTGCTATTTTCATTTTTAATAACGATTTGATACTACAATGTCAATGTATACCACCAGACAGTGTATTGTATGACGATTAAGCGAACTCTATTAAATTGAGTAGATCAATTGATGGCAATGCCATCTTGTTTTACTTTGCAATGGAGGATGTACAGTACATGGGTTTGCATTCAAAATTTCAAATTCCAAACATGCCCTAAATTTCGCAATTGCAAATTTACGAGGGTATGCTCACGGGTGCCTGTGTGCCGTAGCCATGCCCGTCATCGCCCATCGTACTTGGCGCTCGGATGTGAGGACACGTGTACTTACCACGTGTACGGCATCCCATTCCTTTCACCCCCCGCTCTCCCTCTGTCGGACTCGTCTTCGCTTGCTTCCAAGTTGCTAAAATCTGTCTTGCAATTCGAAGAATTTTGTTACCAGAGTCTGTTTTGCACTACAGTGCCACTTGCTCAAACATTCATCTCTCGCCACCACATCAGGTGGGTCTCTCTCACACACAACCTGAGGTATCCATGCAGTCTCACCTTCCAAGCTTCTTGACATGTGATTCATGTGACTTTCTCTTCGGCCGGCAGATTCTGGAGCTCAGATTCCTCCGTTCCCATTGAATCATCTCTTTCCCATATAGGTTAAGTTGGAATACCAAATTCATAAGAAATTTGGGTCACGCTTGAGCCGGCCGGGTACCTGGGTTATACTGGTGGCCGGCAGGCAATGTTTTAAGAATTCGAATCATGCATTTCGTAGGTAGCTAATTCGAAGTATTATATTTATATATTTTCTTTGCATTGCAGGATCGAAGAAATGGTTGCTCAGAGAACTAATCTGTGAATCTTTCCACTGGAGGATCTGGGGAGAGTCATTATAATTTTGTGACTATAAGATTGTTAAGTTGTCAGCAACCATGGCTATGGCTTTCAGAAGCGGAAGGGGCTTCGCGTTGCTACATAAGAATCTAAAGAGATGCAAGATCCATGGAGCGGGGGCGAGTCTGGTGGATGAGACCCGGGGATCGGGGCCGGTGCGTGGCCCGGAGAATGATCCCGCGACGAAAGGCAGCACGCCCGATGATGGCCGTGCGGACGACGTGCACATGACGGAGCCCAAGGAGATCACGAAGCAGAAAGTTGCCAAGGCGCAACAAGAGCCTGAGGGATTGCAGGTCAGTGCGCAAGTTCATTACTTGCCACCACCAACTCCTGAGTTGATTGTCAGTTAATAAATAATATTTGTTGCAAGATGAGCCGAGCCGAGCTGAGCCCTTTGTATATGTGTGAATCATTTATTGTCTCCTGTCTGCATTGCTCATGTTGCTTGTATGCTTGAAAATCTGGCGTCATGGTTATAATCTGTGCAACCTGAAACCCCTGATGTAAATGCTGGGAAATTGGGATGTGAGATATAAAGAATTGAAGATTATAGAATTGAAAAGGATACAAAATTTGGTTCTGAACACAATGTGGTCAATGACTTGGGGTAGGGTTGTCAGTTTTTGAATTTCAAGAAATCTTATATTCAGGGCTTTTTCAAAATGTTGGAGCATGTGGTGAATGACACGGACTACTTACTACATTGATTGTTCAAGGTTCAACGATTTTCTTTTTTTGATTAATTTGTGCCACTAATCTCTGCTGCTGCTTCCTGGAATTGTGTCCACTGCATTGCCCATTTGATCACATCCTATGGTGTGAGAGCAGGAAAATTTGAATATGGTAGACATGTCAGGATAACTTTAAAGTGATTGATGTGGCAGATTTATTGAATTGTGGATCCTGTTTTTCTTGTTGGTGTAGGGGAACAATGTTATGTGAAAAACATCTCATACATTGTTTTATTACCTATAGGAAACCAGAACATGTATTGGTGGTTTTTATTGATGTCAATCAATGCAGGGGGAGAAGTTGATGCCAGGTTTCGATGCCCCAATCAATAAAGATGCAAAACCACAGCACACAACTATTGATCGTGGTGCAAAATATCATACATATGCAATGTACGTAGACAAGCATCGCAGATTTTTCACCTCATCCCCCTCCTCCCAACTTCAAGTGACCCCCCAGAAAACAGACGCAGATAGAAGCAAGGTTGCAAATCTGCCTTTGGTCTAATATTATTTCATGTATTATCATTCATTTAATTGTTATTTTAGGTGCATATCTTGAGCTATCAGATGCTGAAGTGTGTGTATTTACTTACTTATTTATTTAATATGATTTGTGTTTTAATTTCTTCAGAAGGTCTGGTGATTTATGATGATGAACAGGTGAAATTGAAGGATGGGCTGATGACTTGGGAGACGCAGGATGGGTCAACGACTTGGGTTTGGTGGAAGGCCTCGGCAACGTTTCCTGGCCACTTTGGTGTATTCCAGGCCAAACCTGAGGACACCAAGGGCATGTCTAGCTAGACAATCACAAAGCAACTGTCCACTCCAGGCAGCAAATTTCGTAAGAGGTAAGAAAAATAAATTGAATGTTGCAGTAATGCACGTGTAGGTGCATGAGAGGATTGTGCACTGTAGAAATATGGATAGATTATCTTCGCAAACAAGGATGGCGTCTTGCAGCACACAGAAATTTCTGAAATACGATGAGATTTTTCAGTGGGGAAATTTTGTGGAGTCCTGTGTGGAGGATTGATAGTTATTGATTGGAATGGTCATAAAATGTCTTCTGACTGCTGGTTGTTTCCTGGTTGATGGAAGCTTGATTGTAGTATGAAGTGAATGTAGTGGCAAGCAATGGCTCTCCTCTTGATAAGTGAAATCAATCCTTGGAGGAGAATCTGAGCATATTCATCAAGGGGTCAATATGTGGACATGTGATTATATGTCAGAATTTTCATGTTAAATGTAATTTTTTGTGAGCATTCTGGAAGACATTGGAAGACTTGAGAAAATGGCTGGTGATTTCTGAATCAAAAGTGCTCATCAACAAAGATATGATAAAGGTCAGTTGTGTAATTTTCTAGCATGACCATCCACGAGGACTTCATTGGAGGTTGTCTATGATTCACAATCTTTTCTCTGCACGAAAGAGATTGAGCACCTTCTTGAATTGTGGAAGAGCTCTAGTTTTCCTTTTTAGGGTTTTGTTGCACACAACAAAATATTGTAATTCTTTCAATCTTAATCTGACAATTTTATCTGTTGTGTATGGTTGAGCACTCAAAAACATCTTCGGCATAGTGGTTCTGTGACCACTTTGTTTGTGATGTTTACTCACTATATTTGTTCAAGCCAATTTTTACATGCCATCAATTACATGAATCATGTGTGGCATGTGTGAAAAGGCTTGGAATGTTGGAATTTATCAACACGTACCATGCATAATTCGTGGGAATGTTGTACCTTTGTAAAGTGAGGACAAGGAAAGCTTGAATGTAAGGAGCCTTCCACGTTGCCCACCTCCTATGTGCAAGCACCCTTTCTAGTTGGCCCACTCCAAGGAATCCAAAGCCTCGGGAGATGACCAAATCTCTAGATTCCATGTTTCAAGAGTCAAACCTATCAAGATCTTTCTGGCATCCTTCCTACATCAGGTCAACAGTGCAAATGTTCCCGGCGGCAAGTGTAAATTCCTGTAAGTATTTTTGTTATACCCTTTCTTGTACTAGATAAAAAAACTTGTGAATTCAAGGACTCTTAGTGCTTGGCCAACAAGCAATACTATGGGTGGCCTCCGTACTCTTTTGATTTGCAAGCAACCAGCTCCTGAGCTGAGCACTGTAAACATATCTCACGAGTACAAAATCTTTAATTTGAGTACAACCGGGGTACAAATATCTGTTATATGAGCACTGCAAACATATCTCATACGTACAATGTCCTTCATTGGAAACCAATATCTAACACCTACACTTACTTTTTGACCGCGTGTGGTAGACAAAGGAGAAATAACCTGCAAGTATTAGCATGGTCGAGGGTTGATCATTAAACCTAACTATATGATGCATCAAACCATAACTCAAATCAATCCCATGTGACAGTAGTGAAACAAGATGTATCCTTCGAAGCTCGCTACTTCATACAGTAAATCCAGTCCGTCTAATATGGTGGTTTGTGGTGACAGAGATTCTCTACAAAAATTGTCCTAAAATGTCGTTCAAGAAGTAATTACCAATGTCAACACCGTTCTCAACCCTTTTGAATAGGCTCTTGTCAGGTTCACTATCTCCCAGTTATTCTGTCAATCTGGTCGGCGGATACTACCTACTAGAGCTGGTTTGAAGCTTAGTTGGGAACAGTAGGAAGTCTGGGGGTGTGCCACGTGGTGAGCAAGAGTTGGAAGCTTAAGTGAGTCGAAGGAATATGGGTGGTGTGAGTACCAAAGAGCATCGGTAGGAGTGTCACATGATCATTGTATTTGTGCACGGACAGCTCCAGCTCCAGCTCTCTCTCTCTCTCTCTCTCTTCAACTCTACATGTCGGCAACCGCCACAAAACATGCAGCCGTTATGCAGCATGACCTCGCATAGCTAGCTAGTATGGGGCACTACATTGGTGTTTCTAGTAGCCACATTGAATTTATTTGTCAATTGTCAAGATAGCCGCATTGGTGACAATTATTGAAGTGACGCAGCCATATATTGATGATAATACAAAGCTTCATCTAAAATCTAGCATATTCATTCAAGATATGGTGATTTCATCCAAAAATTGTAATAAACTTTTGGTAGTTTTCTGGCAATCAATTGGATGGAAAAAAGAGGATTTGTCATTTTCTTCTTTTAGTGTCAATATTTGGTGATGAATTGCTCAAATAAATTAAAATGCTGAGTAGGCAGACACCATGCACCAACAACCATTTTAGGGCGTAGCGCCTAGAGTATGGTTTAAGGGATACTGCCTGTTTTCGAGGTGGTAGAATAGGTAGACTTCTAATGGGGGGGGGGGGGGGGGGATAAATCAAGAGGAATGGGTTACTTGTTGTTTTCAAGACAAGAAATGCAAAGTATTCTAAAACAATTTGTTGGAAGTGTATGATGTTTCCAATGTTTTCGATGGGAGATTCCAGGGCAATAAGTTGTTGAATATTTGTCAATTTATGTATGGCGTCTTGAAGATTGATGGTGATAATAATGGGTGGACAAACACTTCAGCCTTGGACTCGCATGAGTTCCCATGATGGTGAGAAAATTAGGATCATTATGCACTTGTTGATTCCTTTGAGCCTTAATGAGTTGCCCTTGTAGGGGGGACGTTAAACACCCCACCCACCCCCCCAACTTTCAGGGGGTGTCAGTCTGGGCTGGGGTAGCCCCCCAAAAGATTTTCTGGACCTGACCGAAAACTTCTGCTCGCCTGCCTGACTTCGAGAAAACCATTGCCCTAGGCTTGCATTCTTGAAGGCCACTTATCCACAAATCCCATATGGAGTGCACTTCACCTTCAAGGTCCGAAGTCTAATATATATGTTCACGTCCATTGAGCAAATAAGCAATTGACTGGGATTTCATTTTCAAAGTGAAACCGTCAATAAAACATGTAATTAACTTGGGAATCAAAAATATTACAAAACCCTCATTAGGGTTGAGGTTATAATTCTTGTGAGTTAACATTAAAAGGGGTTTTGTCATTCTAAAATGGGACTAAAATTGATGTTTTATTTTTAGTATGTTAAATATTAAAGTTTAGTTAATACCTTCTACTTTCACAAAGTATTCATACGCATTTAAACTAATTAAGTGTGATTGAATGTAATTAAGTATAAAATAAAATAAAATAAATGTTGGCTTATGTGGGAGCAAGCATGAGTGAAGAGCATCTTCGACTGCGAACTATTGTCTTCTTTCATGGGTGGGCTCTAGGCAAGGTATTGAAAGAAGACTGCGAGGCAGACCCCCTTTGGACCTAGAGTATGGTTTAGGGTTCCTGCCCATTTTTTAGTAGGTATACTTATATCGGGAAGGAAAACGAGCGGGGAGGGGGGAGAGACAGTTAATCAAGAATAATAGGTTATTTGTTCTTTACAAGACCAAAGGTATGTTAAGGCAATTTGTTAGAAGAACTCTATGAAGTAATTGATGCTTTTGACCGAAAATTTGATGACAGTAAGTTGTTGAACATTGCATTGATATATGGCTCTTGGAACACTGGTGGTGTTAATAACAAATAGAATAACACTCTAGCCTTGGACTTGCATGACATATCATAATGGTAAAGGAAACATGTCCATTACATAGTCGATGATTCCTTGAACCTTTATGAATTGCTACCCTCATGGTAAAAAGTTTAGGATGTAACTGGTGAAGGTTTGGAGGAGGCAAATAGAGTCTAGTGAGAGACACCTAATTCAGTTTGTATGTGTGGCCGCGGAGGGTCCTCCTTGTGGGTGAAGGAAGAGGGGGCTGAGAGCAAGGGGTGGCCTTGGACGTATCAAAGTTCGGTACATACTACTTGTAGGCTCATACAATTGGATCTAGGTGTCCGTGAGGTATGACTTAGTAATAGTAGTGCACACATGGAGATTTGTAACAATTTTATGCTCTATTTCATGGTCTACTGAATTCAGTAGGGCTACTCAAACATATCGGTCTAACACAAAATGGGGAGACTATGACACCTCAAAATCTCACAACTTTTGATTTATTATAACCCATTATGTAGAAGGATGCATATGAATAAGATGGTCATGGAAGAGCCCATTTGATTGAGAGCTGGGTTGCATATGTCCTCGTACTACACTAGAAAGCCTACAACCACACAAAATTCAATTTCATTTTTCCGTGGTATAGCCTTTGGATGAGTTTCAAGGGACCCGAGGGGTAGATTTGTAACCCTTAAAAGTTCAAGTCTCCCACAAGACCTTTCAGATACATCCATCATATTCTTCACCCAATTTATTATGGGTTTTATAGACCAAGTTTATCAACTAGAACCCTTAAACTAGCATTCTATCTGCTGCAAACCCCCAATTAATGTAATGCATGTCTTTTTGACACATTCTCAAAAAACAAATACATGCACAAATCATGCCCTACTACTACACTAAATATGATATTTAGTGTCACCAATTCTAATTGTCTTGCTCAATACTAATTGTAAACCACGGTGTACTGTTCTCCCTCTTTAGTATGACACGTTTGGGAAACGCAAAAAATGTCGTATTATCGAGGTGTCGTCTTCTCGTTAATATGACAAATGGCGTAAAATTGTCGTACTATCGAGGGAATACAAAAACATAAGCAATATGAGCTTAAAAACATATACAACGAGTTTAAGCAATATAGATTGTATGAAATAATGACTTATAACTCCAAACAAATACAAATACTCTCAAGAACTCTTGAAATAAGAGTTCAAAGATCTCTGATGTTGCCTACCTAAGTTAGCAACTGTCATCTTATCTAAATTCCCTACTAGCTTTTGAAAACTAATAATTTCATTAGCACCAAAATGTAAAGAGTTGTCTAATAAGAAATTAGACAACAATGATGCATGACGTTTAGCATCACTAAGCTTTACTGTAGGTGGAGCAACATCATCCACATCTACTGAATGCAGATCAACATTAAGATCAAAGCCTTTTGCATAATTGATTCCCAAAGCAACATCCACCAATTCATCAATACTCAATTCTAGCTTAGTAATCTCTTCCCCTACCATTTGAATGTAAGACTCGATTGACATCTCATCATCATCCAATCGCAACTTTGAAATTAGAGCACCAAGTTCATCTGATTCCCCTCGCATTCTATTCTTCTCCCTTTCATCAACTAGGGCAAAATCAACATTCCATGTTGCAGGTAAATATGCACCATCCTCCAACAATTCCTAACTATTTGTGCATCCAACTCACTCCATACTTCATAACTCCACATGATAGCTTGTCTGATGTTGGGCACCACCTTCCTTAAGTCCTTCAATATAGCGTCATCATAATGTGACAAAACCCACCGCAAAAGTCTCTTCTTGTATTGAATTTTGAAAGATGTTATTATACCTTGATCTAAAGGTTGAAGTACGCTTGTAACATTGGGAGGAAGGAATACCAAAGTCATGTTGCTCAATTCCAAGGTTGAAAAACCACGAGACTTACCAACTTTGGCAGAGCTAACAACATGTGAAGATGCATTATGCAAAATCATAATCACCTTTCGATTTTGGCCTTTGAACTGATTGTTGAGCTGCAAAATCCAAGCTTCAAATATATCCCCCTTCATCCAAGCTATTTTATTTGAGTGCCACCGAACATACTCATGAGGCTGCCACCTTCCAAAACATACTGGTTGCTTAGACTTATAAATCACAAGCAACTACAACTTATCAGTCCCAGTTGAATTAACAGCAAGAGCAAGTGTTACATGCTCCTTTTGTAACTTCCGACCTTTCACCTTCCCTTGTGCCAATGTTTTATTAGGATGTGCTCTAAAATACAATCCAATCTCATCCATGTTGTAAACATCTTCGGGCTCATAATCCGACAAAAGAATAAGAAGTTGGCTTATTGCTTGGGCAACTCCATCAACATCAACATCACCACTTTCACCATGTAGATACACTTTGTCAATAGTGTGAGGATAATTCAATACAATGTAATCAAGACATGATCAATACTTGGTGTGGCCTTCTAGAGATAAAATGAGGACTTGCATGATCAAATAATAAAAATGAAACATATTGAATGTTTACCTTGCAATAATGTTCCTTTTCTTGAAATTTTCCAACCAACCATTTGAAATCTTGAAGTTTTTGTACTCTTCACCCTTGATTGGATCATTTGCAAGTTTTGCCACAAAAGATTCCCGAAGAATTACGGCCTTTCGCATGAGCATCTCATTAGTTAGTGCCCCATCTTTACTTCTCACCTTTTACAGAATTAAAAAGATCAAAATTACTTGAAATGAATACAATTCCACCAAACAAAAAAACAAAAAACTTCAAGCTATGCTTAGGAGATGGAACATTCACCACATGGATCAAGAAGCGAGATTGGAGCGAGACTAGTCTGGAGTACTGCAAAATTGAATTGGAGATTGTAAGATTGTATTGGAGATTGTAGAAGATTGAATTGGAGACTGCAGGAATGCAAGAGAGTGCACAAAGATACTATCTCACCGATGTACAAGGCAACATACTAGGCAGGAGGCCACTCTAACCCTAACCATGTCCATTCTACACTAGTAACCCTAATTATTATTAAGTTCCCAATCATAAGTGAAGTTCTCAAGTAGTTCCAAAGTGAAAATGGATGTATTCTAGATGTACATAACATGGATGAAAGATATTTATTCCCTCTTTAATATGACAAATTGGAGTTTCTAAATGTCGTATTATCGAGTGTCGTAGTCGTATAAAAGAGGGAGTTTTGAACTAAAAAGTTTGGTCGTGCAAAAATGTGTCGTAATATCGAGGGTGTCGTATAAACGAGTGTCGTACTAACGAGGTTAGACTGTAGTATCAGCAACATTAAATGTTAACCCAACATTATCTGTCTTTCCTTGTAAAAATTCTTAGGGGTTATAGATTTACAGTGTTGCAATTACTGTCACTTACCAAGTGATTTTTCATCCAACTTTCAATCATCCATGACAATATTTCATCACAAGTTGCTGACAAGAGAAGGTAGGGTATTGGCCAATGGCTGAACTCATCCATCATCCATAACAATATTTGTTCACCTATTCATAAGAAATGTCATATGAAAAGTTACCATAGTGACATAAATTCCCATATGACACTAAATATCATATTTAGTGTGGTTTCCTTTTTACATGTAGCATGTTTGGTCCTCTCACCTGTCTCACATACTCGGGACGAATATTTAATATATCTTGTGATATACACGTACGTTAAGAAGGTCATTATTTGGAGGGTGTTATGTATGAGTCCATGATTTGAATGCACCCCATTGTTATAAAAAAACTATACTACTTTTATCAATTTCATTTGAATAAACTAAAAGTAAGTTATGATGATAATATTTGTAAACTTATTTGTAAGAATTGTCACTAAGAAACTCACCACAATGTCATAAAATACCATATGACACTAAATACAACATTTACTATAGTTGTCGCAACCCTTTAGTTCCCCTTAGCTATCTTGACCGTTTCCTCAATTCTAGTAAGGGTCACGAGCGCTAACCCTTCACATTGCACCCATGCAAATAGTTGGCTCCCAATATCTTGGACCTCTTAGCTCATAGGTGGGTGATCAACCCTCCTACACATGCATTCGGGACTATCCCCTTAATAGGTAGCCAATGGTTAGATGTGGACTTCTGTACTAGACAACTATGTCCCCACGTTGGCCCAACGCCCATAGAGGCCATGCTGTTCAGCCTCGGGTGGGTTTGGTCAGTCATGCTCCCTCGTCCATATAAGCCTCTAGGACTTTGGGCAGGGCCCCTACCCCACCGTCAAGTAACTTTTTGTCCCTCTCCTAAGAGTTGGGACTAGGTAGACATTTTCCTTCAGCTGCTAGAGGTGCAGTCCCCGAGCAACTTTAGACCTCCATAATTTCCTTGTTTGGTCTTTGAATCTAACAAAGACAACCCCTTCATCATTTACACTTCACGTAGATGCTGATGGACTCTTCACTTGTTGCATTTGGACAAATATTGAGGAAGTCATGCCCGTTCTAACCTTGGCAATGCCGGACACCACTCCTAAGTCACTGTTTTCCCAGGGCGTTGTCCTTAGGCAACCCCCATGTTGCATACCTCTTCATAAGGAGTGTCCAAAACACCATGGACACAAGGGGGACCCCAGAGTGACACCCTGGACTTGTGGCGCCGTTGGTGAGAGACCCCAAGTGATCTTAGTGTAGGTGAGGACCCCGGGCATTGGGAACGCCTCCTACTCACGGAGACTAAGAGGCACGAGGGTAAGGCCATAAGCTATGTGTAGCTTATGACGTGCCAATTTTAGAATGTTCAATAACACCTCAATTGGAGGTGTGAGCTAAGAGATATGCCAATTTGAATGGGGCGATGTCCCGAAACAGCGCCCTGGACCAACAGTGGCTTGGGAGTGGCTCCCAAGACTGCCAAAATGTGAACATGCATAACTTCCTTAATATTTGTCCAAATGGGGCAAGTGAGTAGTTCATCAGCATCTACATGAAACGGAGATGTCGATGGAGTGGTCATTTATTAGAGGCAGTGATCACACATGGAAGTTATGGAGGTCTGAAGCTGATTGGGGCTTCTAAGCCCAGCGGCTAAGGGAAAATGTCTACTTGGTCCCAAGTGTTGGGAGAGAGACAAAAATTACTTGACGGTGGGATAGGGACCATGTCTAGAGTCCTAGAGGCTTATATGGATGAGGTGGTGTGGCCGAACCCACCCGAGGCCCAAAAGCACGGCCTCCATTGACATTGGCCCAATCTGAGGACATAGTTGCCTAGTATGGTTCGGATGTTGTAGTGTTGCTCCAGCAATGCGATGATCAACATAAGATTGGCTTCCATGGATAGAAGTCTACATCTAAGAATTGATTACCGATTAAGGGGTGAGTTCGGAGCAAAGTAGGAGGGTTGATTCCCTTCTTAGGAACTATAAGGTCTGCGCTATGGAGAGCTAATCATTCGCATGGCAGAATGCGAAGGGTTAGCACTCGTAGTCCTTACTAGAATTGAAAACATGACTAAGATACTTAACCCCTAAAGGACCGGGTGTCCAATTTTGGACGTTTTCGGTATTTTTGTGTAGGCCAGAACTCAGAGATCTGCACCGATGTGAATGAAAATAATTGCAATGGATGCGCAATGGACAGAGAAATGCAGCCCAAAAAAAATTGAAAAAAACGATAATTTGGTGTTTGTAAATGTGATGTAAATGTTCAAAATGCAGTATTTGGCACTGTACAACTGCCCGAAACCGTACAAAGTATCCAATGATCTTGCGCCATGGTCGAATCTTGGGCACACTTTATGTGGTCCCATTTTTTATTATGTAAAGGGTGCGATGTATGGGGGGAGGGGGGCACGTACATAGAGGGGGTATATAATAACACTATAGCCATGAAAGAGGGTGGTATGGGGCATGCAATATTGAGAATGAAATATATAAATGGTTGTGGACCACGGTACGAAAGGGTGGGATAAGAATCTCCATTGTCCACACCTTTTTTCCTTGTGTGCCCGCCATCCATAACTTCCTAAGTAGTTTAAATTACATTTAAATTCAAGAATGACATCATAATTATGCATACCCTTGTTGGTTTTTGTTGCATACATCCACCGTACGGATTTCAATGCACTTTCATACATGTATATTATTTAAACAATCGCAATATTTTCATTATTTTGTAGTTGTATATAAAGCAAGGCCCATATGGCCAGCAAATTAGATTGAAATGGCGGTTTGTCAACACTAATAGTTGCCCAAGTCCGCGACTTTTAGTGTTGTTGCAAAATGTTGCCTAAAAAATGAATATAATAATGGCAAGACATATTCAAAGTGGTGAGGCAATGTTCGGGCAACTCAAGAATACCATCGAACCATCGAAAGACATATCAATCTTAATGGACGAAATTTACACAAAGGGATGAATATTTTTTCCCTATCGTACTTGATAAAGCTAACAACCATTCAATAAGGTTGGAAACCATCAAATGTTTGCCACGCTCTATGCACCATCCCATACATGACAGTGGCTCGAATTTCCTTCAGATCCGTCCAAATCATGCTTGGTTCTTTAGGGGTTAAGGGGAGCTAGCGAGGGTTGCGACAACCCACTTAAATTGCTATATCTCCTAGCTCACACCTCCGATTGAGGTGTTCTTGAGCATTCTAGAATCCAGACGCCATAAGCTACTCATAACTCATGGCCTTACCCTCGTGACTTCTAGTCTCCATGGGTTTGTGTCTATCCTCAACAGAGGAGAGTAGTATTGTTCTAATGACCCCCTGTCCAGTGGGCACTGGGCCATTAAACATTACGAATAGACACTTTATTCACGCCGGCCTTTACAAAAGGACCGGAGTTTTTATCTATCTCCATGGGTAGAAGGCGTTTTCAACGCCCGGGGCCCTCACCCACACTAGGATTGCTTGGGCCCTCTCACCTACGGCGCCACAAGTCCCAGGTGTCATTTCGGGGTCCCCCTTGTGCCCATGGTGTTGCGGACACTCCTCATGGAGAGGTGCACGACAGTAGTGGTGTAAAAAATCATGATTAATTCATATTCAAGTAAATCTATGTATATTCTCAAAATTTGGACTTATTGGTTGCTTTGATTCTATCAGTGGATCCTTAGATACATTTTGGGAATTCACTCCATGTGTTTTTGAGGAACCACATGTGATAATGGGTTATTCAAGTGGGGGGCCCGGATACGCAACTCCCATATTATACGCAGGGTGCATCGGATTAAAAACAACTTAGAGGATGGCTTTTGTAAAAATGATATCAAATTATATAAAATAAAATGACAAAAAATTGGGTGAAAACCAAATTAAATAAAATGAGATGTAGAAAAATTTGGGTTACATATTTATTTATTTAAAAAAAATTCACAATGTATATAAAGAACCAAAATACCTATTTTTAACCCTATGCCTATACATAAATTTAAAAGATCTACATGAGTAGTTTCCTCCAATTAAATATAAAAATAATTGGAAATAGTTTATTTATAACACACAAGTCTTTTATTATTATTATTATTAAAAAGCCCAAAAAATTGGATAGTTTGACCTATGGTACATGTATTAAAAAACTCATATAATTAGGTTTTAAATGCAATTATATGCTTCAAGAAATCTTCATTTCCTATGTATAATTACATTTTTGGATTCCTAACATTTTTTATGATAACATTTGTTAGAAAGGCTACAAGAGTTTCCTACATTAAAACAAATTATATCACTTCAGATTGGATTAAAATGCATTATGAGTGATTATAATCAGGGCCATATAATATGGGAGTTGCGTACCCGGGGTGGGGGGAGGGGGGAGGTATTTAGTTAAGTTTTGAAATTTAAGTTGCCTTTCAATTAATATGTAATAAGCTTATTTTCTGTGTTTATTATAACTGCATTTTTACTTATAAGTGTTTTGGTAGGGTATGTTCTGTGGGGCTATATTGCTGTAAATTTTTCTTTCCCTTATCAAAAGTACACCCCCTAAGTGCTTCCGACATTATCGTGGAATGCCAAAAGATGGATCTTGCACTTTCATCCATCCATTCAGTTGATAATTGCATATTTCAATTCTCTCCAAAGCTTTATAACCTAGACAACTTATCCTCTACAAAAATTTCTTTACCCTATATGTACGAGTCTGTATATTATAGATAATAAGATCTAAATTCCTAAGCATTTTGGATACATATAATTTTTATCATACTTTTGCACAAATTTATTCAACCCCTTTGGTAATACTGACTTTTGTATAAGTTTAATCCCCAAATAATATAAGATACTCTATATTTATCGCATGTGGTTTAAAAATTTGCCCAATGAATTCCTTGGGAGATACACTTTTATTACACCTAAATTCGAGAGAGGCGTGTGAATGCTCAGTGATTACTTGAATGTTATGAAATAATGGAAGAAATAGAAATTATTTATTAATTTGATATTAGATATACATAATTATATTTTAAGAAATAAAATCTTAATCACAATAATTTCTATAATATTATGAAAATCAACTTTCCATATTCTATCGGAGGATCCTACGATAGAATTCAACATTTTATAATTATGGACTTGGACTTAGTCTAGTTTTACTTAAATAATAGTAGGTTTCTAAAAGGTTAACATTTTCGGTGGCATTATCTCGTAGTCTCCACGACCAACTTCAAGGAATGCTTCAAGGAAAATAAACTTCTTGTTTCATCCGGTAAAAACAAGGGAGCCAACTATAACCTGAGATTTATTTTCTTAACCCATTTGTTAGCTTCAAAGGACCCAATTGATATGAATTAACTATGAACCTAGAGAGGTCTGATTTTTGGTTTGGACAGATAGTGGACACTGAGCATCAACTATTGGAAGTTCATTGGGCTCAGTTGGGTGGCCATGAGCTACGTCCACCTAGTGACCATTATCTAACATAATTTTTCCACTGAAAAAATTATGAACATCATCGCAAAACAATCTCTGTTTGAAGCACATGTGAAACCATATCATGGCATTTTCCAAATGAAATGAACCCATGCATGTGTTCGAATGTGTGTTTCAGGTGATGGACATAATCTCTTCCGGATGGACATTATGAGATAATTATACTGCGTGACATACAGTATGCCCAGTGACCAAACTATGACCGTCTGGTGCAGTGTGAGTGGTTTTCTCCTGCTTCACGAAATCGACGGAATTGGTCTAAATCACACAGATGGACTTGTCCGTGAGAGCCTTTCACCGCCCCAACCGAATGTGATCCACCACAATGATCATGGTTGACAAGTCGAATCATACAGTTGCTTTGGGAGGCAATGGTGGTTAATGTCACCACAGACCACACGTCATGGTGACTGCATACAATATTATAATTTGAAGTGAGCAAGCAAAGTGCACTTTGCTACTCTGATTCCATGATTTGTTGCTGCCGAGCTCCTCTGCATTATCAAGCTAAGTTCTAACGCCCTCCTGCTGGCCGCACAAAACTCATTCAATCAGAAGCTCACAAACGGCTTCAACTCCCACTTTCAAAGCGAACTTTAAGCCTAATCCAGACCCACTTCACATCTCAGCTGCGGCTCTCCACACCTTCAAAGTCATTGTAGCGTCTGGTGAGCCTCAATGGTACGAAATTTGACCATTTCCTGAAATCCGCCTCCATTGCATGCATTCAATAGCAGCAGCAGGAGTGACCTTCATTTCATCTGATTCATCTCTTTCAAATTTTCTCCGACCCCTCGAAATCACAAACGTGTGAGGAAGGTGTGTTCGTCAAGCAACCACATCTGATGCAAGTTTATGGAATCCTGTGGAAATCATCATTACCTGGGTGGGTATTAACTCCACCCATGGAGTGTGTGCTTTTTTTTATTCTTATTTTTTTAAATACCACATGTTGGTCAAATTAGGGAATAGATCAATCCAACTTTGGAATGAAATCTTGAGTAATAATTTCACGCAGAAGATCATGACTCGATATATAATATTAGTCAGCCCAATGAGACTTCCCTCTTGTCCATAACCAGCCACTCATTCAAGAGCAGGAAGGGTTGTCAAAACTAGTCATAATGCTTCATCCATGGAGGTGCGATATCATCCATAATTTTCAGATTATGTTCATTAGTTGATCGGTTATCACTAATCACCGACTCCAGCAAGTGGATGACTCGCCGCTCTCACAACCGTCATCCACTCTTTCATTGGTTTTCTAGTCCATTGTGTGAAATTCAGGCAAGAATTGGACTTACAAAAATTTCCATCTTTTTACTCTAGAATTAGAGTGCAACTAATTAACATTATCTCCAAGGAGAGAGAATATGCTCTTCCTAATTAATAACGCTATGACATGTAAAGGAAGTATCTGCCAAATTTTGGACGAGTTACAAAAACACTAACTTCTAGTCACGTAGCTGCAAGTTTGTTGATATTCTCGAGTGTGCTCAAGTATCCACCAGCATAGTAAGCGCTACTAGATTATTGTTAATTTACCGTCAACAGAAGGTTCTTCTTGATGAATAATTTAGTCGAATAAATTGTGTCAAAGCGGCATGACTTTCGTCTTGAACTTCAACTTGAGCTTGCAACTGGCCATAAACACTTGGGTATAAGCACTTCTCATAAAAACTTAACACCTCTCATAGATTTGTAGTTAATTCATATCAGATTCCAAATTGGATTCACAGTTTATTAGAAAAATTTGGGATCTTTTATGTTGATTCTGATGTCCAATCAGCTGATCAAGTAAATCTTGGGATACACAAATTATAGCTCATGATTTGCATTTGCGCCTTCTAGATGGATGAGTTTACACCGTCCATGGAAAGCTCTAGCTTACCGCCCATGGGTCTACCAATGACTCCTCAAAGTCTTCAAGCTATCCATTCTACTAGACTCAGACCAATGTCGAAGTGGTAAATAACGCCTCAGTTCAAATGGACTAATGTATACTCAACAATAAATCTTGAATCATGTAGCTTATGTATTACAACAGCGTGCTGCAACTCACCATCATGATGTTCGTTGTTGAGATTAAAATTTTGAGAAATCAATTTGTTGGTGGATGTAAGAACACAATAATTTATATGTATAGCTATGTATAGACTAAATCTAAACTTATTCATGAATTTTGGACATGGTGAAATCGTATGTGTGTACTTGTATTGCTGGACCTTATGATCAAAATGATGGAAACCAACTTCTTAGATGTGGAAGTCTTGTGTTTCTTGTTGACAATCTTTGACAAATGTAATTATTGGAACATTGCATCTTTGAATGTCATGCATGTGAGGACCAATGTCCATAAATGCTTTTAAAAGATAAAATATTAACATTTTTGTGTGACCCATTGAATAATGAGACAAAACAACAACCTTAAATCATAGTCTACAAAAATGAAATACATAGTCCAACAAAAGAGTATTGTAAATAGCCTCTAGGATTTAAGTATATTTGGATTTATGCATGATTTTGGATTCCAACCGCGAATATGATGTACAGTAGATCACAAAACTACACAAATATGGTGGTTGGCGAACATGAAATACAAATGTTTGAAATTGTGGTTGTTGTGTTATTGTTTTTGTTGTTGTCATTTGAAGTTTTTGTCCCCACAAGTGGACATCCCCTATAATTTTTGGACAAGTGGTTTGTCCAAATATACTTGAATGTCAATTTTGTGAAATAAATAAAAAGTACCATGATGATGCATGCAGTAACTTATCAATTTGTTTTGTTTGGTATGTTGAAAAAGGTTGCAATGTCATCCATAATGTGTGAATTATCTTTGGGGTTTCAATTCTAACATCGAGTTATAGAGTCCCGGTATGTGTTCCTATGATGTTACGACACCGTTTATTGTTCGATTATTTTGAGTATTATGACCTGGTAATTGGTAAGCCATAATTGAGAAAAATGATTGGAGGTTTAAAATTTGATAATTCAAGAAGATGCTTTTATTATCTAGTATATTATGTAGCATCTGCAATAGATTTTATTTTAAGGTTTTGAAATAAAAATAGTGACTTCTAAAAATAATTCAAAATTGACATAAATTGTCATCATAAAGAAGGTTGTGGTGATAGAAAGTTCAAGGTGAATCGCACATTTTCATGAAGAAGGATTTGTAAGTCATGTAAGATTGAAACTATCATGTTGACATGTAGTATTGATTCTATCAATTTCTTAAAAATCAAAATTTAGAAGTGAAATTGTATATGAAGGTTTGAATGAATATATATTCCTTTAAATAGAATCAAATAAAAAATAGTTTCTTAGAAAGTGCAGGTCCCAAAGTGGCCTAATGGAAGTGTACTTACACCATTGGCGCCACTGTTAAGGTTTTTAAGTACCTACTTTTGGAGGTGATAGAGATGGATAGATGCAACCAAGTTGCTTTTGTTCATAACAATTTTTCTTTCCAAGAATCACGGTGGACAAGTCGCAATGGGCGGTTGCAACATACAATATAATTTCTTCCTCTTGCACGGCTGCAAAGACCAGTGTAAATCTACCAAGAAGTGCAATTACTATTTTAGTCCTCATCA
Source organism: Polytrichum formosum (assembly GCA_964035585.1). Taxonomy (NCBI): domain Eukaryota; kingdom Viridiplantae; phylum Streptophyta; class Polytrichopsida; order Polytrichales; family Polytrichaceae; genus Polytrichum; species Polytrichum formosum. The sequence continues at coordinate 61,069 of OZ037937.1, forward strand.
AGAATTAGCATATATCATTTCAGATGCCCCATTTCTACTCAGTTTCAGAAGTTTATAAGACTTGACTTGCCTGGATTCCAAGCTACTCATATATTAAGCCTCTGAACCTTGTTGGGTGCCTCCAAGTGAAGTGTTGGAATAATCCTTCATGCACAAGTTGAAGTTTGCCTGACCTTCTCATGCCTCAGCTACATATAAATAATTGATGAAATCTGAACCCATTGAAAACTTACGGGTAACAGCGTGGATCACCACATTTCTGCACTCAATCAGAAGATCCAGAGTCCACAAATCTAAAGCTCCATAAGTTACAGCGTGTTTCACATGCATAGTTCAATACAGATGGTTCGATAAAAGTGAATTGATGAAGTTGCAGTGAGTTTTTAATTTGAAGGTGTTTAACTTGGCAGGTTCAAGTCTTGCCATCAGTGATGAGGTGCCTCCTTATCTTCCATTTAAAAAGGAAAAGAAAGTGACTAACTTGTGTAAATTCCACAAGATTCTTCAAGTATCTAGGCAGTCACGTGGATTGAATATAATTTTTTTCAATTAGGGTACTTTAAAGACTTCTACAATTTATTACTAACTTGTGAGAATTGTAATAGAGTAGGCCACACTAAATTGCAGAGTCCTCGGAACAAGTGTCGTGGAGGCACATGATGATGTCAAATACACTAGCTAGACAAGTGGCATGGTCTCTCACATGCCTCAGCTTGCTTCAAATATCAATCAAAGTGTCACTCAGACAAATGGCAGGATGTGGTCTTTTTCATTGATTGACTTTGGAATACCTACATACCCACTGTTTACAGAACATTTAGAAGTGCGGTGCACATCAACTTCAAATCTTATTACTGTGGAGTTGGATGAAATGAGCCTGGGACCACACAAATTTCAAAACGTGAACCGATCCTTGTAATTAGTAGTAGTGTGAAGCTCTTAAACTTACACAATACCCCAAAAAAGTGGATTCCACATTAATCAGAATAATTTCTGTACAGATGGTACCCCCCCCCCAGCCTAAACTAGCAGATAAACTACGAATTTCATACTGTCAGATCCATGGCAATGATCGGGGAGAACTGACAGTTCGTTACAGATGAACCGGTTGAGTTTGAGAAATAACCGGTTGAAGTTCAAGACTTCAGGAGAATTACCGATATCACTTTAGAGGAATTTATGGAATATGCCTCAAATTAATATAGAAAAACCGAAGGATGTCCACATGTAACCCGTTGGACTTGCAAACACTAGGATCTCAACCGATTAGGCCCAAAAATCTCCCCGATCACTGATCCATGGCATGTGATTCTGCAACAGAATAATAAGATGTCAACTGTAAAGTTTCCATCATATATGGAATGACCAGAGTGTTCCTGCGGATCTACATGGTCAAAACTCAAAAAGATGGCCATATTGGCTCATGCAGCCGCCGCATCGTATTAATCTTGGCACGTTCATGTGCATGAGTTCAACTTTATCTAAGAGTCCCTGCATTAGTATCATTATGATTTATGACATGTCATATTTTATCTGTGATTTAAGTAGACTTTCTATTATTCCATGTATCTGTCTAACTTCCTTGTAGAGGGACATGCTTGATAAATATTATTCAGCACATTGGCTAAATTCTGGATTTGTACTTTGACACGAGTTGAGAATTCCAGGCAATGTCCATGATGTTTCCATGTGCAGAGTTGACGCAGTCCCCACCAGTTGAACTCGAAGGCGACTCTTTAATTACCCTCACTATTTCACAGCTACTTCACTATCTCATAGTTTCTGTATATTATACGTGCATTGAAGCTTTTGAGGGGACTTCATATCTATTATTTTACTTTTTGGTAAATCACTGTATTCGTTAATTTGGGACTTTTTCGGCATTTTGAGACAGTTACAAATATAAGAACATGGATAAAATTACACAGATATTGGAGAATGTTGTAGGATGCAAATACTTTGAAGCGGATGTTCATATCAAGAACCCAATTAAGAACTCATATCAAGATGGTTTAGGTAGGACGACCCGAACATTAGACCATGTTGTTGTGGTACCTTTTTTTGTCTACTTCTACTTTGCCCATTATCTTGCATCCTTTGATAATTTGAAATTCATAGTTTTTTCATTTAAACCTAACCCTATGTTAATTCAATAAATGTTTTTTCTGCGTTGTTTAAAATCATCATATGTGTGGTGTTTTTAAGGCACCCTTTATCAATAGGCTTAGTAATATAAGGCAACCCATGTCTTATGTTAATGGGTTGCCTTATGTTATTAAGTTTGTCGATAAAGGGTGGAATATAGTAATGACAAGGGATTGAGACACCGAAGAATGATAGGGATACAACATGATGAACAATAACACAATTGAGCACTACAAGAACACTACTAAATGCTCAGGAGTTCACATTGTGAGTGAAAAAACCTCGTGATCCTCTACAAGTTTTCTACCGTCCTAAACACAATACCCCATACTCAATTCTTCAAAACAAGTAATATATGACATTATAGAGTGTAACCGTATAATATCTATGATACAATATGTGAATAGATTTGATGCTATATCACATTGAATACTTTTCAAAAAAAAATTGCTTGCAAAAATAAAGAATACCCTATATTAGGTCTCACCCTATTTTTAATATTTTGCTAGTGAAGTACCTGTGCACTATTTCTATATTTATTTCAATTTAATCAACTAGTTGCTCCATCTCAAGATTATATATATTAGGTTTGAGGCATGTGGCCCTATGGTAGGCACTTCTAACTTGGTGGCCATTGGATCAATTAGGGATAAATTTTGCCTAGCACTCTAGTTACCAATTGTGATGAATCACTTAGATTACCATTTCTTTGCAAAATCGGCATCAATTTGAACAAATTGGATGTATTAGGTAATTGGTGTTTGGGGGTTGATTATTGATTGTAATTTGCGGTTGGCTTTTTGTCAAGATGCATAGTAGCGAGCAATGACACTAGTCCCACATTACAACCGACAATCCATTCTCAAATAGACCGATTACTAGACATAGTCAATTTTTGGAGCCTTATTGCTCCCATGATAGCTAGTTTAGAAGTTACTTACATTAAATGAATAAATATAGTTCATAATCCTTGCTTAATAGACCAACCACTAGGAAGCTGATAGGTCAACAATAAGGCTCCAAAACCTAACTACAAAGTCAAAGTGAAGATTCTCTTTATCTTAGAGTGATCACATAGGCCCTCCCAATTAGGTTAACAATTGGATCAAGAATGGTTGATACATTTTGACTCTTGAGCACATAATCCAATCTCATTGTAGTACATGTTTTTTGGGTGTCCATTCCTAACTACAAGCCTGAGTTGCCATTGGTACCGAGATGACCAATTAGCCAAAAGAGTGATGTCCGATCTCATTGTAGCACATATGTTTTTGGTGTCCATTCCTAACTACAAGCCTAAGTTGCCATTGGTACTACTCAAATAGAGGTGACCAATTAGCCAGAAGAGTGACGACAGGAGGCCAACAAACCTTAATTACCCAATTAGATCATTGGTGAAGCTGGTGCTGTAGGCTGGCCCCACGAATGATGTTGTTGCAAAAAGCATACTCAACCTCGCCATCATGCGCCTAGATGACAGCTTCATTTCAATTTGTTAATGCTAGCTTAGAATGGTGCCCAATGGGGACCGACACACTCACGATGCACCTCCCGATGGCTCGCGCTTTCTGCACCTCTGCCAACCAAATGTCCTCGGACCTCAAAATTTGCCTGAAATCTAATTCCCAAAAAAGTACATCTAGTTCTCAGTGGGTGCAGATCGTTGCAAATTTCATGGTAAAACTAAATTAGCCATAGCCATATTTTCTAGGGCTTGTTTGGAGTGAACTTTGCCAGCTTCGGGCCTCCGAGGTAAGCCTTTGCAGTAACTCAGGTCATGTTTCTACAATGAGCCAGAGATTACACACAAGCGGATGATGATGCAGCTAGATTCGTGAGTACCAAATTCATCCTTGAATTCGTAACTCTGCTTTCCAAAGGACTGAACTGCCATGAGCCTACGTCAAACAAAATTTAGATTTATGTTGCAATATGAAGATACAATTTTATTACCTCAAAACTTCATCACATGGTCTGACCGAATTTTTACATTGTTGAGCCATAACAGAGTTTGACTCTCGGTCTTACATTAGTTCCATACCATGACTCAGTACTAGTGAGAAAATGCTACACTTTCCAGAGGATTGTAACTTGAAGCAAGTGCAATATTGTAACAATCAGTTGGATGAATTGAAGAAAGATATTTTCTTTTCGACTTTTTAAACAGCCTAATGTGTGTACAGGCTCTTGTACCACATGTCTTAATTTGTACGACTACAGGTAGTCTAGGATGCAAATTGCAATATAACCTGCATGTACCGTCAATCTCGAGTCAATGGGAGATCAGTCTCTCCCACAGATATGGGCTGAAACGTAACTATCAATACTAAAATTAATTTCTTTCTTCAATCTGGCATCTGTGTCCTGAACCTGCACTTCCATTTCTTAACAGTCTACTAGTAACTTATAATATCGTTACAACCTGAACATATATGCAGCAAGAGTTGCTGCTAGTGTGTCAAACTGGTTTGTTACTGTAAGTTGAGTATGCATTTATTCTCACTTGATCCGAGAAGGTGTATAATTAACCAAGCAGCACCCTGGCTACTCCAAATGATGGACTCTTTCACAGCATGAAATCTTAAATTGGCCTTGATTTGATGTGCATATAAAGTGGATTGGAAATGGAGGACTTTATGTCCAGACTATCCTATTAAATTATGTTTGTTGATAGCCAGGTTTACAGCCAATGTCAAGCTGAACCAGCTATGCCTCTGGTTGACATCATCTCTCCCTTGGTTGAAAATTTTAACCAAATACTTTAATTTGCATTCTAAATACATCACTTTCTAATTGTGTCATATCAGCATTAACTTTGGTTCAAATTGGGTTCTGGTTCTCACTGTTGAGATGCTCGGTCGTCTCTTGAACCTTGATAGGAAGACTTTTTTCCCCCAAAAAATCATGCAAATAGTGCAAGGGCTTAAGATGAAGTGATGTGAATGGATATAAGGCGCCCGTCTTTTTTTTAAAAACCTAGTACTGACCACACTGAGAGACATGCCAACCCCTTGTCAATGGCAAGGAATTAGGTCACGCGTAACATTGGTAGGTGAAGGGGCGCTAAAAAGTTTAGTTACCTTAGAATTCCCAACCCATCAAATGTAATAATTTTTTCCTTTATTTCCTACAATCCATCACTTCCTTCAGCCACGTAGGCAACATGTGAACTCTTGTTAAATGCAAATTCCTAAATCCTACCAAATTCATGCAGATAGTGAGGATGAACTAAAGTGAACAAATATATTCATTGTTCAAAACAACCTAGTACTGACCACAATAAAAGACTTGTCGTACTTCCAACCAAAAACCTATAACTGCAGGTGATTACGTGAGTTGTCATATAAAATGAGCTCGTCAGAATTCTGAATCCCCTCAAATAAAAACTTCAATCCACCACTCCTCCTTATTTCTAATCTCGACCATGACAGTTCTCTTGAAACATAAACTCAAGGAACAACCATTACTCCCAACCACCTTGTTCCACACATGGTAAAATACTATAACACTACTGGAATCCATTGGATTTAACGTCATATTCGGTTGTCAACTTTGTGACATTCTTAGTTTCCACTTAGAAAAAATGTCATATTTGTGACATTATTGTGCTCAATAAGTTGACATTAACGCAGTCAAAACGCATCAGTGTAATTATAATAATAAATCATGCCGGCTTTCTGAGGAAGCAAAGAACTGATCAAAACTAATCTAGCTATATGAAGATCCTCTCTTTATCCATAGGCTAGCCATGCACTGCATGCCATGTCACATGACAAATAAGGTCGCGAATGACACCGGTGCATGGAAGAATTGCCACCTGGTATCCGCCATCTCCCATGTTGCATGCGACAGACAAGATGGAGGGTCCGACGTTGTCCACAACTCCTCTTGTTCGTGAAGAGTTTAATTTGTGTTGCTGTAGTGAAGGCAGTTGGGTACGATCTTGTCTGCGACCTTGTCCGGATTGGACTGGACATCGTACGATTGAGAGGGAGAGGGAGAGAGGAGTAACTGCCCATGCATGCAGTCAATGCCTGGCCGAGCGGCCAAGTACTGGAGCGCTTGATGTAGGTTCTCTCATGTGCAGGCCAAACACATTCGAATCGTTGGTTTTGAATGGAGATAGGTGGGCCAAGGTAAAAGAATTTTGGCCTTGACATGGATCTAATTTTGGGGAGCTTGGTTTCAAGGTTGGTGCCTCTTTTATTGGGTATGAATGTCCGTTTTCAACTCCAATCCAAGACTATGGTTTTGTAGGGCTTAAACCTTTATTTCCGATTGGAGTTGAAAATGGATGTTGGTTTCACTGTGTGTACTCTAGAGAGTCCTCTCCACTCTTTGTTATGGGTCATGGTGGCCTTGTATTTTTTTTGGCATTGAAATGAAATCATGTTTTGATTGTCCAAATAACAAAAATACACCCAAAACAAACAAAACAAATACAAAACAAAACAAACAAACAAACAAGGTTAGGCACATGTCAAGGCCAAAATTCTTTTACCCTTGGCCAATTGAACTCCATTTCTTCAAACGTGTGTGGCCTCCCCTTCAACAACTTGATTGTTTGAATGACTCCAAATCATATTGCAATAAAGTGGGAATAATCTTAACTTTAGGTGCCAACCACAAGGAGCTACCATGCATCTTTGTGTCCAATAGAACCTTAAGTAAGAGGGTTAATTAGTGGATGAATAAGTGCAAGTGTCTTGAGGATGATGATAGGTTTAAGTAGGAAGTTGATTTGCTACAAGTAGGTCAACCACAAGGAGGTGGTAAATTGAAGTTCTTAAAGTTAATTTATTGACACATGAAGCTAATTCAATTCCAGGGTGGCAACTCTCACCCCTTTGAAACGAATGTTGTGTCTACACCACTTCTAATGCTTCGAATGAATTGATGATTTGCTATTTCACAAAGAAGAGTAACAACATGCTTAGGAAGGACACCCAGAGGAATCCAGTGATATCATTTGTGTCTGAATCATAAAATCTTTACACTTTCAAATGCGGCCTCTTTAAGGATCCCAATTTAATTAGAAGCCATTTTACTAAAGCACTCCTAGCTAGGGGGGCCATCTAAACCCCCTTACTAGATACTATCGAATTTCACAGTTCACTTCTAAATAAAATTTATATAACTTCTTAGAACTTACAGTTTTAATTTTAGATGCAGTTCATAATATGGATACGGCTCCTCCAAAACAACCGTGCTTTTTACAATACAGTTTCAGCAGCTCCAAGCAGGGTCTAAACACGCTGACCTTTGCTGGCGCTGTGCAGAAAGGTAGCTGCATGCTAGCCCGGGCTTTCATCTCGAGATGAATCGTCCTGTACGTTGATTCACGAACTTCTGAGTTACGATGGTAGGTAAATTTGCGGCGGGTAGCTAGGTCAGTCTGGAGAATGAGATCAAGTAGGTTCATCTGCTGCAGATCAGCCACCCGGAGGTTAGCCGCCGCCCATGCAGAGTTGGAATCGGGCCAGACGAAATTGAACCGTCACCCATGTCACAGGTATACCCGGGGATGTCATAAGGCAAATACTCCAGTGGACTCAAAAGTTATCAAGAATGGCAATCTTTTCCCACTTGATTCAGCTCCATCGAAATCATTAAAACTTCAAAGCTCTTGAACTCTAAGTATCTGGAGATCATGGATGAATCAACTGTGGTGAAAATAGCATTGAGTCACCACCTGAGAACAGAAAGAAAAAATAACTACTCAAAATCTCCTACAGTTGATAGACTCGCTGTCAAAAACTAACAATCTTGTGCAGCAAACTCAAAACCACTGCTTAGCTAGCTATCTACGTAGATGCTCCATCATTTTCAGGGAGGGGCTAGCTAGCTGGTGGACTCCCTCCCTCCCTCCCTACCTGCCTGCCTGCCTCCCTCCGCTTGTTCAATCCAGTTGAAGAACAAATTGCTTCATCAGATTGCACCCAGCAGCAGAAAGTTCTATTACCGCAGCAGATTCAAGTCTGAATTTGGGTATTTGCTGGACCAGCTAGCCATAAGCTCATGAGGAGCTTCCAAATCCCGGAGGACCGGTGGTCCACTAGCTCTCTTGATACTATAAAAGCCCCACTCCAAGTGTTTGGTTGCAGCAAGGTGACAGTGTTGAGAGAGCATTCTTCATGCATCCAAGGATTCACTGCTTGCAGCAGGCACTGTAAGCTGACTGACCCTTGGATGAAGTCATTCGATAAAGTTGTCATTAAGTAGTACTCGTGGTTTCAGCAATTCATCAGAATCATTCTCACCCCACTGCCGTATACTACTACAAAATCCATCCTGCAGTACGCACATTGTGCCCATGACATCAGTCTACTTTGCATGAATTTCTTGAGTGCTTAGATGATTATTTTGCCTCATGAGTCAGCATTTATTGTAATGGCGCCGCTGTGGGGTTCATGGTGTAAGTTGATAATTTTTCTTCAGCTGCTTAAATTTAGTGGAGGCTAAATTTCTGTCGTTTGGATTCATGTGAACAGACAACATTCCATGCCCATGAATGATGATGATGATGATGATGATGATGATGCAGGTTAGGGAGGTTAATCCAGCGATTTTTGTAATAATTGTAAACCTCAACGGATTCTCGTGTTACACTTTCAGGTGTGCTATCCATCTGCTACTTCAAAGATTCATCACCTTCAAGTGCCGCCACAGTCATCATCTCCGAGTCATTATCATCGGTGGCTTTAACATGTAATTTGATTGCAATCTTCACAAGATTGTCTACGAGATTTAAAACAAGCGACCGAGAACATGACCCATACTGTTGCTGCGAGACCACCGGACCAGCTGCCTCCTTCCACGACACACTTGAACTTTCTGCGCTGCAATCTCCTCACAATTCCGAGTCTTATATACAGTAGTTCAACTTAATTCAGCTGAAACCCGCATACAAGATTCAGAGTGACAAAATCCAGCTGAAATTCACAGATCCTAGCTCATCCCCAAAGCGGAGACCTACAGCGGCCAGACTTGTCAGTAACACTACTCGTGTGAATTATGTCTCCTACGACGGAGGATGTCGGAGGCTTCTCATCAATGGCAGGAAGGTGCCGAAATTGGTGGTCGAAGGCGATCATGCGAAAATTCTGTTTGGCGGGGTACACAGGGAGCAAGGACCAAGTGCAGAAATTGGTGCATCCCATGAAAGTGGGGGTGGCACTGAGCTTAGCATCATTGCTCATTTTGCTCAAAGGCCCGGACGAATGGCTGGGCTCCAACGCCATCTGGGCAGTCATGACGGTGGTGGTTGTCTTCGAAGCATCCGTCGGTGAGCAACCGTCGTCTGAAAATCTAACCCTCCACCATAAAATATATATTTACATATTTACATATATGTTATGATGAATCTGCACAATTCGCAGAATCAAGTTCACTCTTGTTGTTGTAAGTAACCTTGACTATTGTATTCTGGGAGGTAGGCAATAATATTGATATTCTTGTCGACAATGGTGGACACGAGGTTCTGTGACTGAAGCATCTTAATTAGTAGTGTGTGAGGGATATCGTACTGTAGAGAGTCTATATATGTAGCTGGAAGAGATTATTATACTGAAATTTGGGACTAGATAAGGATTTGCTTGGTTGTTGAGAGGGCGTGGGTTTTCGAGAATTTGCTCGTGTTTCTTAAGTTGATGTCATAATGAGTGTCATGTAGCTGGGGAAACTCACACTGAAATTGAAACTTGTCCAAACTTTGCAAACTGTCAGAATACATCAGGATTCGCTTGGTTTCCATGACATCATACTGGAGAGTGCAAGTAGTGGCAAGAAGTAATGAAAATCGGAGATGGAAAAGGAACTCCTTGGTGAGCGGGCTTGAATTTGTAAGGATTTTCTTAGTGAGTGTATGCAGCTGAGAAACACAACACTGGATTTGAAACTTGACCAAAGTATTTGCAAACTGTAAGAAATTGAGGGGACGTGCTTGTTGAAATGCAAGCATTGTGAAACTTGATTTGCTTGGGGTGCCTTGAAACAGTGAATCTGAAACTTGACAAGGATTTGATTGATCTATGGAGATGATTTGAGAACAATGTGACACGATGTCAGTTTCACTGAGTTTACGTCATGGGTGCAGGTGCAACTATAAGCAAGGCAATGAACAGATGCGTAGCAACCGGTACTGCTGGGTTTCTAGCTGTAGGTGTGGAGCAGGTCGCTGATTTTTGTGGCCACCCTTGGGAAGCCGTTTTCATTGGTGCATCTGTTATGGTCATCGGTGAGTCTCAAAAATCCATAACCTTCATAATTCTTTCTCATCACCCTTGTACTTATTATTGGCAATTTCAACGACTTCCTCAAATTTTCTATATTGATTATATATCATCAGAGAAACAATTATGTGATTAAAGAGTAAAATTGCGCATTTGGAAGTGGTGTCAGCTTCACTTAAGGACTGCAGACACATACAATATTCAGAGCACTTGAATAACTGGGAAAGTTGCCAATTACGAATTGAATCGAGAAATTTTAACTGAGATTTCAAACCTGCAACAAAACACATGTAATTTATTCAGAGGTTGATTTGTTTAGAAGGGTGACAGAGGGTGGGTGGTCTAACTTACAAACCTTGATGGCCATGGCTTGCAGGGGTAATATGCACATCCATGCGATTCATGCCCAAGATGAAGGCCAAGTATGACTATGGGCTTGTCATCTTCATGCTAACGTTCTCTCTCATTCTCGTCTCCGGCTACCGCACGGAGAATGATGTGACCATGGCATGGGTGCGGCTATTTGTCATTCTTGTGGCATCAATGGCCTGCATGATCATCAGCATTGCAATCTTCCCTGCATGGGTTGGAACAGATCTCCACAACGCACTTGTCAAAAATTTCGATGACCTTGCCTTCACCATAGAAGGTACTTGCACATTGCCTATCTTTAATGTTCTTAAGCAGAATAAAACAAACTGGCCTTGTCAATTATGATCATATCATTTTTCAAGGAAAGAGAATATCATATTTAGAGAAGGAAAGAAGTTGACACTTGGTTTTGATCACTGCAGAGTGCGCGAGTGATTTTGTGAAAGGAGCACTATGTCAGAAGGACTTGGAGACGATGAACTATCAGACTACGCCAAGAGAAACCATTGTAGCCAAATTCAATGCTGTGATCGGCTCGGGGGCCTCCTTTGACACCATGGTAACCCTCTTAATTCTGATCTCACAATCAATGGTCTCTTGAATTTCTTGATTAAGTATGCTTACTTGGAGAGTCTCAATTCCTTTCAAAATCTTGACCTTTCTGCCAGTTTCTGCTCCTTAATTGTCTCAGTCCTTTATAGTTGCCTGGATATAGTGCTCTATATCATTTTCTTGGCACAAATTCATTGCGCCCCAAGTCTAGTACCTTAATTGAATTATAAAGAGCCTCCTTAATCTGTGAGGGTATGAGGTAGTGTGTCTCCTGAATCAGCAACAACAATCAGAGTGGATGACAGATTTGTTGCTGAGTTTCGTTTTCTGTGTGAACCTGATGCAGGCAAAACAAGCAATCTGGGAGCCTTGCCATGGAAACTTTAGGTTCTGTCATCCATGGGCGGAGTATGTGAAGGTCGGCAGTGCAATTCGCCAATGTGCACTTGCGGTGTTGACGTTGGATGGCTGCCTGCACTCAGGAATGCTAGTGAGTACCTTCTTCCCTCTCCTCCCTAAACCCTCAACTATAGTTCACTTCACTGAAGTTTACAACTTCTCTTGCAAGTTATGCTGATACATCCCCCCAAAACTGCATGATAGCAAACTAACATTGACAGAAATAGAAATTGGTTTGCAGTATCCAAACTTGACCTATGTCTCAAAGCTTAAGGGACCGAGGGTGGGTACTGAGATGCATCAAGACTTACACTGTGGTACGTTGTGATGCAGATGACACCTTCCACAATCCCTGCCACGATCAGGATGGAGGTGATCTTCGCAATTCTGGAGACGTCGAAGCTGGTGAAAGAGTTGGGTGATAACATCCGTGATTTCCAGAAATGCGGAGAGAAGCAGGTGATAACAAAGGCCATGCGGCATGCTTCGCAGAGCCTTCAAACTGCAGTTCACGAGCATCTGCGAGTGACGTTCACAACGAAAGTGGTGGTTCCAGTAAAGATGATGAACCCCAGTTTCTGGCAATCACTTGCAACCCACCAGTCTGCACCAACATCACCGAAGCGTCCAATTCGTCGCACAAGCTCATGTTCCGCCATCACAGGAGAGAGATCACCACCAAGGTCTTCACCGCCGCCACTTCGTGTCCGCCCAAAAATTGCAAAGCCACCAAAATCCCCAAATGGAAACAAGAGAAACATCGGCGACAGGGGTGCTCAGCCTCCCACCGTCACCGTCGAGGGATTCAAATCCGTTTCGCTCGCTACCATCTCCTCTTTACTCAACGAAATTGTCAAGAGACTTGACACCGCGGTTCAGGCCGTGGAAGAACTGGGCAGCAAAGCCAAGTTCGATGCCCATGTCTACGAAACACCCACTGCCAATGACATTGTTTGAAAAAAACTCAAATTCTCGTACATTATTATCAGATTAACATCCCCGAGTGTACAATCAAATTAGGGGTACACAAACCATGGCACTAGCAATGAATGACTATGGGAGGGCTGTGATTAAAGAGTTCTCCCAACCCTGAAAATCTAGGGAATGTGCTAGCATTAGCCATAGTGCTCTTCACGGTAAGCAAAAGACATGACCAAAAGGTCTGTCTGTCTAACGCAGCATCTACTGCCTGTTGAGCTCTTCTGCGATTCAAGTCCAAATGCAAATACTTCGTAGTTCTTGTGGTCTGGAGACGATCACGCCTACATACAGACAGACCGCACAAATGATTTTAAGAATTTCAACCTGTATTATCCAATAACGTCTCAACAATTCTTGAGCACTCACTCATGTGAGTAAATGGGCATGTGTATGTGATTGCTTGTTTGTTTGATTAATTGATTGTTAACTCCGTGCTTTGAATGACGAATGCAAATTTAAACGGCTTTCCGAAAGAATCGAAGATTATTACCAATTCTTACCATAAAACAACAATCCTCCACAGAAAGGTCCCTCCACGAAGCTCAATTCTGGTAGGAACATCGACATGCACCACTTGACCTCCCAATCGCAAACCCCGAAACTCAAAGCTGCCTTTTCGTCCTTCCAAAAGTTGCAAGCAACTTTTCACTGCCTCAACATCCGATTAGACTCTCCATCCCACACACATTCTTTCGACTAAAACCCTAATTCTTTCATCGATTGCTGTTCGTATCGAAACCTTACGGATCGAAACCCTGCCAACTCACACGAAGCTGGTCCTTCCCAAGGTTACAAGCACCTTCTCGCTTCCTGAACCTCCGACTACTCTCCGTCCCGAATTGCTCCGCAGACTGAGACGAAACCCTAATTCCTTCATCGATCCACTGTTTTAAGTCCAAAACCCTAAGCATCGAACTCTAAGCATAAAATCCTAATTCTCACACGAGGGCTTGTACTTGTGAATCTTACTACGGCGATGGCCGAGGATTCCAGCTATGGTGGAGTGCAACCCGAGGACGTGCAGAAAGGCCCCGGCCTATCCAAAAGATGTCGAAAATGGCTGCAAAAACTGCGAACATCGAGTCATTCGAGCTCCTCGGCAACACCAGTGCCAGTGCTGGTGCCGCATTTCCCAGTGCACAATTTCCTGAGCCGCCTGTGACTTAACAAATTTCGTAAGCGATTCGTCATTTGTATCTTGAAGCAAATGAGATCGAACTTCGAAGCAGGGTTGTTGTGCGTATTGATGATGGCTATGGCGTTCGATCCTTCACTTTTGGACTGAAAAAGAATCTCCTTCTAACTTAAATGTTATTTTCATCCAAATGTAGCTTAATATCTTAAAGTTGGCAACCATGTTTCCTGAGGGCTGGTTTACACGTTTACACCATGGACCATGAAGTCGGACCATGGAAGATGGCCTTTTTTCATGGTCCGACTTCACGGTCCATTAAAAATCAATTTACAAAGCCTTTGGGCCCCTCACTAGTTGTAAATCAAATGTGAACCAAGAGGAATGACCATGCACCAAAAAGTGAATGTGTTGATTTTTTAATATATGTCCAAAAAATCAGTTTAAAGTTTAAAGTTTGACCATTCTTTTGTTTTCTTTTGTCTTCATCTTCTCTTCCCCAAAAAAATTAATTAAAATATTATTATAACATTATTTCTTTGCCATGGGCCCTTGCTATTTTCTACCAGAGCACCTCCTTTGCCTCTCCCACCACAAAACCCGTTGGACCATGTCAGTGGATAATGTAGGCCTTAAAATATGTCTTTTGGAGACGTCGAATTTCATGGTCACTTTGACATTTTTTTCCTTGGTGTAAACGGAAGTGGTCTCGGGATGAGTTCAACAGCCAATCACAAATTTTACACGGCATGATGTAAACAACCCCTGACACTCAGCTTTCCATCCAATGAAGTTCTTGAATTGTCTGAACCCATTTGACACCACTACGCTACTTTGTGTATTTAGTGTATGCCATATCAATATTGAAAAGGTTTACTAATTTTCAAGATATCACATAGGAGATTGTATCTCACACTAATTTCTAAGTGTTGGTTTTTTTCAGTGTTGGTCTGGTATATACTTAGGTGAATGCATGGTGTCCATAATTAACATCAATAATGGGATCAAAGAACGAGGGAAGCTATCTCATGAGCGATGAGCAATGAGCGGTGAGCGGTGAGCAGTAACACATGAGCATTGAGCGGTAACATATGAGCAATAAATCCAAATTTAGTACATTTACACGGGTATAGGGTTCATAATCTAAATTTGGTACTACATTAAGTGCATATTTTCAAATGTAACTTGGACACGTTTGAAATGAAGCAAGAGTGAAGGGGGCCCATTACCATGGATTTTTTAGAATAATTTTAGGCCATTGATTATTTTTATTCTAATAATCCAAGCCAATACATGTTAAATGCTAACAATCTTATACATGTGGCTTAACAAAACACTTGCAAAGCTACTTACATTCTACAATACAATGAAGTTCAAGTAGTCACATGACCTCATTGTAGGTATACGTAGGTGCGTGAATGAACTTGTCATTCTTGTAATCCACCTTGGATAGAAATCTAAACATATAAGAAATATGTTTGTCGTACACCCATTTTGCTTTCTTTCCCAAACTTTAAGATGACATTTTTGTGAAGTCCGGGCGTGTGCAATGCGGGATATTGCCAATTGTGACATAGTATGCAATATCCTCCTTGGAAACAATGTTGATTATCACTCCAAAGCTTGGATATGGAATGACAGTGATTATAACCATAGAGCAACCGCCTAGAAGTCATGTGCCCTCCCATTTGTTTTTGTGTGAGTGCTGCTAGATTGTGACACATTGTCTTCCTAAACTTGAATGTAGGGTGGGCATCCGGATTTGGTGGCGCACAAAAATGTGACCAAGGGATGGAGAAGGTTATGATTGTTGAAAGCATATGATGAGAGACAATGCTTCCCTTTGTTGTAGTTGAAATTTGTCGTCCTCAAGTGTTAATACCTCCCCCCTTAAGAGATCGGAGCATATTTTTACCGGCCAAGTGTTGGGCACTATAGGCCAATCCAACACATACTTCTTACTGCCACTCACATAAGGCTTGATGTTGCCACGGAAAAATCAAAATCATACTCCACATTGTTGGTGGAGTGGAATTCCTTCTTGAGCCCTTTGTATGTTGGAATAGGTGTACCATGTTTAATAGTCCCAATTTTGGCATTGGTCAAAATCCATGTAAGGGCCTACATTGTCCAATATTGTTTGGATGAGTTAGGTGGCAATTTTACAATGGGGTGAATGCATGGTTGAGTGGACCACTTTTCATGTCACATTCATTTTTCAGGATACCTCTTTGTATTGTAAGTTGAATTAAAAAAAATCTACCTGATAAATCCTTTTGAAACTTTGGGCATAGCTTGTTAACTTAAGTGTCTTTACAAATAAAATTTTGTCTTTAAATTTTGTTCTATAAATAAAGAATATGGGACTTTTAAAGTAAAAGTATGGACTATGGTCACCAGTAAATATTTTTATGAATGTAGCTTTTTCAATAAGTATATGATTACATTATTATGGTAGTGACTCACTATGTGTTGTAGTATAGATAGAATAGTTTGGAGCTAAAGCATTTTTGAATAATATTTCTATTAAAATGCTAGTTATGAACTTTTGAAGAGGCTGAATGTGGTCATATTTTTGGAAGTCCATAATAGGTCCATAATAGAGGTTTGCGGAGGCAAGTTTTTTTATGAGTGTTAAGATCTATAAGCTTTAGGTGGGCTTCTATTTAGAAATACTTAATTGTCTTTAGAATTATTTATATATTTAAAGCAAATTTTGATCAATTTTTCAAAATATTATAACTAAATATAAAATGAAGGTATTACAATTTTTTCTTTTGATTTGAGTTTTATATGCTTCAAAGAATGTGTGTAAAATCAATTTAAAAATAATCAATTGCACATACAAAAAATGGATATGGACTTCAAAAAATGGATATGGTCCGGTATTGGTCCACTCAACTATGCATCCACCCAATGTGCAACTTGAAAGCAAGACAATAAGTCTCTAACATGGATATAGTTTAAACCACACCATGCTTTGTAAAAATTCAACGGCTTCTCTATGTGTTGACGAGTTGCTCGGGTATTAGGGCGATAAATGGAATTATAGTACGTTTTGTCAGGTCAATGAGAATCACAATCAACATCATGTGGCAAGTAATTCCCATTCCACCATGCCCGATAACTTGCAATTTGTAATTTGCACGAGAACACATATCATGTCGTTCATTGTGCGTTTCGTATAAGCAAATCATTTGTTGTTGGACTGTTGGAGCCATTTGTTGTGTATAGCCTTTGCAAGGTTGCATGTTGTCATTTCCGCACATTCTTCTATTGTCATATAGGGCTAAGCAAATCATGACAAATATTTATAACAATAAAAATTTGAAGAATTTGAATGACATTGAATAATAAAATTTTGAATGCTTTTACGAATAGCATATATCCATCCCATTGAATATAACGGAAGTGCCAAAATCCCAACCACTCTAAAAGCCAAGGATGCCTTCTTCTTTGGTAGCTCCGGATGACAAACGCCACGAATAAAATCATATGGCACTTAGTCTTTATGCCCTTATGATCCTTGCATGTTTATTTGTGTTGAGATTGCAAGGGTGGTTTGATATACTAATGCATCACCTTATCTAAGCTTGTAGTCCAATGAAAAAGTCATGCACTCATTTGCAACCATGGGCATAATTGGATCACCATCTCATAGATCCTCCTTATCGCATACCAATTAGATTGAACATTGTCGGCAATGATCCCTTTGAAGTTTACTTTTGGTACTTCATTCTAAGCCATAACCTCAAACTAAGCAAACCTCCCAAGGCACCACATGGCCATCATCCTCATGTGGCAACGTAAAGGGGACAAATGATCCATGAGTTCTAATGACAACCATGAAGGGAAAAAATAATAGATGCACATCACAATATGGATCATTGCAATTTTTGGATTGAATGGTGTATAATGATTAAGATCAAATCTTGGAAGACCATAGCATTTGATAATACACAAGGAAATTGTTCATAATAATAATCAAAGACAACAGTTTCGGAGCCATGTATAGGACCTTAAATCATAATACCTCATGTCGAGTACAACAATCGGGAACCCCAACATATTGGCAGACTTGGGTCACCATCCCTGTAAATCATCTTTACCGCATTTCAATTAGCTTGAACACTGTCGGCCATGAACCTCTGAAGTGTACTTTTGGTTCACTATTATTTGTCACGACAACATTCAAATTTTTCCAAAAGAAAGTTTGTACTACGCCATTTTCAAATTGCATATCACCACACGCAATGGTCAACATTTCATAGTATTAATTTTTATACACATGACAAGTCATTCTCATCCAATCCTTCAAAACGTTTGACATAGTCAGACATAATCCAAGAATTATCCATGTCATCCCCCCGATTTGCACCCTCTTTACAAGCTCCACACCAATGCTTGGAAGGTCTACGAACATCTTGAAAACAAACACTTTGTCCTTTGATTGCCCTTTGAACCACCTACCATGGACGAACTGGAAAGCATAATGGTTTTTTAGTGTCATAACCCTAAATTCTAAAACCATTCTACTACACATAAAATGTTGTAATCCGAATGCAAAGTTACGAGAATTTGGAAATGCAAGAGTGTTGAATTTGTCCATGACCACCTCTAAGACGAACTCACCAAGCGATGGTCTTCTCTAATTCCGGAAGATTTAAGACTGTAACTATTTTCTCGTTGTCATAAATATATTTTCTATGGATTTTTCTAATACTTTATCCACAATACACTTGTACGTCATGTCCACTAATTCACGGCATGTATCATTAGATACTTGATTCACGTGTACACCAACATAATTGGAAGCCCTGGACATTCCAACAGAGGTGGAATGAACATATATTATGAGAACATGACACAAAAGTAATGCACACATGTGTTGAACAATATACCTTACAATCAACAATAGATCAATATGAGAGATTAAAAATAAGTATGACGAATGCTAATTGTTCATTGAAAGTTAGTTCAAAGAACCATGAGAACGTAGTGTATCAACGCACAAGGTATGTGGGTGCGAATAAGACATTTGAAAGCTAAGAGGGAGAACATGGTGTATCAACGTAATAGGTACATAAATGCGAATAAAAGTACTTCAAAGCTAGGAGGGAAAACGTGTTGTGTCAACGCATAAGGTATATGGGTGTGAAAAAAACCACTTGAAAGCTAGGAGGAAAAACATAGATTGTCAACGCACAAGATATGTAGGTGTAAATAGGTCCACTTGAAAACTAGAAAATTGAACGCAGTGAATCAATACATAAGGGTTTGTTAACGCATATAGTCTATACGTCTGGTTACAAGCCTCTTAGAGTTGACAGCACAAACCCACTGCGTTAACGCAGTGGGTCTGTACGCCTCGCTCAAAGCCTTCGAAACGTGGCAGCAAAGACTGTGTATGTTAACGCATAGGGTCTGTACGCATGGCTCCAACTCTTTGAAAGGTGGCAATAAAGACCCTGTGCATTAACGCACAGGGTATACACAACTGGCTACAAGCCATTAAAAGTTGGTAGTGAAGACCTTGTGCATTAACGCACATGCTTTCTATGCATGGCTACAACCCTTTAAAAGTTGGTAGCGAAGACCCTGTGCGTTAACGCACAAGGTCTACATGGCTGGCTACAAACCTTTGAAAGTTGGTAATGAAGACCATGTGCGTTAACGCACAGGGTCTACACGTCTGGCTACAAGCCTTTGAAAGTTGGTAGTGCAAACCCTGTGCGTTAACGCACAGGGTATACACGACTGGCTACAAGCCTTTAAAAGTTGGTAGTACAAACCCTGCGCGGTTTACATGTCTAGCTACAAGCCTTTAAAAGTTGGTAGCATAGACCCTATGCGTTAACGCACAGGGTCAGCACTACCAACTTTTAACGCGGGAAAAAAAAAAATCCCCCGAAGTTGGTATCTTGGTCCCTGTGCGTTAACGCACAAGGTCTAGACGCCTGGCTGTAGACCCTGTGCGTTTAACGCACAGGGTCTAGACGCCTGGCTGTAGACCCTGTGCGTTTAACGCACAGGGTCCACGTCATCACTTTCTAAAAAAAGTTTTTTTAATCCAGTTTTTTTCCAAAATAATTTTTTAAAATCTATTTTTGGAAAGTGATGACGTGGACCCTGTGCGTTTAACGCACAGGGTCTACAGCCAGGCGTCTAGACCTGTGCGTTAACGCACAAGGACCAGGATACCAACTTCGGGGGAATTTTTTTTTTTTTTTTTTCTGCGTTGAAAGTTGGCAGCGGAGACCCTGTGCGTTAACGCACAGGGTCTAGACCCCTGGCTGTAGACCCTGTGCGTTTAACGCACAGGGTCCACGTCATCACTTTCCAAAAATAGATTTTTAAAAAATTATTTTTTATTTTGGAAAAAAACCTAGAAAAAAAACTTTTTTAGAAAGTGATGACGTGGACCCTGTGTGTTTAACACACAGGGTCTACAGCCAGGGGTCTAGACCATGTGCGTTAAACGCACAGGGTCTACAGCCATGGGTCTAGACCATGTGCGTTAAACGCACAGGGACCATGATACCAACTTCGAGGGAAAAAAAAGTTTTTTTTTTTTTTTCCCACGTTGAAAGTTGGCAGTGCTGACCCTGTGCGTTAACGCACAGGGTCTATGCTACCAACTTTTAAAGGCTTGTAGCTAGACATGTAAACCACACATGGTTTGTACTACCAACTTTCAAAGACTTGTAGCCAGTTGTGTATACCCTGTGCGTTAACGCACAGGGTCTATGCTACCAACTTTTAAAGGCTTGTAGCTAGACATGTAAACCACATAGGGTTTGTACTACCAACTTTCAAAGACTTGTAGCCAGTCATGTATACCCTGTGCGTTAACGCATAGGGTTTGCACTACCAACTTTCAAAGGCTTGTAGCCAAGCGTGTAGGCCCCGTGCGTTAACGCACAGGGTCTTCACTACCAACTTTTAATGGTTTTTAGCCAGGCGTGTAGACCCTGCGCGTTAACGCACAGGATCCGCGATGCCACCTTTCAAAGGTTTGTAAGCAGGTGTTTAGCCCTATGCGTTAACGCATAAGGTATGCGATGCCACCTTTCAAAGGCTTGTAGCCATGCATGTAGACCTTGTGCGTTAACGCACAGGGTCTGCGCTTCCACCTTTCAAAGGCTTGTAGCGAAGCGTATAGAGCATGTGCGTTAATGTATATGACTATGACACTTGCTTTCAAAGGCTTTGAGCTAGGTGTATAGACCCTGTGCATTAACGCACTGGGTCTGTGCTGCTAACTTTGAGAGGCTTGTATCCAAGCGTATAGACCTTGTACGTTAAGAAACAATGTCTACCCTAGTTCGTTAGGGAAAGTTGTGAACCTAATCTTCAAGTACTTAAACTTATATGTTTACAAAGTAAGTCATTTCTTTCTTTCCTCGTGCGGATGGTGGTGTTGTTTGTTGTTGGTGATGTACTATTGTTACTGCTTTTGTGTTGTTGATGCTACTGCTTTGTGAGCCCAATTATGTGCCCACATTTCAAGTTAATCTTAAAAATGTTCAACACAAGGATGTGCATTTTAGTTTGGGGTTAATTAAAAGTTAGGATGCATTAGAGTTTTTAAAAGAATTTAATTTAATTAAAGTTGTGTTATGTGACTGTGTGTTATTTAAATGAACAGAAAACCGAAAACAGGTAGTTAGTGTGTTTGGGGTTAGGGACATGTAAGTTCAAGTGACTTGGCCCTAGGTTGTTGGGTTTAGGCTTTAAGTGTGTCCATTTAAAGGGAGGTGAGGGCCCAAAATGGGCTGGGGTCCAAGAGAGGCCGAGGGCAGCGCCTATCGCTACTGGATCTTCGGAACTTGTGTGTGGCTCGGGAGCGGGACTCGGAGGTTGAGAGGAGGGCTCTCTCGGCAGCGACTGCGGCCAAGGGCGAGGTTTGAGCAGGTTGAATGTGGATACAGATATAGGCTAGAAGTTGATTTTGATGCGGCCAGGGGGCGAGGCTTTTGAGCCAGGTTGAATGCAGATACAGATTTAGGCTAGAAGCTGATTTTGAATGCAGCCAGGGGACGAGGCTTTGAGCCTGGTTGAATGCGGCCAGACGATTTAGGCTAGAAGCTGATTTTGGATGCTGCCAGGGGGCGAGGCTTTGAGTCTGGTTGAATGTGGCCATGAGATTTAGGCTAGGAGCTGATTTTGATGCGGCCAGGGGATTTAGGCTAGAAGCTGATTTTGAATGCAGCTAGGGGACGAGGCTTTGAGCTTGGTTGAATGCGGCCAGGAGATTTAGGCTAGAAGCTGATTTGATGCGGCCAGGGGGGAGGCCTTTGAGCCAGACTAGATGCAAGTTAAGGGCAAGGCTTGAAGCCGGTTGGGGAGAATCCAAGGTGTAGGGCTAAGTAGGAAGTGGGATTATTGGGAGTATAATTAAGTGAGGTTTAAGGAACCCCCAATGTGTGGGGGGGTTGCCTTAGGCCTCTAGGAGCTAGATTAGCTAGTAGAATTTTACATGTATTATGTAGTAGATTAGGAAAGGGAGAAGGTGTTAGTGTGGTTGTGTGTGTAATCATCATAGGCGCACAAGTATTTTTCAATGCTAATGCCCTATGGGGTTTAATAAAAAAAAAAGTGTTTTGTATTTAAATTTATTGGAGCATGAGTATGGAGTTTACGAAGCTAAGAGTCAACAAGGACATGTGAGCCATAGACTTCCACTCGGACTACACACGCAAAAGGGTGGGGGTCTATGGTTGACACGCTTTTGTGCTTCATTTCGTGTTGGTTTGTTGTTTCTGGCAGTGTACTTGTTCTTATGTTGGTTCTATACCTTTACTATTGTAGGTGTTGGTGGTGGTGGTTCTTCACCTTAATTGTTGTGGTTGTTGTGGTTGTTGTTATTAGTGTTCTGGATTTTATCTTGGTATTCCTACATTTAGGTTATTTTCTTGTTTATTTCCGAATTCGCGGGACATTCCTTTCTGAATTGGCGTGACACAGGTCTAACATATTCATTTATGTATACTACTGAGAGCTATGTGGATTGGTCGCCCCACACTATGAAGATTGTTGTTGGTTTCTTGATTGTTCTTAGGATGTTTGTCTTTCAAATGAGAAGGCAATCTGTCATATGAATTATACAAATAAAACAGATCTGCATGGTGTTGGAATTCTACATACGCAAATTATACAACTTAAACTTTGAGAACCATAACCAAAAGAGCCAAAAAAATTGAAATAAAATTAAAGTTCGTGAGAAAAAAATCAATCAAAAATTTCGCTACGTGAGCACCTATCAGTCTATGATACTATTCATCGTGCACCAACCTTTTTTTAGAAAAAATTATTCATACTGAAGAATTTTGTTACATTATCTTTTGCCTGGTCTATTATTGTTAACTTTGCAAGGGCGGATGTAGGCCTTCTTAAGTGGATCCAATGGTGAGCATTCATTGAAATGGTATATATTTTTAATTCAGTTATATGTTTTATTATTATTTTATTATTTGGATTTTATTTTGTTTCTAATTCTTATTTTGTGATGTATTGTGGTATTCCAGTTCAATTAGAATTGGGAAGTTTATGTCATGAGAAGTTCGATCCTCTTCGTTGTTGACTTATCGTTTCTTTAAATCCCCAACGGACTTGATTTCAACCTCTCAAAGAGGCCTACTGAAATTCCTCTATAGAATAAATATGATAATAAATGGATGATTGCAACAAAACTATGGTTTAAGAATACCGGAGCAATTTTTTGGCCCATTTTATTGTGTTTGCACCCTTATGCAAGTCCATCTTATTTGACGATGGTGTCCTTGTAATATTATCTACTATTGATATGCAAACCAAGAAGGCTTTGAATTCAATCTTCAACAATGGCAACATGAAAGTTCTTGGGACTTTTATTTGCTTGAATTTGTACATTATCTTTAAGGATCCAGAGTGTCCAACCTACACCATAAGTATTACACATCACATTAGTTTTTATGTAGTTATTTTTATGTTCTTTATATTATATAAAGTCTAAACACAATTAATTATATGTTTCTACAAACTCTGGCATTCATGACTCATGACTTGGTAAGGGATTTTACCATCATAAAATTCACAAAACAATCAAAATCCATATTTTCTAGACTCTAGTATTGGATTGAATTTTTTTTAAATTCTTTCCAATTTTTTTGATGAAAAAAATATATTTCTTAAAAAATCGGGAAGACCTTGGAGATGGGGCCATATAAAAATTTGCTGCGTTTTTTTTCAAAACCTTATTGAATTGTTTACACCAACAAATGGACGCGTTGTTGATTTGACAGGTTCAAGTGGAGCTTCTGTTCTTGCAACATGCGCATGTGGCAGACATCTTCTTGAATTCGAGGGTGATAATGATATGTTTGAGCATATATTGAAATCACTTATGGAAAAAGTTTCAAAAGAGTGGTCATCTAAGGAGAATATTTAAATATTTTATAGAAGAAAATAATGACCTATCAAATGAGAAGATGCTTGATTTTGAGTGTGAGTAAGTTTAATATAATAATTGTTGATTCAATTCATTCATTTCATTAAATTTATTAGTTAATTTTATTTCTTCAAATTTATTTACATATGTGATCAATTTGGTTTGAGGAATATGACTGGAAAGAAAAAATATCTCCCATTTTGGGCATAGACAATTCCTACGAAGTCCAAGCTGTAGCCCACGTCTCCCATCATATGCCGAGAATGTTGCAATTGCAATGTTAATTATCGAAGATCCGGATTCAAATAAAGAATCTTGTTATAGTTCCAAAATCAATTCGCAACATATAGATGTTCAAATATATATAGATGACAAGGCAAAACATAGTAACATGTCTAGTGCTACTAGCGTTGAATCGATTTGGTGTTCATTAGATTTCATGTGAATTATTAATATGAAATAAATAAAATTTCCAACATTGATGGCTTTGTTTTAACTTTGAATGTATATGTATGTTATTAATGGTTGATTATTTGGCTACAAGTGATGATATTATTGAACCACAAAATAAAATAAGCATGTGGATGTGATATCTATAGTTTTCTTAAAATATGTATGTAAATCAAATCAAATTTGCAACATATTTTATAATATATTTTAAATAATATATTGTAAAATATTTACATGTGACATTTATTTTAATAAGGTTTCATTTTGGCATCACTTCTTTAATATACATTCACTTATGTTATACCTTGGAGTTACACACGTTTTGTGTTCAACTCTACCTTCTTTGCACACTCTATATTTGATTTGAAGAATTGACCTATTACAAAATTAAGTATCATTTGCAACATGTTTGTTTCAGTTGTTAATTTGTTCATATTATGAATGTCAATGATGATCATCATCATGAGCATCATTCACTTCAATTTTTTCCATTCCAGTGTCAATTGGCATGTTACACAACTATACAAATTTATATATGAGAGATGTATATATGTCCATAGTCATGTCCATAGTCATGTACATATTGTTTTTTTCCTTATTGCTCACTGCTCACAATCTGGCAATCATGTTGTTTATCATCCCCACCCCTCTTATTACCAAACCTTAAAATCATAATTCTTCAGGCCAAAATTCCATGGTTATAGGACACTAGTGGCCCTATTACCAAATATTTCACCTTCCTCACCGCTCACAAGTTACCGCTCATTGCTCACCGCTCACTGCTCACTGCTCATAAGATAGCACTCCCCATCAAAGAACCTACTTGTGGGCATCAAAAATTTGTAATACAAGCAAATATTGAAATTGGGCAGGAATGTCAAGGTGAGAGAATCTTTGTATGCCCGAGTTATTATTTGCATCATTACCATTCTAAACCATATTGATACTAGGGCAAATTTGTGTAGGCATGAAGGTTCTTGCATGGTATATAGTTCCAAATGTACAAAAGCATGAATATCATCAAATTTTGTGAAATCTTCACTATAGATACGCGAGCAATATCAAGAGAAGACAATACCAAACCAACACTGGTATTTTTAAAAGTGGGAGTTTGTCAAGGTGGCGAAGGCCATGCTACTAAATATCAAAGTCATGAGAATTATAATGACATTAAATAGTACAAAAATTTACATGGTCATTTTACCTTATCTTATTAATACATTTTATTTCATTACACTATATCATATCACTATGATAACTTAATTGTTTAGTTGATTAGTTAAATTATGTAGTCACACCTAATATATGGTTAAGATTAGAGTGACTCACAACAAGTCACATTACTAGAAATAAGGTCATTGCAATTGGAAGGTCATGCTACATACACATATTGGTGTACATCATCCTTTTGAATACTTCATCCAGTTTATGGATACATGAAAAAAATCATCCTCTATGATGGATAAGGTGGATCTAGTGTAGAAAGGTTCTAAGATGACCATCTAAGCAAGCACTATAGGTGTATTGGTAAAATATAACTAGATTAACCATTACAGTTTTAAAATATTCATGACTCACAATAAATTAAAAGTCGTTCCTACTATTCAACCTAGAGCCTTGGGTATTGTACAAAGTCTTTTTGGATCTCCAATACTTAATATTATGTGCATCTAATTTTTAATTGTACAATTCCTCTGCTAGGACAATGTGCAATTACTTGTTATGACCGTCGAGGGGGGAAACTATATACAATCACAAACAAAACCGAGTACAACTCTAACTCACTTCCATTTGAAAAATCATACCATAAGCATGAGTGGGCAAGATCCAAGTGCGTTCAAATGAAAGTTGTAGTACATGATGTACTACATAGTGCCAAAAAGTTTGAAGTGGATTTTAATGAGGGTGTGAAAGATATAAAATGTCAAAATTGGCTCTTCAAATACTCAGTATTGTTTGAAATTGTCTGGAAAGCCTTTAAAACATACAAGACTTCGAACGAAGCCAAATTTTTGGCATGATGCCTCTATGGTAGTGTCAAACATCATGTTAAACATGCATGTGTCCTTTATCAATGGAAATCGGCATTCGTATGCTTCCAATAAAATTCAAATTGTCAAAAAATAGATAAATTACATTAGAATGGCATTTGACAATCCTTCATGGAATTGATGACATGGGTTTGCAGTGGACATCATAAAAGACCTCCAAGTACTAATATGGGCCATTGTTGTGTCTATTTCAACTTGTATTTGAATTTTTTTTCAATATTAAAAAAATCCTTTGTAATCTAAGCTTCATTTAATGGAATATTACGATTTTTTCTTTTCAAAATTTATTTATGTTCCAATATCGATTGATGTAAGCTTTCTATCCACCACATTTTTTTCACTTGTTTGCGCGTATGTACTGTACATGGATTTTCATAAAATAACTAAGTCGTATTTTACTCCTTTTGCAAATTTTATACTAAAAATGCTTTTTAAATTGAGGTTTTGCTATGTTCCAATCTTATAGATGTTATTAGCCTCAATTGTATCAAAAAATCAATTTAAAAAGCATTTTAGTATAAAATTTGCAAAAGGAGTAAAATACAACTTTAGTTATTTTATGAAAATCCATGTACATATGCGCAAACAAGTGAAAAAAATGTGGTGGATAGAAAGCTTACATCAATCGATATTGGAACATAAATAAATTTTGAAAAGAAAAAATTGTAATATTCCATTAAATGAAGCTTAGATAAAGGATTTTTTTTAATATTGAAAAAATAATTCAAATACAAGTTGAAATAGACACAACAATGGCCCATATTAGTACTTGGAGGTCTTTTATGATGTCCACTACAAACCCATGCCATCAATTCCATGAAGGATTGTCAAATGCCATTCTAATGTAATTTATCTATTTTTTGACAATTTGAATTTTATTGGAAGCATACGAATGCCGATTTCCATTGATAAAGGACACATGCATGTTTAACATGATGTTTGACACTACCATAGAGGCATCATGCCAGAAGTTTGGCTTCGTTCGAAGTCTTGTATGTTTTAAAGGCTTTCTAGACAATTTCAAACAATACTGAGTATTTGAAGAACCAATTTTGACATTTTATATCTTTCACACCCTCATTAAAATCCACTTCCAAACTTTTTGGCACTATGAAGTACATCATGTACTACAACTTTCATTTGAATGCACTTGGATCTTGCCCACTCATGCTTATGGTATGATTTTTCAAATGGAAGTGAATTAGAGTTGTACTCGGTTTTGTTTGTGACTGTATATGCTTCCACATAAACCTATTACTATGCAACCCACATAAACACGTATGGGTTTTTCTTTAAAGATTTAACATTAATATAAACAATGACAAGAAACGTTCTATCTATTCCTTATAGTCCAAAACAACAATAGGTTTTGCATTATATATAATAATCATCAATATATTGTTGGATTGCAATGACAAGTTTTTTTTGGTTCATGTAGCTATTTTCTTTACTAGAGATTTTAATCCATAATAAGCTAAAGACTTTTACAATCCTCATTAATAAATAATTAAATAATTATAATTGATAAATTATTGATTTTAGTGCTAACGAATTTGTAAAGGCTGAGTTAGATTCAAAAGCTTCTATTTTATAGCAAACAAATTTCTGATTGGTTTAAATAAATAAACACTCAAACTTTTATTTGAATAAACATTGAGGAGCCGTATGTACATGTGTGGCCTTTAGTGATGACGTGGTAAGTCATTCAAAGCTTTTAGAGACCCTCTCTTACAACTACACTTATAAAAGTGTCAAGGTTGCTAACTTACATGAATTCAACATTGTCGGTATGATCATGGCACCCCCACACACACAATTGTACTCTTAAAACAAACCCACAGCTTCACTAACTAGGTCTTTAATGTGGACCACATTCCGTTTCCCAAGTACTATCCATTGACGATGGAGGGAGGGAATTTAAAGCATATGAGCATACCTCTCATCCATCCACATAAAAAGCCATGAAATAGTATGTATTATGCATTTTGATACTCTTCGTTACTTTAACAATGAAATAGCCTTTAAAAGACCCTAAATTACCTAGAGTC
The DNA here is from genome assembly GCA_964035585.1 of Polytrichum formosum. Lineage (NCBI taxonomy): Eukaryota > Viridiplantae > Streptophyta > Polytrichopsida > Polytrichales > Polytrichaceae > Polytrichum > Polytrichum formosum. The sequence goes on from OZ037937.1 coordinate 89,859, forward strand.
ATTCGAAATGAAACAACCACAAACATGTAACGTTTTCAAGTTTTTATGTTGGATGGATGAGAGGTGGACTCATATGCGATAATTTCCTCTCACTATAGATGACATCCACATGGTTGGGGTAGGTTTACATCAGGGTCAGGGTGCAAGAAACTTGGGTTCCAAAACACCTCATAAATGGATTTTGCTGTGAGACACAAGATTGGTTTCCCAAAATAAGAGGAGTATTCTCTTGAGCGAGAATCATCAAGATCTAGTGGGAAAGTGATGCCACATTAGCACCACTCCATTTCTTCATGTCTTGGACCCAAACCCTAATGTAAATTCCTTGGGTCTAAAAATCTTACAATCAGCCAATAAGATCACTCGATTTTGGAGTTTCTTTGGTCTTGGACCCTAGTGTATATCTGCCCTTGATCCTACTGTCCGCATTAAGAAACATTAGGAAGCCAACGTTGACAAGCATGAATGAAGAGCATCTTCATCCATAAGTTGGTGTCACCTTTTATCAAGCATATTATATTCTATATACTGAATTAACTAACTACTAACTAGTCACTACTAACTTAGTATAAAGATATGCAAATAAAAATTCTCCAAGAATCTGAAGGCAGACTTGTACCACAGTCCATGGAAGAAGGATTCAAAGTTCGTGGTCAAAGAATTTCATGTAAAGTTACCTCACAGTTCAAATATCAGACCTTACGTGATGCATGATTAGCATAGATCGAGATTCTACTACTGAGCTCTCACAGTTTCCACTGCGGTGAAGTTAGAGAAGCTTTTGGAAGACTGCTACTTCTCGAATTTCCCAGAGTAATCGAGTTACGAAGGTGTGCGTACTGCTCTGGCTGGTTATATTTCTAATCTTTGAGTACTTTGTATGTTTCATAAATGATCTGACATACTAACTCGGACGTCTTAAGGAGGGATACTGTTCTCATGTTTTTCAAGATTTAGGGTTTCCCTAGTTTGTCTTTGCATTATGCAAATTTTGCTTCATTTAGGATAAGCTGCACCTGGTAGTTGTTCTATCAAATTGGACACTAAGGGTGCTTAGTAGTCCAGCTTCAAGTAACATTTAGGTGATAGCCAGTTTCCAAATCCAGACGTGCAAATTTGTTGTAGAAAACATGGGAAAATTTATAAAGTCTACGGGTTTATATCTTGGGGAGACTAGGAATTTCTTAGTTCATGGTGATTGTACTTCTTGTCTTCTTATTCACTTTGAATCCAAGCAGGTGTTGCTGCAACCTTAAGTGGTAGTTTAAGCTTGAATTGGTGGTTTACATTAAAAATTAAATTGGGAGGTTTGTTGTGTCCTGCACTCATTCACTCAAACTCTGCGTTGCCTGGATCTTAGGACAGGTTCACATTAGGGTCCGGGTCCAAGAAACTTGAGGTCCAATTCATCCTTAATGAACCCTACTTTCAGACTCAAGATTGGGTTCTCAAACTAGGAGGAGAATTGTCTTTCGTGCGGACCGTCGAGATTTGGTGGGAAAGTGATGACACATATCGCCACTTCATTTTTTCATACCTTGGACCCGGACCCTAGTGTAAACTCCTTGGGTCCAAATTTTTGCTCTTAATCGATATATTCGCTTGATTTTGGAGTTGCTTTGGCCTTGGACCCTAGTGTAAACCCACCCTAACAGTCATGAACTTTCGTCTATCCTATGGGTTTCACTGAACCAGGTATTTTCCTTCATCATTGTGGTGCTGAGACAGGGCATTATCTGTTTATGTTCGGATGCCTACAAGTTGTGGACTGACACTAGTAACCTTCACAAATAAATACGCATCATCAGCTGGGGACTAATTTATCCTGAATCTCACTCTTTTTTTGTCGCAATATTTCTTAGCATTGTATCCGATCGCTCAGCTTCCGAACTGATGAGGGATATCCTGTCAATGCTCCACATTCCAAGGTTCTCTACTAAATCTGTGGGTTTGTAACAGAATTACCGAACTCGGCAGCCTTTATGATTCGTGTTCACTCCTCGGAGCTCCTTCGCCTAAGAAGCTTGTTGCAAAACGTGAGGAGATGGCCGGTGGAGTGGATTTGCTCCAATATTCAGGTTTTGTAATCTTAGTTGTGGCAGTTGACTTTGCGGTTCATGAAGAAGTACCACATTACCAGGGCAATTTTGACACGCATTAGTTCAGGCTTGAAGTGAAAATACCACCCACATGTCACAAGAAAATTGATTGAAACCTACAAAAGAATTTATTTGGCACAAAAATAAATCACGATTTGAGATTCAAAGTGTTGAACCTGCCATGGTTCTAGTCAGTGGTCACCAGCTCTGGATGAATTCAAACATTATCTGATACATAAGTATGATTCGCTTTGAGTTTGGAGAGTGCGGCACCCTAAGAGTGCTTACCCTAAGTGATGATGAGCTTGTCATTAGACCTCTCCAGGCGGACGAGAAGTATATAGCCATAAGCCATACATGGGGGGACTCAACCAACACAATCGAGGGTATAGGATGGACTGTCGGGTCTTGGATCTCTCTTGAATCTTGTAGAGCATTGGTTGAAGTTTACAACAATGTCTGGATAGACAGCTTGTGCATCAAGCAAGAACCTAACGACGAGCCGGATAAGTCTGCACAAATTAAGAACATGCATAACATTTACGGCAATGCAAAAGATGTGGTTGTGGTGTTCACTGGAAAATATATCGAGCAATTAGATGCCATTCGTCGTCTTACACAATTGTTCAAGGAATTGAAGCCACTCCTACTGGAAGGTGAGTGTACATCAACGCCTGATTGCCCTTACGTTCAAAGCTTTCAGGAGATAAGAGAGGCAGCCATTACTGTGAGAAGAATGCAATGGTTTCGGCGTGTGTGGACGTTGCAAGAGGCTATTATACCCGAATCCCTAAGTTTTGTCGGAATCGAAGGTGGGAAGATGGTGTGTGACGTGGCAACGAAAGAGGATTTTCAGAACCTCATCCAGGCATTCGAAGATGTGGACCCTGATGTTTGGGTCGAAGGAGAATTGCATTTGTGCTCCATGTTCATCCCAGACTCCCCTCAAAATTTGTGGAATGTCGATGTCACAGCTATTATAGATTCTATGAGGCCAGTGAACCTACAGTGGTTTAAGTATATGAAGGGACAGGATTGGACAAGAAGCTTGGAAGATACTGCAGACACAGTTTTGGCGCAGTTGGGTTGTCACAATCGAGACTGCAAATTCATGAATGATAGGATTTATGCTGTCTGTGTGGTCTTGGGTATAGAGATAGAGTCTGCGGATTATCATCGACAATTCGACACCGTGTTCCTTGAGGCTGTCCAGAAAATCGTAAAGCATGGAATATGTGCTCTCCCTGGTAGGCCTCAAGTCACTCATGGAGAAACCTGGCTTCCCAGCTTGGAGCATATAGACCTAAAAGATGCATGGAGGACTGTGGAAACAAGAGCTTCAAGAGGTGAGCGTAGATCGGATCTTTACCACAACATAGTCTGCAAGGAGGGTGATGATGCTGTATATGCAGTGGGTTGCTTGATCCAGATTTTTCGTCCTTACAAGCTAATGCGAACAAACATGGAGAGCATTCAGCAGACGTTACAGGCGATCGTGAAGGCTGCGCGTGACCAAAAAAGGGTTGATGTTTGTAGCATTCGAGACCCTGTCTTACGTACATTCACATGTGTGTTGCTGTGGCTGTTTGCTAACGGGGGAAGTGACACTTCAATTGATGGAGTCACAATTTGGGATGTAGAATCCTTGATACTTTTGGTCTACAAGTATTCGGATGCATTGCACATGGAAAATGATGAGTCATCACTCACGGTTGATATGCACATTTCCAACATCATGGATGGAGTTTGGATACCTGTGTCTACGTCGATCACATCGAAGTTGGATGAGGAAAAATGGACTGTGTTTCAGGTGGTAACATGGATACTGGAAGAAACGTTTTTGGTGGGAGGAGCCAGAAATGTATATCGGGGTGTGCTAGAAGACACCACCAGCAAAGACAGTGCACGTGCATTTCGAAGAACACAATTGTGTGAGCGCGATGCAATGTTGATGGCCAAAAAGAATTTTGGGCTTGTCTTGTATAGCGTGCCTTCTTCAGTGTACGAGACAAGACAAACTTACAATTCCTATGGTCTATTCTATGACCCCAAAGAGCGTGAACATATTCAAGCACAAAATTTTGTAAGCAATATCCTTGGAGAAGTTGATGATGGCATTTGGGATAACCATGGAATGGCCCAATTCTGGTATGTTGCTGATGTCACGACTCAAATTGTTGACAAGAGGATTCGTGTTGGTACATTACACTAACTGAGGTCTCTCCAAGCAGTGGTAATTTCCGTGAACTTATTAGCATCTAGGTTGTTGGTCCAGGAGTGCATTGAAGCCTTCACTGCAATAGATCCAACAGTTACACCCTCACTGTTTGATTCTTGCAAAATATTGTGAGGAGATTAGGTGTAATTTCAATGCATAGTACTGCAGACTGACCAAAACGTTCCAAAGGATTCAACTCGAACATCAATAATTGGTTTTGAAGATCATGAATAGTGAATTAAGAGTGAGTTTGAGAAAGGCCATCTCTTCCCACAATAAGGGTTTATCATGACTCTTTGAGACCCATGGTTGAAGATTTTCCAGCTTCACTATTCCGGAAGTAGTGGCACCTGTGAGATAGTTTGTGAACAATCAATACATGAAGCTACAGGCATCTGGTACCTGTGGATCATGCCAATAAGATTTGTTGGATCAAGATTTGCTCTGGTGAATGAGAACAGGGTATCAAGAGATTTGCCCTAAATGTAATACCCTAAACCCTTGCCACATATTAAGTTACATTGGATTCTTTGTGTAGCACAATCTGACTTGGAAGCTATGAAAGAGAAGCAATGAGGGACAAACCTTTGACAACATTGCCAGGAAGATGACAAGGCTGACACTTACGAAACTGAGTTCATATGACTGAACAAATGGGCAACATCACGGGTGTCATGGAAAAAGTATTGGGACCAAAAGCTTGGAGTATGAAGGTTATTGAGGACAGCGCTTTCTTTGCTGGTGCAAATTCTCAAGAAGCCATGCCATTTTTGAAAGGAAGATAGATAGCATCATTTCCAGCTCAATAGGCCTTGCGCAAAGAGCAAAACTGAGGAATTGGATCTACAGGACTTGTTATTAGAGTTCAACTTCTGACCTTAAAGTAGACTCCAATTAGACATATTACTTACACTAGGAGAGTTCTCACATATAAGCAAATGCAGCAAAATTTTGTTTGGCGGTCATCCAATGGGGATTGAACAGAACATTGATAATGGATATAAGAGCAATCGGATTGGGCTCAGATTTAATTTCTCGCTTTCAGTTCTGACCTTCTCCTGGTCCTGGAATCTTCATAAGAAGTATCTCTCAGCAAGGAAAGTTCAAGTGATTCTTTCCCATTACTAGAAACGATTTCTCTTTCCTGGTGCACAATATTTTCAAAAAGCCAATCCTCATTGGAAAGCATCTAGACAGAGACTCTGTTAAATTTGTCTTAGCCCACATAACCTTATCCGGTAGCTAATAAATTCTCAATCGCGAAGTGGTTGAAAGGGTCCATGTGTATAGAGAGGGTCTCATTTCAGGGGATATGCATGTTGCGAAGGAAAATTTTCTTCATGATTGACTGCTTGCCTGGTGACTGAGGGTACCCTATTGTCGGCCCTCGTGCATGTCATCACTTCCAGTTTTCCAGACTCATTGAACGAATTCCATCCACGTGGTCCCAGTCCTGTTGAAATTGTAGCTCTATTTGGGATCAACGCATTCTCAACATCGAGTGCTAAACCCTAAACGAACTTGTTTTCTTGATGAAATTGCAACTCTGTTCGATTCGACAGTTCACTCTGAATCTCAAATTCAGTCTTCCATGTTAATAACATGCCGTAAACAGGACCTGCGGATTAAGTACCACCCAGGGAAACACAAGGAAAGCATGTGCAGTTGTGCGTTCTCAACACTGAACCCCGAACTCTACACTCCAATCGAACTATCTTTTGTAGATGATTGCAGTATGAGAACTCTAATGGGAGTATTGTGGATTTACTAGTTCATTCAATCCAACCAAGTTGGGTGGGAGCCGCTTCATACTCCAAGCGGGGATTGCGAAGGTCCCACAAGGATGCAGCTGCTACCTGCGCTGCCGTGATAGAAATGGCCTGTGCCGCCATGCTAAGATTCGTTTTGTTTTCGTGCATTCCTTGGGCCAACTTCGTGAAGGCTACAGCTCATGCCAAACCGCAGGGGCCCCGCACCAGCCAGCCAGCTATGATCTATCATGGGTTTAGGGAGAAGGGGTGGGACCCGCCAAATTTTATTCAAAATTTTATGATCCTGACCGAAAAATGTTGTCCGTCCCGCCGACTTCAAAAAAAAATTGTCATGCATTCTTGAAGGCCAACTGTCCACAAATCCCATATTGAGTGCACTTCACCTTCAAAGGTCTAAAATCTAGTATATGTGTTCACTTCCCCTTAGTAAATTAACAATTGATTGGGATTCCATTCCCAAAGTGACATTGTGAATAAAGCAAGTGATTTAATTTGGAAGTCAAAAAGATTACAGAATCATTATTAGCATTGAGGTTATAATTTACGTGACTTTCCATTTGAAAGGGTCTTTTGTCATTCTAAAATGAAACTTATATTAGTGTGCTATTTTTAGTTTCAATTTTATAATATTTTAGTTAATGCCTTCTACTTTCACAAGTAGTCATACATATTCAAATTAATCAAGCGTGATTGAATGTAATTAAGTGTATTAAGCCAAATCAAATTGAATGAACCTAATTAAGCCCAATTAAATCCAAATTTATGCTTACCAAAGTATTATGCGCATGCACTTTCCTTGGGGTAGAAGTGGATTGCGGGTCCCGGCCCTGACACCCTCCCCCTTCTCCCTAAACCTATGATGGGACATAGTGGGCTAGGGCAGGGGCCATGTGGTTTGGCATGAGCTCTAGCCCCAGCCCTTGGTGAACCACCATTCTTGTATTCTTTTCATCCATGCGAACATGTAAGGTTAGAATTTATTTTGTCATCTTGTTCTCAATGTTCATATGCAATCCCATTTGCATGAGTAGTTCCATACATCTTATAATATTGGTTTTGATACTTGTGGACCACATGAGATTGTGACAAAACATTGAACCATGAAGTCCATGTACCACATTGGTAAAGTCCCCACTTGGTTACCACACAATAATTTAAGTCAAAATGGAAGTGTGCATCTCTGATACACATTTTTGTATATGTCAAGGACAAATAACTTGGCCACTCAACATTTAGGGTATTCAAGAAATAAAGGACATTTAAGTTCAAGGTCAACATGTGTTTCTTGAATGTGAGACTAATTTAGATGAACAACTTTCAAATTTGAAATGTTATTCACACAAAAAAAATGTTACAAAGTGTGCAGAAATTATGTTCATGTGTTTGAAATCAAAATTTAACATCTACTGGTGGCATAATTCCATGTAGGTATTTTTTTAATAAAAATCATATTAAGATATTTTATAGTGAAATTGTGTCCTAAGGCTTATAACTAATCTATGTACAACATAATTTGTAGGATTGAAATGCAAATACAATATTAGATATTGCATAGAATTGTGTGTTTATTCCTTCATGCTTTTTGCCATATATGCACCCTAATTCAACTAATTTTCTAATTGAAGAACCCCCCTACAAATTTTACCCTTGAATGTAAAAACCCTAAATTCTATTCTTGAAGAATAAAGGTAGATTAATAAGGCTTGCTAATTAACCCTAAACCCTATTACCTCATAAAAAACCTATAAATTAAATTACTCAAATAATTACATGTTTTTGACACGTGCCCAAAGCAAGCCTAGTGAACTAATACACTTCAACAGTAATTTTTATTTTTGGGTATACGGGCTAAACTCACATGCGGAGGTCTAGAAGGCAAAATGTCGCCTCAGAAAAATAATGCAACCATGAAGAAGGCAACACAAGCCAAAAACATGATTCATGCACCCCCTAAACTATTCCATCATTGGTTTTTCATTGCCTAATCTTGACAGTCAACGTGCTCTTGAATGGTATCTAAATAGAATATCAATGCCTTCATTACTACTTTGTTCAATATGTGAGCATGATTTCAAAAAATTCCTAAATTAACAACCACTTTACTAAAAACCTAAAATTTGTTATAAATTTTTTTTCGCTCCACCCGCAGTCCCTTAGGGGTTATGTACAAAACAATTATTCAAAAGCAATATCACAAATTCACAGAGTTTGCACCATTGATACACATTGCAAAACAAGTTGTTTGGATAAGGGGGCGGGGAACAAGACTTGAATATGGTGGAAACCAAAATTATTTGTATTTGAAAAGCAATATGGTTGATACGTCACTCTATTTGTGTTTTCTCACAACTAACGCAATGCACATGCAACTAATACGTGCTTAGCGTGCAAGCACAATACGGTGCATTATTTTGTACGTTCCAAACACAACTATGAAGTGTTTTCTTCTTTAAACATCATATATGTCAATACGATAATGAATTTGAAATGTAAATATGCACACATATGTGAACAATAAAAAAAACACTTGAAATCATTATATGAAAGAGTATTAAAGACAAGTACAAATTGTTATTACAACCAATTTTTTTTGTCATTGTGTGAAAAAATAAAAATAAATATTGAACGTGAATAATCTGGCATGTGAACTGCATGGTTTATTTTAAATTCTTTGATTTTGAACTCTAGAGTCTTTATTTGGCGTTATCAAAGTATTTTAACAATTTTTTCTTTGGTAAATGATTCATCGTAATAATATATAGTTGGTAAGCCCTATTATGGGTATAGTTGTATTTATTTCTTAAGAACCATAACCATCCTCACAAGCAACAATATGCACAAGCATCCAAACTAGGATGTTATAAAAAAATATGTATTTTTAACATTTTTCGCAAAAACACCCCAACAATACTATCTAGTACTAGAGTTTGTGTATCATGAAAAAATATGAATATAAAATTTTATATGTTTCCATATAAAATTTTGAGCATTGATGTAAAGTTGGCTTTATCCAATCTTATCCAATGATTCAAGAAATGCATGATGATCTTGGAATGTGCTAAGCAATGTATGCAAGGAGCACTACAGATATCCAAGTTATGTTCTGATAAAAAGAAAGGAGTTTGAGAGAATTTGAGGTTGGACAAAAGGTATTTTTGAAAGTAACACCTTCAACGCTCGGGGTTAGAACTTGGACAATTGAGAAATGATCTCCTAGATTTTGCGGTCTATTTCAAATTCTCAAGAGAGTTGGTCAAGTGGCATATGCATTAGACTTGCTCAAGGACTAGGAAATTCATAATGTTTTCCATGTAAGTTTGTTGAGAACATCCCAATCATGTACTTCCATGTTTACCCTAGGTAGCTCATGAGGGTGAGATGTTGGGTGAAGCTGAAAGAATTGTGAAGGTGGATTTACAACATCTCAATATTAGGCCATTCAAGATATTTCTTATGAAGTGTGAAGACTAACCTGAGGATGAGGCATCATGGGAGTTAGAAAATGAGTTCAAAAAAACTTACCCGAATTTTGTCATTAAAGATAATGACTTAATTGGAGAGGGGATGATTGTAATGAACTAATTGGGAAATGGAATATTGAGGATGATAGAAATTGCAGAAACGGATGTCCAAGGCTAAGGAGCATGGATGAAAACAAGTTGATGGATGAAAAGTGATATAAGTATTATCTATATGGAATAGAGAGGATCATATACTGAGATGATCCATGTATATAGACAAGGAAAATACACTCTATATTTGGTAAAACTTGATTTTTTTAAAATATCTCTTAGATACAATGGATAAATAGGTATACGGCTCGGGGGGGGGGGAGACAACACATGTATTATGTTTTATATGTGTCTCCAAGTTGGGGGGTGAGCCTCTAGATTAAAAATTGTGAAATTGTGAACAATTTCACATGCTTGTAAATGTACATTTTGCAACAATATTACTGACCATCTCATGAGTTAGGTCCAATGGAATTCCAAGAGACCATGTCACTCAATTCTCATAACCATAGGCTTAGTTTGCTAAACCAGTTGTGTGCTTCATATTATTGGGTCTATGGAAAATTAACTAGGGCCTATGGTATGGTCTCTTTTAGGTTTACATTAAAACCATGTAAAATAGCACACATATTTTGACTTGGGATCCCTCTTCCCATGGTTACATCTAACAAATTGGGGTACCATTTAATTTGAGGGTCCCCCCTGCTAAGGGTTGTTTTACACTAAAGCTTTATCTATGACATGCATATTATTTGATTGGTCGAGAAGCCGGAGACGATCCAAGTTTGCTTTACATTAGACCATGAGGGCCTAAGGGATTGAAGTAATCCAAATGGATGAAAAATCTACACGGCATCCTACATGGCAACAAATGCATAATTTTTCATTGTCCATCATATATTGTGTCAGGTTCATCACAAAGAGGTGGGTTCGACACAAAACCAGGGACCATGACAACAAATTAGATTGGCATTGGCTTGTGATTATATTATGTTGCATTGGTAGGGGCCCGAATACAAGATCTTGTGATTCCCAAATGAGGAGCTAGACCACCAAGCCGTTTCCTCACATATTGAAATGGAGTTTGGCAAAAATGTTCATGAACCCAAAATTGGTAGATTTCACTATGTCCACTATGTTGTCCCTCTTGTTTCCAATGCATACCCTAACATACCGTAGTAGCTTAACCATTTCGGTTATTTATAGATAAATAATTATTATAAGTTTTATTTTTAGATTCGGTAATCCCGGATTTGGAGGGAATTTTTTCATATTAATTTTTGATATTTTCCATATATATATTAATGAAGTTTGCAGTTTTCCTTAAAATAGTTTAATTAGCGCCAAAGTGGCAAGGGTACTATAGTATTTGAAGTTTTTGGGGGTCAAAAGTGTGTGTTTTCTCAAGCTTTTATGATATTTTATCGTATGAATGTCATTTTGAGTCGTTCATTATACATTCATTATATTTTTAGTAGTTGTTTTCATGTATGAATGAATTCATGGATTAGCCCCTAATGTCCCTTATGAAGTGAAATTGGGAAGGGTGGATGGAAATGCAAATGAAATCATTTTTCTCAAAGTTTTTTTTGGTGGTAATAAATGGTAAATGGAAAAAAACTACTTGTGAGATATTTGGGTTTGAAAAACCTGATAACAATATATCTTACAATTATTTAAAGATCACAAATGTGTGTACGTAAACTTTTGTGTGCAACATAGTGCAATGGAAACACAAAACATTTGGATGTATTTTAATTTTTTTTCCAAAAAGTTCACTCTCTCTAGCTGTGCAAAATATACTTTAATAGAAAATCACAATATGTACATTATTATCTGGAAAAGGTTTAGGTGGTCACCAATTATATTCTTCTAGTCATTTGAAGATCACAAATGTGAGTAAACCATAAAGACACATGTTCAAAAGAGATTAGACTACATTTTCAAATCTCATTAATTAACTACACTAAATATCACCAATTCTATTTGTCTTGCTCAATACTAATCGTAAAACCATCCCTGTAGTGTCATTGACACTAATTGTAAACCTAACATTGTTTGTCATTTCTTGGAAAGTGTGTTTGGGCATTATAGATTTACTATGTTGCAATTATTGTCACTTAGTGATTTCTCATCTAAAATTTCAATAACCCATGACAATATTTCATTATAGAAATGTTACAATACAAAGTATACCAAAATTTGTTTCAATAATTGGAATGAATTTCATGCATTATGCTAAATACAACATTTAGTGTACTCCACACTCAATAGTGAACACAATTTGGAGGACTTATGTATTTAATTAAGGAATCCACAAATGTGCACTTCTGGCAATTGAAACTAAACCAAGGGAGGCATAATTTTCAATATGATTTTTTGTTGATGTTTCATCATAGATTGGCTAATGCACCACAAAATTGAAGACATAAAATTTGATCAGTAGAAGATGAAGAACCAAAAATCCGAACCGAATAACACCCGCATATACCGTACCTTAATAAGTTTCTTGAAAGTTCCTTGAATTCAATAGTACCCCACTTTGTTGGATTTGACCATGGGAAGAGGGGCTTAACTTGAAGTACAAAGAAAACACCAGAGCTCACAAAGTCTATTGGCTAAGTTGGGCCCATCAAATTATCATCTACCATATTTCATCCATCGAGCGTCCAGCGTCACCTTTATAACCGTTACACGTCTCGACACATCCGATGGCTCTCTTTGAAAGCCACACTCATCCGACGGCCCCACTTATTTCCTTCACCATTTTGAAATGGCGCGGAAACCTCCACACAGAAATCAGCCCTGACACTACATCCCCACGCCACCACCACATCTACACATCCTGAATCATGCTTGACGGTACATTTATCGCATCTACGATGTACGTTCTCGACTGTGGCTATGGCGCCCGAAACACACTTGTTTGCGAGGAGGGAGTGATGGCTATGGCGGAGCTATGACCCTGTGCACTCCCCGCAACGGAAGGGCAGCGATACATGCAAAAAATTTCAGCAACGAACAGGGTGCCTTAGGGCCGCGGTTTTGAGCGTAGCCGTTGAAGAAATGGTGCATGCTTTGTGGAGGGAATTCTGAGGCTAGGTTTGGAGCGAAGTTCTCTTTAGCGTGGGCTATAGCGATGCGAGACAGGGAGTGGAGAATGTGGCAAGCGGAGGTGGATGAACCTCGCCAACAGGGGCGAATGTAGCTCAAACGTGGCCGTGTTTAGTATAGCCTTGGGTTGAAGACACAGGTGAGGGTTTCTTGTGTGTGTTTGTCTGTGTGTGTTTTGTGTGATGATATGTCTTGGTGTGTCGACTGCCATAGATTTCATTTGTGTGCATTCCTATGTTGGATAAGAAGAAACTAGGATTACACTTCACTATGATCACTTAAATGTTCCGTACGCGGTGCTAGTTGTGACGCAATGTGAGATGAGAATATTTTTGTATTGGTTTGGAGATTACTTTGCATTGTTGGCATCTCCATGCTGGATGATAGAGACTACTGATTGTGGTGAAGAGAAGGAAAATAGGTTTCACATTGCAATGGTCATTTAGCTGATCTGCATCGCATTGCTGTGCGAGTGATGCTATGTCTTGTGTGTGTAAATGGACGTAGATTGCATTTACGTGTATTCCTATCCTGGAGAGGAAGGAAGTAGCATCACACTTCGCGATGATTACTTAACTACTCTGTACTCCGTGCTAGTAATGCAATGTGAGCTTAGAGTCATTTCGCGTTGGTTTTCAGAATAGTTTGCATTGTTTGCACCTCCGTTCTGTACGAAAGCGACTATGGATTTCAATGTAACGGCAATCTTCTATGTGTTTTGTGTTGCAAGGGGAGGGAGGGGTCAGCGATGGCAACAGCTGTGCGCCCGCCTCGTCCAGGAAGAGCAAGAGCAGCTTTGGCTGATGTGACCAATACAAGCTCCGTGAAAGCGCAGAAGGGCCGGTCGGTGGCCAAAGGTCGCAGTACTGTGAGGGAAGTGGCTGTGGAAGCTTCGAAGCATGAACATCTGGATGCCAACTTGAAGAAGAGCAGAGGCAAGGCTCCTACCAATCAGGTCGTAGGCACTCCCTCTTCACCGGAGCGATCAAACGCCACGGCAGCAAAGGATATTTCTGTGGCGAAGTTGGTGGTTCGGGGCAGGAAGGCGAAGGAGCAAGTGCAGTTGGAACCAAAATTTGGGGATGTGGAGAGCAAGAAGAAAGGTGTGGTACAGAAACCTAAAGTAAAAGTAGCGCAGGCTGGTGGGAGCAAACCCACAAAGAAGATTGTCAAGGAAACACAGACGAGCGAGGAGGAGTTTAATGGCGATCAGCATGAGAGCGATGCATACGAACATGAGAAGCAGGAGGCAAAAGCTTCAGAGAGGTCTGTTGCACAGAAACAAGTGGCGAGCTCATTAGCAGAGGCAGATTCATCCAAATTGACGAAGAGGAGGAGGGAGCCAGCGAAAGCGAAGAAAAGTAGAGCCGCTGAGAGTTCTCAAGAGGTTTCGAAGGGTGGGGAAGCCTCACCGTCATCAGTCCAAGCAATAGGCGATCAAAATCTCGATACCAGTGTGTCGGACCAAGTTCGGGAGAGCGAATCCGTTCAGAAAACCAAGGTTGCTGGGAAGAGAGGGCCTGTGGCTATATCAAGCTCGAAAGGGCGGCGAGCGGCTACTGGATCAGCGAGGCAAGGCAGGAGGGTACCTGTAAAGCCCCAGATCCAGGAGGATATGGAGAGGGCAGTGGCTCAAATTGCCGATGACAAGGCTGCCAGAAATGCACACTTGCAGACTCCCGTTGCAGGAGGAGATCTCAGAATGGCAGATGGGCTGACAGATCATGTGGTCGTGGAGAATCTAGCAAAGGGCAAGAAGGGTACTGGAAAGGGAATCGCGAAAGCGGATGATTTCGGATCATTGACCCTGAAAAGTGTCACGTCTGCATCCAGGCACGAAAGTTTTCCGGAAGGGATGGTGAGGGGCACACATTCTGTCACGAAGGTCACTCGAGGAATTTCTGCCGAGCTTCCGCAGGTGCCCATCTCAAACCTCTATATCCATAAATTAACACCGGTTTCACATTTTATTCAATCACATGAATTCATAAAATTGATCTACCAAACATAGTTGAATAATAGTTATGTGAATGTCGATATAGCTCTGAGAATTAAAACCTGAAGGGGAATGACAGCGATTCAACATTAAATGCTGGTCATTTGCATTTTGAGATGCCGCAGACGTTGAGAAGAAATGCTTCCAGAGGGACACGGAAAGCTGTCAATTATGCGGAAGACATTAACGAGGGAAAAACTCGCAATGCTCCAAAAATAACCTCAGCTGAGCATCACAGTGAGCTGCCACAATTGGTTATCGGTAGTGAAGCACAGGCTGTCACTCGGATCGTGCGGCAGACAGTTAAGAAGGGTAGGAAGAAAGACGCTGAAGATGTAAAGATGCCTGGATCTAATGAAAACGACGATGCTATTAACTCTGGTAAGGGGATCTTGCAAGACCTGAGCGTCAATCATGCGGGAGATGACTGTGGTAGCACTGCTGAGGTAGTTAATCTCCAGGGAAGTACCCAAGTCGAAGATAAAGTCTCGAAGCAATCTGTAGGTGATGTCCAAACCGTGAAGCGAATCGTGCGACAAACTGTGAGGAAGGGCAGAACGAAAGACACTAAAGTTGATGACAGAGATAAAAGCATTGGCAAAAAGAACGCTCTCCATAGCGTGAAAAAAAACTGGCTGGACAGGGTCCAAGCAATGCCATCCACTTTCGAGAGCTCTCTAGAGGAGGAATATGAGCGATTCAAAAGGGAGAACAGAGTGCAGAAGGAAGTTGCAAAATTGCCTAAGCTTACAACTACAGAAAAATTGGATACACTTTCTGAGAGGATTCTCATCGATTCTGCCAAACCACTCATTCCAATAGCGGTATGTACTTCGCTCGTAGAAACTGTTGCCTCTTCAAAGGTTGGCAAAAAAAAGGGGGCTGGAGGAGTTGAATCTATTTCAGATGGACTCCACCATAACAAACTTACGGATATCAAGGTGAAAGCCATTTCCATTTCTGCAACTCTGGAAATTGCCCACAAATCTGGCCCGAGTGTCAGCCTCCCTAGCTCAAATTCGAGCAACTGCAGTGTTGAGCTTGTTTCATGTAGCGAACAAGCGCAAACTATCAAGAGCAATAATCTTCTCTGTAGAACTCCATTACAAAGGGGGCAGAAGCGCAGTTGGAAGGAGAACGTCGATGATAAATCCACACCAACCCCCGTGCAACTCTCTCGAGCTGACTGTGACTTAACAGATGCAGAGGTTGGCTCAGGAACACTTCATACTAGTTCGTTGAAGTTGGATATCGACCCCATTGTGGAATGTGACGATCAGGATGACGACCATGTAACCGATGAGGATTCTCAGAGGTCAATGGTTGGACATGAAGACCAGATGTATGTGGATGTATCAGGCCGAGAATCTGACGATCCTCTTCTGAAGGCCATAGCCAATTTTGATGAAGCAGATATTCCGACAAAAGTAAAGGACTGCTGCAAGCTTCTGGGGAAGCCATCAACAATTCAATCATATTCCTTGCCCTTCCTTTTGGCTGGTCGAGATCTCGTAGTCATTTCCGACTCAGCTCCTGGTGAGCTTGCATGCCTGTAATTTGTAAATTCATCACTTACACTGTGTAGAGTATTCTATGTATGTGCGACTCTTAAATGTGCAAATGTGCTAGTATCTGTATGCCAAACTACAAAGCTTTTGTTGTAGTAACTGCATGCTAATATGTTATAACTTCTTCTCTTGCCATGTTGAGAAATGTGGTCAATGTTGATTGGTAATGTCGTTTGATCTATCTCAATTTCATGGCGGGGTGGATTCTGATCTACTTCTAACAAGTTAGGTGCTCCTTGTGTGCTTTTAAAATATGCAGAACAAATACTGGCTTACGGAGTGCCTGTTCTGGTGCATGCATTGAAGAAAAAGAAAAGCTACGTGCGGAAAAAGCCCTCACCAATAGGACTTGTCCTGGCGTCATCTGACGAGCTTGTGCAACAGGTGACTTCTATGGTTTGAATTTTGTCTGTTGTGTCTGAGTCACATGGTTTTCTACGTAGACTCAGTCGCAGTGACATGATGTTTGGACCCTGTATGTCTGTTCATATTGGATTATTCACTTCTTGTGCTGTGCCACTATTTCACTCAATTTGATTGAGCCTGAGTTGACATTTCTGCACAGTGCAGATCACAGATGTGCTTGAGGAATCATTTTGTTCTTTAAAAGTGAAGATTGGAAATGCAATTTCAGCATCCGATACCTCATCAGATATGAACACAGTCAAGCCTGGAGTGGTTAGACTCATGAATCTTCCCTGCCACATTAGTTATGCAGTAGCATTGCTTGTGTGGTCCAGCAGCTAATGTCCTCTTCTGCATATAATTAAAGAAAGCACATTGAGAGGCTTTCTGATTCATTTGAAATTTAGTACTGAAACCTCACATTGTATATTGTTAGAGCCACTATCATTCTTAGCTTTACGATTCAAGGTAGCCAACATGTTGAAATGGTAGGTAATGCAGATGAGGTGGTTCTAATCATATGCTTTGGTAAATGTTACGTGAGGCAGGCAATTCTCGTAACCACCCCCAGCTGCTTGCAAAAGATGCTGGACGTTGGTAGATGCTCGCTTGCTCTTGTGTCATTTATTGTGAGTTCCTATAATACCCTCTTGAAACTTCTAGAACATTTCTTCTATACCCGGTTGAGAGGGACTGCTTTGTACTTCCGTATGTTTATAATCAACTGCTTTATTGAATTTAAAATTGAAGACAGGTGAATGTTGGAGGGGCGAATGCCTTCTGCCCTAGATATGCATAATCAAACGTGCCTGACATAAACACAATAATGATCTCAATCCAGGTGCTAGATGGGGCAGATTGCATGATTCAGAATGGAATGGAGGCATCCCTGCATGATGTTTTTGATCAAGCATCTACTTGTATGTTACTTTACCCTTCTCTGACCCTTTTAAACTCACTCACAACTAACTATGTATACAGTATTTATAGGTCCTATTGATTAAATCATATCTCATTGGCTCTGAGAGATCTATTTTTGCAGGCTGGCAGGCACATGACATCACAAAATCAAAGAACCATTTATATTAAGGGTTTTCAAGCCTTTTGTAAGGCTGTGTCAAGACTTTCAACAATGAGATCAATTGAATTACAGAATCAGTATACTCACTGGCTTCATGGTGACCTTGTTTTTTAATCAACCTAGGCCGGCAAACTGGAGTGTTCTCATCAACATGGGAACCTGAAATTGAGCAAGTAGTCAAAGATTTAGTTTCTGAGACCGATCTTGTGAAGGTATCTTTCTAAGTTGCTACAACCCATTGCAACCTCTTTGTTGATGTGGTCATTGATAATATTATGCACTAAGTTTGGCCTTATGTAGTTGTATTTGCATTGATTGCAGACTGACAGTTCATGCATCATGATAGCAGACTTATGGATGGACAATAATCTTAAAGATGATATGGGCCAGCTTAGTAGGTCACAGCGTTGTCCAGTATCATGCTTTTGAAAATGTTCAGTAAAACGTCAGCATATCTATTTCTAAGTTCAAACCTATTGTGTTCTGCAGATTAGTATCAAGAACCCTGTAGAAGTGCCAGAGCAGATTGGTGAGGAGCAGGATGTAACTCAGATTGTTGAGGTAATCCTCCGTAGGCTTATACTAGAGTGCTGAAGCTCTAATTCCTCTTGACACAAGTTGAGACTAACAAGAATTCCTGACTTTATTTCTGGATTCTATTATACTGTGCGCAACAGGTACTGGAGGATTCAGATAGAGATACAAGGTTAATGGCACTGCTACGAATGTTCCAAAAGTGCAAGAAGTATGTTAATATTGCCACCCTTGCTGGTCTATGTCGTCCTGTGGAAATGAATTAGAGCGCACTTTCTGACTTATGGAGTGCTGATGTACTTTGGCAGTATTATATGTCTTATTATTACTCACCCTGATTGTAATTTTGTGCTTTGTAGAAATCAGGTTCTGGTTTATGTCCTTTACAAGGAAGAAGCTCTTCATGTGGAGGGCTTGCTGCAACAAAGGTGAGCGCTCCCACTTGAGTTGTCAAGTAAATGAAAAGGACGCTGCTTTTATGGAATATCCCTGTGAATGTTGAAGTATATGACATCTATGGCATTCAAAATTTCCTTCCAACTATTGTTCTATACGTGATGTTATGGGTGATCCTCAGAGGGTGGAAAGTTGCTGCGGTGCATGGAGGGATATTTGAGGCAGACCGTAATAAAGCAGTTGTTTCTTTTGAGAAGGGTTCAAGCTCAGTCTTGGTGAGTTCTTTAGAGTGACTCTTCTAGTCTCTCTTCATTTTTGGGTCAGGAATTCAGCTTCCTTTTAATGCATTTAGGATGAGGTGATTGAGATACTTATCCATGAACTTTCGATGATTGTAGGTTGCAACAGATGTTGCAGCAAGGGGCCTTGTTATCCCAAATGTGGATTATGTCATCAATTACAGCTTCCCCTATACTTTTGAAGACTATGCCTGTCGACTACGGCAAACAGGGAGGACTGGAAGGAAGGGCATCATGCACACTTTCTTCCTGCCAGCAAACCAGGTATGAAATTCAGAGAAGCCAACAGTGATAATAGTTCTGTCAACAGTGCTTGTCATTATTTCTGAATGTGGTTGGAGTTTCAAGCTTGGGAAGTCAGCACAGGACAGGCCCTTTTGCACATTGGATTTGCTAGCTCAAGAATCATTTGTCTGTTTGCCAATTGTATCATGCCATTGTCCAGTATGAAATCGCTAGTCTGGATATACACACCATAACTCTCGTTCCAGTTAAATACTTCATGAGGACAAGGGAATGACTTGAAATGTGAACTCCACCTTGATATCGCAAGTCTGTATTTTCTTGGCTTTGCAGGCTCGGGCAAAGGAGCTTGTGGAGGTGTTAAGGGAAGCAGAGCAAGATGTGCCAGAGAATCTGGTGAAATTGACAAGCCCAGCACAGAAAAAACCAAGAATTGAGTACTAAATGTTGCTTTGTTGCCAATTCAGCAACAAGCATGACAAGGTGGTTGTGAGGGTATAATTTGGTATCTCAATTGGATAAAAATTTCTGGTATACTGGATCTCATTTGGGTGAAGTTTCTGGTATTTCTGGCAAGAGAGGGAAGAGCAAGAAGCCTGGTCCGAGATCCTAATTTTTACGCTCTTCCTTCACTTCTGTGTCATAGGAGTTGAGGATGAGCTTTTGTACCAATGTGTTCAATCATTTTGAACTGCTTCACCATATTATGTAAATAAACTGATGTAATTAGCAAGGTTTCTCAAAACCCACTCATGTACATCCCAAGAGCATTTACAAATGGGAACAACAAATAGCAACAAATGGAAAAAAGCAGCTATAAGTCTCGCAAAAGTCATTGCATAGTGATCCAAATCTTGTGCATACCTGTAAATCTTAACAAATAGATTAAACTGC
Source organism: Polytrichum formosum (assembly GCA_964035585.1). Classification (NCBI taxonomy): domain Eukaryota; kingdom Viridiplantae; phylum Streptophyta; class Polytrichopsida; order Polytrichales; family Polytrichaceae; genus Polytrichum; species Polytrichum formosum. The sequence continues at coordinate 109,990 of OZ037937.1, forward strand.
ATTCTTATAAATCTTTGAATCAATCTATGTAATGTTTAGACATCGCAATTCACCAGGTCTGACTGCGTTGGTGTTTATTTAGCTGCAAAACCGATTTGGACACGGAATCAGTTTCAGAACTGTGAATCTAAAAAATATTCAGTGATCAGTCACACACATGTACATATATGAGAAGGTATTAAGCATGATGAGAAGGAAAAGTTCATGTCATTCCTTGACAGCCTAAATACAGTACGATAGAAGATGGTTAAGGTTACAGTTCTTGATAATTGTAGACCCATCCTCCTCAAAATCCTGAGGTCTTCAAAAAACGCCATTCTACTGGAAGACAATGTTTACAATACATCTCCCTCCTGGATCATAAAAGCAACCACAAACACCTTGGATGTGATTGCAGGATAATACTTCATCTACAGACATGTAATGACTGACTACATGCTATCATTTGCTTCTTGGGTATTGCAGCGAATTCCAGCCGCTAATAGGCAGACAGACTTCTGATCCAGAACCAACATCCCATTTTTTATAATAGCAAAACTCTAGTAGGACTTTGAAAGACAGTTGTTGATCTTATAATACGAAGACCTTTCTGTTGTGCAATATTCTAATACAGTCCCATTCCATCCGAATTTGGTTATGGGGTCAAAAACTAAGAAGAAATCTACACCATTTTACTCCTGCAGACATCCACAGAAGTATTGCAATTCAAAATGACATTCCTTCATTCTAGCTTGCTCCAATAGAAGCATACACAATCAGTATCTACTTGGATAATTGAAGCTTCCATTGTGATCAAGCCAACCTGAAGCATTGTCACGTCCTTCCCAATAAAGCAGCTGGCCCTCTACAATCTGCTTCTGCAGCGACAAGGTCCTACCTGCTTCCCCTGCTGGCTGCAAGCTTTCTTGAATGCATTTTGCACACATGGTACAGAGTATCCTACAATCAGGGCACCAAGACTACAACAAACTGCATGTATATATACAATGAACCCTAGTAAAGTCTTCTTCTGGCTGACAATTGCCATCTTCTGCTTTGATTGCCTTTCACTCCTAAGGTTCATATTCATTTCCAACAATGCAAGTCATTTGATGTCAATCTTCAGTGACCATGTAATTAACCTTCAGACGTGAAATGCCTTTTCCATGACAGTACTGCATGTAGCTCTTTTCCAAAAATCGTCCCCATGCCCAGTTCAAGCTATCAGATGATCCACTGAGTGCTCACACAGATATATGTGTCCCTGAACACAATTTCACCAGCTTATTCCAAGCAGTGACGGGTGGTGAACACTACAGTTTGAGAATTTTCTTTAGGTGGATGCCTCTCTCCATCCCCTCAAAACAGATAGGGTTTGATGAGAGCCACAGCCACCTTTTTCACAACAGGCGCCAACAATGTCCTCATCTGATTTTGATCGATTTCTGGGACTCTCAAGGTTTGCGAAGGCTGTTGGCTGCACCAACTAAAACTGCTACAACCAGACCAAACCCTGCTCCAATGCCTGCAGCTGTTGTAGCACCTGCAAGCCTATTATAGTCATGTTTGTTCGCCTCTAATGAGGCCATCTCTTTTGCGGTTTCATATGCCAAGGCTTGCATAGAGAATTCTTTCATGGCCGCCTCCTCTTGCTCTATCAACACATTATGTACAAGTGTCTGCAGATTCTCAACACCTTGCGGTGATTGCACAACCTCTCTCCTCCGGAAGGGACGCTGTACCAAATTCATGGACCCAGAAATGAGGCGCTGTGGTTGCCACCCTGCACCCTCTTTCTCCTCCTGCACCTCGTCCTGCACTACCCCATGCACCACATGTGGACATGAATTTATCACCACAGTCAAGTTGGGTGGCACTTGATAGGTCTCCATAACGCCCACCGTTGCCAGGTGCCTCCTGTCTGCACTAACTGCAAATTTGTTGGTGATGGCCAATATGAAGGGGACGCCAGCAGCTGCGACCTCATCCGTGAGGAGAGCCAACGCAGGACGAGATGAGGCCCGCATTTGTGGAATCTTATGGGCCAGGTTGTGGACAAGAATCACCAGATCCAGCTTCTTCGAATTTGGTCCGACCTTCACAGACAGCTCCTTCTGCAACCGTTCTGCATCCCCTGGCAAATCTTGCAGGTTCACTCCAGGGGCATCCACGTAGCTTACACCTCCTACTACCCCCTCCCGCCAGTCCATATCCGGCAGCATCCCCCCAAAGTTGTGACCCAACATCATACCTTCACCTCCCAAGAGCGCAAAGTACAATGACGTCTTGCCTGCTCCTTCAAATCCAAGCAAACGAACGCGCCTGAGCCTCATTGCAACCTCTCTCGAAGCTGTCATGAAGTCTGTGCTACAGAATATGGTCACCTCACCTAACCCCTCCACTTCTATGCTGCTACTGCTGCCTCGGCCCACATCACCCATGTCACACAAATCGCTGCTATGTGGCGCATCATGCTGCTGCAGCTCATTCATGGTGGCTTCAGAGGTCGACAAAGCCGATCTTTCCTGCTCTGACATTGACGACTGCTGAAGTGGATCTCCGATGCGAATTCGCATTCTTTGCAATTTGGACGCCCTCCCAATGTCAAGAAAAGGCGTCGGCGGAGAGACTTCAATTGACGTGGCACACCAGCGCCCATTCACCCTCGCTCTCACGAGCGTACACAGATGCAACCCATGGCCTAATATGTCCACCTTCAGAGGCTTGCACCCCTTCTTCTCCCCTACAAGACCAGTCCAGCCCAAGGGCACCATGGCTGTTGCAAGCTTGATAGTGATGGGATCCAAAATCCTCCCAACTTCGGCTAATTGCCCTCCTAGCGTACTCAGCCACTGTTGCAAGTGAGGCAGAAGTGGGAAATTCTCCTTGTTACTTACAGGCACATCTTTGGACATACACAAGTTGTAAATCTGCTGGAAACGGCCTCGGTACGACCTCATGGAATGAGAATGGAAGCGTTCTCGCATCTCCAGCAACACCGACTGCACCGATGACAGTTGGGTGTACTCTGAGGTCGAGAGCGGTTGCACAGAGAGCTTGTCCAGCAGGTAAAGCTGCCCAAATGGTACATATGAAGGTAAGGATGGTAGGGAAGGTACCCTGTCAAGCCACTCTGCTGCAACCCCACCTGGTAGCTTCCCATCACTACCAGATGGTGGTTTGGATTCCAATTCAACCCCTTCACTGTCTTCACGAATCTCAAGCAATTGGGAGGAGGCAGGAGCAGCAGCAGTAGTAGCACCCACTTCACCTTCGTTGGAGTTAGCAAGCTCGCCATTCTCATCCTCCTTTCGTTTCCCCTTTAGCCATTGTAATGATGTCATCGGCACAGCTGCAAGAGGCACCAGCTTTGGAAGCCTCCAGAAAGGGTTCGGAGTTGCCAGAACGATCTGGGAGCCCTCAGTCTTGTCATCATTCCTCACCTCTTCACTGGGTGTTTGCTCTGGCAGGACAGCAGCGACAGCAGCAGCAGGAGGCGCAGTGGTGGTTGTTTGAGAGCGGTAGTGTTCGAAGTAAGCAGGTGATAAGATACGGGGGATGACATCTTCGGGGATGCAGTAAGTTCGGAAATGGTGTTGCCAGCCTTTCTTGTGGACATAGTCTCGAAGCGCCGCGTTCCCGACCGGAGGCTGTGAGAAGGTGATACACTTCACCTGCACTTTGTTTGCCGCTCGAGAAATAGAGGTGGTGCTTGCGAAAGCTCTGAGGATTGCCAGAGTAGCAAGCACCGCAACAGCTCCTCCCAGTGAGTGCCCGCACAGCACAAGCCTGCGGTCCTTGCGTTGCGCCAACCTGTAAAGCTCGGTGGCTGGCACCCCGTTCGCTCGTGCGAGGAAGCCCCGGTGCGCAGCTGGCTTTCCCTTGGTAAGCTTGACGGGACGGGCTGGCAGGTCGCCATTGTTCAAGCCAACAACAGCCTTGCGCGGCGCAGCATTACTTCCTGATGAAGAAGAAGAAGGCGGATGATGAGGGATGGCTACTTCCTTCACCTGCTCTTCCCCTTCGGAATCCTCGCCCTCGGAAACGTCCCCTCCGAACATGGACTTTTGGAGGAAATTGGCGTCGGCGACCACATCCTGCAACTGTTTGGTGCCAATGAAAGAGACGAAGAGTGTATTGCCAGCCTCGGCAAGCAAGTACCTGTGTGGCACATGGTCTAGAGATGCTTGCACCAGGTTCACGGACACAAGGTGGCCTCCGAAGTCGGCTTTGAATTTATTCACCGCTCGAAGCACCTCGGAATCCGGTCTCTTGTACACACACTCAGATAACACCATGGCCCCCAGCACATCCTCCAAGTCGGACACATCCTCCGCCTTCACCGCACTGCACAGGGCTGCCAACTTCCTCTTGTACTCCTCTCCTTCTCGCTGCTGCGATGACGATGATGGCTTCTTCGCATGATGCCATGGCCACCGCCAATTCCAGTGCCACTCCGGCCACTGAAGACCCGCTACAGCGGCCGCAACCCCCCCATCCTGCCGACCTCTCTGCTGCTGCTGTTGCAAACGCACCTCAATCTGCCGCTGCAACGACGTCAGCCACTGAGGTATCTGCATTGCCGTCACTGTCCCTCGGAAGCCTCATCGCCCTCCTTCACAAACAAGCTCTACCTCCTCTCTTGCATTGCAACCTGGATGATTCTGTGCAATACGTCTGTGATGCCGCCCTTAACCCTCGCCTTGCAACTATCCTTGAACACCGTATGAGTGTCTCAATCTATAAACCCTAAAACATGCCACGAGGATAGCGTCAGCGAGAATTCCAGTGCAACACAAGCCAGACTCAAAAAACCAACCACTCACGTACATGTTGCAAATAACCCAGTTCCCAACTCCGGTACGAACAGCCGCACCCGGATTAAGAGTTGCTAAAATAACATCGTGTTATTCCAGCCCGGATTCTTTCACTCACCAGCTTCTGTGCAATACAGGCGATGATGTCGCCCTTAACCCTCGCCTAATTGCAACCCCCCTTTGAACACCATATGAGCGCCTCAATCTATAAACCCTAAAAGATGCCACACGGATAGGGTTGGCGACAATTCCAGTGCAACACAAGCTAGACTCACAAACCAACCCACTAACATGCACGCTAGAAAAACCCCAACTCCAACTCCAGTACGAACGGCACCGAATTGAGAGTAGCTAAAATAAAATTCTTGTTATCAGCTTTCTTCAACCAGGGATTATTCCCTCCTGGTATATACATGAGTGGTGTCTAACCCCCTATACCTACCGCAACTGCTCTCGCTCCGAGAATTTCGAACCGCAATCATCAAAAACAGCATGTTTGATTCTCAATAGTCATTACAATCACAAATAAACATACGCCTACCAAATTTTGTGATCAACAGAGACCAGAATCAGCATGGTTTAAATCTCAAAAAGCTATCACAATCACTTGAAATGAGCTACAAGAGTAGAACAAAGATGTTTAATGTGCCTTCTTGAAGTGGAAGAATGTGGTTAAACTCACTTGGAGAAGGCTTGTTGGATGACAAACAGACAACAGAGAAACGAGACGTGTGTTGAGAGATAATTTAGCGCAATGGAGAAGGGAAAGAAGAGACAGGGGAAGTAAGTAAGTAGTATGAGAACGACATCCTTGAACTCATTCTCTTTCAGACAACCCTCACAGATTTCCGTTACCAGGAAAAAAACAGAATAATAGTAAGAGAGGGAGTGAGAGCTGACCGAGAGATTTTAGAGTTACATACTCACCCTAAAGCAGGCAAAACGAAAGCAATCCGGAACCAGAATGCCTTAGCAAGCTCTTTGGGGCAAAGGCCATCCACAACCATCTGCCATATGTGTATCAAGTTCTCAATTTCAACACCAGGAAATCGAGACTAAGACTAAGACAATGAACTGAAGTACAAAATTCACAAAGAGTAAGGAGTATGAGAAGACGTATAAGCAGAGTGAGGGAGTGGAGTGACTGTGAAATTGGATTGACAGTGAACAGGAAGACTTACACACAAATTTCGTGCAAAAGCTTAACGATGAGGTTGCTGCTACGATGTTGGGGAGGGGGGGGGGAGAGAAGGAACAGGGGAGATGAGATTAGGGTTTTGGAGTGGAGAGGTTGCTTGTTTGTTTGTATGCTGGCTTGGATAAGTTACCTCATCACCTTTTCTCTCTTCATGAGGCTTGGGCTTGGTCTCATGCTACTTAGATTCCCACTCACCTAAGCATTGACAATGACCTTTAGACCTACAATGCTTTAATATACAATCTAACCCCAATAATACGACACCTCGTCTATATGACACATTTCCCATCGACCAAACTTTCTAGTGTTAATTTACCCCGATGTTATGATTATAATGCTCGTTATACAACATTATTTTGGTTTGTTATATAATAGAGGTAACTAATGTGTGAATGTGGTGGGACACGCATTAAGGATTTGTCTTGTGATCGGGGAGTACATGGTGAATTCATCAATGGTTTAACTTAACTTAAGTTCATTGATTTAAACCTTGGTTTCGAAACAAAGGTTGCATTTTTTGAGTCTTTGGATTTGGGTGGAGGTTGAAGGGTTTAGGGATTGTTGACTGGAATTCTGAAGTTGTTGATTTCTCTTCTTGATTCGAAATTTGTCCTCACAACTAAATCTCGCATCTCTTTAGATTGGAAACTTCAATCCTTGCCGACTTATACTCCTAGATTTGCCCATGTCACTCTTCAGTTTCTTGGTCCAAAGGTGTCGGCAATCTTGAGTGGTGGAAGTATTTCATTTCGGTTAAAATTTCAACAATTTTAGTGTTGATGACCACATTTGCACACAAAACAACTTGCTCACAATTTGGTAAGCATTGGCCTCCTCCGCATTGGTTATGGCACATGAAGATGTTTACGATATGAATGAGACCAGTTTATTATATCGTGCCCAACCAAACCAGACACTAGCACAAGAAAAGTTTGTGGGCACAAAATTTAAAAGGGCCATCTCACTCTTGCTCTTGTTGTAAACATGACATGCATTGATAAGTTGAAACCTGTGATTATTTACAATTCTCTATGCTCAGGATGCTTTGGAAGGTGGTTGCCAACATATTATGTGTGGTGGTTTGCGATCCAGTCGACTTGGATGACATCAAATGTATTTAAGAGTTGAATGATGAGTCTCAATGTATATTTCAAATCTCAGAAGTGGAAGATATTTTTGATTATGGAGAACTATGCTACTCATTCCTCTCAGCATGTTGGTAGGGATGAATTGTTTGGTTTTAAATCGTGCATCTGAGCAATATTTAATATTGCTTTCATACCACCTAATGTTACAAGTGTGGTACAACCCTTGGATCAAGAAATAATTGCTTCATTTAGTTCAATACAAGAAGATGCTTTTGGGATGAGTTCTCCCTCAATTTGATTCTCCTACTACTCACCATAACTTGAGGAAAATAGTGCCTAATGTAAGGCACATTGTGATGCTCTCAAGTGTGGAGAGAGATGGGTCCCCAAACCATACGAAACAGCTGGAGGATGTCCAAGATTTTACTTGTAGATTGGAATGCCGATTTTTTCATGGATGACGAACGTGAGAAATCAAGAATGAAAGAAGCAACAAATGAATTGGCAAATCTAATTTCCTCTTTGAATCTTGGAAGTGAAGAAATGCTTATTGAAGAATATGTGCAATAGGTAGGAGAGGAAATTGTTGATGCAGAGTATAACATGGCTAAGTTGGTGGATTTGGCATGGGTAGAGAAATCTATTTGGGTTTAGATTTGAATGATGAGCCAATGGAGGGGAATGATGTGGATGACCAACCAACACCAATAGTCAAGCTTCTTCAAGCATGTGAGTATGCCCAATTACTATCAAATTTTGTAGTGAAGCATCCTTCTGAGTTTTCAATTATAGATATGACAAACATGCGATCTTTTATGGATAAATTGAACAAGATGTTAGTTTCCAACATCAACAAACATCATAAAAAGACAATAGCTTCTTACTTTTGTAGTGTAAATATGGTGAAGACATCATCATGGGATTTTTTTTTTAAAACTCCATATTGTGTGATGTTGTGAGCATGATATTTCTTTAATAAAAATGTTTTTCCATACTTATGTATCCTCATAATGTATGCAAAAAGAAATTTTACATTGAAATAGGCCATTTTCTTGAAAAACCTCGATAGTTCAACATTTGAGGCCAAATGTCATATTATACAAAATATGATATTCGGATAATACAACACTTTATTGCGCAACCATACATGTCATAGTAAAGGGGGGCAATATTCAAGTATGAATTGCGCATTTTGCGAAGAAAAACATCATAGGTCAGATACTCATGGTGACTCCAAAAATAGCAAGCTTAACTATTATTCTTCTTTCAAGTTACAACAACGGAAAAAAACCACTAAATGACAAAAAAAAAATTAAAAAAGATCTCCTTCTACATGGAAGTGTGCATAATTATCTCCTGAAGAATGAGAATCATTGGTTGGCACAATTGTAGGGGGAGCTTGAAGTTTGATGATGATGAGGAGGAGAAGTTCACTACCCCTCTATTCCAAAACCAGAAATTGACTTTGATTTGAGTGGAAAAATTAGATTTGTGAAGCCAAACCTAGAGCCCCATTGGCTATAATTTTTGGAGTGTCCAACACCAACTAGATCATTAGGAATATATTATTAAAATAGTAACACAAACTCGTCCATATACATGCATATACATCCAAATGTGATCCAAATTTGCACAATCTGAAATTTTGAGAGGAGCAATTTGGCAATTTCATCCATGAAACATTCAATCTAATTTGCTATCAAAAATCCTTTTACAATTTCGAGGTACCAATTTGGCAATTTTAGCCACACATTGAAACATTGATCGGGGTGACTCCATCCGAGTGAGTTTAAAGAGTTGATGACGGGGTGAGCTAAAAGAGTTTGAAGTTTGCATGCGTTGGCTTGCAAACTCTAGCATGTTAATCTAACCTAGCCTCATGTACTCAAAGCTAGTAGACCATGGCAAGAAACCATGTGTCGGAAACTAGACTCGGGGATGAGGACCCGCAACATTGAGGGAAAATTGCATATGTCCCCGTCCCAAACAATCAATGTGCAATATACATAGATGTAGATTGTTCTCATGACTGTAATTGGAATATACAGTCATGGTCCCCACATTGATGTTAACGGTGAAAGTTTATGAATTTTTGTGATAGTTATGCGCAAGGGCCTACTACTTGAATTTTGGAGCATAGTTGGGGCCAACGTTTCCAAAAGTGAGGCAAACCTCAAATGGGCCATGATCTTAATATTTGAGGAGGAGGCTTATAGTCCTTTCCGAAAATGCCGCCCTCTGAGGCGGCCACGTCACTTGTTAGGGTTAGGGTTTCCAATGCTCTCTGCACTCCAGATCTTCCTCACTCAAGTTTGCATATCTTCCAGTTCCCTAAGACATAGCGTCTTTACGGATGGCGGATTCGTCGATGTTGGTTTGTACTTAGCAATGTATGCATGACATAAATTCCTATATTCCAATGGTCTCGTGACGTAAGATTTTTTCCCATTCTCTCGGTACTTTAAAAGTCGATTCTTGTTCCCCCACTATATATGCTTACAAAAGACGCATCAGGATTTGAAACTCAAAAGATGTTTAGTATAGTAATGTGAGAGATAAGTCACTATTTTGTTTTAGATGCTACCTTCATGTGATGGTCAATTTGAGATTACTTGTTCTTGGAGTTGATTACTACTACATCATTTCTATCTACATCATCACTTTGAGTTTAGCACTACATGTTTCAATTTTAGCATTGTAATTTATTTTCTTTCAACAATCCTTATCAGTCAAAGAAACATATATATATATATATATATTCATGTATTGCAATAACTCAAACATGTTCTCTCATAAAGTCCACAGCTACAACATGGGATAGAAATCCTTTGTTTTCTCTAGTGATGGCTAGAGATGTACTTGTAATTATTTGGTAAGTAGCTCAAAGTGAACCCATGGGAGTCCATATCAACTTATGGAAGCTCCATAAATTTTTCAAGGGACGGGAATGGCCCACACTTGTTTTAATTGGGAACTCTTCATCATCAACTCCATAACGTTACTCAGCCATAGATAGCTATCCGTTCACGGGGTCCTTGAATAAAGTAATTATATTATGTGGCTGACCTGAACAAAGTAGTAATATTTGGTTATTACTCATACATTCAGGTTGATAGTTGGAAATTTGGGTGGAGTTATATTCCTGGTAGTGTTCATAGGAGGCAGTGTCCATCCCGATAGTGTTCACTGAAAATACCGGATCTATTCACTATAACCATACTATTCAAACCAACATTAGTTTCTTCCTATTTATCTAAGCTACTTCACATGAAGGTAAGAGTAGTGAAGGCCTTTGTCATGCGCTAAGTATAGAAACAAAACTCAACCATAGGGTTGAATGATGTTATGTCATAAGTGGAATGTCTCAAACCACCAAACATCATTGTTAAACCCTTAACTTCCTAAGAGGCCATATTGGGCTTTATGAACGACTCTTGAAGGCAAATTCATCCAGAAGGAGGGTGCTAGGAAGGTCACAATAGGTATCATCGTGTTCCTTATTAGATTTTTCTTGTCAATGGCGATGATCCCATTCCAGTATGAAAAGATAGTTGTCCACAAGAGAATTTCAAAGTCAAGAAAGAACTAACTTTTCCCTTTGTTGATACATTATTATATATAGTAGCTTATTATTATTCTGATTGAAAATTGTCAATTTCGTATGGACTCTTTTCTTACGTCAAAGTGTACGTTTATTCTTAATATGATCTTGGAAGTTTAAACTATAAGTTCATTGCATATATTTATCACAATTTCTTGAAGTTTAATGACTCTAAATAGATTATAAACAAATCATGAAAATTTCCAAATATTACTACCGTATTGATGTGATCTTAAAATCATTGGCTGCAACTTTTTCATCTATGTACAATAAAAATTGAAGTTTAGAAAGGCTTGTTTTTTAGATGATCTAATGAAACTACAATACACTAAAGTAAAGGTAAAGGTAAAGTAAGTGAATGTGGGATTATTCGATTCTTGAGGGTGGGAAGAATAGATCTACATGGTTGCATCCGGTTCTCTTTATTGGACGCACACAAGGGTGGCTCCCGGGGCTTGAAGCCCCACGGTGAGCAGGCCAACTAGGTTAGAAACTCCCACACAAGCATGATGGTTGTCACTAACATCTGTTACAATTTTCATCCATGCAAGACTACATTCTACAAATAATTTGTGCTCCCGTGCATTTTTTGTGTTCGCATAGTGATTTTTTTTGGGGAAAATCTCCGCCCCCATAAAAACTACAAACCTAATATTGATAAATAGAAAATGTAGCAAGCATGGAAAAAAGGCTTCATGATACAACCCTCTCATGTGGAGGTGCATGCGAGATAAGGCCTTGAGTTTGCATCTAGGATTTTTTCAATGCCAAATCTTCTACTTTTTTTAGATCATTTATAAACTGGATGAAAATTGTAAAAAAATGTTAATGAAATTCATACTACTTTTGGTGTCATACGGAGGGTTTAAGATTATGTACATAGTGGTGTTTATAGCCAAAATATCAAAATTAACCCTATACAAAATCAACCTATTTATCATATATATATATATATATATATATATATATATATATATATAATTCCAATCATAACATAGATACATGAAATATAATCATAAAAATATTCAAGTTCATATACTTGATATAGACCCGGGGTGGCAACTAGTGCAAAATAATTTGTAACAGATAATCCATCCATATTATCCTTGTACATTCATACCAAAGAACAATTTTACGGAACTTAGAATGAAGTGATGTAGTGCACATTGAGACCATCCATAATACGTAATAATTTTTTGATTTGAACATGTCTATGTATTATAATACATCAATAATTTGAAAATAATGTGGACTTTCTCTTGGACAGGGGGGCTCGTCCATAATCTGGTCTCCATCAGACCTAATTATAATTTAGATCATCTACAAAAATTTGAAGATAATCTAGATTATTTTGGCTTGTAAGCCCTAACCCTAACTCTCTTCCCGACTTCTCTCGGTGGCTTCTCTCCCGCTTCTCTTTTGAAACTCTTGAATCCATATAATTTGAAAACATAATCTAGATTATTTGAAACATAATCTAGATTATATGTACAATTATGTGTACATAATCTATGCCTTTGTGAAATTTTTGGACGAGCCCCCTGTAATTATTTGTTTGAGTTGCCACCCCGGGGATATAGACTCAAATACATACCAGGTAAACCTAATCACCTGTTATTAGGGAACATTTTTTTCACTTGATTTTTTGATGAATTATGCTAAATATGGTTTCAATACCATATACCAAATGAAATATTATTTCAATACTTGTTAGGCGCTTTGGTCCACATATCCTGTATGAATAGACCCCACGCCTTGTAAGGGTTAAAGTTGGGGCACCCCAACACTTTAGCATGTGGTTGTTGAATAGTGGAAGGTTGCTTATTAAAAGCAATGTAGCATTGCTATCGAAACCTACTTGTGCTTACTTTGGGCTTTGCTAGCATAGCACTTCTGCTTGGGGAGTTCACTACGATAATATTAGAAAAGAACGTGCGGGAAAATATAGGGTTATTTATATTCACAAAAGAAAAAACTTAGAATTTTCTTAGAAGTAATATAGGTGAGTATGTATGATAAAATTTGTATTATAAATAATATAGGCTTGATACAAATAACGCATATTTTTAAAATATTTGTAAAAATATACCGTAGGATTTAAGGATCCTAGGTTTTTTTTTGAAATAGGGTGTCCTTTGTGTTCAAAGGCGGGAAGTTTTTGGATGAAAAACTATGTCGATTCAGTTGAAAAAATGGGATGAAAGATTGATGAGGGCAGATGACGGATTAGGGTTTAGGAAAAATTGGGGGAGAACGTTGCTGGAGGATTAGGTTTGAGAGTTTTTTTTCACCGTTCTGAGAGGTGGGGTTTGCGGTTCAGTGTTGGCGAGAGTTTTTCTTCAACGCTATTGACTTTTTGAGAGGTGGGGTTTGCAGGCGGCCTATGCAGGTCATTCTCTCTTTGCTTTGAGTGGAGGTCGAATCTTCATAACGACCACACAAGTCCAGCTTTGGAACTCGTGCTTGCATGTAAGTCCCATGTCACTCCCAAGTCATGAGTCCAGACCGTCGGTTGCTATCCGTTTAGGGTTCCCAAAGCTTTCTTCACGGCTGATCAGTAGAGCTTTCTTCTCACACTGTTTTTTTAGAGGGATTTGGAGTTGATTTACATGGCTGTATGATATTTTTGGAGAATTTTGTTAGAATTATCCGTCAACTCATAATGTCGTGCCTGCCATGGTGCATGATCGATCTCCGTGAACATCTGGTTGCTTAATGCCCTTACAGACATAGGGAATAAACCTAAACCCTAAACGATGCCCATCTGGTTGCTTAAAGCCCATCTGATTGCTTTTTCTTCTTCTTTAGGTGGAGTAGTGTACTCACTGAGTGGTTGTGGACGAACTCTCTGTCTTTGTGGCCAACACCGGAATTTTTTTTTCTTTCATCCGTTGGGGTGTCTTATTCTTTCACGGGATGCTGCTTTGGCGGACACTCTGCCTTGAAGCCTACCCTCTCAGGTACTTTCCGTCTTTCCATTTCACTCGAATTGGTAGCTGGAATCCGTCCCTCCAGTACTCTTGGGGTCAAAATGCTCTGTTTAGGATTGAGAAATAGGGCATTTTGTATGTGGTTTAGGGTTGATAAACTCGTTGAGAATTTTAGCTTCGGTGTATTGGGGCCAGTCGTATACGTTGGAGCCTGTTGTGCCGCATTGTGTCCCTTATCAAAACAAGTAAGCTTGATTCTTGTGTCCCAATCTTCAAAATGGATTTTGCAAGTCTCGTTTTGGACTTTGCAAATTACCATGTGACATCAATTTGCAAGATGGTGTCCCCGTTGCTGAACCACCTCCTCTAGGGTTCCACCACATGTTTGGCAATGAAGAAGTTGGAGTGCAAGTCTTGGAGAATGTTTGTGGACAGCTCGTTGAAGGCTATGGCGATGAAGTTGGGGCACTGGGACGTAACATATTACAGATATTAAAGGCATGCATTATTTGTTGATTATATACTAGTGTTCTTAAAAGCTAGGAATTGTTTTGCAAGATGAACATGACATCTTTCATTTGCTATGAACAATTTTGCTAGTGTTTTTAAATGCTAGAAACAATTTCTCAAGATAAATTAGAGGAGTTTTGGTTGGTCTTGTGTCTGTCTGCTTCAAGCAGGATGTTGTAGTATTAACTCTATACCCTTCTACATTATTGCATGGACCCTATTTTTGCTTGCTTTGTTGTTGGTGTTTTAATTGTTTTTTTACACTCAGTACCGTTGTGTTTAATTGTGCGTGTAACTTGATTGAGGAACATGGGCTGATTTTGTTGTTTGAAACTGTTTATGAACACTCTTAATGTAAAACCTTGTTGTGCCTTGGATTTTGGTGACTTAGTACTTTGAATGCTCTTAAACCCTTTGGAGCAAAATCAAATAATTATAATGAACATACCTAGCTTAAAATTAGAGCTTCATCAAATTTAAAAGTAATTATAGGGTCATTTAAAAAACAAGAAATTAGCAAATTATATAATAATATGGTACAAAAAATTAAGGATGGATAATTAAATACCCCTTGAATAAATACCCTTGTCACGCACGTGTATACATATATACATGTCTAGTGAACTCCCCGAGCACTTCTGATATGCAATTATACGTTAATAGATATTTGTGAAGCCAAATTTACGTAGTTTGGTACCCTTTAGTGGAGATTTATCCAGTCTTTGTGACCATTCAATATTTATATTAAAGTCCTGAAATATTGAATTGGTTGCAAAGTTGAAGATGCCATTTGATAAAAAATGAAATCCATGGTCAAAATTATTGTAGTCTGGTAAATTACCCTCAAGTAAATCACAAATTTGCAACAAACACCATGAGACAATGCACCTAACATATGAATGTTGCATGCGACTGTGCCATCAAAACACGTTATTTTTACAACAATTATGATCTATGAAATGTCATGCCAAGAGAACTCTGACAGTAAATTCTTCAACTGATTTGAATACCAAATGGAGAACTTACATCTCCGTCATCCTAAATTTCCAGGTTAAGTCTCGAAACATACCGCTCATGTAGAGAATCTCTAGGGTTCAAGGGAGGATCTAACCACGACCTCCAATCCAAAACTGCATGCTACATATGAACCATATGGCGGGACCCCGGGGTCCCATCAGCCCTTGGCTCTCACATAAACTCTGTAGCACCGTCAATATGACTCCGATTCTTTCTATGAAGGCGGCAATCAACTGGTCACATCATGAGCTACATGAGGACATTCATATCAATTTTTTTTTAATGCTAACGCAATTAGTCATTTTAGGGGCATCATGCTCATTTTTAGATGGATTTTTGGAGAAATAAGTAAGAACAAATTTTTGAGTGAAGAAGTTATTAAAAGAGAAACTTAGCTGAGAGCAAGAGAGATCCAACGGTACCATGCAAGATGCAGTAATAACTTCCAACCAACATCTATAGGTTTAGGTTTATGTTGCAACATAAGCACTCCAACAAAATAAATAATTAATGACGTTTTGAGACGGAGTCTATGTAGGCCCCCGGGGTCCCGCCATAAGGTTCATATCGTGTTCGGAAAGGTTGGTTGTAAGTTACTAGAATAAAAATTGGGGATCCCAGGCAACAGTTGAGTGGAATGCCAGGTGGACTTTTCTGTGGATGAAAGTGAGGCCTATCAGAAACAGGAAGGCTAACAGAGGGGAGAAACATTCATCCATCCCCTGTCTCCTCCGATTGTTTGCTTCTTCTGTCCTGGTCGGCAGAAGGGCAACTGTAAACTGACCAGCACTCACACTTTTTGATGCAATTCACCAGACGCCCACAGATCGTATCACCTCGCGCATTGTGGCTGCCATCTCACTCTGTTCGGGAAAGAGATCTGAATCGAAGATACAGGGAAATTTCGATCTCGGAGGAGTATTGTAGAAACCGAGAATGAGGATTGGTTGCAGCGGCAATAATTTTGCACTGCATTCGGAGATAACAATATTGTTGCGGGGCAGGAGCACAATACCAGCACAACGTCGCAAACAGAATTGCAAGAATCACAAAGTAAAATTTCTGATTACAAAGTGAGTGACGGGGAAAGGCGAGATTATACGCCCCCAAGATACAAAAATATATGTCTACAATCTGGGGCCCGATGATGTGGCTTGAATCCTCTACAAATTTTAGCAAGGGCTACACTACGCTAGCATCGCTCGCTTGCTTTTCCTTCCGATTCGCCTTCCTCAGCAAGAAATTGATGAGAACTCCAGCTTCACTCCCTCGTACACCTAGGCAGAAGAAAGCAGCAACAACATTCCTATTACTGATGAGTGCATCAGAAAACCAAGTTAACTAGCAATCCATGTAAGAGCGCGTACCACTAGTGTGACCTGTAATGAAATAAAATAAATAGAGTCCTATGAAACCCAAGTAAATTCTCACTCTTTAGACAAAGGCATGGGGAGCCAGAAAGGAAGAGAATGGGGGAAGAGAAAAACAGGTCATCTCCAATACACTGAAGTTATCATCCACCGAGATATATTATAAAGCTCATAGAGGGATAGTTCTTCATGCCTTAAATTTACAAAAAATTACGGTGGAGATGGGCACACGTGATTGAAAGAGAAGGTGACAGTACTAGTCAGGCACTCCTGCAAGGGCTCGTGCCATCAGAGATTCACAAATTGTAGTCTTCATCCAACATTCTAACAATCAACTGATCTACGATTCTAGTAGACACACACATGTACACTTCACAAGAGGTTAGCATGAGTCTGAAATGCACAACAATTGAGCTAATAAAATCTGCCCACCTTGCTTCGTCACCGCTGTGCAGCTGCCTCATCCTCCACTTGACCTCCTGGAACGGCAGTGTAATCCAGGTGCTCATGTGCACCATCAGGCGCTTGGATATTGTATTCATGTGGAGCTACCAACGGTTGCTGCTCCTCAAGAAATACACCGAGGTAGTCCAGCTCGGCCTCACTGAACTGAAACTGGGGGTGGATTGTCTCCACCTCTGAGGGCATGGTCGAAGCCATGAGATAACGATCGAGCCACAATCTTGCCAAATGCAAAGTGCCTTGAATGAATGCAGTGAGGAGAGTGAGCCAAGTGCTTGTGAATGCAGGCTGTCCTGTGAGTTGTCTACTGGAGTGTTGGCGAATTGTGATCCTGCAAGTGCACCTGATGGCTGTTATACTAAGTTAGTGGAACTTCAACACTTCCCATTTCCGAATGGGGCAGAGGGCAGGGTAGTACCTGCCTACTCGAAACAGACTCTGTGAAGGGAAAGTGCTAGCACTGTATGTATGGAAGAAGGGAGGGAGCCAACCGTTAAGTAGACAACGGAGTTGGCACAACTGCGCCATTCCGATAAAACATACCTCCACACCGACCACTCACATCGTGCCACGTGTATCGCCCTGCTTCTGATAGCTTAGCTCGGGTCGTCGGACCATTGACAGACTCGACTTATCGAATTCCACATGATGTATTAATCTACAACAACTGTTGTTGCAAGATTTGGCTCCCAGCAAGGTGCTTTCCGCAGCAACACCGTCTGACAGCTTTCGTTTTGGGTCAAAACATTTCGACATCATTTCGGGAGGTCAATTGGGGTGGGTTCGCATTGCTGGAAATAGGTTTGGATTCTCACAAGAGGTTTGGTGACTTACTTCATAGGTTTGGTAGCTACGATGATGGTATAGTGTTTGCTATGTACCACGGGGAGATCACTCCATTGTAAAGTTGAACAACCACGTGCGCTCATTTCACATGTAAAAAATGTACATAAAGCATCACCAAAATGGGTCAGCATTTTATCAATTTTTTTCCATGAGTAGATATACACGGTACCTATTACATAGTAAAAAATGGTAACTAAATTTGATGATTTTTTTTTTATAAAACATGTATACCGTTTCTAACTAGAATGACGCAGGATTGAACTAAAAAATTTACTGCAAAAAATGAAGATGACTATAAATTTCAAAAATATGTACAAAGATACCATCAATGGTTATGTACATGTAGAAAAAATATCATAAAATTTAAAATTGTCTATGGCATGTAATATAGGGGTAGCAAACTTTGTTCGCACGTGGTGTTCAACTTGACAATGGAGTGATCTCCCCGAGGCATGTACTCCTTGTGCTGCCCTAACTAATTAATTTATGGGTTTGAGTTGAAATAAAATTTTGGTACCGATTTTATGCTACATTTTCATCTTAGCTCTACATTGATTATCCTGATTAGTGTGTGTTACTATTCGGAGTTACGCAGTGTTATGACTATTTAATGAGAATGTAATAGTTAACCAAGCAAAGTCGTTTATGTTCTATAATGTCCAAACAACCTATTGAACTTTCGTTAGTAAAAAATTGAACTCTTGAAAAAGATATTATTGCATTGCGGTGCTCCAAATAGTGGCATGCACTAATTGCGATAATCAATGTAGCATCGGGTACTTAACATCCATAAAATTTTAATGGGTGAAATGTTTCATCGAACAAGCAATTGCAAGTCACAAAAATTGTCCTATCAAGTTCACAATAGGAGTTGAGATGGGAAAATTACAGGAGGTGGTAGTAAGTGTACATGTATGTATGTGTGTATGAATATATATATTTATATATATATATGTTAAAGTGATCATGTAGGTCTTCTCAACTATGTTCATTATTGATTCTAGAATGAAGCACATACTCCATTCTCATGGATTTGATGTCAACCATTCCACTGTCCACTTTACAATCAAGCTTCAGGGCTCAAGGAAGTTTGAATGAATGGAAAACTACATAGACTTTACATGACATAAAGTGGATAATGTGTCAAGGGTTACTATTTAGCATCATATGGTATTTTATGTCACTATGGTAAGTTTTCTAATGACACTTCTTATGAATAAGTTTACAAATATTGTCATCCCAATTTAGATAATATTCATCCACTTTTGGTATTATCTGCATCCTATCATTTTTATAATGAATTACCATCATGGATGATTGAAATTTTGATGAAAAATCACTTAGTAAGTGACAGTAATTGTCAATATTGTAAATCTATAATGTCCAATTTTTTGACAAGGAATGACAAATAGTGTTAGGTTTGCATTTAGTGTTGGTGATACGACACGAACGGTTCACAATTAGTATTGACCTACACAAAATTAAATTGGTGACACTAAACACAATATCTAGTGTAGATTTTGTGACAAACCTACCTACACAAAATCGAAAGGCCATGACACTTCAAAATCTCACAACCCTTGGTTTGGAGTGAGAGTAAGGTTGATGTGCCTTGTTCATTAGATTGATGTTCATATATCATTGTGCAAACACCAAATGTTATAAACACTAAATGTTGCATGACATCTTGTCTAGGTTCCACCTAGTTATTGCAACACTAATAATGTGGATGATAATGAATAATGTGGCCAATGTAGATTAGTTATTTAGAGTAGTGGTATCTAATAATCATAACTCTTATCTCTATATATATCAAATAAGCTTGGATGTGAAGTTGGCTAGGGTACGAGGCTCTAACAAAGTGGTGGAGGGTTCGATTCTTTGATGCGGCAAAGATTGAGTAAGGATGAGACCCGGTATAGATTCGGGAGACAGACATGACATGAGTCATGGGTTTTACATGACACAAACAAGTGACCACGACACATCCGACACTAAACTTGAAAACTTGAACCTCGTTCGACTTGGATCAAAGTGGTCCACGCTCAACCATAACGTAGTCGTTTTGCAGTCGTATTGAGACGCATTTTCTAGTAGCTGCAACTTTCAGGTACACCATATCTAAGTTTATTGTTATAATGCGCCCTTCCCACTTGACTTTAGCTAAGCCTAAAAGTTGGTTCTAAAAACACGGCCTTCACACCATCGACACTATCTAGTCCTGAGCCTAGTTGGCAATTGATGTGGAATGGTTTAAAAGTGGAGGTTTTAAGCCTCAAGCACCGACCCTCCCATCAGTACCTAGACATGAGGCAAGAATGTAGGACCTTTAAAAGTGTCGCCTCCCGCCCTTGTGATTGGTTACTTTTAGTCTTAGCTATGAGGGCACGAGGAGCTCCATTAACAAAAAAACGATGGTAAGATAGATGAGTAGTAAGGCATTTGGGGATGGGACAAAACTATCTAACATTCATTGCTTGGTAAATAAAACAATGAACATGTGTGAAAACTACTTAACTAAAACGTACTCGAAAATCTCTGAAACAAATTCTTGTAGGTGCATTGGGATAGCTGGATGCCTATGCTATAACCGAGAGAGCTTTACCCGGTTTCTAGGAAAGACTTTGGTTATTTGGTAAAGTCAAGTGGGAAGGGGCCATAAGTCAAGTTAGCAGAATGCCCCACGTGACAAAGCATTCCGGGCCTAAGCACTGTTGTTATCAGAATAAGGCCGGCTTCTGATAACCAACAACGTAAATGTAAATGTTGGCTACGACGACTGCCTTGTTGTCTTAAGTATGTACATCATGTGACTGGGTTCAAGTTTTGTAGCCTGGATTCCGGGGAAAGAGCTCAGCACGTTCTGTGTATACTTCGGTAGGTATCGGATGCCTGAACTTGTGCTAAGTTAGCTTCAAGAGCAGGATAATGTATAAGAGCTGTGCCAACAGTACAGCCTTTGTACGCACCACTACAGTCAGGGAGCCTTTGTATCTCAGACCTTATCAGAAGGTCTCATCTTATAACTTTGTCTAGTTATTGTGGCATTTTGGGGAAGCTGGGTAGCCATCCATCTATTTGAGCTGAGGCCCCACCAGTGTTATGCAAGGTGAAAGCATAGTCCAAATATTGCATTATACACTACAAGCATATGAGTTCGAGGTAATTGACCTACGTCAATGGAAAATATGTAAATCTGTCAAACTTATTCAAGCAGGGTATTTAAACCCTAAACTCTCGACCCTAAACCTTAAGAGCTTTGTTCATATATGTTGGTATTCAAGCATCAAGATCTAACTTTTATTAACACCAATTATTGTCATAATTGTGATCCGGACTTCACAATGATCGTGAATCCATTGATGAGCCTTTCCTACACCATTAAATATGAGTATTGTCACCGAATTGAAAAAGAAATACTATAACTATTTAATATACTTGATGACAATATTTGCTGGTTTTGATAATAATATTGCGACCCGAAATTTTAAATTTCATACCAATATTTTCATAACAAAAAAGTAATCAATAAAATATCATGTGAATTATTTGTAAACCACATTAATGGTCACCACGTTCATAATTAAGATTTTGAATTAGCGTGACCCAATCGGTATGCTAGGCCATAGATTGTCAACCCTCATTTGGTGCATAAGTATTTCATTGAGCACATTTTATTTGAGAAGATCATATAAGCAACATTTACAAATTTGTAGATTTGAACTCAGAATAAATTGGAGATTTAGAAAAACCTTAATGAACGGTCTCCACATTTATGATGGCAATTTCACAAGAGAAGACGTCAATAGAAATACTTAATCACCAAATGTTGGTTGATAATTAGTCATTTTGGATGCTGAGTGTGCCCATGCTAATGTTAAGCGTTAATTGGGAACTCCTTGATTGTTAATGCGGATTAAAAATAGTAAAAATACTATCATACTAATATTGCCCCTATTGCTGGGTGCAGCATTCACAGAGGTCATTGCTCAGTGAAGAGTTTTTTCTGTTGCGTTATGGCCCGGTTATGGTCAAGGCCGGGGCAGACCTTAGAGGACACGAGAGGAAACGACAGATGAGGTTGCTTCGTAAATTATGCCCTAACTTAAGCACGCTGCTACTTGATGGATCCCATCTATAAAATGATTCTCAGCAGGACTAGCGGACGATGTTCCGATAGATTGTCAGATTATTGCTGACAATCCTGGGCAATGCGGGTGCCATGAAACAGGCAGCGTGCATGTTGGAGTGGAATGATACATATTCTGCATTCACAAATGTATGGGTGAAATTCATGTCAATACGACGCAGATGACACTCATGAATTTGACACATAAGACTACTAATGCAACTCGTCCATTGGAAGAGCACAATATTGATGTGGCCTGAATTTACATGGGGAGAGCAGAAAACTAAGTATCTCACAAGTATGTAGTAGTGCTCCGTGTTAGGTAATTAAGCTTATTGTGGGTGTTATAGATATGGCAGCAGGGAGCAACCGTGGGTGACCAATATTGTAAATCACAATTTCAATCGGAATCATGACCAATATCAAGTGAGATCCAGGTGTTTTGAATCCATCATACCATGCATAAGCAATTGTTTGATAAACATGTTTTTACTTTCTATGTAGAATTTCTTGTGTGAAACTGTACAATAGCAAATGTCTCCAGGTAAACAAGACCTTCAAATGGTTTGACAACACATTCGAAAGTTCATATGATTAAACTCTGTGTGTAAAAGGAGAAAGTTTTAAGTTTTGAACATATGAAGTGCGCAATGCAGAAGGGAATAATATTGTATTGAGAAACAGGAGAGTTGAGCTTGCTATTTCTGAACTTTGCAACGCAACAGTGACCTTGAAGTTGATATAGTTATAAAAGTTACCTGGCTCCTCCTATCAGAAAGCATACACTTGTTCTTCACATACATAATCCACGTTCCACCACTGCCACTTTGTCGCTCCTCCGATTCATCACTCATAATGGCTGGTCCCATGGATCCAGAGGACAGAAAGTTACGCGGTGAATTTAAACCTACCTTACATGCATAAATTAGGAAAATCGTTCACACAATCCGCTTCCCATAAGAAACCTAAGAGCATGTTCGGAGGTTGTAAAGAGAACGAAAAAATGCAGTGGCATTTTTCTTTTCCTGTTTTGCACTGGAACCTGTGTTTCACCTTATGCGACGTATTTAGCTGGCTACCTTCCTACCTTCCCAAACCTAATACAGTAAGCAATTACTCATTACTGCTAGTAAGGCTCGGGCTGCGACTGCTATCGTCGTTGTCCTTAGTGTTACTGGTGCTGTCAGATCTTTGTCTCTTCCGCAATATTCGAGCAATGGACTTGCTGGTGGGAGCCGATGATGTTTTTGATGCATTTGATGACGAATTTTCCTTGCAACCACTATGCAAATTCTCAGCATATTTATACATCTCTCTCATTGCAGTGCACTCACATTTGACATAACGTACTTCTGTCACATCTTTCAGTTTCTTTATGACCGTTCTTTTTTCGTATTCTTTGAGCTTGGGTTCAACTTGTGCCTGCAACTCGGATATCCTCTTGAGAACATGTTCAACCTTCTCTTCAGCTTCGATCAAAAATTTGGCGTCCAATTTCGAAGTCTTTTGAAGATACTCAGCCTTCTCTTCATGAGCTTCTATTAATTGGTCTTGCAAATTGCAGATCATCTCGTTATACACACCTCCAAGTGCACATTCATTCACGAGTTTGGCCTCCAATTCCGAGATCTTGTTCAGATGCTTGTCCTTCTCCTCTTGTAATCTAGAGATCACATTCTTATACACATCTCCAAGTCCACTCTCATTCACGAGTTTGGACTCCACTTCCAAGATCTTGTTCAGATGCTTGATCTTCTCCTCTTGCGCTTCTCTCAGTTGACCCTGTAGCTCGGAAATCCTTTTGAAAATCCTTTCCCCTAGTTGTTTCTCCACATTAAAGTCATTCTCCTGCAATTATAACAATTATGTTTAATTTATGTAAGTGACTTTGGAGTCCAATTGAACAAGGGCAGAGCATGCCAGTTATTCTAGTCCGTATGAAACATCTGTAATGAACATTAGCGCTTGTCAAACCTTGTCAAACCATGCCAGTTATCCTAGTTCCTCCTCCTTGCCCCTCTCTCAAGCCCGGTTTGGCGCCACTGAGGCGTTTTCTCAGTGAATTTTATTCATTAATGGAAATCGCTGTTTGATTCGGAAAAGAAAAAGAAAAAGAAAAAGAACTGTGAATGCACTCAGTCCAGTAGGGTAGAGTGCTACAGAGACACTCCAACTCTCTCCTGCCGTTAGTTTCTTGGGATGAGATACTTGCGACGTAGGATGCAAACTTTACAGAGCGGAACGAGGAGGGCTGGCAAAGGCCAAATGGCAGTCTGCTGTGCATGCAGTCCTGTTTTAGGAATATTAAGGGTTGATCCCGCATGTTTGAGTTTTTATGACAAAAAAAGGAGAAAAAAGAGAAGATTAGCAGTATAGAGGTAGTGAGATTGGAAGGTTGCAGGAAGTAACAGCTGAAGGACATAGCGAATGGAGAGTGACGGGGTCCCTCGGCAGCCTTCTCCCGTCCGATGTTGTACTAGACTTCCAGGTAACCAACATCACCTTTAGAAGTCCCTTCGACTTGGCATAATTCACCGAATATTATCGTTGTCATGCTCGGCAAGCCAGTGTAGCCAAGGCATAACTAATCACCTCAAAAATTCCAGGAAAGTCAATCATTTCTATGTTGTAACCAGAGGTAGTTTTAGTTTAATTTCGAAACAAATCAAAAAGCGAAGGGGAAGCGAAGCTGGGATTAAGTTTCTTGCAAACTTCCTGGTTTAAGAAGGTTGATGAATTGATTATATAAACAAATATTAGATCCCTATGTTGTAAGTAAGAAAAATGCTCCAGAATGGCATCAAGGTGGAAAATTCATTGAATACAGATTTTCCAAGCACAATGCTCTAAGATATCAATATCGGCCTTAGGGTACCTCAATGGACCGCTTCGGCGGTACACAGGAGCGAACCTTTCCAGCCTCATTCTGTACTGCTTGAGAATGTTTGGCCATCTTTAGATGTGCACTCATCCACATCCTTGGTCAATCGTGTGGGTCTCAGGGCTCTGCTCTTAGGATGCCGCAAAAGTGAAGAGCGTACTTCTTGTTCTGCTTTCTTCTAAGAATATTGAGGAGGTCATCTGCAAGCATCATACATATTACTCTCAGCTCTGTGACACTACGCCACAATCAGATGAACCCAGATACATATTTCGAAATAAAAGTACTTAAATACCAAATGCACCCCTTTCAGAGGCATGAGAAGGTTAAGATAGATGGAAAAGACACTGACGTACCGGAATGGAAGCAGAGTATCTCAAGGTAGCGAGAAACATATACCTGCACGAAAGAATGCCTGCCGACTTGAAGGTTTGTGAAAAGAGACCTGCTGTGGCCTGACTCCAGTTGTCTCCAATTATCTTTTACTTCCAACGATTAACAGCAACTCTTCTCTTAGTCCTTTGTAAGTCGACTAGGTTGGACCCGTGCCGTCACGAATCCCTTTAACGTGGTCCCGGGTGGTCCACCTTGCCCGCCCCGCCACCTGGCCGTTCGCGTTTCCGTCCACTGTCTTTGGAACGGTTGGGGAGGGTTGGAGGTGAGGGCCACCAACTGGCACATTGTCCAGTATATATTAGAGTTAACTGGAGAGGAACACCTGAACAATGCAGCTGCAGTTCCCAAATGGTCATAAATTATCATGACCGCAAAGATTTGCAATTGTGAACTAGATGGTGTGTGCATCTACCAGCTTTTCATGCTGGAGATGAGCCGGGAGTATTTCGCATTATATCAAATTGGTAATTGGAATACAACCACCTTATAGCCTAAACCCCAAGCGAAACTGATACTGTATATACTTTTCAACCCCCTCAAAGATGAGCTTCAAAAGTGCATGATGTGAAACTTGGTGCTTATCCAATTTCCTTGTCTTGCCTCTTCATTGACACAAGTACTAGATTTTTGCAATCGATTGAAAATGGTAGAAAGTCGACTTACACTTGAATGAAACACGACTTCAGCGATGAAACACAAATTTATCAAGTGGTATACCGGGTCCCTACTTGGATTATTTCTTTTGGTCTCCAGTTATCGGTCCAGTTACAGGAAGGTGAAGACATGGAGAAAAAAAAATGACAGAGTTGATAAAACAAAAAGAGCTGTACAAAACCTGGGTGAGGAGTTGGCCACGAAAGTTGTCATATTGCACCTTGAGGACTGGACAGGCTGCTGCTTCTAATCTGTCACTTGTTTTCCATTTTCGTCCACCACATTTACACGCACTTATAACTTCATGTTGATTCATGGTACCAGAATGGCAGACGCTATAGGAACTCACTGGCATGTATATACTTACTGGACTGATTCCTGGGTGGACTCTGATATAGTCGTCTACCTCCGATGAGGTTATCGGAAATGCCCGTGATGTTACTACTAAATTACATTACCAACAAGTTCATTAATCAAACTAGGTACTCTGCATCTCCGGAATGGCATGTGGAAGAATTTTGAAGCTGGGTTGCATGCACCCTCGAAACCACACAAGAGAG
Organism: Polytrichum formosum; assembly: GCA_964035585.1. NCBI lineage: Eukaryota > Viridiplantae > Streptophyta > Polytrichopsida > Polytrichales > Polytrichaceae > Polytrichum > Polytrichum formosum. The sequence continues at coordinate 136,428 of OZ037937.1, forward strand.
TTGTGCATGCTCCTTTTCTCCGATACTCAGATCATGAAGGAGTGAGCTCTAGGTTTTGTGGTGCATTCGCGAGAGTTTACGAGAGATGCTTTGAAATTATTTGACTTCGTTTCGAGCAATGAGAGCCATCTCACCTGTTGGTTTTAGGATTTAGAGCTTTAAGACCTCTCAAATCTAAGGTTTGTGTAGAAACGATTTATCGATGTCCTTGATATTGTCTACAGACGAGTGTGTCAGAATGATAGCTGTGCTGTAGCTGTGCCGAATTACGCCTCTTCTATTCTTTGATCTAGCTGTGGTTACCAAAGAAATTCAATCTTTGAGGTTCTTACTTCGGTTACTTCTTGTTGATGGATTTGGCAAGAAGGAAAATAGGTGTATTTACTTCTTGCTACACCGTTTATGATATTTAGTGTCACATGCATAATAGTGTCACTTACCCTATTTTGAGGCATATGCTAGGTTACTCTAATAATCAACAACTTCACTATTACTGTCACCTCATGACACTTGGCATTCAAGTGCACTTATTGATATTTTGGCATGAGTAGGTTCAATAATATTATGAGGTGTATTCCTATGTTACACAATGGTCTATAAGTTGACTAAAAGTGTACATAAATGACACTTGGCATTAGTATGCATAAGAAATATTTCCTCTTGCATATTAAAATGTAAACACATGACACTTACCATTAATAATTTCAATAATATCTTCCCCTTGCATAATAAAATGCAAAACTATCTTCTCAAGTACCCCAATATGCTACTTTAAACGTCATAATGTGAATAATTCTTCACTTCAAAAAACTTATGTTGACAAATAATATCATATTGGCAATTAGCACGTGACAGCAAATACCATAAACGGTGTACTTGTATTCCGGCATTGATGGCTGAGTTTTCGTTCATCAGCCATGGCTTCCTGTTGCTCTAGCTATGATAGGGTTGGTTGCGGCTGCAATTCAGACATTGCTTCACCTTTGCGCAGTGGGTTGATTGATTGTGAGATTAATAACTATTTTATTTCTCTGAATCTTGTATCATCTGAATGAGTCACTCTGCAAATGTTCCAGCAACAAAAGGAGTTCTGAAGCAGAAACATCCATAGAAATTAATTCCTATGGTTTTGAAAATGAGTTGTTTCAGAAGTGGCATAAGCAGAACCTCCATTTGTGTACTCTCTAACCCTAATTGTCAAGGCGTGAACATAATGGTGGCATCCTCGCAGGTTGGATGTGGATGTGCGTGGAGGCGCAATTTACAAGGAAGGAATACTATTGTCCATTCTAGCTCCGCTTCAGTCATAAATCTACCAACTGCTCTTTCTCGCTTTCGGCGCTTCTCCTGTCCAGTTTCGACGTTTGCTCCTTCAGCGCATCTTTTCATGAGTTGTACCCTATTCCTGCAAAATTGACTCAAATTCTCGTAATACAAACAACTATGGATGGTGAGATATGAAAGTGCTTGTTGCGGATACACCAATCGGCCGACCATATCCTTCGTTCTCCTCTTTCCAGAGATTATTCTTGAGTTCCCAGAAATTGTTGTAAGGCAAGGCTTTTTTGTAAGTAAGTTTAAGGCTCTTTAATTCAAATGACTCGGGAGCTTTTGAATCCCTAGTGTAGAAACCTTGGAGATTGGTTGTGAGTACCAAGTGAACCTGGCAGGTATTGGTAACCATAGGCGTTCACGAAAAACAACAGGAGAGGGCTTATGCCATGAGTACGTATGGCATTATGATCCTCCATTCCCCTCTGTTTCTTTCCGAAGTTGTTCAAATGGTGAAAAATCACTTAAGTTTTTCTGCTGGCCAGAATTACCTTAGAACGAACTTGGAATATACTTAGATCAGAATTCCAGTGGCTGCGATTGTTCCTTGCTATCCCAGAAGCTGTAGATTTTGTGAGCTGGGTTTCTGAACAAAATAATGTGGAGGTTTAAGCAGTAGTATCTGCGAAGCATAACAAAAAACAAGTAAGTTTTCTGGTGATGCTATATTCATAGATGCGTGCAGTTAAGGAATTGGCCACCATAAGCCTCCCTGTCAAACGTAGACAAAGCAACAACAGAGACCAAATTCCAAAGTTCAAAATTCAGGAATCGTTTCAAATTTTGCCACACATACATAGGGCTGCAACATCAATTTAGACCGGGGATGTTACGGAGCTGAATCGATGTGCTGCTCTAGTGCATATGGCTATGGTGGTGTTGGTTGCAGTCTCTGCTACGTCTGAGACCTGCATATTGGTCCTGGAGGTGAAGGACATGAAGCATACGATTGTGAACATCATCTTGCACATGCTCTTGCACAAATCCTCTAAGTAAGTTGCTACAGTCTATAAGGAGTTGTAACTTTGCAGCCCGTATGGCCAATCGGTTCAACTGAGCAATTTTTCTATTTTTTTGGTAGTTGAACTTGACTCCAAAGGAAATTTGTCCACTTTCAATTATTTTCTTTGCACAAATAAAATGTTTTGGCTACCAACTCTTAATATTTGAATTGGAATAGAAAATCATGGATAGGCACTGACAGATAGTAAGGGATGGAAAACACCATATGTTGTAAGAGCTTTATTTATATAGTCGACTACTAATTCAAACCAAGTAACCTAAGATAGTTCCAAAACGTTGTTCAAGCACCGCTCTTTGACCCACTCCACATTTTTCACGTGCACAACTGCGACCTTTTATGCCTTGTCCTTCTATCTTGCAGTTTGTATTGGAGTTATGTCTTGCACAAAGCAGCACGCATGACATGCCCTCAACGGTTCCGACATGGAGTCCTTTCTAAACTTACCAATTCGTCCAAGATTACTAAGAGGTTCCATGCAGATAAGACACGTCACACGGGCCACACTACCTAGTAACCCCCACTACAAGTATAACCATATTATTGAGTGAGCTATCTACCACAGATGGCTCTGCTAATCTCCATGTCCACTGAGTTAATAAATAATGGAGATTAATCACTCCACAATTATTTCCTGTGTATCTCCACTTTTGGGCACTGTTGGGATTCTTGGTCGAGAGCACTTCGATTTTGTTCGACATAGATAGCATGTGGCATCAGCGAGTTTAGAAGTATGGTAGGATGGAGTTAAACTTCTTGGCTCTCCTTGGAACTCCTCCAATCCTTGCGTGCATGCTTCGCATTCAGTCCTGCAGTAGGTAATCACATATCAAAATCTTGCAACAGTAACCAAAAATTTTGCATGTCAACCACATCTGGTTCCATTTTGGCAGCATTCTCAGCCGTAATAATTAGACTCTGATCACTATATTCGTTAATTTGGGACTTTTTCGGCATTTTGAGACAATTACAAATATAAGAACATGGATACAATCACACAGATATTGGAGAATGTTGTAAGATGCAAATACTTTGAAGCAGGTGTTCATATCAAGAACCCAATTAAGAACTCATATCAAGATGGTTTGGGTAGGACGACCCGAACATTAGACCATGTTGTTGTGGTCCATATATTAATTTGAGACAAGAGAAAGTCTCAAATTAACGAATATAGTGATTCTGATGATTAAATAGAAATTCCAAGTCTTAGACAGGTTGTAGTTGAAGGTGTATGTAGGTTTAGTCTACTGACCATGCTACAAAAGGCATGCTGTACATTTCAAGGAGGCGAGGAACGCAGAGAGACTGAAAAAAATCATAAAAACAACAGCAGCATTTGATCAAATCTGGAAATATATATCAAACGATTCTGCCAAATATCAAATGATTCTGCCGAGCTATCTGAAATTGGAAGATCAAACTTTGGCTGCGGGGGTTTCTGGCATGCGTACCGCACCTTGCAACGAAGTATGGAGGTGAAAACGTGCTCAGTGCAACAGAAGCGACTTCATAAATGGTGATGGGCATAACACAAAATATAAGTTCAATAGTCGCGGAAACAACAAAATTGCATTGTCAAGTATATTACCTCACAGAAGTAATCTGTGCCAGTTTTGCAATGAATTACGCAGAGGGACCTGGAAAAGGCCAGACTGATGATGATACTTCTGACTCTCAGACATTGCATACCCTAATTTGACACCTGAGATGGAACTCAAATGCTTTCCGTGGAAGTTGAAAGTTTACCCATCATATATCAAGGACTGACAAAGTGTTCGATTGGAAGAGGCCGCAACGGAAGGAAGCAGATGGATACACTACATTTCCATGATTCCTTATCATGAAGATTTATCGATGATGCAGCAGCGGAAGCACAAACATCCTCCCTGACTGATAAACATGAGGTTGGGACCAATACTGGTATTCATAAATGTCATGCTTTTGCTCACATCTTTCCATGTATGGCAATCCAACCGGAACTCCAACCCAAAGCATTTCCTGAGCCGACTCCTCGTGCAGCCAAATGAAAGTAGCACGCATTATGATGTTGATGATGATGTCACGAATAGTTCCTCGTCGTCATCACTACCCAGTCAGGAGTGTGAGAGCGATTGGTATCCCTCCGCACACTGGAGTGGTGAGGGCGGCGTGAAGGGACGCCAGATGTTCGGCAGTGTGGCGGCCCAAGAGGCGATCTGGAAAGCGCAGCACCCGAGTAGCTGCCATGACAAGAAATTCGTGGTGTATAAGGCAACGGGGAGGGGCCATGGCATGGGCTCCGTGTTGCACAAGGCGACGGTGGTGCTGCAGGTGGCGCTGGATCTCAACCGCATTCTGGTGCTGTTCCCCCAACCCGGCGGCGACTGGACCGATGGCCGCTTCTGCCGCCAGCAGCTTCAAGGAGGGTTGGGTATGAGCACTAGTACCCTGGACAGCTGCTACTTTGAGCCCATCTCGTCTTGCTCCATCTACGATGCATTCGGGACCCTCGCGCCCTCCGACCCCAATTGGGAGGCCCTGCCGTGGCTGGATGAGACTACTTACAGGTAGGTAAATTGACAAATATTTCAAATCTCTCTCTCTCTCTCTCTCTCTCTCTCTCTCTCTCTCTCTCTCTCTCTCTCTCTCCGCGCGCCCGCGAGCCAGGCCTCTCCTTGGATTTGCCTTCTTTTTTACTGCGGCGTAGTAGGCACACACTTCTCGCTCACTGCAATTCAAGCTGGTGATTTAGTAAGTCCGGAACAATTTCATTTAAACACATAACATTGTTAAGTTCCACCTGCCACTTACGCTAGGTAGGAGAATAATATGGCCAATGATGATGCACCATTGTTGAGTCACGACCTCATCAAAAAACGCTATAATTGAGAAACCCTTGATCTAATCATATTGTTGTATTATGCTTACCGGTTACTTATTCAGAATCTGGGGACATGTGTGTTACTAAGATCCATCCCTCTTCACCCGCCGTTTCCTCGGGTGGTCGCCTCCTCCAACGTTCGAACCTCCTACCTCCGTAGTGACTACCTGCTCATAATGTTTTTTCTTAAGAAACTAAACACATGGGGTCAACCGTTAAATATTACACAAGGCCTGGAGGTCGTTGCAAACCCCGCTGCTCGCTCCTCTTTTGTGCGGTTTGCATGGCGACCTACCCCAAGAAATCATAAGGATAGAGAGTCGACGGGTGAGTCCCCTCTAGCACTCTACCCAATGAGTGTTATTGAAAATCTGAAGTGATTCAATGGGCATGTCCGTTGTTGGGCCTCCAGAACCAACAAAGAGCGAGTACTGAGGGAGGACGTGGGGCAATTTGGCTCCTACTTCCTTTTCCACAACACACCCATCATGTTCCACGGCATGTGGAGGGACGCCAACATGAGCTCCCATCCAAACCTGTATTATTGGTGGCGAGCGCAGGGGGCCGCGTATTTGGTCCGCCCCAACACGCGCACTTTGTTGGAACTGGATCGGCGCCGGAGCCTCTACTTCAACGAGGACATTGACGAAGGCACGATCTCCGTGCACGTCCGCCATGGGGACAAGTGGAAGGAAAGCGCACTTGCCAGCGACCAATCCTACCTCGAGGCAGTCGAAGCGTTGTATAACAAGGTGTTACGCATATGAGACTCTGCCCAATGGATGCATTGATGACTCGTTGGTATTTTATGTATTGTGCTGTATCAAGAGGTGGAAATAGGAAATTGATGAAACCCTCAATCTCCGCATCTCCATGTCAATTCAGCAAGATGTTATGATTCATACCATAACAGATGTCTACAAGGTATGTGCATGTAATTTAGATACTAAAGATGTTCCTAGTCGACAATAACCATAATATTTCCAAAGGATTTTTGTCTACAAATTCATTCAAGGACAAATCTACGTGCCAAATCTCCCAAAGAAACCGAAAGCTTGGCTCCAGGACAAATCGTCGTCGCAGCTGCCTGAGCCGATGCCACGGCTGAAGCGCAAGATTTTCCTGAGCACCGAGGACGCGGCTACGGTGACATTCTTCGCCAACGTGGCGGCCACCAACTGGACGGTGCGCTGGACGAACGTGAGCCGGGTGAGCGACAATTCCACAAGCCCTGCGTTGTATGCCAGCCTCATCGGGTGGGACGAGGAGTTCCTCAACAGCTTGCTCAGCTTGCAGCTAGCGCTGGAATGCGACGCGTGGGTGGGCATGATCTCCTCCAACTGGAACAGGCTCATCGATGAGCTCCGTTCCACAGTTCGCTGTAAATATGACCACCTTTACATGGACGTCTTCCACGGCTTCCACATCCATGATTATGACTGGTGACAATTGAGAGTACCGAACGAATGCCAAAAAGCATTGAGGATTCTGAATCCACTATCTCACCATCATCCTTTCTGCTTCCAATTCAAGGTCAGTTTTCAAATCATAATGTCCAAATTTCATATGCATATTGTCAGAAATATCTTCTGCCTCACATCACTCTATCAAGGTCAGTCTCCAAATCAGAAGAGGTGGGGGGCCCATCCCTCTCCACTCACGGGCCGCCCACCACCTGAAATTTTCTAGTCTCACTATTTTCCTACTGCACAGCCTCTTTATGCTCATGTTTTATCACATAGAATCCAAATATAAAACTCCCTGAAAGAACCTCAAAGCAGCACAATCTAAGTTTCACGATCTGGCGGCAGTTCGGCCTTTGCAAATCCTCCTTGCTCTGCTCTGTAGTGTTTACACGGTGGGTCTTTTGCAACCTACCCCAAGAAACTAAGGGCAGAGAGAGATCAATTGGGGAATCCCTCTGCAGAACTCTTCCCGTTGTACATGGTCCAAATTTCATATGCATGTTGTCTGGAACCTCTACTACCTCACCCATCATCCTTTCAGCTTCCGGTTCAAGGTCAGCTTCCATACCATATTGTTGTGTACAGGCCACATTTCATGTGCATATTGTTTGGAACATCTGTGATTACCTGCTGAGGTTACCAATTTGGTGATCCAAACTTTCTAACTGATGATAGTGTTGTACTGCAATGGAAAATTCACAGTCCACCAAATTGATCAGAGTCTAATCCATCAGAATGTGTGATGATACAGAACCATGGGCTACATACAATGATTTCTTTTGTAAGAAGACAAACAATCAGTACATGAACTGCTGTGCCTCCCTATGAAAAAGAAGTATAACTCAGATCTTCAAGGACTAGTGTGAGTAATTGGTGTTTGTTCATTGGATTGCATTTCTAACAAAGGTACTGGTTTCCAATTAGAGAGTGAACCCCATCATCTTATATCTTGTGTCTCATACAGAAATTCCTGGTTCTCACATCATTAAGCAGGTGAATAATTTGTCTTAAAGAATCCTCACTATAGTCAGGTTAGCACTAGCATGGCTCCAGCAACCACAAGTGGTATTAACCAGCAAATCTAAGGTTTAAGAGTACCCACCTATGTACAGTACCCTCCAATAAGTATTGGTCACTATCCCAAAAGATGTAGAAACTTGACTAAAAGGAAAATTTTGAAATGGTAGTAGAGCTATCCTTTAACTCAATCGGAGTTTTAGTAGGGAGTTGGTTGTTTAGCATGGATAACTTTCCATGTTCGGTAAGTTTTGGGTGGATGCTTGGAATCAATGTGGGCGTTTGAACGAAGGACATTCCATATTGGTTCATTGGGTACCAAACTCATTTTGGCATGCCAACACATGCCAAAATGAGTTTGGTACCCAATGAACCAATATGGAATGTCCTTCGTTCAAACCTCCACATTGATTCCAAGCATGCACCCAAAACTTACCGAACATGGAAAGTTATGCATGCTAAACAACCAACTCCCTACTAAAACTCCGGTTGAGTTAAAGGATAACTCTAGTATGTACTCAAAAATCCTCCGATTGAGGAGTTGTAAAGTGTGTTGGATAGATCATTGAGTCTACTTTCATGGTATATTAAGTTTGCAAAATGAAAGAACATATTTCCATAGTAATAGAGCTTTTATAGTATTGTGTCTACCACCTAGTACTACCACCATAGGCATTGATTACAACCTCCATACGAAAAGGCATACTAGCAATGAGCACGTTGATGGTCTGCAGAGACACTTCTTCCCATACTCGTTGGAGAGTTTCGACCAATTCATCCCTATTTCTTGGTAGAGACTCCTTTTGAACATCATCTTTTAGAATCTTCCAAAGGTTCTCGATAGGATTTAAATCAGGTGAATTTGCCGGCCATTGAAGCTTCTTCATGCCATGCGCATGTCTCTAAGCACTAGCTAGGACACTACGATGCACTGGAGCATTGTCTTTCATAAGGATAAGATTATCTGGATCATCATGCAAAAAGTAAAATCCACTTAAACAACCCTCATACACAATGTCGATAAAATCGCTAGTTGTGCGTCTATGAGGTGGCATTACAATAAGCGGACACTTTTGATAACTTGAGAATGCACCCCAAATCATGACAGATGTGCGACCGGATTTGAAAGACAGAGCCAAACAATCTAGGAAGTAGCGTTCATTTGGTCATCTCCAAACTGTCACCTGTCGTGAGTACCTTCCAATCTCAAAGCTTGATTCATCTGTCCACATGATGTTGCGCCAATCAAATTCTGTCCAATTCTGATGAGCTTTTGCAAATGCTAACCTTATCTGCCTTATGCTTCAAACTAAGATATGGTTTTTTAGCATCAACACGATTGCGAAATCCAAGGCTTGTTATGACCTTCATCAATGTATTAGCGTGCACTCTCACGCTCATTTGTTCTACCAATCTAGCAAGTGGAATACGTCTATTTGATGTTAGAAGGCGACTTAACTCTCTAGTGTGTCGCATTGCCAATTTATGAGGCCTCCCACTCCGCTTCATACTATTTATTGTTCCATGACGCTGAAACAAATGGACAATGTTGGAAACAAATGTTCGTGGGATGCCCACCTTCCTTCCAATCTCTGCATTTGACAATCCAGCACTATGCATACCAACAATCATTCCTCTCTCTTCTACGGTATACTCTCTTGACTTCATGTTCTCTAGATAGCTACTACATGCCAAAAGCATGCATAGATCACACTACAACAATGTGCCGTACAAAAACAACCTCTTTCACGTTCTGCAACAAGAATTCCTCAAATGCACAATCAATTTTTCCACTCCCACCCTTGCAATGCATTGCAATAACAAGAGAGAAGATTTGGACATCAATTTGTAGTACCCTCAAGCAACTAGATCTTTCACAATACATTCAACCGTCATCATGCATGCAATACACTTGTTAACCACCATGTGAGCGATATTCAAAGAATGCAAATTATCTTGACAAGATGCAAGATTGGTACAGATTGCATTACTCCCATGGTGCCAACACTTAATCTATTTATAGCTCACAAAATTTCAGATCAATATCTCATTACATGTACATGCATGATCTCCTTGAAGTTGACATTGTTTACTCTCACAGTCCAACAATTTTAAAAAATGACCAATACTTATTGGAGGGTACTGTACATAAATGGGCAATAAATGCTAACTTACATGTTCCTAGTTGGACCCAACACCAACACCAACACCAACACCAACACCAACCTATATTTGTGCACAAATAAAAAACAGATCTTCATTATATCTAGGACTACCAAGTAGATCCTCTCATTGAATCAACAAGTAAACACTGAATCCTATGCCAAAGGGAGACTAGAAGACATTGAAAGAACTGCAAATGCTAGTCACTATTACACATGTCAATGGGAAGTTGCAGGTTCCATCTATGTTTCCAATACATCTCGAGTGATCAGCCCATTTGTTCCTACCTATTGTCATTAGCACAAGTGCTGGAGCTCCTAAGATAAATTCTGGAACTTTCCTAACATTCTCTTCTATTCCCATCCAAAATGATTCAGAAACTTGGGGCATCCCCAACTCAAAGAGAGTGAACACTTTTAGATGTCCAGTTTGGTAGACTGATTTGTTGGGATCACCAAGGTCAACTAAATACAACTCTCCACCAAAAACAATGCTCAGAATCTCGCTTCTTGACACAAATTTCTTGAACAATTCTTGTACTGAATAGTGTATCACTAGTACTAGGCTTGCTAAACTTGTGAAACACCACAAAAGCCCGATTCAAGGCTATTGTCAGCTTAGTCTATTTCACCCAAATTTTCTTCTCTAAGCATCTCCTCATCTAGACCATCAAAGCCAGCATGAACTACAGCTGTACCATTAGAGCCACCATAGTCTCTCTTAGATGTCATTTCTTCTGCAATTCTATCCCGCACAGCCTGCACAAAAGCTATGGAAAATTAGAGTACAATGTGATAAGAGCACATGTAAAGTCATGAAGTTTTGTGCTCATACTTGAGCAGTATAACAGGTATAAAATCACCAAAAGCACTGCAGCCAATTCAGCCTTATAGATGACTTGAAAGCATCTGAAAGGCAATGTTTAGGCACTTTTCAAGTTCAAAATATGTCACCTTTTCAATCTCATGACCTATTGCTTGATACTCTCGTATGAATTGCAAAGCCTTATCTCTTCCTTGACCCAATCTGCGATCAGAAGATTTTGAAAGTGCCTCATCATGATCTACTTCAAAACACGACTCTTTGGTTGAAAAGTGGTGTCCAGCCCAGGCTACAGGACAGGACTCAACAAGAGTCATGATAACATAAATACAGCACAGTACATGATTGTCAATAATCTGAGAAAATATCAGTGTTGACATAATGCAAGGCCATGCGTCCAGATTGCTGACCATCACCAGGTTTATAAAAATCTGTGAGATGCTAACTGTCAAAGTCCCATATTCATTACCTGCTCATCAAACTCATACTCTGGCAAGAGGTAACACGAAGGGGTTAACTTACCTGGTTTCTCCAAAGCTATACCAAGCACCTTTCCTCAACACTACACCAACAGCTTCAGCACAATCTAACATGCACCCCTGCAACCGAAGACAACAAATGGTCATGCCAAAAGACATACAATACAATCAAGGACTTCTCTTGATAGTGCCAAGAATCTACTGGAAATTGAGCTTCTGTATAGAAAAGGCTTCTGTAAAGAAATCAAGAGAAAGGTGGCCAATTTATCAACCAAGGTCAAAAAACCAACCAAGCATTGACACAGCATATTCAGTACATCACGATATGTGTTGCTTTGCATTAAACATTTACAGGCCAGACTGTCATCATGTACCAATTGAACATACTTTTAATTCAAGAATACAATTTTGCACAGTTGTGTCCAAAGATGACATATTGCAACTTGTCAGACTTACCAATCTGCAAATGCCTTCTCCAAATATGATGTCAAACTCTGCTTGCTTATATGGCCTTGACACCTACAGTTCAATGGTTCTGCCACAAGTTGCTCAAATATATTCAAAGCAACTTTTTGCAAAATTATCATATCCACGGCAATTTTCATCCCTAACCGACAGTGGAATTGCTACATGTAATTTCTTTGCCTTGAACTGCAAACTTGATCAAATCTAAGAAGTGAACAATGTACCTTGCTTTTCTGCACTCGTACCCGAGCCCTTATACCTATGTCATCCTCGCCTCTGGGCTGTACACAATCACCCACTGATCAAGGAGATGTTCCTATTTCCAAAGTCGTGACCTTCCAGCATCTAAGATGATACTAAACAAGACACACCCCTGCAGCAAGAGTCCATGTATAGAAATTGGCATATATAGCAAGTAAAGAGGAGATGCAAGGCTTTGTGGGCTCACCGACTTTATCTTGCCAGCATTTCGGATCTCAAGGCGGAGAGAGGCAAAAAACTTAAGAGCTAAACCACCACTAGTTACCTCAGGGTTCCCATACATTACAGCCACCTGCACATATGAACTCATAAAAGTTATCAAGTTGCCAAAGAAACGCAATAAGGTCTGGTTAACAAGGTCTAATATCATGGCAGCCCTTCTGTATTCTGTAGAAAACTCAAAATACTTGTTGAGCATCTGAGATGTCAATCAATCCCACCTCACGGGAAAACTCGAAGCGCAAAACTGATGTTCGACAGAAACAACTACGATCGAATAAAGAACCACACTCACCTTGTGACGAATTTGATTAAGAAAGATGAGAGTGCATCCAGCACGTGCTGCATTAGCAGACATCTTCCGCAGAGCTTGACTCATGAGCCGAGCCTGTAGTCCCATCTGTTGCATTCCAATCTCTCCCTGGGATGTACAGTAACAAAATCAGCTATCAGCTAAGGTAATTAGCACTTTCATATAAATCACAGGTGCAAAAATGCACCCTCAAAGATCTGTACCTCAATTTCAGCACGCGGAGTAAGTGCTGATACAGAATCTATGCAAATGATGTCCACAGCTCCAGACCTGCACATTCGATCCGCAGCTGATAAAGAGAAAGTTGTTAGTAAGTAGCCTAGAAGAGATTCAACATAAGCTATTTGATGAGAAGAGCATAGCACACAGCAATTTTGCTTTAGAACATCTATGACCTCTTTTACTAGGGGACTACATACTGAATGTTCACACCACCTATGTAATGCACGAGTTTTAGGAAAGGGGTACTTACTTTCCAGGGCCATTTCACCGTTATCAGGTTGGCACACTATCAAGCTTTCCACATCAACACCTAAAGCTTTTGAGTAATACGGATCAAAGCAATGCTCAGCATCCACCAACATTGCATTGCCACCTCGTTTCTGGTTCTCAGAACATCACATTGAAGAAAGTGGACTAATGAGGATACAAATTAACCAGCAAAACAATATTGCAAACATTAAACACCATATCCAGCAGGCAAAGAAACATAAAAACTACCACAATGCAAACCAAGGACAGGGCTGACTTTTGAAAATCACAAACGCTGATTAAAATCAAATTGATACCAGCAAAGCACCAGTGTCTTCCTCATGCATATTCATACACCAATGATTATCGCAATAGGTCCAGGAATACACCACAAACAGCTACTAACCTGAATTTCGGCTATAGCATGAAGTGCCAGTGTTGTTTTGCCACTACTCTCAGGCCCATAGATCTGTCACGGCACAACAATGTTCAGGCCAGATATGAACAGAATGGTCTATCAATCAGCATTTGTTCTTGCTCAATAATACCAGAAATTGGTCCTTTCTGTAGAGCAGTTATCTATACACAATATTTAATCTACCAATATAGCTTAAGACCAAAGAATCATGAACATCCCGCTAAACCCTAAACCCAAGGATGAGCAGGGAATTAAATGAACCTCCACAATGCGCCCTCGAGGAAGACCTCCTCCTAGTGCATAGTCCAAAGTGAGGCAACCGCTTGGGAAGGTCTCTCTGGAAGAGCACCCACTCAATCACATACAACTTTCTAAAAAATATGATTCCTTTTTCCCTCTCTAGGTCACTTGCACACAAAACATATTAGCTGCGCAGAATGGACTGTCGTCAATGGCTCTTTGCACTGAATTGACGAAATTAGTAGCAGGCAAAAAAAATGCCAGAACTGACATGAAAACAAGACACAGAAATAAGTCAGAGTCAGTGTCTCGCAATGATTCCCCAGGCAACCAGGGCTAGCCAAGAGGAACGATTATAACCTACACAAGAGCTCCACCAGCACTGCCAAGCCTGGTCACGCTCCCCTTGCCAAATGAACCATTGATGTCACTCATAGCGGCCTCCAACGCTTTTTGCTGCCAGACAAACACAGGGATAAAATTCAAGACCCTCACACTAAGTAAAATTAGTGATTTATGATCCTTCACTTCGTCACCAAACGAAGCATACCAAAACTCCAATAACAGTATTCTTTCTCCTGTACGAAAGATGCAAGGCAGATTTTACGGAAATTCTTGTAGGGGAGTATTTTGCATATTTCTGCTCTCATAGTACATTTAGTATCTGCTACTGCCATACCCTCCATCCATCAATCCTTGACAAAGGTTAAACCTCTGAATATCATTCTTCCAGAAAATGAGTTTAGGGTGAAGGAGACATGTCGGCCTCACTGTTGGCCGGCTAGCACACAAGAAACGCAGCGAACAAATATCACGAAATGTCTGTAGAGTAAGACACACTCCTCTTATTCATGGTCAGCAAATGCGGTTTGAGATCATACCCTGTCGGAAGAATGATGGTTGGCTTCAGTTTGAAAATCCTCCGGGTCGACATCGGAAGATGTTCGCTTGGCTTTCGCTCGCACAGCCGTCCCCTGCTGCTGATACCTTGTTCCAACATTGCCGTTGCAGCAAATTGTTCGAAGTGAGCCCAATTTCAGTGTTTGCGCCAACCGCAGTTTCCTGAGCCCTACTGACCCAATCTCCACCTGTTTCGCAAGAACATCCCTGCCGCGTTCGATAACTCAGAATCAGAGACAGACAGACAGCATCAACAACAAAAGCTCAATTTCACTCCTCCCTCCACACGCCCTAACCCAGACCTACTTACACCTACATTTGTCTGAATTCTAAACGGAATTGTGCAATTCCAAGGGATACAATTGATACTTGTAAACAACTACCAAGGATTCACCAATTAGGACGTTCAACCCAAATACCGCTGAATTGATGGAGCGGGAGTGGCATAGATACCGAAATTTCATCATCAAATAACAACTCCATCAAGAAAGATTAATTCTCCTAGGAATGAATGAGGGAGAGAGGGATGGTACCAGGAGGAGAAGGGAGGAGCGGCCGCCATCATGGCGTAAGTTGAAGTTAAAGAAGGAGGAGGAGGAAGAAGCAACAACAGCAGCAATGATGTGGAGAGGAGGAGGATGAGGGAAAATAATAAGAAGATGAATAAGTTGTTGTCGATGGATGTCACAGGCTGCCTCACTCGCAGTTGAAGTTGATTTGCAGGAGACGACTACCTACCTATCTTTCCATGCTACTGACTAAGCTACCAATGAGAATGTTGATGTTGTCGACATTGGTGTGCTTGTCGCGGTGGCCACGGCGGTGGTGAACGCGAATGAGCGACTCTCCCACTCGACGCCATCCAGACTTACATACGAAGTGTAACTTAACTTCGGAGAGAAGGCACCAAGAGAGGAGGCCTTCCATGTCCACCGCTCAAACGTCAACGCCAACACTATACCGAATTTGGTATCTCTCCTACCTTACTGCCTATCACACTCTAGGGCCCAATTTTGAATGGGCCTTCTAGAAGTAGAGAAAAAACCAACGTGATGTTGGTCATCAGTTTAACATAACATTACTCAACACCCAATGTTTATTTAGTGGACCCTCGGAATATAACAGTCGGGTGTTTGAAATGTTGAGCAGGAGACATAGCTTTCCGAGCATCCGACTATTATATTTTGAGGGTCCAGTGGAAAAACAGTAGGTGTGGAGCAATGTTATGAACCCTTAACGGAGAGGGGATGTGTTTATAAGGGATACATGATGATTGGTACGAACCCCCAACAAGTATTGAAATAATGTTTTGTTTGGTATATGGTGATGAATATATATTTAGTAAAATAATAATAAAATAAAAGTGAAAATAAAGCAACATGTGATAATGATTCTTGGATATATGTGATATGCACTTGATCCTCAAGTCAATTATACGAGTGCAAATCTTTTTATAAATCGTTCTACATATATGTATGCTCCAATTAAAATAATGTTTAAGATGAATGTGCTAAATTTATATGGTATCCCTTTTAACATTATAAGCCAAAAATATCAAGAAGTAAACTTAAATCCCTTTGTATGACATCTTCAAGCTCATAATGGGCCTCTCGGACCTTTAGGGATTAAGGTATGCAAGCGTTATTAGGTTACTTTTCTTAATCTAACACCTACTAGTATATTTGATTCAATGAATGGGAAGAACCGACATCTAGTTACATGCCAACCGGTTGGGTTGGCCAAATAATTGGTTGGAATGAAGGTATGTCAGATGAACAACCGACATGAAATCAGACCTACCGGATATAAGTTGGTTTAGGTTTTAAGAGCTAGATAATTGCCTCTAAGCTTGAGGGTAAAGGCGGATATCAGCTAGTTGCTTTTTGTGGGGGCCGAATACCAGCAGACCCAAGAGGGTATCGGTTGATTATAATCCGGCCATCATCTAGGTGTTAGTATGGATGTTGAACAAAGGGGTCCAAGTTGTTGCGTCTCACTTGCTCTTTGCTCCGATTCCAACTTTCACGAGTCTGCTCTTTGCTTCCCACTTCTTTGCAAGTCCGCTCTCCACCTCCGTTTCTATGCTCTCCTTTTTAGTATGCATAACCTACCCTTTAGTTTTCACTTTATCGACTTTGGCGACTTTGGCCTTGGTATGGAAGTAGCCTTCAAGCCCTAGTATGAGCCTCAAGTTGATGTGCAGCCATGAACTTGAAGCCTTGTGGACTCTGGTGGGTTTAGTGGACGTAGTGTTGGGTTTCGGTCAGCATGTGTTGGCTTCAAGGTGACTTGCAATTGGACCTATCTAGATAAGGTCCCAAACTTATGTCTTGTTTGGTTTTGTGTATGGCTTTCTTTTGTTGACATTAGTCTTGGTTTTACACTTTGTGTTGTTCTTGGTGTTTTTATTGATGGTCTTGGTGAAGTGGTATTGTTTTTGTTGTTCTAGGTAATGTTGTTGTTGTTGGAGGTCATGGTCTAGGATTTCATGTTGGTCTTCTTGTGGTGTTCCTCTTACGTTTTTTGCTCATCTTGTGGTGTTTATCTTGAGATGTAGTTGCTCTTGTTTTTCTTGTGATGTTCTTTTTAAATTATTGTTGGTCTTGCTCATCATGTGGTGTTTATCTTGAGATTTTGCAAGTCTTATTCATCTTGTGATGGGTTCTCGATTCACCACTCCAAAATACGTTGAGAACCCACCCTCCCCTGCCTCACTTCTAATGTGATGTTGAGGATAGGAAATAATGTGGATCGATTTTCTAAAAGAAAAAAACATCAATGGAAATTGATGTGGATGGAGAGTAAAAACCCTGAGATGTGTCCACTCTTCAAGCCAAAACCCCATTCCATTCCATTCCTTTTTAAACAACTTATTCATCCATGATAAGATTGAAATGAAATCTTAGAGTGGCTCACCTTAAATCTTTAGAGAAGAATTAGGCACTGTGGATAAATATTTGCCATAGGCCACAATCATTACATGTCCTCAAAGTTGGAGAGTAAAGGGAAATTATAGTGAACTTTAGTTCAATATGGGTCTGGCACCGCAAACCACACACTGATTCTAGTGTACATTCTACCTCAATAAGGGAAGTGGGTCTTAAATGGACACCTTGCTCTTTGCACCCATTACTTGAAGGATGTGGAATACACAATTAGTGCAAGGTGATTAGCAAATCCAATTAGTGCCATTTTCCTCATGATGTTTGGAGCTCATATTAATATCCCGGTCATTGTCGATGTGAAGATTCTCCAAGTTATTAAATGATCATGTAAGTTCCTTCATTTATATTGACTATGACGTCTAGAATGGTTAATAATTTTCAAACACACAATCTATTCTCTTGTCAATATGTGTCTTTTGGGTGTCCATTCTTAGATCCACACCCTACAATTCGCCATTCAAGTATGGGTGTCCGTCTAAATGAGGCACTAAATCAAACACATCTACTTTAACAATATAAACACTTTTGTCAACCAAATAGTTTCAATTCAAATTTAATTTGATAGTATGATTGCGTCATCTGCAATATCAACACATTTTGAGGGGTTTATATTCATCATATTTTCAAGTTAGTCTATTCCACAAGATTCACAAACTTAGTTCAAGTAACAAGCTTGTTTGAGGAATTGTATGAGGATTTGTCTCTTTGATATCACAAGTATCCTTTGATTCTTTGATTTCAACCCTAAGGTCCAGATCGATTTTGAACATAAGGTTTGTCTAAGATGAAAGGCTTAATAATCTCTAAGGTCATTTCTCAAGAATTAGAAATTGTTGGAATTGACCCAAATGTGTCATCCATACAATTGGGAATTATACCCACACTTTTGATATGGAGTTGGGGGCTTATGTTGGGTTTACATTTGCCGTTTGTTGAGGATAATGGCGGGAGAGGCATCTGACGGCCTTTGTATGAATGTGGATTTGCATATTTGATGTGGATGGCAATTGGAAGTGGCTAGTAAGGTTCGTGCAAGTTTGAAACTTCATGTACAGTACACCACCACATTGGCATGTGGTAATAACCATAAGTGAGAGTATGTGCAATTCTAGATTGCTTCAATTGTTGCAATAAGTGGAAGTTTGTTTTTTTAATAATAAAAATCTATGATCTTTTTTTATAAGATTCCCCCGAATGGTTGGTTATGGGAATCTCTCATACTAGAATGTGAATTCAATGTAATAAAGTTAGATGTTGTAGGACGGACAAACAAGTGAGGAGGGTATTGTGGGTTTTGTGACCGTAGATCATAAATTTTTGTCAATGTGAAGATGTCCACTGGCATGCGCATGGTTGGGCAAGGGAAGAACATTGCAGAAGCTAACTTGGTATAGTGTTCCACGGGCTCTTCAAGGGATGATTTGCCGTTGGTGATGCATTTCCATATGGTGCAGTGGTTAGACATAAGAAGTTCCTTAATATGGTCCAGGCCTTTGTTGTGCTTATCATTGTGGAGACCATGAATGGTTAGGTGGGGTGCATTTGGCAAGGATGTGTAGCCATGTCAATTTGCGCACTCTTGTTTTGCACATGGGGCAACATTGGGGGTGTGGGGATTTGCTAGAGCTGAAAGCAGTGTTTTCGGCAATTGCCCATGTATTTTTGCATTATGCAAATTGAATGTTTGAGTCATTTGAGGGGCAAGAACACAAAATGCAAAAGGTGGTGTTGGTCATTTTTGTGGATAATAAGGTGTTAGTTGGGGATGGATTTGTTTGTTAGGTATTGTTTCTAGAACTAGCTTGGACCCGTGCCGCCCCTGTTTGTTGCACCCGTGCAAATGAATTAATATCCCATATGAAATTCAACCATACACTCATGCGACCATATGCCCATGTACATATGCCTTCCATGCCCGTGAGTACCTGCCAGATGCATGTATGCCCATGTCCATGCTCATAAAACCCCATGATCCACCACCATGCCCCCATAGAGCACTTTAAAATATTTTATTTTTGAAGTTTAATTCTTTATGTGTGCGGATTGAGTTGCACCTCAGTTTAACATTGGTTGCAACTTGCTACTCATAATTGTAACACCTCTCATAGCAAGTGAAAAACTAGGAGCCCAAAACATAAAATGACTATGCCCTATTAAAAATCATAAGATACACAATTGGTTTGTTCAACGCGGCAATATACCTATGGGTAAAGTGGCAAAGAAAGATGGTTCTAACCAAAGTTGGAGTCATCAGGAGTAAATTTTAGGATCTCGAGAGCAAGCCCCCCAAATTTATTGACAAACACTCAAGTGGGGCTCGGGTGTTGCCAATATCTAAGGTGATCGACAACAATGAAGAATTGGTGTGGTTTACCGCTTTCCAATTTCATTACTACGTACTTATAAAGTTCCATGCATGTATAAGAATTGCCTAGTACATGGCTTGTGCACATGCATTTATCATGAGATAAGGTTGGTAGGTGAATAGATAGGTTAGATGTGTCAGGTCAATAGCCATTGCAATGTTGTTGATAGGTCCACCACCCGTGTGGTTATAAATCATTAGTTACATTGTATAGGTGGGTTAGGTGAGTGGGTAAGCCAACCATATAACATTCTCAAAAAGCAGATAGATGAGCCTTTGTGTGGTTGAGTAATAAACCCTCAATTAATATTCGTTTTGTTACAAATTGGAAATGAAATGTGTGCGCCATCCATAATCACACGGATTATACATGATATAGATGTTTGAACAATTCAATTGAATAATTTTTTGTTATCTTGATGAGTGTTGTCATTTGTGCAAGGTCGCAAATCCATCTTTTAATTTAGGAGATTGCACAATTTAAATATTGAATTGGTCACAAAAGTTGAAGATTACATGTGAAGGAGAAGTCACAAACATGTGGTAATTAGTGTAACACCTCTAAATTACCACCTCACATGATTGAATAGACACCACATCACCTTACTTTCTTGTGATGTGGCATGTTATTATTGCATTAGCAAGGAAATTGAAATTGTCTAGTGTTGGGCATATGTGGATCTCATGTATGTATTCATTGTACATCATAATTTGGAAGGAGAATATCAAGTATAGCATGCATGATTGCTAATTGAAGTTAGACCTCTAACCTTGAGTTGGACACCCTAACTTACTTCAAGCTCCTTAAGTTTGAATAACTTTCATGCTTGATCATTTGCAACATTTGCTTTGAAGAGGGCTTTGAAGCGGGAATAGAGCTCAATGTCATATCACAATAAAATGTTGTCAACTACATAAATATAACTAACACCAAATTATTCAAAGCACCAATGATTAAAGGTATAGTTTTATCATGTCCATAGAAACGTGTGAAGTTGCAATGGTTTTAGTCATGGTGGATGTTAAATTCTCTTAATGTATCTCAAGAAGATGTAGTTGTAAATAATTTAGCTGCAATTTAAAGCCTACAACTTGTATACATCTTCATGTAGTGAGTTGCTCCACGTTCTTTTGTTTGAGTCATATTAGCCCTCACCTTCAATTTCTTGAATGCCAAATCTTTGTGTTGCATTAATTTATTATCACAATGTTTGAAAATGTACTTGCAGCTTTATTATAATGAAAAACCATCAATGCATTTTATATTGACATTGATCAACATTATTTTTTGCCACATTTCACCAACAAAATTAAGTTTCTACTATATGCATATTGTATAATTATTCTTTGCATCCTCAATTGGCAAATAGCAATTGACTTGAAAGGGTTTAAGCTCTATATGAGGTTCAAAGTTTTGGTAGGTTTGGCTTCTTTTGTTAAAGTTTTGTTCAAAAGTCATTCCATGTTATATACATCATAAGGTGCAATCAACTGTCAATCTCAACATAGTTAAAAACAATTTAAAAAAATCATTAAAATTAGGGTTTCAACACACAAATATATCTTCAATGTTAAAGAATTGTACTCAATATTTAACACGACCCCAATGTTCTTGTCGATGTAGATCAATTGCAAAGATAGTGGCAAGAATATAAGACAACTTCACTCCAAAGCATGGCACCCAAAAAAAGTTCAAAGGTGGAGGTAGCCATGCCTAGCATTGATATGGATCGAGAAATTGCTATACCAATTGCAGAGGAATTATTGAAGAAGTTGATGCAAAAGATTTTACATCCTCCTGACCCAAATGCTTGGAAAGTGAGTGGATCTATTCTCCAATTGAATTATGTGTGTCTAAATGAGCAAAATAACTACACATGCCTAGAGTTTGATCATAAAGAATAGCAGCATATAGCCATAGAAGCTATTCGTTTTCTTTCCAAAGAGGTTGTGTAAACTGATTTCTTTTACTTACACACCGTGTGGAACATTGAAATCTTAAGAGCACACGAGGCCCAACGAAGGGCTTTCCAAAATTTAAGCTGAATTTTGCAATTATTGTACCATTCATAAAATTCATGTTTATTTAAGTTGAATCTTTGATTCACAAGAATCTCATATATTGAAGCAAGAAATAAGCATTTGGAAAATGTGCTTCTTCAATTTGAAAAAATCCACCAAAGTCAAATGGTCTGCCAAAGTCCATGGATCTACAAAGAGTGCATCTCCATAATGAAAAAACATATCAAATGAAAACTTTGCATATTTGTAGGGTTGAGTTTTTTCCATTCTAGGCTGATAATAGTATTTAAATTTAGAAAATGAAAATCTATTAAAACAATAAATGTTTTTGGAGGACTTACTTTCATTGTCAAATTTATCATATGGTTAATGTTGATGAGTGAACATTATATTTGAATTTAAGCTACAAGTGGTGTCAATTAGCAATGAGCACATAAAAAAGAAAATTATCAAAATATAGAAGTAGGAAATTGAAAAACATTATAATATATTACAAAAATCTATAAACACTTAAGAATTGATTTTAATTCACAACTCTCAAATGACATGGATTGATAGGGGAACATATTACATCTACCATGCATAAATCAATCAAGTAAAAAAAATCATAATACTTCTTCATATGTCAAATGAATTATGTGGTTGAATTCCATGGGTCTAGACAGATGGACTTGTAGATTGGGTGGCAAAGAGGACCAAGAAGTGGAGCCCCATACGAGCACCCCTCCATGACCACCGGAAGACAATTGAGCGCATCCCATGGGGTCTTTTCCGCAAAGCAAATCTCCTCACCAATGATGTGAATTTGCACAAGCCATATGTCCAATTCCCAAATCTCACTCTTCCTAAGCCATCCAAAAGATACTCCCAAGTGGCAGCCCGGACCTTAAGTTGGAGAGCCCCCGATGAAGGTCTAATTGAAGGCTATGACGATGTTGAAGGGAAAGATGTGTTGGCATTGCCAGATGAAGCGACCATGGTAAGTTAACAGTGACAATATTGATACAACTTTTGAATGAAGATGTCAAGTTTTTGAATTGACCAGGCTATTAGACGTGGTCAAAGTTCTTGGTCATAATATAAACTTCATTTGCCTCTACAAACATGCATAAGGTAATTGTGTTCCCTCTCTCTCCCGCTCACTCTCACATTAACACACGTTTTGTCAATTCTAGTGTGATTGTGAATTGTAGTAAGTAAACCATAAAGAGAGGGTGGGGAGGCCGAGGAAGGTTACAAATGTTCAACATCCTCGCCACTTGCAACTATTGATCCACATGCCCATAAAACGTGGGAAATCAATGCTCAATATATGGGTCATGATTCTCAACTTTCTAATATACCTATTGATTGTGGGCACTTCATGTTGCATATATGATGTTGTTTAGAATTATGTGTGGGGTGATCATTTGCTACAAAGGGATCTCCAATTTAAGGTAATACAGCACAAGGGTTGTGCCCCGAGTGGCATGACTAAGATGAACAATGCCTATGGGATTCATTTGCAAGCTTGGCAAGTAGATTATGCTTTTGTGGAAATTTGCATTTGCCAACCTACCAAAGTACATTCTAATATGTGTTGGACATATTGGACCGTAACACACTACAAATTAAAACATTAGGTACTTTGCATATGATGACCATTGAAATGAAATGTTTTTTTTCCTTGAAGTAATTTACACAATAATCAATTGAGCTTCTTTATTTATTTACTTATTTATTTATAATCACATTAACCAACTATGAAATAATTTCACGTACATGTTGATAAACATAGCCAATACATGACTAAATGTCTATTGCATATTTTGGCATTGTCGTGATCATGTAGGTGGACTCCCAAATTTTAGGAGGTGAGTTACAAGTTGATTATGAGGAAGATGCAATTCTACCTCCCAAAGAACATGAAGGTGAAGAGGTTGTGATGTTGGATCAACATACGTTTGATCGCCTTGAGGATTTGGGTGGAGATTTAGATGAAGCTCTTCAAATGACAGAAGCCGTTCAAATGGCAGAAGCCATTCGACTTGACCAAGTTTGTCACCCACCATAGCCAACATGCAAAGAGGCTCTTCAAAGTTCATTCATGTTTTATTCCTTAGGGTGTTGACATTCTGTTTTTGTTGTTGTCGTCGTCGTTGGGCATTATCTGATTTTATGTTGCATGCTTTATTAACCCATTGTGCGCACATTCAAGTTTTGTGTGTATCCATGTAAAATGGTTATCCTAAATCCTAAATCTTAAACCCTAAACCAAAATGCCCTCCACCAAAAGGTGGCAACAACCTATAGGCAAAGAGATTCTTCATTCATGGTTGCTTCCAGGGAAGTTGACATATTTATCAATCTATCAATCAATTAATCAATCAATCAATCTATCTATCTATATATATATATATATATCTACTACACCCGTGATACATTGTACTTGTAAATATATTATTGTTGTTTGCAAACAAATCATTTTGATGTAATGAAATAAGTCCATTTCAAATAATGTGCTCTTGAATATTGCTTCAAGGCCAACCACATCTAGTCACATTTAATGAATAAATTACAAAACTCTGATGTATGATGATTCTATTGTGTTGAATACAAAAATAGAAATAAAAATAAACACCTTTGGAAGGTTGGTACATGCCTTCTTGCAAAACAATATGACATTACTTGAGTCTTGAGGAGAGTGAATTTCTTAAATAGGCACGAATGGTGAAACCCAAGGAATTAGCTTAGAGCCTATGGAAACTCCAGGGTTAAGTAGCCTAAGGTTGGAATGGTGCTAGGGTGGCCCAAGGGTGACATTCCTAACACTCAATTCCAATGCACCTTACCATTTTATTACCCACCCATTCATAGTGAGTTTGTCTAGGTATTTTCAATCAACCATATGGGAACCTAAGGATAGATTGGTGTGAGTTGGCTTACCTGCAAAAGTTCAAGGAGTTTACCTTTAAATGAGACAATGTGCAATGAGATCCCCCTAACTCTTGTGATGTTTTCATGGATTTATAATATAGTTAGACCAACTCATAGAACAAGCAACACAATAGATCTTGATTGACAACATTAGAGCCATTTATTTTTATTTCTCATTAAGCTTGTCGAGTGCCTTCATCTCATCTTTTTTAATATAAGAAAGAAGACCAAAAACGAAATTAGATACAAATGACACACCACATGTCTATATTTTGTTGAATGACCAAATTTATTGGAAGCAAAATTTACATTCTATGTATATGTAGTCATTTAAGAATATGAGAGATATTGGTATTAACATTTTAGGAAAGACTTGAAGACCGTAAACTAAGGCCATGGAGATCTTGGTCGTGGAGACAATCTGCGAGAGCTCCCATCCACGACCACCCACAAATGGAAAAACTCATTATGTGGAGGCGATTTGCAAAATTGGAGTTTGCAAGAAGGTCAAAGACATCGAAGTTGAGATTTTTGCCGGAGCCTGGCCAAGATTGGAGATTGCTCCCGATCGAAGAGCGAGAGTTGTGGAGACTACAAATGCCAGCTGCTCAATATGTCATGGTTTGAATCTAAAACCTTCTCAATTCATAGGATAAAAATGATTGCTCTTTATTTAAACTCTCTCTCTCTCTCTCTCTCTGGAAATGCCATTTAAATTGAATTTTTAAGTTCATAACGTTATTTTGCTATGGCCAATAATAAATGTATATGTTGACTATAGGAATGCAAACTCCTTGAAAGAATGATGCGAAGAATCAATTTCTTGACCAATCCTCGTTATAGGAGGGAACCACAACGTTTCAAGGTAATGCCTTTTACTCGAGGTTCTAAGTTATCTTTACATGAATATATTTCCAAGTTATAGATACGATGTATCTTTGTGTGCTATCTTGTTTGTAAAAAACAAAACAAAAACTCAATTATGTACCATAAGTATTCATTATATTGGTTATGACCTCTAAATGAATACCAATTGGCATAAGAACTCAAATCTTAAGACCTAAAGCACACAATAACTTATGGTATGTAACAACAATTGAAACTATTTTACATGTAAAATCTACAAGTTTTGGCTATCTTGCATATGTAATGTTGATAGGTGTTGCATTGTTTATTTGCACAGATTTAAAGTACCACATGAGTAGTATGATCCACAAACTTGTTGAGATGGCAACTTAAAATACACCTTCAGTGGATGACAAGTACTTCAGGCATTGGAGATTTATCGCCAAAAAGACCTTGCCATACCTTTGCCATATTGGATTGAGGTGCCAGTTGAAGGCCCAGTGGAGAATGGTCATCTTGATCCACCTATTGTGGTGTTTGATGGATTTGGTGAGCCAAAAAACCTAATACCAATGATAATACTACTATTGCTATTGGTTGACCCAATATACATGAACCTTAAGTGTCTTTGCATCTACAAGCAATTGTGACCCCTAAATGATAGGCCAATACGTAAGAATTATATAGGATTTCATAACTCACACGCTTTGAATAAACATAATAATACATATTACATAAATTTTAACCCTTTGATCATCAATGATATTCATGCCTTAACATGTTAAATAGTAAGGTTGTAGTTGAAAGTCATATAGTGATGAATCAACAACTTCAAGCAAACTTCATTGTTTTGACATAATTTATAAAAGTTCAAGTGTTTTGTTTTTTAGATTTTGTTGTTTGAGGGTGGGGGGGAGTGCATTTACTCTTGGAAGTGGTTGAATCAACACAAATAACATAAATGATAAATATGTGTAGGTTTGTGTGGTTTGGACTATTGTGCGTTTACCATATGGGTTGATTATGATACTTACTCCCAACAATATTGATGATTTTCAGCCCAAGTCTAGCATATAAAATCTTGGACTTGACAAATTTCATAAATTAATATTTAATGCACATGCCAAGTGTTGGTTGCAGATGTATGAAGCACATGATGTTACAAATTTGTAGGTTACGGTGTGTATGTTGATGCTTAGGCTTGTTGAATTTGTTTGCAGAGGCTGGGAAGGTGTATGTTGCACATTTACATGTTGTCAATAAAAGCCCTTGGAGCCAACGTTTGAGGTGATTTTTATTTTTTACATATCAAATTTTCCAGAACCTTCCTTGACAAGCAAGTTAGGGTAATGGAAGGAAAATCCAAACATTAACCAATATTTGGGTCCATTTGAACCTTCATTGGAGATGGAACATGGATAGAACAAGATGGAACTTGTTGAAGTAAATTTTCCTAAGCAGAGAGCAACTAAGCCATGTACTTGTTGGGAGAATCATCAAAACAAGGTCATATATTTGATGGAAACACAAAATGAGGAGTCATTAGAGCCATTAAGTCCAAAGTTTTGAGTCCATGCAACTATTGAAATCCTAGACTTTTCCATTTGTGGCCGGTGTTTTGAACAAATTTTTTTTCCATTCATCATAAGGTGTGGATCAAAACCTAAACCCTAGACTTTAAACCTTAAATTGGTGGAGAATTTCAAGTTTGGTACTTCAGCTTTTAACTCTCAATTATATATTAATAGAATATCAATCATTTTTTATATTGATTTAGGTTTATAAAGCCAAAAACAAATGATTTCCACATGACATCAAAAGAAGTACCATTCCAAGGAAAGATCTTGATATCCGGCATGTTTTGCAAGTTTGAGATCACATACACACCAAAGACAGTGAAGGAAGTGGAGGATGAAATGCTTGTGCTCTCAGAGATGGATAAATGCATTGTGCATTTGGTGTCGATTAACCCACTCCCTACAGTTGTATTCCCACCTTTCTTAGACCTTGGCATTTGCCTCACAGGCCACTTGGTCACAACTTCTTATCATTATGAAAGCAAAGGAGCAGGAGGTCATTTTGCCATGCTTGGTTTTAGCGACGACTTGGAATGGAACTTTATTGAAACTGAGTGGAATCAAGATATCCGATGGAAAGATCTCCAAGAGTACTACATTAACAACAATTTTGTCTTGTTTGCGCCATTCCTTGCATATCCAAGGATAGTCAAACTTGAAAAGGATCAATCGCAAGAATTAATAGTTTTATTTAGGCCTCCAAAAGCAGGAAAATACACAGGTGTGCATATGACTCTTCCAAAATTTTGGAAAAAATGATTATATATATATGTATGTATGTATATATATATATATGTATATATATATACTTTTTTTTGGAGGGCGGAGAGAGAACATAATTAGACAAAAACATACCATTTTAGGTTACCTAGTTTAGACAGCAGGGCCGAAAAACACTAGAGTCTTGATTGAATATGAATCTTTGAGATACTTAGGTTAAGCTGATTTTAAATTACATTTGAAAAACATGCTAATGAAACCACAAATTTAGAGTATTTTTATAATAAAAATTCAAATGATATCAAAAAACCCTCTCATAATTAAACACAAGTATGATGATTCTTTTGAGTAGGTGTATTACAAATAGAAACCTCCACGGGACGACATTGGGAGGTTGTTGTCAAAGGTCATGCTGTTGACCTTCAAATTGATTGCACGAGACTTGATGGTCGTGAATGGAGGCTTGGAGAATTCGACCTCGGTGTAAATTTTGGTGATGGTTGTGTCGGGGGAACGATATGTCGAAACCTGACAATCTATAATCATTGTGAAATACATGTTCGATATTATTGGAGAATATCGAGACAAATGGAGGTATCTTTGTCTGGGAAGGTGTTGCAAGAACAAGAAAAAGATACAGACACAAAAGAGGTGTGTTGGGAGGCCGAGCGTGAATTTGTTGCGGATCCCATCTTTGGGTTTTTCCCGGCATTGGTTGAGACAAATATAAGCATGAAGTTCACACCGCCAAATATGATCAAATACATGTCTGTTGCTCGTTTGTATGTTGACACCCGGATGGACCTACCCCTTGCTTCCAATGAATGGAAGAAATTCAGGGATCAATTGTTTAGATTAGAGAATGAGATTCAAAAGGAATCAAATGGGCGACAACAATATAGATTCACAAACGAAGAATATGCAGTGAATCAAGTAGATAATATGGGCAAGATTTCCAAACTATTTGAGGTAAACTTGTTGGGTGTGGGAGTCCATTTGGATGTATCAATTCTACCCCCTCTTATTGTGGTAAGTGGCGGCCTCACCCTAGGCACCGTCCGCAACTTCAAGATTGTCCTAAGAAACAATAGCCCATCCAATGTTCACTTCTCATGGGAGCGCCCAAGGACCCCCTCGAAGAGTGTGCTCCCACGCCGCAAAAATGGTGTCTACTTGCAACCGTTAACTGGCATGGTTGTGGCACATGGCAATCAAGACGTGCTTGTGATTTTGAAGGCATGTACCATCGGGGCGATAGAGGCCAAACACTCGTGCCATTTCACCAACCCAACCGGTCAAGGAGAAAGGTCTCTTCTTCTCCAAGTTGAAGGTCATGTGCGGGGTCCTGTTGTTGCCCTTTCTCCACCAATGTTGGATTATGGTCTTGTCCAGGTAGAAAACATCGTTTGATGCTAATTTGCTATAGATATATTTAATACAATTGTGTTGCATGCATGTTAATGTGTTATATTATAATGGCATAAACATGTTTGAGTAAATTAACTACAAGGGCCACCAAATATTCACATATTACATCATGGTGAGTTCATTTGAGAATCTTGGATAGTGGTGTCATACATGATGTGGGTTGAATACAAATAAATACAAGTGCTTCACATGTTGAGTCTTCCACCATTATTGTGGAGACTAATTAAAATGTGATAAAAAATACATTAGATATATAAAGTTGTGATACATACATTCTTCAATATTAAATATAGGTTGAAAATGCTAAGTTTGAACTAAATTCAACTTTAAATATTGATTGATAGATGACATCCTTATAGTTCCACCTTCAAGGCAATTAAAAATTACATCTAGACGGTCACACATCTTTCAAACTTGCATTCCTAGTCAAGCAAATGAATTATGATTCACCATTAGTGGATCCTTGATCCTATATACTTATCGTTTTTTGTTGGGATTGTTGCTCAGATTGATAGTACATATGACTTGAAGCTCACAATAACTAATAAGAGTGGAACAAGGGCTCACTTCAAGCTTTACTCTAGCCCTGACCCTGAAGAAGATGCAATATTAGGTGGCCGTGACAAACCCGTGGCACTCTCTACATATGGTGATGCTTTACAAATGTTCAAAGATGGCGTCCCCCTCACAAAATCAAATAGACAAGTGGAGCACAAACGACTAGTTCCAAAATTTTTGCCACATGGGCCACTGCCTGTGGTCAAGATTCGAAGGGTTTGGTATCCGACGGGCCCACCCTACCCGGAAGATGACTGGCATCAACACCTTGCTTTTTATCCAAGTGCCGGAGTGCTTGAACGACATCAATCACGCAGTGTGAAGGTTAGATGTCCAATCGTACAAGATTGTCTATGCATGGCACCAAGAGACGGGACCCAAAATCCTTAAACTCCAACTGTAAACTCATTCAAGGGGGATGAATTATTTTTAGAGATCAAAATATATAATCTAATCTTGTGTTTTATGAAAATCAAGGCCTACATCCCAAAACATGGTGAATGGGATGTGGATGGGATGTTAATGGAATCTAGGAGGTCAAGTCGTCACGCCTATGGTAGATTGTGCATTATGGTGCAAATTTTTTTTTTTTTTTCCTTTTCCATTGGACCTCGAAGATAAAGTATTTAGATATGCATAAATTGCAATGGGACATGTGGAAGTCGCTCCAACACTTCGCTCAAAGGGAGATCAATGCAACAAATTTGAACAAATATTTATGGTCACACCTTCATAAACTTGCATCAATTTCAGTTTCTTGACCTCATTTCTTCACACCCACTATTGAGAGCTAAAATTAAATTTGTCATTTTGTTATTCCAACAAAATGGAAGCATGGCAGTGACAACAATGGATCACCATCTTTAGGATAAAATTTCCTCAAAGAGGTCACCAATAATGGATCATAAGCATTTCCTTTAAGAGGTCACCAAAGTGGGATGCCTATGATTTAGAAGTCAATTTACAGGTAGAGAAGATTGAGTTTTTTGAGTTTTTTTCAATTAAATGTTGGAGTTCTACACCATTAATTAAATGGTGTGGAAAAATACAATAACACAACCTTCATTTGCTTCTTGAAGTACTTGAATTTCATAAAAATCTTTTACATTCCTCAATCTCTATAAGAAAACTAAAAGCTCTTTATTAAAAGGTGGTAGTAGCCTTGGACAAAGAGACTCCTCATTCATGCTTGCTTCCTCATGAAGCTGAAGGCTTTACCAATCTATTTATCTAGTACACTAGGAAGGTTCTTAACTTGATGTTGTGTCAATATACAAGTTATTTTAGAATTTACAGATTCCACATTGAATTTCATGTACATCTTATTGTAAGTGTATTGTTGAATTGTTTAGGTGGTGTTGACTGGCACTAAACGGGGATACCTCCGGTTGGCAATCATATGTGAGGTGGAGGAGTTGGGGTCCCCGACGAGCATGGTTGTAGCACGGGCGGAGGTTGATGCACCTCGAGTGGCAGTGCTCCCACCAATGATTGACCTAGGCATCCAATATTTGTATTGCGAGATTGAGAGGTTGATCACTTTGCGCAATTTGCGAGCATTACCAGCATGTTTTAGTTGGTGGAGTCAAGACGGGGTGGGTGACCACAAACACGTGATCATTCAATGGTCCCAGGTATCTGGGAAGATTCCACCATGCCAAGAGATCCACTTGACATTCAAATTTACACCACAAAGGTTAGTTCTCTCTCTCTCTCTCACTCTCTCTCTCTCACACACACACACACACTCATTTGCCAATCAATGTTCATATTCAAATAAAGGTGTGCATGGTTGTGACAAAATTTCAATATAAAAAAGACATTGGAGGGATGGAAAAAAAAACTAAGAATAAGTTTGTGTAGGCGCTTGTTAACATTGGTGCAAGGTTTGGTCAAATCATGATCATTGGAACTAAATTAGTGTGCGTGGATCAGGGTTTACAATAGAGCAACCATATCCTAGAATTTGTTAGATAATTTCAACGTTGAACTACATGTTTTAGTATTTTTAAACAAAGACCCAAAAATATATACACAACCTCGAAATAAATTACAACATCAATGAATTTGGTAGGGAGAAGAGGTGGAGATAAATTGTTCAAAGAAGAAGGAGGAAGGACGAGAGAGAGGTTTCAATCTATTTATCTGTTAATATTTAGACTACTTGTACCAAAGCTACACTAAATATGATATTTAGTATCACTTACTATTTGTATTTACACAATGCTATATCATTTTACTATTGACATGGCTATCTACCAAGTGAAGTTGTTAATGTGTTATAATGTCTAAACAACAAATTTAATATTTGGTGGTAAATTATGATACATATACAATAAATAAATATAGCATTGCATAATTCCAAATAGTCAATGACACTCAATATCATATTTAGTGTAGTCTTTTGATAGTGTGATGTATTCAAAAAATGTCCTTCTTCACATGTTATTGAAGTCATTATCCTCTTATGCTAATGAGTTTGTGATCCATGAAATGGACAGGTTGGGTCCATTCGAGTGCATTTTAGTGTGTGAGGTTTGGAAACAACAATTTCCTTTGGGTTTGCTACTCAAGGCTTACATTGTTGACATTCGAATAAGCTTTCACGTGTTCACGTTAGACAAAGAAGATGGACACCAATTGCCGGGGCGAGGTAATATTTTGGAGCGAATCGACGAGCAAAAGACTAGAGAACGGCTCCCACGACGCTCAACAAGTGACGGACGAAGGTATGAAACGCCGACACTTGATCCACCCGATGTCCCATGCTTGGACTTTGGGCGACGGAGTGCAGTGGGGAGGGTGCACTCGCTCAAGCTTGTGATCCGAAACCACTCACCTATTACAGCCAATGTGCAGCTCCGTGTCATGAACCACATGAGTGAACCCAACACGTCTTTGATCCGTGAGGAGCTATGGATGTTGGCAGCACTCACAGGGCACCTCTCCACACTAAACCCGAACCGACGCGATCCATTTCAATCAGCCATGAGTGAGAGAACAAGTCGTGTTCACCCTTTGCTTGGTCGTGAAGATGAATATCACTTTCGGTTTTTTTCGAGTGCCGGGAAGTCCATGTTGTGGCGCAAGATTGAAGGGACCATGCACCAAAATATGATCAAAGATGGCCGAAGCGTTGCATTTTTGTTATACCCATACCCGGCAGGTGTGCTCAAGGCATGGGCAGAATGGTCATGTGAGATTGTATGCTTTAGTACGCTCCCCGGCATTTACTCCGACACAATTGTTTGCAATGTACAAATGCTAAATCTTGAAATTAAACCATTTATTGGAATTAACATAGGTTCTTGTTCAAAGATTATTGGTGTAATTTGTTTTGTGATGAATGCTATTTCTTATCAATGGAGTTCTCATATGTTCTAGCATGAGCAATCTACTATAAAGATCTTTTAAAAAATCTTTAAAAAATGGCATCCCCAATAAAAAATTGTAGCACCTCATAATCATTATAATATTGCATAATGTATTCGAACAATGTTGTTTAGAGTGAGGGCAAGGAAACTAAATATTGTATACATGTGTTCAATAGTTCAAAACCTAATTTTAAGATCCCAAATTGCCGTAGGTTCATACACAAACCTACTTGAAGAGGGTATCAAATATCTTAACAATCACAAAGTGATCCAAGTTTTCTTAAGAATGTATGCAATTATGACACATATTCACCTTCATGTGTTAATTTGTGGGTTGAGCAAAAATTTAGACATTATGTATAGTATTACTTAAAAACAAGTGTATAAAGACCAATTCATTTTCAAATATGTACATATGTACAAACCTATAACATTTCACTTTTACATTGGAGGAAATTGAGTCCATGTTTAGGATTTTGGCATAAAAAATTCAAAATTAAATGAAAAAAAACCTCATCAAAGTGGAATTTAAGTTTGGGATGATATTTTGTTGGAGATGAGATTGCTTGATTTGATATCCAAGTCATCATCTTATCTAGCACCAATGTCCAAATGTATCCAAATAAGACCTATATATATTTTTAGTTGGTATAATCTCTTAAACTATGATATTGGGATGGTTAATGAAATATAATTTTGGTAAAAAAAATGGTTTTCACATATAAATTTCTATATTTTTCTATTTAAGTTGTTTGATTTTGTAAAAAACACCCTAAAAAACAATTCTTTGAACAATTATCAACATGTTTTGACCCAAAATATGTTGAATAGTTTTTTTAGGATTAAGATAATTTGAAGGGACCGATTTGTGGACAAAATTTCAAACAACTCTTTTATCATAAAAATTGTGTAGTTTATGTTGGCTCCCATGTCATTGGCTAGATTGGACGTCTTTCTCCATTCTACTTTCCAGTGGAGATTGAATTGGTGGGCAATCCACTCATCTCAAGAATTAATTACCTTGAGCCACGAGGTCTTCAAGACATTAAAGACACCCCGGAGCTTGTTTTGACATGGAACACAATGCCGGCGGGCAACCCAGTGGCGCGGAAAGCATTTTGGGTGTATAATTCATCGCCATTCCATATTAGTGTGGAGTGGGAGGTAATGGAGGCAAAGCCGAATGCAGAGGGTGCCCTTTTCACCATGTCTTTTGAGGTTGAGGAAGGTCGCCCTGAGATCCATGCCATGTTAGTGCCTGAGCGACAAGGCGAAGATTGGTGTGTACGCGTACGTCCCACCCATCAATTTCTCCCTATGCATGTATGTTTGTAGTCACATATTAATTTTAATATGGAGCTTACAAATTCTCAAATCTTGCACTATTTTATAGAATATAATATATTTCCTCAATTTTATCAGAAGTATTGTTTCAATTTACTAGTTATCATCAATATCACCACTTGCACACCTACTTGCACCATCTTCTAGAATATGTAGACATTTTTTTAGATTGTTTTTGTCAACATAAATTGCTTGGCTTTGTAGATCAATATTTTTTTCTTTATAGTTTATGATCTTTTTGATCACAAAATTCAAAGTTTATATATTGTTTTGAATGACTTTCATTCAAACTTGTGCAAGGATCAAGAGCTATCCACTGTACTGTACTTGCACCCCATCACTCTACCAAGTGATTAGATTGTCATGCAAAATTTTGATGCGCAAGTGAGTATAAACCAATTGCGGAGGTAGTCCATATATGATGGAATTGATGTAGGATTTAGGGTTTAGGGTCTTAGATGTGCACATTGTTCATTGTGCAGGTTTGTTTACAAGAGCATTTGGGTATTGACTATCAAGACAATGTGCGTGTTGTCTTTAAGGATTATTTGGATTCAATGATAGAGCCTACACCTTTCCGCATTGTTCCAAAGAAACAGGTTATCTTAGTCATATGTTAGTAGTTATCAATCTCTTGTTAGAATAGTATATAGAAAAAAAAAATTAAATGTTAACAATAATAACAACATTGTCATTTATGCATTTTAGTTTATGCTATTGAAATATGTTCAAATTTATGACCACTCGTATCATTATTATGAAAGACTGAAACTATGAAACACAAATTTGTATAGTATTGATAAAATATTATAAACTTTCATAAGTCCTCACAACATGGCTTTCACAACACTTGGTATACGTGATGTTATTGAATGTAGGTGATACTTGGAAGAAAAAGCTCTCAATTTGCGGTAACATTCCAATCCTTAGAAGCCACCACATTCAAGGCAACATTGGTAGGAAAAACACGAATTTTTGATGGCCAATTCTCGCGCCGTCTAGCAGCCCCGAAATTTGAGTTTGATAGCACTCTTGAGCCAATTGACAAACAATACGTCTACCGGCGGCCTTCCACAAAACATATTTGTGAACATGTCGTGACGTTTTTTTCAAACCGCACATCGCAATTCCAATCATTATTGGTCCACAAGACGTCATTGGAGGGTCACATGCATCTTGAGCAACTTGAGCAATCCAAGATGAGCAAGAAGGGCGGCCCGTGGGCTGACTTTGGTCGGAGACGATCCAAAGTTCACCGGTTGGAGCATGACTCTGACACCTCCGACGAGGAAGAGTCGGTTGCAAAGGAACTTCTCACTGAAGAAGCAAGTTACGCGATGTCCACCATTGACATACCCGATGCTCTCATTGTCGACGCATTCACTCCCAATGCCGAAATTGATCTCATCCAACCATTGCGTGTCACACTTGTCTTTCGCCTTCTTGTGCCCAAGTAAGCTAACCACCAAGTGCCTAAGGTCCTCTACACCACTAGAATGTGGATTCTACTAGGGTTAATTTTTTGATGCCAATGTGTTAATGGTATCATGCATACAGTGTGGATAAGACTTCATTTTAAAACTATTAGGGTAATCATACCAACACACATGAAGTTTCTCAAGAGGGATAGGGTATGATATTGGATGGACTTGATTCTGACCCAATATATGCCATGTTGTGGTATTGCCTCTATTTTATTTATTCTACAAAGCAACAATATGGCTCACTAGAAACTTACAAAGTATAAAATGATGAAAGTGCTTTTGGCAAATCTTTATAAATATAGATCCTTCACTATCAACAAATCTTGTAAGTGTCCCTAGTAGTGGTTTGTACATGGTTTTTGGCGTCATGAAGACCCTAGTGGTTTGATCCCACTTGTATAATACCCTAGTGGTAAGACTAGGAACTCATGGCACATTCTCTTGATATCCATTGAAAACCTATATATCAACCCAACATTAGAATATAAAGGCTTAGGTTCAACGAGGCTAAAACATTTATAGAAGTTTCACTAGACCATAACATGGATGTGATATTCATCAAATTATGAAAAACAATTTTTATAGTAAATTATAAAGGCCCCACTGTATGCACCCTGGCAACTCATATAATTGAGACTTGCATTGTCCTAAGCATATCTACATAGTTTGTAAAAACACATTGTACGACATCTTTTACTTCCAACCATATCACAATCAATGCCCATGTTTTACACCCAAGTGGGTTGCTATAGCTACACAATTTACGGAAAATTTATGTGAACCACACTATATCCAAAGAAATCAACATTAAAAGCTATTGGGAATAAGAGTATAGGTGCATATTGTATTCCAATTCACAATATATATAACATCGAAGGCCTACGTTGTATGCCACAATATTTCAATTGAATGATAAATAATGTGCATTTGAGAGACTTCCAACAAAGTGAGATTCAATACATACCTATCCTACTTGGACGGTTTTGAAAATCAGATTAGAATATTTAATTTATTTCCCAAAAAATAATCCAACCAAACTGAAAATAATCATTTCCCTTTTTTTTCTTTGCTAAATTTAATTTCCTAAAAAGAGAATACATGTGAATTTTGGATGTATGGGGAGATCGATACAAAAATAATGCCCTCTAAAATAATTTTCCACGTTACTTTCATGTGTGGTGGTGTATACTGTGGGCCAGACTATAATGCATCAAAGATTAAGTCACATTATAAGTATGCCCACAATTAGCAATGTACCATACACATCGTACTTAAGTGCCCCTCACCCGCTCCCCAAAGTAATCACAAAATTGAGCAAGGATTGATTTATGATGGCGAAGAATATATGATTGAAAAGAATTACTCTCCAAAAGGTGGTAGTATATCTATCTATCAATCTACCCATCTATCTCAAAAACACTTCTAAATATAACTTTCTTCTCAATTTGGGATAATAAGATGAACATGAAATCAAGAAATTTGTTGAAAGAAAATGCAAGAAAATGGATTCTCACATAGTTTTTGCTCTAGTTTTTATTTTAAAAATGATTGAACAAAAGGAATTGGATAAGTGTATAGTAAAATGCTGACATTCTGAGAGAAAATTCTGAGAAAAATAACATGATTCTCAATAAATCATCACATTTTGTCAAACCCAAAAGTATATAATCTGGAAGTGTCAGAAATCCAAAGGCTACTTTGAGGGTTGCAATTCCCACCACGTAGCAACAAATCTTCAAAGCCCTTGCAAATCTTCAATGACCATGTGTACCGACACAATATTGTTCTCTATGTTCAGGTTGTATTGCAATGTGGATGACACCTTAAAGTTTGAGCTCTTTGGAAGTCTCCCTGCGGAAGCTAGATTTGACACGAGGGCGTTGTTTCTCACAAACACTTACCTCGATCGCATCCTCTTCTCGATCGTTGTGCCTCCCCCGTTCTATGTCTTTGTGGCACGCCATGGAATCATCGAGCCCGCGGTCCATGGGGAAGCCGTGCACCGGCTCTCGGTCTTGAAAGATCCCGCGCGAGAGCCGGCAGCAGACCACTACCGGCTGCCCCGAGATTGGAGTTTGCAGCTCGTCCTCCGCTTCCGCCCCTTTGTCAACGAAGGCGCTTGGTATCCCATGGACGAGGTCATCGAGCGCGACCTCCTTATCACCTTCCAAGACGCACACGAACAAGTAAGTACGCCTGCCTTCACCATTTCCCACTTGATTCGCCTCAGCTTGAAGGTGAGTCGATGACCAGTCTTGACACATCCTAGAATTTTGTGCCGGAGTTGAATTGTGCGACGTTCGTAGCGTACTCAATCGTGTGTGAGAATGCTCTCTTATTGTGCTAGCTTCAAGAGTAGAGTTTGCAGAAGAATAGAGGTCCTTGAGTATATGCATGACTGAGCATACTCGAGTGACAAAGCTCGAATGATTCAATGCCTCGTCGTAGCATATCTTCAGACACACAACCTTCTTTCATCGACCAAGATTCAATTGAAGAGATGGTCTCAGATAGAATGTTCACCGGACACCTGAGAATTATTGTAGGCTAATAGTAGGTTGGGCGGAAAATAATTCAAAATAATCAAACCCAATTTTTTTGGAAATTATCAGGCTAGATGGCCTAAATGGAAGGAGGGGAAAAAAACCATCAAAATGCCTAAAATTTGAGAAATTTGGTGCGTTGGAACAACCTCTACCAAACATGAGCGCAAAATGACCAAAAAAACATTATTCACAACCCTAGTTAGGCTTAACCTGAATCCTCAAGGCTAACATTGTGTTCTTAGCCGCCATAAATGAATGAAAAATAAGTAAGTTACAGTACATGGATTTGTATGTAGGATATGCTATGTGCCTAAATGAATAAGTATGCATATACATATTTCTAAGTTTTCATAAATGTTTTACAGACCGCCTAAGCCTTTTACTTGAAATTAATTAATTGTTGGGCCAAATTTGCCCAACCTGCCATCAACTTACGGTATCACATTTGCATTGGACATGCAAGGGCTACTTGAGAATGTAATGTAAGTAGGTTGCATCAACCAATACAAATCTTCCAACTGGACCCAAGTCATCTATATCCAAGAATATCCAAGTTTTAACATTAAGGACCACATCTTAGAATGTGTTGCATATAGTTTGATCAACAATGACACTAACAAGCATGTTTTTATTTTGAATCTTTGCAACAAATTGTTTAAATTAAAAATTAAAATCTGACTTAAACTAAGAGAAATCGTTTCAATGAGCACACTCACATACGGAAAATTTCAATGGACATGATATTACTTGTCTAACTTCAAGGCCATGTACAGTACTGTGAGAGATGATTCTTTAAAGCTAGTTGGAAGAAGAGAAGGCAAAAAGCTAGGTATGAGACTAAGAATGCATGCATACATGTTGCAGGTGATTTGTTTGCACGCAAACTTGTATTTTCCGGAAGTGACGCTGCAGACGGAAACATTGTGGTTTGGGTCTGTGGTGTGTCCAGATTGTGTACAAACTATGGATTTTAGTATTTCCAATACGAGTTTCGTTCCTCTGGAATGGCGGATTGTTACTGAGGATAGCCACCTCGACATGGTCGATTGTGCAAAGTTGGATGGATTTGTGGATTGGGTAAATTTCGTCATCATCTATTTACTCTCCACAAACAATCATTCAAAATGATTGATTATATGCACCTTTTATAGACTTAGACGTTGGTGTACTATCTTCATATCATTACACGATTATCTTTGGAAGGAAATGTGCTCTTAAAAGTAGTATTCTTAAATCAATAAATCTTTTGGGTGTTACATTAAACTTCATTTCTACTCATGATTAAAAATGTGACTTTGATAATGATAATATGTGTGTATGGATATTGGATATTACCAATAGTAGTAACCGATTGAATAATCACTGAATGAAAGTTCATTTTACAGATAGATTAATATATACAATGTAAATATAGCATGCATTTCACTAAACGTATATGTTCATAAATATTGTGATCTAAGTAGTTGATGTGTGATACTCAAGCATGCATCTAGATTTAATTGATGCAATATCTTGTGATTAGTGTATGTCACATCGCATCTATGAGATATTGTAGTGGTATGTATGCAAAAGCCCTTGCACATAAACATCTCAACATGAATGAATTTAAGAAAGATTCTTAATTTAGATCCACAATAGTCTATGAAATAATTCGAGGTTTGCAACTATTTGTGAATTGTGTGTGCAGAGCCATTTGAAGGATTTAAATAAGGTATGGCCAGTAATTTGGAAGGCAACTCCAGAGAGTGGACGATTGCCTGGGCGGGAGGGCTACATGAACATGGCTCATAAACAAATTGTGACAATTGTGTTCTCTCCACACGAACCAATCACTTACAAGCAAAATGTGTGGATTGAGGTTTATCGAGGTAGAGGTTGCAGGTTAGTAGAAGTCAATGGCAATGTTACATCATTTATTGTCATTGGTGTGGTCCATATTAATTATGTATGTGCAAAATTTTGAGTAATTTGGGAATAATTTAAGTATGGCAAATATGAGTATCCACTCAATTATGAATGCATTGATTATCATAGTGATATCAAAAAATATTTCATCTTATAAAATTTATGATATCATAAAATATTACCATATTGTAAAACATTGAGATAAATATTTTACATCGGTATCAACATTCAAATAATTATATTTTATTTTTATTATGTTGACCAAAAAATACGCTAATTCTCAATGAGATTAATATTAGTAGCCTCCACTAGGCATGCCATGCAACATCAATATTTAACCCATATCAAACAAATATGTCTAGTGTTTGTCGGGATTCATGAATATAGAAGTTTGTTTGATGGAAAAATGTTTTCTTCTTTAAGAGGTGGACAATTTATAACATATATAATCATTGTGAATTGATCACCCATTGTGCAGGTTAGTGCTCGAGGGAGAGGGTGTTGAAAATGCACCCCAACCACCGGGCCTTGACCTTACTCCAGAGCCACGGAGGGACTCAGCGCGCAAATCAAGTATGAAGAAAAAGTGATCATGCCCCCACCCAAAAGAAAGACCTAAAAAAACAAAAGGCAAACTAGATTTGTCACACCAATGTGGCTATGATGTGATATTAGGATATTTTGTCTTAACATTGATGAGGGACTCACACAAGTCAACGCAAGGAAGTTGTTGAAAAATGAGTCACATGGTGGTGAGAGCCCATGACAAGCTTATTTACGGATTTCAAAATACAATTGGATGTTGAAATCTTCTTCTGTAACCAATTGTATGAGGTAAGATACTAGAGGTTTTGATCGATGGAGTGAAAAATGTGGCAAATGTGAGTGGAATTATGGTGGATGTAGATTAACTAATTTAAGAAGCAACTCTACACCACAAGAATGAGGAAATAGATATGCACGCTTGTTTATGTAATTCAAACAACAAATTTTTTTTGTACTTGGAAGTTATTCAACACCAATTTTTGATGCTACCTCTGAACCTGGCCATGACAACCATTAAGGGATTTATTTCCAGCTTGTGTTTGCAAAGACTTTTACTAAGGGCCATATTTTGCATGTTTCTTTCCAAAGAGCAGTTTTCAGGAATATGTTTTGACATATATGTCAATTTAAAAAAAATTGCAATGATAACTGCAAAGGGGGTGTCAATAGCAGTTGGTCATTTGGGGTGTCCAATACCTTAATCGCCCAAAGCAATAGGGAAATTTTTGGCTATCAGCATTTGATGGATCCACACCATCTGCTCAGGATACTAGCTATACTATGTTTGTTGGGTTCTCTATGCTGCAAAAAAACTTGTGGGCCGCTCCATACAAAATAGACATAAAAAAAACACAGAAGTAAGAACCAGAAAAATCTAAACAGATATAGAGAATAAAATAATCAGCAGACTTCTGTCAGTCATGTATGTTTTTTATAACTCTGAAGTTGGTGGAAAACAATGCTCCTAGTCCTTGAGGGTACATATCCAGCTTCCTTGTTTCTTTAGTGCAATGTTGCACTCTAAATCGTTTTTAATATCCTAAACAATTAAGTTGCAACACCTATCTGCAAAAGCTTCAGCGCCTGGAATATCTCAAGTCACCAGGTCCAAGTCCAGGTCCAGGTTGACAAAATAACTACAATAAGTAGTGTACCAGTATAATAAGTAGTTGTTGACCTCATGATTCTCTTAATTAAATGATCATGCCAACGCTTTCAAATTCCACAATCTTCAAACTTACCAGCTGGGGTGATCTCCAAAGAATGAAGTTCCTGAGGTAACCTCCGCATACATACAACTGTTCCGCTTCGGATAGCCATAAGTTGCCAGAAGAACCTGCATAGATAATTCTGAATAGATGCCACATGAGTAGCTCAAATTTATGGCACATGTTTTCAAAAATTTGCAGTATAAATCTCAACTTTAGGGAGATCTGAAAACTTGTTGGAGATGTTGCCTCAGATTGCAGGTAGCTCTGACTCGAGAGGCCCATCCTGCTGACTTCCATGTTTGCATGGGAGGATTTTATGAGAAAATGGGCAAGTTTGTTTGGAGTGGTGCAACCAACAGTCTGGTTCCATCAAGAAGTTGATGTGAAGCTGTCACTGAGCTCAGAGATCACCAAACGCCCACATTGCATAACTATCATTCTTGAATTTAGAATCCTTTGTTGGAGAGTTCCACCCTTGTTGGAAGCTCTTAGATCACCAAATGCCCACATCACAATAATTTCATTCTTGAATTTAGTAGCCTTTGCTGGAGGGCAGCACCAAGCATTAGCCATCATTAACCAATAGTTTAGCCTTCCCTACATGGCCCAGGCTGTTCACAAGAGCCTTCCGGGTGCACACAGGGAACATATTCAGATGTAACACACGTAACCGATAAAGCATATATGGGAAGCTCAGTTGGTCGCGGGCTGTGAAGTGCATCACTTCATTGAACCATACACACATAAAATAGTTTGTGGCTGGTGTATGCTCCCTCACAATGACAGAAGCCTCTCCGAGAGCTTTGTGACCATCAAGACGAAAATCTTCGGGCATGCCTTCAGAGCGATACGCATCAAGTTGTTTAGCAACTTCCTCAGGTGTGGCTTTATGCTTCTGCACAATGGCAACACCTTCCTTGTACACACATTTCCGTGCTCCATGCTCTGATATAGCAAAATCAGCTTTTGGCCTCCACAAGAGAGCCTCCAACACACCCATGGGATCTCTCCGAAACTGAGACTTTGAATCTGTCCATATACTGAACCGTGCATTCGGAAATAACCGATGTCCCAACATTTTGGGAATTTTCCCATTCTTCCGTTGGTCAGCGAAGGGCAAATTCCGAACAAGGACTACCCGCCATAGTCCTACCATGCGATCTTCCCCCACAATGTTACCAGCTTCCTCCTGTTTCTGCTTTGTCACTTCATCCCAGAAAGCAACATACTTCACCTTGGAAAGAGTGGCATTCACAAAGCCAATAGGTTGATAAAGATTATCACCGCCGCCAAACGTGCAAGTGATCACCACAACATGGACTGATTTCATGAACTCTTGATCTCTTGTATCAATGTCAAATCCACTGCCAGAACACCACCCACAGTGTAGCTGCATTATATTTTTTACATCAAAACTGGTAAGTCGTTGAGAGGGTGTTTGTACTCCAGCAAAATGTTGATCACCAGTGACGTATTGCAACTCCTTCACTACTGAAGGTGCAGCTGGTGGAAGTTGAAGCTCTTCTATCTCATGCTCTGGAAGCAGCTGCAGACACACTGCAATGTGTCAGGTGCTCGCAATCATCCAAGAATGGGAAAACATTGAAGTCTGTCAAAGGCAAATAGTGCAACTCACTCACTTGCCAGTGCAACTACAAATATAGTAGGTTATGAGAGAAAAAATTGAAGTGATAAGTTCCTTTCAAGATTGAGAAACTAACAAATATGCTAACACAACAATGGATAAGCTGATATAAGAAAGCTCGCTTACATTGGCGCACACCACCCACCATCCGTGTAGGGTTATCCAGCCTGTTAAGGTTGCTTGGCTTCACCACCTTCACTACAAGATGGTGTACTGCTCTCCCTTGCTTTGCAATTTGTACAAAGGCAACCAGCAGGAGGAGTATGAAACAAATTGTTGCAATCAGCTTCATCCCACACTGCTGATGCAATCGGCGTAGACTCAATGGATAGAATATTGACCGCATGTGTCGACGCCGTTTTTTGTCTATATTATCAGGACTATCTTCTATTACCACGGTAATCGCAGAGCCCTGCCCATGCCTGCATTTTCCAGCGCCACTTTGCCAGACCATCTTGACCCCTACAGAGAACTAGCCTTCCAGAAGTCCAAGGCAAAGTTGGTGCAATGCAATAGCAATGTCTTCACATCCTCTTGACAGTTCTGTATTGCAGAAATAATGTAGAATCAAGTTAGAGGGACACCTGGAACAATGAGTTGCCTCTAAATCAGCAGGTAGACATCCTGATATGCAATGCAATTGCCAACATGAACACAAAATGTGCATAGATGGATTTAAGGTCCATTCAGCTTTGCTTGCAATGTGAAGCCTTTGAATGTAGCTGATGATTTGAACCCAAGAGAATTAAGCAATAGAACTCATGAATTAGTACTTAGCATGACTTGACATTATCATGACTGACTGCACAATCACATCCTTCCTCCAAGTATATGTCACCTTTGTAAAGCTCTACCTCTGGTACATATAAGTGGTACTTCATAAGACAAAACCATATGTGCATCTATGCCAGAGCTGGAGGTAAATAAGCGTCTTAACATTCCTGATGAACCAGTACAATCACAGTAGCAAAACAGGACAGTAACAGGCTTGGTATTTCGACATTCTAATTCCAGAATTGTGCA
Organism: Polytrichum formosum; assembly: GCA_964035585.1. Classification (NCBI taxonomy): domain Eukaryota; kingdom Viridiplantae; phylum Streptophyta; class Polytrichopsida; order Polytrichales; family Polytrichaceae; genus Polytrichum; species Polytrichum formosum. The sequence goes on from OZ037937.1 coordinate 181,330, forward strand.
AGTTGACAGCAGCATATGGTCCACCAGACAAAGAACTAATACTCTAGTGAAAGACCTGGCAAAAATAGGAAAAGCTGGCAATGATAAGCTATAGGATGCGTTACTCTATCCATTCAATTCAGGTATCCAGATAAAAGAGCGAGCAGATTTACACTATCCCAGAAGTCACGAATAAGCAAACGAGGGTAAAGCCTAGACACCACAGACGGGTTGAAGAGCACCACCATTATAGCTCTCTCAATGTCAATCTAAGCTTGTCTGAATCAATTCATGTACCACCCAGTTTTCGCAAACAAAAGACCCCAAAAACCCACAGAATGCAATGTTGTCATCTGCAAGGTACAGGCTGAAGAAAAAGGAATGAGCTGGAGACATTTGGAGAATAGACAAAAGATTGAAAACCATAATACCCAAATTCCCTGTCCCGTGCTTAATTTCCAAGTCAGGGAATGTGCGGTCATCCTGGTGAACAATTTCACAAAGAGTGGGAGCATCTGCTGCTGCCTCAAAAAATCTAACCTACTTCGATCTCAATGCTACCTTCACAAACTTTACCTCATTACAAACACCGACTCGGTGTGCGCAGATGAGAATCGAATGATGATGTGAGCGAGTAAAATCACTTCAAGCACAAGACGGAAGCACCTTGTGGTGCAATTTATGAGCATGTCCACAATTCCACATTCTTGAGAAACGAATAATCCATCTAGAACCCAAGAGCCTGAGCATAAAACTAGGGAAGACGAAACGGGGGAAAAAAGAAGTGATGCAATACAATAGCAACAAAAAAAAAAAAAGCCACGGGGTCACCAAGACCAGATATGAAGATTTATTTATTTATGTATGTGCATTCTTGGTGAAGATTTGTGAATCAGTGACGACATCAGCGTGGAGAGGGGAGGGACTCTTCTCACATGGCGATGGTGCGCTGGGAGCTAATCCTGGTGCCATAGCCAGCCTTTCGTAATCACTCGCTCTTCGTCTGCTGCTCTGCCTTTCTTTTCTACTCGCCCAAATGTATCTGTGGCGGTCTAAGTTATGGCTCTGTGCCAGGGTTGTTCACAAATACTCACACACACTTGTTAAGTTCACAATTGTACAGTATCCTGGAATTGCACAGGTTCCCACTTCGGCGGATCTCCCGAACCCTAAGTGCAGACTACTTATTACTTACTTACTGACTGACTGACCGACCCTCAAAAGCAAAGGGCAGGCGGATTTGTGAGGACTCCGCAGCGGAGGGAGTAGGCTGGCAGCCTCGGTCGAGGGAGGCTCGGGTTAGAAGCGGAGGCGGAGCCACGGCTTCGAAGTGTCGCCCTTGGAAGCCACGCCACGAGAGCCCCGAGCGGCCGGGCTCACCCTAAACGGTGAAAACGAGCTGATTCGGCCACAAAAGAGTGGCATCAATTTTATGCCATATTTGCAGGGATGGAGTATTTTGGAAACGATGACTCAGGACTCCACATTGTTCTATAAAATAATTAGTCCCAATTTCCCAAAGAGGCAAGTAAGTCAAACTTCCTATTTATACACTAGTGTCTCCTATGATCGGGGAGAACCGGCAGTTAGTTACAGATAAACCGGTTGAGTTTGAGAAATAACTTGTTGAAGTTCAAGACTGCAGGAAATTTACCGATCATTTTAGAGGAATTTATAGAATATACCCCAATTTAATAAAGGAAAACTGAAGGATGTCAGCATGTAACCTGTTGGACTTGCAAACACTAGGATCTCAACCGATTATGCCCAAAAATCTCCCCGATCATTGAGTGTCTCCCTAATTTGAGCATCAACATATCATGTTTTGCATATGAATAACACCCAAAACGGTAATCCCAGTGGCACCCAAATGTGTTCGCAAGTGCTATGAAATATAGTAACAATAGGAGCAATGAAATTGACAAAAAGAATAATGTTATGTATAACCCTTGGGTGCATTCAATCCAAGATCATGCACATTATACTGATAGTGATACTTAGGAATAGAAGGGAATGGAAGACGATACATGTAGTTTCTCATGACTCTACATAGAGTACATTAAGTGTGTGTGTGTGTGTTTCTTTTGTATGAAATTGTTTGATAATAATTTAATCAATCACGATCAATTGACATTATTTTATGTGAACAAACTCCTCTTGTAATTTCATTTGTGCCAAGAAACTTAAGCTTATATCATGTGCATTGTTGGCATCATTTCATTGCATTAACCTACATGTGCTACCATTCCTTCCATTTTCTTGAATGTTGAGTATGACATCAATAGCCTAGTTCAATTATAGACCCTAGAATCAACCTCGTGTTTGTCAATATTCAAAGTAGAGTAAAACATTTCTTCAGGCTAATTGCTTTTTGTTTGCATATTATTAAAGAACTTAGTATCCTTTATACCAAGATACCATGGGTGTAGGATACTAGTGGTGTATTTCTATATATTTTACCTTCCTCATTGCTCATATGATAGCATTATGTGTTCTAAGACCCTCCCATTAATGAGGATTTGGGCTCATTAATTTTCCTTTGCATTTCCCAAATGTCTTGTAATTCCACTATTATAGAATCCAAGTTATATCCATGTTATCCATGTTATTTATTCCTCTCACTACTCACATGTCACCACTCACCGCTCATATGGTAGCATTGCTTGACTTAGCCCTTTATTGCCTAAGCCTATTCCCATATGGTCAATCCTATTCAATTATAATGAGTTTTTTATATTTTTCACATCATGAATAATTTAATGGTCAATGCATACAAAATTTATCAAAAAATCAATTATTTATATGATAACTTTGTATAAGTATACTAAACCCTAAAAAAATTAGTCTATAAACTTAAACTTATTTGGAAATCGAGAATTCAAACCATAGTAATAATGTATTGGCAATATACGGGAACCCAAATATGTGTTGGTCAATAACTATTTTGTTCAATAAGGCACATGAGAGGATGCCTTGTAACTATCGACCCAAAACCCTAAACATGGTCAAATCAATAGGATACCCTTGTAGCCCTAAACCCCTTAAATTTTTCAAACCCAAAACCATGGATCTCCATGTATGCAAGTTTGGAGCTTATGGAGAGGTTTTGGACAATACCGTTGGGATTTAACATCATAAAATAAAAGAGGGTAGGGCACGTCAAAGCTATAGTCTATTTTTATCCCAGCTCTAAATTTTCAACCCTAAATCTCAAAACCCTATCATTACACATTCGGGATACTAGAGCATTTGTATTGGTATCCAACTTCATCATTGGAACCATGAGGTGCACGACACTTCACCCTTGAATATGCGCTAATATCCTTATTTCTCAAGAACCAATATTGCTTATTTACCATTTACGACAACTAGGCAAAGCATAAGGCCGGCTAGGTGTGGACGAATGAAGTTTTTGTCCACCATCAAATGATGGCTAATAAAAATAAATAAAAATAAAATGTAACGTCGGGCAGTCTTACGTGAATTTGAGCCCGTTGGCCCTACCATGCTCAAGAATCCTCTTGGTGCAGGGTGGGGTTTACTGCCTACCTTGCGAATGATGACTAACATAAAATGAGATTGGATATCCAATTGAAGTCTTGAACAAATCGTCATATCCTCATATATTGTTTAATAAGTGGACTTGAGCGCTTTGATTCACCTTCTCAAGATATACAATTTAATCCTTAGCCACGGCTTGGGCCATCTAGGTAATAAAAGGGGAATGTTATTGAAACAAAGCAAACTACACGATATATGTTTTTGCCAATTGCATGAAATCGGGGAAAGTTGTTTCATTGTCTTTAGCTCTTTAGCAAGATACACAAGATCAAATGTCCTTATATGCAATGTGATAAAGAATCGAGATAGTCACGAAGGATCAAATTTTGTTTCATAGGTGAGATGCTCGTAGGTTAAGATTACTTATTACATGCAAATATGACATTTAAGTGTATTTGAATAAATCGTTTGTCTGAAAATAATAGGGGATGTGCACTTGTGGGAGCAAAAACATCAAACGACAACAATAAAAACAACAACACGACAACCATAACTTTGAATGTTTGTATTTCATGTTCGCCAACTACCATATTTGTAAGGTTTTGTGATCCAATGTACGTCATATTGGCAGTTGAAGTTCTCCAAATTCATGCATGAATCCAAATATACCTAAATCCTAGTTGCAAACAATTCATGTTGAATTAGGCTAAGGACTTGAGTTGTTTGAACCTCGCTTGAAAAAATTCATAAGAACAATCCATCATTTCATATGGTTCATGAGGATTTGAGGTGTTACAAAGGATCAAATTTCACCACATGATTTTCTTTTGTTAATCACAAGTTATGTGTGATTAGTGCACCACTACCATTCTCATTGCATGAAGAACTAAAGTGAACATTTATTTATTTATTTTAATTTTTTTTTGGGGGGGGGGCATGTTGTTAATAAAAGAAGGGTTACAAGGTTGATGATTTGTGTTACATCTTTAAAGTAATTATGATATCATAATAAGACTTTGGGTAACTACTTTGTAAATCCCAAATGTTTGGGTATTGCTTAGATATTGGTGCACCTTCAAACATGTTTGTAATATAATCTTGGAGCACATAAAGTTATTGAAGATGCGAATATGGTCCATATGACGGCATGAATGGAAGGTTATCTTCATTGCTGCAAAGTAATGGCATCAAAAGATTCTCCTCAATGAGAACATATTTTACTACACAAATTAAGTTGTGTTTGTAAAACTCACAATTTGTATCGAGTATTCCACGTTTCAAGAATATGGCAATGTTGTTGTTTCACAACAGGTTGTGGGGTTGTGATTATTACGTGTGAGGAAGAAGAGCCAACAAAATCATGTCAATCGAGCAACAAAAACAAATCAAAGAGAATAGCACTGTGAACTTCCTAAACCTCTTCTCGTAATGCATTGATTGGAAAACATGATGTTACACCAATTGGGTAATTCCTTGGATTTTTCTTCTCCTTCATTATGAAGATCCGGCAAAAATTATATTGTTGTGGCAATCATGCTTGCATAGGTATTGGACATAAGAATAAGAGAAAAACATCTAATAATCCATGGTTTTGGAAATCTTAATTTCATCCACTTTATATGGTTAGTGTACGTTCCCATTGTTTTGGCACAAAATACAATAATATCCACCATTCAATGGTTATGGTTGATCGAGTTAGTGTGTTTGTGTTTACACGATTCTTAATGTCATTGTTGATTGTTGGTTATCTTCTCAAAGTTGTAGAGGCATCTTGAATTCCATGCAACAATTATTTGGTATTTGTAGTCCAAGAGACAAACTTGGATGGCAATTTGGATTCTTGAATGTATTTTGGTTGAAAGACTTTTGTAAATGGACCCAATGGGGAAAACTTGCTCGGGTGATATTGCAACACCACCATCACCGATTAATAGCGTACATATAGGTTTTAGGTGATTTGGGTGCAAGCACGGTAAAGTTGACAACTCTTGATTCCTACCTAGGTTGAGCGAATGTGGTTCAAAACCATACACTAAATTTGAATTTTGTGAAGAAAAAGACATATTGATCTACAAAGCCAAGCAATTTATGATGACAAATAAATTCCAAGAAAAGTCTACATATTCTAGAAGACAGTGCAAGTGGTGTGCAAGTAGGTGACATTGAACAAATAATTGTCAAAATTTTGTTTATAATATAAACAAAATGCATTAAATTGATGGTTTTCTACAAAGTTTTGTGATGGTGCCCTCAGGTATATAATAAATTCAAACAATATGAAACAAATTCTAACTTCAAAGCATTTAAGTTCATGAAATTTACGTTCAAAACCATATTCAACCATTTGCTTTTGATCATCACTTTTAATGATAAGTTTTTGAAGATCTCAACTTCATGTTCTATATTTGAGTATTTAACACAACAATAAAGGTCATCATGCAAACAAATCCAATTTAAACAACAAATTGCTACTACTTTTCAGAGCTTTGACCAAAAAAAACCGTGGTTTTAGTATACCGAAGCACGTATTTGGTCCATTTTACCATGCTTGCACCCGTTTATTGCATTGTTGTAAATAGATTGGGCAATCTAAGGTGAAATTCAATAAGTGCTCAACAACCCTAATGCTTAGCAAAATGTTTATTGCCATATTTAGATGACAATTCTGACTTTTATACATAATTTCAGAAGCACAACAATTGACAATAGTTGATGGGATAGCAAATATCAAAATGAAGTCGACTCGTGTCAAATTACATTTGAGTAGACTACTGAAATTTCCCATTCCTTTTGAGTAGGTAAATTATTAAATATACCCCAAGCCTTATGTGAACTTGTTCTTCTTTAACAAACTTATAAGGAAATGGTGTCTTTAAAGGTAAGTAAACTTGAAAATACTTGAAGAGTATGATTATTTGATTGACAGGGCAAAGCACCCAAATCTCATGAGACACCCACCTGCCCACCCTAAAGGCCATTTTTTGCCGAGATAATCACCATTATTTTAAAGTATTTTTTTCTATTTGTTCTATTATTAGGAATAGGATTATTATTCTTCTTTCATGTCAAACCAATCTTCTATGATATTTTGTTTGTGTAAACTATATGCTACAATCTATCATTGGTCGCATAAACTATATACCAACTTAAGAGAAAGAGAGACCACCTTTACAAGTGTTCTCCTTTAAAAGGAGACAACATCCTTTGGGGATTTTTTAATTCTCGTGATGCATGTTTCAAGATTACTTAATCTTACAAACAATCTTAAGTTTAACCCTAGACCAACTGGAAGATGAAGCAACACCCATAGTTGACATTGATGGCAACATGGGAGACATCCTCGTTTTATCTCTTAAACTCAAGACAAATCTACATAGCATTGAAATTAGCCATTCACTGTAGCAAACATAATACACGTCACTTGTCATTAAGTGAAATTTTTGTACCTAAAATGTAGATACAAGAACCTTGGTACTAAAATGAAGTGTCACGCAAGTCAAGTTTGCAACCCAAAATAATTCCATTGATATCTTAGATTGTTATAACCTAGTGCATCTAGGGTGCATGTGCCATGGAATGTGTGAAGTGCATCTCACATACATATTACCATTCTAAACCAAATTGCAACACATGAGACGAGTGCGCTTGTATCAATGCATGCTCAATGACTCAGAGATCATTGTTTCTAATTTGTGTCAATGGAGCCCATCCGAATGCTCATAATTCGAATCAATCAATGTGTGCAACATTCGCCTCATAGAATGTCATTTGTATGTGTGAAGATGTTATAAGCTACTAATTTTTGACGTGCTTATATTATCGATTGCTATTCCAGGAGTTGCAAGAGTATCTGAAAGATTTGGAAGTTTGGGAGCACACAGTCAAGGACAAACAAAACAAAATTGCAAGCACTCCTAACACAAGCTCAGATAAATTAAGGATCAAATTTGCAACTCATGTCATTGTTCGTTAAGTTACATCCGCGACCATACAAGGGGATCGAGTAATTGGTTAAGTTACCTAATTCTCTTGAATCCTTGAGATGCAACATGACAGGATTGGGCAAGAATCAGTTCCTTCAATGAGACTTAGAATGTGTCCTAGAAGATTCTTGAGCAGGGTAGGGCCAACAGGTTCAAATTCGCGTCGGATTGTCGGATGTTGGTTATTTATTTAATTATTTATTTAGAATGTGTCCACCTCTTGATGATTAAGGCGGGCATCAAATGACCTTTAGACAAAAAAAGACTTTATAATCATGCTAGTTTCATCTATATATTCTATTTCTTGACAGGAACAGAGGCACTGAATTTTCTTCTTCTCCATTGTTCAAAGTTGTAAGGATATTTATCATCATTGATGACTTTAGAAACTTGTTTCATGAAAGACGTTCTTTTGTTGTGATAGATTTTTTTTAAACAAAGAAGAAGAAGAAGTAACCCAAGCACTAAAAATACCGTCCTGTTGTTTGCAGAGAAATGAGTTTGTTGTAGGCCCCCACAAGGATACCGTCGATGGTGCAACTAAAGATATTTCTATAAAGGCATTTTCTTGACATCTTTAAGCAAATGGGTTCCATGTTTCAAATATGTATGTTTTATTGCATTTATGAATGTGTTGCTAGTTGCAATTCAATTCGTCTGTCCTCTCTATTTCTCTCTCTCTCTTGACAACTGCACATATCTCTTTCTTAACACTACACACTTACAACCTTACTGTCACACTCAGTAAGGTGCATCACCACCAAAAGTTATTATGCACATAGGAATTAAATATTGTGAAATTCGTGAGCTCAAGATGGCATGTATAGGGCCGTAGAACCCAAGACCACAAGATGACAGTGAAGAGGTAACATTTTCATTTCGTTTATCTATCATGTATCAGGGTAATATGTTGTTTGAAGAAGGAAAATATGTTGAAGCCATAGCGTGCTTCACTCAAAGCGTTGCCATGCAACCTACACCAGTTGCACTGTCAAATAGAGCTTTGGCCTCACTTAAGATACGAAGGTATAAAGCAACTACTCTACTCCCAAATTTTGATGACTTTTGCATGGATTGTCAAAGGTGACAACAAAATGATCATAGCATGAGATCATCATGATAGTTATATATATATATGTCACATCCTCAACGTATCTTGGTGAATCATTATGGTTAAATGCATATTATTAATAATATAAAAAAATTCTTAAGATTTTCAGCCAAATGTAGATGACAAAATTTTATATTTGGGTTGCATTCATCTATAAGCTTTTTGAGTTTGGATCATAAAGTTAATATTTTTATTTCAGTGTATCCAAGAGTTTGGACATGTACAATAGGTATGCAGATGCAGAATTGGATTGCACAAAGGCCATCATTTTAGATGGCAACTACGTTAAAGCTCATCATCACAGGGGCAAAGCACATAAAGAACTTCAAAATTACTTGGTAGCTGTGGGAGGTAAGATAGGTTCATCCACATCAAAATGATATTGTTAATAATCATATCAAGTTGAACAATAAATAAAATTTTATTTATTTATGAAGTAAACATGATTAATGATCTCTTTCCTTGTATGCTACTGTCATCTAAAGGCAAACATTCACTCTTTAAACAACATAAGTAAACATTTTATTGAAGTCATCACAGTTTTGCACTTTGTCCCCCATAAGATAAGTCATAAAATGATTGTATGATATAATCACTTATAAATGGAAACATTGTTCATTTGTCTTCTAATTTTTTGGTTGCATTTGTTGGTGAGCCAACGTAATAGACTTGTAGGCTTGACAACCATAGAATATGGTGGCTTGTGGATGAGAATACAGTCAAGTCCCAAATAAATGGAATTTGGGAGAGAAATCAATGGGTGACGAGATGACAATTGGTATGCAACAGAAGTGGTGGTGGTGGTGGTGGTGGTTGTCACCCTGCCATTATCCACCATTCTTGTTTAGTAGACAAACAAAAAATCCTTTAAAAAGGATCACATGCCAAAGATTGCCTCCTTAAAAAAACATGTGCCAAAAGAAAAAGGAAAAGTGGGGGACTTCAAGTGCAAATGGTGGGGGAAACCATGGGGAGGTGGCATGCATGGCATGGGTTGGACAAGGGGGAAGGGGGGGGGGGGTCATGGGTCATGGGGGGTTTAAGTACACGGGCATGTGGTTATACGGGCATATGGGGTTGGGTTGCAAGAATATTTATTCATATGCACATGTGCAATGTGCTAGGACGACACAAATCTAAGCTAGTGATCCATGTTTGTGCCTAGATATGGGTGCTCAAATATGATGGAATCACTCAAAAATGATCCATGTTTATGGTAGATACCCCGTAATTATTTAAAGCAATTGAATTAATTGATATTAGAGGTGAAGAGCATGTATGCAAAGTAATCCCATCCATACATTTATACTTTGAATCATGTTCTTCTAGTTGGCAACTTTATGTCCAATGATCATTTTATCGTTGGGGCCCACTTCAATGTTAGGGCGAAAGAGGGCATCCACATGTCCCTATACAATTTTATGTTAAAATTGATTATGATTAGTATGCATGATTGGCTTGATTTATCCATTATTCAATCATTATATATTTATTTAAGCAAAACATATTAGAAGTTAATGAATAATCATTGGGATTATTAAGGACATAATTTTCCTAAAAATTAGAGTTGGGTCACAAGGGGAGACTTTTCATGGTTGATGTGTTGGCGATCACCATATGTTGTGTAAGTGACATTCGATGTAGAGTTGGCAATAGCCCACCAAACCACATTGCCATGTTGATTTTCTTTTACCTTTTTCTTCCTTCGAGTTTTGGTTCTAAAGGGAAAAAACAATGTATCATTTTTGTGCAATTTAGCCTCATGGAGCCAAAAAAAACATAATGTTTTGCAACAATATTGTTGTCACTTGGCTTTGTTTCTTCATGTGGTAGATATTATGAGATAGATTTGATTTTTTTTTCCCGCATTTGTTTTTTTTGTTACTTTTCCATCTTGTATTTCTTTCTACAACAATCATAACGTTACACATGGATGAGCTCGTCTACAATGAACATTATATTCATATATTGGTGTGCCTTCACCATCAAATTACAATTACAGTTTATGCCATGCAATATTAATTTTAACAAGGACAAAGTTTCTCTTGTTTTCATTAAGGAAAGTACAAAAACACCACTTATTTGAAGAACACAATGACCTAGCAATTTAGAGAGTAATATTTTTTGCAAACTTAGTATTTGTGAGTATAATAATGTGTATAAAAATATCACGAGCACTTTCAATTCGTGCACATTGCATAATAAATTACTCAAGGAGAAGATAGAATCATATGATGAAAAACCTTGATTATACATACTTTGAGAAGCAATATGGTAATAATACTACTCTAGATGTGTAGATTTCACAAATAACATAGTGTACATGCAACTAAAACATGTTTACGATAAGAGATGTAGTCTACATGTAAGGCTAGTTTGTGCCACTTCTATCATAGGGTCTGTTGATAGAACTACAAGTTTCATTTTGTGCTAGTGTAATGCGCAAGTCCATGTTTACTTAATACCTAGTCCAAGTTCATTATTTGATTGATTTTGCATTATGTCCAATTAAATTTGTATTTCATGAGGAGCCCTCTTGGGACATTTTATTAGTCAAACTTGAATTCCACCTGGAAGATGCTTTCATTTGTTTATAAACTCGACCAATGGAATGTATTTTTTGAAGTCTACTTTCCATTTCACTTTACAAATCTTAAAATAAAATAAAAAGTGAGTATTTGATTGCATTTGCAAGCTTTGTAGGTCTAAGAATTCAACTACATTATATTGCATTGTTTTAAATTTTTTATAAGCTATAACTAAATATGACCTTGTTATGGTATTGTCATACACATATGTTACATAAATTGTGAAAGTTTGGTAATTTTTGGATTTGATCCATAATTTCTATAATTAAATGATGTATTATTTCTTTCTTTGCAATTATTACTCATATTATTAATATGATTAATACCAATAATAATATTATTATTAAATAAGGTATTGGTATGCATTGGTTTTGCTATAAAAGAATGATGGAGGGAGAATTTTTTCTTAAATGAATGGTGATGTTTTGGGTGCAAGATATGATTGACCGTATGGAAACATGCTTAGGCATTGAGGGGTTAAAATTGTTGCATTCTACAGATTTTGAGTTTGCATTGCGGTTGGAACCTGACAACAAGGAACTATTGAAGCAATATCTTGAAGCAAAGCAAATCCATGAAGTGGTGTGCATATAATTCTTACAAGTTCATAAATTGCAAAATATTTTACTTACTCTTGTGACATACCTTAGCCAATCAAGGAAAAACAATTTGACATCCTTTGTGTTACTTTTTGTTTGATTAGTTGTGTATAATAAGGGTTTTGGGCTGTAGTTTGCAACAAAGGCAAAGGTCATGCCCACAAAGCTCCCGGTCATTGTTCAAGATCTACCACCACTATCATCCTCAAAAAGATTTCATTGCAAGGCTCTACAACAATGGGACACTTAATAAAGCTTACCAAATGTTGGAGAAGAATTATGTCAACTCATCTAGCCTTTAATTGTCACAAAGGTACTACAAGGCCTTTCAAATCATGGAACTCAAAATTTGAAGCCAATCATAGGTGATTTTTGGATACCTAATCCCCATCAATTATCAAATTATATTTACTAGACATGTCCATTCACAAAAGACCTGAAGTCAAATCATAAATGATTTTCTTTTTTATATATACATTGATTGAGAAATTCTCACTTAATAGGGAGCTTGTTCTATTCTTTTGTATCAAGAAATCTAGGGGAAGAAAATAGTATTGGTCCACCCTACATGATTTGACATGCTTTCACGCCTATGCTACATTGATATTGCAAATATACAAATCACGTGAAACACATGCAATGCATGTTGCATGTAAGAATAAGAAGAATATTGCATCACCTTAGTCAACATTCAAACAATCAATATGCACTACATTTATGTAGAATATAATATGAAATGTATGTATATATAACGATACATTTCTATTATACATATAATGACTAGGAGACCCCTTGTTTGTTTCAACAACTTTTGCAACTGGCCATTGCATTGAACTTGTTCATTTTTGGGCAGTATTGACAAGTTACAGTTTTTGACTTAATAAGAAATTTTGTTGGCAGTCAATGGCATAATGAACCCAACTTGGCTACAATCATATCCGATGTGAATGCGTGCACAACATTTTTGGGCAATGTCACATGAATTGATGGAAGCATGAAGGGAATTGACATGCTCGTTGAGGTGCAAGCTAGCCAACTATAAAAGCCTAAAGCCTAAACTCATAACCGTGCCGGAGTGCCATTGGGGCATTTAGAAAACCCTAAAACCCTCTAAAATCCTAGATACTTGAACTATGTGTGCAAATGATGTTATGGTTTAAACATTTTAATGGTAAACTAAATGGTATATAAACTTAAGAGACATATAAGATTAGGTGATTTATAAGCTTATGACCTTAAACTTTTGTGGTATATTCACTTATGTTGCATATTTGTCAAATAACATCAATGTGACAATTGTAGTTGGTGATTAACATGGTTGGTAGATTTAGTTCATTTGGTTGGTGATTTGCTAAATGGTTGGTGATTAAGGTGGCTGGTGGATTTATTTTCAATGGTTGTTGCAAGGGAGTAAGCTCATATAGCCAATGGGATTGACTTACTAAACTAGGAGCTAGCATAAGCCGAGTAGATCTAGGTCGGTAGACCTATTAGGTTGGTACCTTCCACGAACTCTAAGGCTTGGTTTATGATTGCTCCTATAGTCAAGATTTTGGATAAGACATCAAAAAACCAAGGGAAGATTTAAAAGGTGATTCTTATATCATCTAGATGTCACATATAAGTTTTATTAAGACAATCATATTATTATTTCAAGTTATTTCGCTTTTGAATTGCCAATTGGATGATGATTTATAGGGTAAAGTCTTACAAACTCTCACAACAATACAAGCAATTGTGGTTGTCTCTCAACTCATACTATTTACCCTAGTAGTGAGTTCATTTTAATTGGACCAAGTGCGGTGCACAAGCATAGGCACAACCATCGTCAATAGTCTTGCATAAAGTATCCCATTTGAATCTCATTACCAAAAATAACATTATTCAGACCCATGACAGTGTTCCATGGGACTGACATTATTCCAGGGAATACTGTCAGTCCCACATAACACTGTCATGGGTTTGAATAATGTTATGAAGCCAAGGGCACTTTGGTATAGTCAATAATCTTGCATTAATTAACCCCATTTAATGCAACTTGAAATTGCAATGCAGTCATCCTTGCAAGATTTTCAATCTTCTTGGATTGAATATGATTTTAATTACAATGGTTGGCAATAGTCTCTTACTGGACGACACTGCTATGTGAGCGGTGAGCAAAGAGCGGAGAGCGGAGAGCGGAGATTTGGAGAGCGGTGAGCGGACATGATGTAAAAATAGTAACATATTTTTAGTAATATGAGATTTTTTGGGCATCAGATTTGAATATGCCCAAAATATTATAGGATTTTACTAAAAACAGTAAGAATTTTTGACCTATAACCGTGGAATATTTAGGCCACAAAAATCAAAGAGCACTGAATTTGAAATGGTATGATTCAATTTGGGAAACGGGAAATGCTATAATGATGGACAAATCATGACATAATAGAAAAATATATAATTGAAAGCCACGATGATCTCAAGAGAAAATAAATGATATAAGTTTTTTTTAGATTGGTGTGATTGAGGATTGAGTCAACAAAAATACAAATGGCGACCAACTTGCTTTGTTTTTATTCCATCACTTTTGTCTTTGTCCTATCTATGGTTGAACTCTACATCGTGGACCCCACCAATTATTATTTGTGGTCGAGGAACTTATCTTCAGCTGAATATATATGAGGCACGGGGGGGTCACTCCATTGTCGAGTGAATACCACGTGCGAGACAATTTTGCTACCCTATATTATATGCCATAGAATTTTTTTTAAATTATGATTTTTTTTCTACATATACATAACCATTGATAACATCTTTTGTATATTTTTTTGAAATTTTTAGTCATCGTCATTTTTTGTAGTAATTTTTTTTGTTCAATTCTGCATCATTCTAGTTAGAAACGGTATGTTTTATTAAAAAAACAGATCATCAAATTTGGTTACCATTTTTTACTATGTAATAGATACCGTGTATATCTACACAAGAAAAAAATTTGATAAAATTTTGACCCATTTTGGTGATGTTTTTAGGAAAAAGTAGATTTTTTTGTCTCGCACGTGGTATTCACTCGACAATGGAGTGACCCCCCCGTGATATGAGGACATAATTTAGACTCATACACAATATGAATGTAGAGACGCATACATACTATGGGAGAAGAGAGAGACATGTTTGTTGGTCTAGGATGGGAGAAGGAGATTAGAAGTTTAGGAGATCCCCATGTTCCTTTTAATCCATCGCCGGAACGTGAAAGAAGTGTTGCCAAGCAAAATGGTGATGATTACGAGATGACTCCATTTTCGCAATCCACACAAGCATGGAGGCGGAGGGTGGAGGAGGAGCGGCAACGATATGCAAAAAATGACAAGATGCGGACAGATGTGCTGGAGAAGGACGCAACAAGGTGCGTGGATAGGGATGCAGATGATGGGGTTGATTTGAGTGCTGATAAGTCGATTGACGTGGAAGAAGAGGTCAAGGTTGTAGCTGAATGTTCGAGGTCTTTGTCATTTCGCGATAGGATGAGAAGATTATCGCCGCATCGACGTCCGTTGAAGGAGCGGATGAAAGACCGAACTGTTTGCTATGTTGATTTACTTCGACCGGGTCCACCTCCATCAAGAACGGACGATGATAGGAAACCACAAACATCTAGTAGGTTGGCATAACGGAAGTACAGTTGAAAGGAAGAGAAGACATGTTAGATTGAACATGTATTGGTCAGCGGTGCGAGAAACACATGATATAGTCGAGTATTGTAATGCAACATTCTCAATGGAATAAGATCATCCATGAGGTTATATTTCTTATGGCAAATAATTGTGAGTACACATGAGGTCCATTAATGGCCACATCCATAACGGCCCCATGTAGTCCTAGGCCAAGAGGAATTCTAAGAAGTAGATTGTGTCAAGAGGCCCCCCTCAAGGATGAGTTTGACCTCATTGAAGCTAAATGTCGGGGCGTGAATGAATAAGTCAACGTTAGGATCTATATTGGAAACCTTGACAAAAATGAAGTAGAGGTGCTTACAATGCAGAAACGAATTTCGCTTGCGGCCGAACTTTGATATCATATCTTTGAATGCCGGACAATTACACTCAGGCAGAGAGCTCACTGTGAGTTGGTACACTGATTGTGTAGGTGCAGGTTTGGATTGCAACATGATCACGCAACCAAATCCAGGGTGTGGAATCATGGTTACCTTCAAGATGGTCCCATCCATAGCTCGTGCAGATGCGACCATCTGCATTTGTTTTGTTGATGGTCCAGTGTTGGACCTTCGCGTAGGCTTGGAGTGCCTAGAAGTAGGGTAAGAGTCTGGATTGGCTGGAACGTCCACACCGGAGAGGTCGAGGGGAGGAGCAGAGGTGTTAAAGAGGCGAGTTGGAGTGATGCGTTCTTTTTGGAGGAGTTGAAAGCCAGCAGTTTCGAGTTTAAGGATCTCCAGACGAGTGAGGTTAGTGCCAAGTTTGACAGGCCACACGGGCGGGATTGGAGGTCTTTCCTGGTCAACAGAGAATTTGTCGACCCACTTGCGACGAGAGCCCTTACCACAACGCTCAATGTCGTCCGGGCAAAAGAAAAACTTCTCAACTTTAGGTGTTGTGAATTTGTAATAGTTCCAAACTCCGAGGTATGCTGGGGCCGGGGTGCTCTTGCCGTTTGTGACGATTTTGGCAGTACATTTTTTCTTGGTGACCGCATGCATGGCCCAACATGCCTTGGAGGAATTATAAGGAACGCAAGCAATATGCCAAAGTTTCTCGTCCACTTTGGACTCTTGTACAGCGTTGACGTGGGGAAAATCAAGACCAGTAGGTGAAGGTGGTGGAACCCCCTGCACTGACGGAGAGGACTCCTCAACGATGGTAGGTAGAGATGAAACATGAGATCGCATGATTCTCTGAGCGATACGAGGGCGAGAGAAATTGACGGTGTCAGGGCGGTGGGTTTCTTCATCGGCACCAATGGGGGTGTCAGGCTTGCGCTTCTGGGATCCAAACACCTCTGCACCCTCGAGGTGGGGATTACGAATGCAGAATTCCTCCCCGCCAGGCATGTCAAGGAGAACTTTTTGTAGCACAGCAGGGTCTCCAGTTCGTTGAGCACGACGCTGAGCACATCGAAGCTTGAGTTCTTCTTTGCTTGGGTCGTCACCGCCAGCGCCACCCTTGAGGAATTGATGGTATGCAACGACTTGAAGGAAAGCTCGAATATAATCATCCACAGTCGCCACATAAAGATCGCCACCCTTATTGCCAGACGCTTGAAGCCATTTGTTGTGAATGGATTCGGCAAGGTTGCAATTCGGCATTTGTGCAAACTCCTCGGCGGTCATGAGTTTTTCCTGCGCAATGGAATCGCAGTGTAAGGAATTGGGAAAATTAGAACAAAAAAAACAAAAACATGAAGCAATAAAAGTACAGACGCACTAGTTCCATGAAACCACCCCATTGTCGATATCGAAAGTGCCAGAAGGCTAGCCAGAGTTGAAGGTGTTTGAGACCGTCCTCGGAGGTGCAGTTTGACGAAGCCCACCACGCCTTGATAGCAAGGTACCTTGTCTCAGCCTCCAGCATAGAGGAGGCATCACGGTACTGGAGGCAAAGACGTTTGTGTTGGTATTGCAAGTCGTGCTTGATATAGAGCTTGGTGTGCTTCTCCAAGGACTGGGTCCAGTGGAAGTAGCAGGTTCTCTCGCAACCCTCGATCGGAACCTTGGGATCTCCGGAGCCGTATACAATCCTCACGGCGTTCCAATTGGCTTGTGCACTGTCCGCCATGAAGCCTTTGAAGTGTGGGTTGGGGATTCCATGCCGAGCCATGACATGGTTGAGGTTATGCCAAAAAAGCACTTGAGCATCCTTGTCCTCGGATTGGAAATCGCAGCAAGCGATGGTCATGACGCGTTGGTACGTCCCGTCGTATACGTGGCAGGCCATGGTGGTCCATTTGGTGACGCGTTTGACATGGTCGGACATGATCCAAGCATGCTCGAGATCCCCGCCAGGTTGCATGCGCCTAACCAAGTCGACCCCACTGCCGGGGCCGACCTCGGACATCTTGAAGACAAAAACTTTGTCCGCTTCATCACCTTGGCCGGGGAATTGATTCCGCTGAACATAGGCCCAGGTGTTGACCCCCCTGAGCTTAGCGATGCCATCCATAACTCCCAACCTACGCAAATATTTGAAGGTTGTAACCTTGTTTCGGAGGTGGGGGGAGTTCAACTCCTTGCAACGATCAAAGACGGGTTCAAGTTCTTCTAATGAAAGAAGGTGATGAGAATCACTATCATTACGGAGGAGGAACTCACCTACAAGGTCCTTGCTGGCTTCGAGTATGATTTTGTTGTGAGTGGCTTGGGGCGTTCGCTCCACATGCTCCTCGATGAGGGCATCGATACGCTTGCGGCTATCTCTGCAGTTGCCGACCTTGACGGGGTGAAGATGGTTACCTAGATGAATGCAGGCGCGTTGAGTGGTGTCGTTGCCATGGACGTAGAAGATTTTGGCGTCACATGGTGCAATGCAAATGGGAGGCTCCTTGCAGATCCTGCACATAAGAGTGGAGCCGGTAGGCATGGGACCACGTATGGGGAAGGGCTCCTTGGTGAAGCCGTCGAAATCGGTATCATTGACCGTGGAGGTCCGATGAGCACGTTGGAGGTAATCGCACTGAGGATTTTGGCACTGGAGGTGGCCAACGCAGGTGGAGGAGAGAAAAGCAAGGCCTAGGTCATTGCTGATATTGGTGGTCTGAGTCTTCGTCCAAACATGGCCATCGTAGCGCTTGTCCATGCTGTCCATGGATTTGGCCTTTGTATGAGAGGAAGAGCCACCAACGGGGGGGAGGACAAACATCCGGTTACCATCAAAGCGTGGGGGGAGGAAATTCACGTCCTCAATATGCAACGTGTCATAATCTAACTTCTTGAGGATGTTTTTCCTACCGGGCATAGAAGATAGTCTACGCAGACACTGAACAATGGAAATGATGGGTTTGGAGGGGGAGGGAGGAAAAGAAACGGTGGGTGCATTGTGACTAGGGGATGGGGTCCCAAAGGGGGGACGATCTGATGAAGGAGAATGCTTGAAAGGATGAGTGGATTGAGTGGGTGCATCCTCATCAGAGGATTCGGACAAATCTATGACAGAATGCACACCGGGCTCAATCTTCACTTTGATTACGGGAGGCGTGCTGAAAGCGGATGTGGAAGACCGGAGAGGGGCAAGGAGCTCAGTGGACACGCCCAACGGGGAGTCTGGGAGCCCATAAACCCTATATTTGCTAGGGCCAAGTTCCCAAAGAACTGATCCGTTAACAGCAAGCTTGGAGTTCTCACGGAAGGTGAGGGACAACAACGACGTATCGGGATCGTAGATTTCACGTTCCACGCAGATGGTACTTTCTATCAAAGAGAAGCGGATGTTAAGGTGAGTGGCAAATACGGATGCAAAGCCATTTGCATCCACTGGGAAGAGAATGGGCACACCGAGGCCTGTGGCACGAAGCTCGGCCATTTGAGACACAGAAGGCAATGGGGAGAACGAAGCCATGGAGAGGGAATGGGACAAGACAGGACGAGGGTGGAGAATGAAGAGGGCCGGCCGGGCAAGTTGCAGGGATTGGAATGTGCAAAGCCAGGGAGACAGAAGGAACTGATCCAAGTAAAAACATTGTCAGAATATTGCAGATAGCGAAGCCAAAATTGAAGGGGGTGACGTCGACTGCAGCAAGCAGCCACAAAAACCACGAAGAATTGTAGACCACCAGATTCTCCATTTAGGCGCTTGGAAAAAAAGGTAGTGACAAGCCCTGCACTTGAAATAGAAAATAAATATGAAGGCATAAAATAAGAGTGGAAGACACGGACCTTGATGCCTTAATGACAGAAAGCAATAGCTTGATTTAGATAAGAAGAATAGAAAAGTTATAAATCCAAAAGAACGAATGGATGACAGATAGTTGGAAACGCCAAACCCCACATGAAGGGCAAGAGATAGGTACATGAAGTTCAGTGTGTGGTATTTTGTGGAAGCAAACTGATGTCGAAAGGCCGGAGTGCTGGAATAAGGGTATTGTAGGGGATTTGGGACGCACACATGAAGGAATCATGCAATTGTTCACCTTCGACGGCCGAACCATCACGGAGGCGCAAGAAGAGAAGGGGAGGGACGAACTTTAGTAATTCAAAGCAAAGGAGGCGGAGAGAAACAAGGAAGAAGGAAGAACCCAACACAGAAGGTCGTGGGACGCCCACAGATTTGAGGGAGACAATAGCAGACCAAGGGGGAAATCTGTGTATGATGGATTCCAAAAACAAGTCTATAGACCTAGAGTCTATAGAGGAAGAGGTAAACGTGAGGATCGAGTCAAGCAGTTCACCGTCAGAGGCAGGAAGCGAAGAGGAGAAGAGCAGCGAGAACAATCAGAGTGACTCGGAAGAAGAGAACAGAGATGTCAACGTGAATACTGTAAGTTCTACACTTGATTGGAAAATGATTCGAAAAGTTTGAAATAACATATGCATTCAAAAAGAATAACGTACGATGTTGCAATTGTGAAAAGGAGGAATGCGGTGGCCATATATACGAAGGGAACGATTCTTTGGGGTTTAGTCAGGAAGAGGAATCAACGGGACTGATGGAAGAAACCAATGTATCCACATCCCAAGGCAAACACTTACGTCCAAAAATGAAAGCGTTGGAGCGAATAGTGCAAGGGAGAGGGGGAGTGCGAGAGGGTAGGGGAAGAATGCAAACAAAGGCACATTTGAGTGAACCCAAAACCATAGGCCCAGAGAATGTAGTGAAGGGAAGAAGTGGTTGGGAAGGCGCAAACGGAGCTACCGTAGTTGAGGGGGAGACCCCAAGCGCGGAAGTTGGGCACGAGAGGATGGTTACCGATTTGGAGACGGAGCACATTGCCACAGTACAAGAAGAAGACGCGGAAATGGAGACAAGTGCGCCCGACGACCACAATGAGAGGGAGCAGTTGTTGGAGACAAACGAGGGAGTTGAAGGAAGTGCAACTCCCATGGAGGTAACTGGTCTACAGTTTGGTTAGTTGGCCATTAAGATTCAGACTAGGTTAGGTATTAGTTTGTGGGTGCGGCCGATTTTGGGCGGGGGCCAGCCTCGTTTCCGAGGAGTAGAGGGCATTCAAGCTTTTCATTTCTGAAATTTTGATTTTTGGTTGTATGTGGACTTAGATTTAGGCTAGGTTGGTTACATTTTGTGGGTGGGACAGATTTGTGGGAGGGGAGGGGGCCAGCCTCGTTTCCGAGGGGTAGAGGGCATTCAAGCTTTTCATTTTTGAAATTTTGATTTTTGGTTGTTTGTGGACTTAGATTTAGGCTAGGTTGGTTACATTTTGTGGGTGGGACAGATTTGTGAGAGGGGGGGTGGCCAGCCTCGTTTCCGAGGGGTAGAGGGCATTCAAGCTTTTCATTTTTGGTTGTATGTGGACTTAGATTTAGGCTAGGTTGGTTACATTTTGTGGGTGGGACAGATTTGTGGGAGGGGGGGTGGCCAGCCTCGGTTCCGAGGGGTAGAGGGCATACAAGCTTTTCATTTATGAAATTTTCATTTTTGGTTGTATGTGGACTTAGATTTAGGCTAGGTTTGTTACATTTTGTGGGTGGGACAGATTTGTGGGAGGGGAGGGGGCCAGCCTCGTTTCCGAGGGGTAGAGGGCATTCAAGCTTTTCATTTTTGAAATTTTGATTTTTGGTTGTATGTGGACTTAGATTTAGGCTAGGTTGGTTACATTTTGTGGGTGTGACAGATTTGTGGGAGGGGGGGTGGCCAGCCTCGGTTCCGAGGGGTAGAGGCCATACAAGCTTTTCATTTATGAAATTTTCATTTTTGGTTGTATGTGGACTTAGATTTAGGCTAGGTTTGTTACATTTTGTGGGTGGGACAGATTTGTGAGAGGAGGGGTGGCCAGCCTCGTTTCCGAGGGGTAGAGGGCATTCAAGCTTTTCATTTCTCAAATTTTGATTTTTGGTTGTATATGCACTTAGATTTAGGCTAGGTTGCTTTCTGTTTGTGCTTGGGGCAGATTGTGGTTGGGGGAGGTTAGGGTCGCACGTGGTGTGAGATTTGGGCTAGGTTGGTACAAGTTTGTGGGTGGGGGCAAATTTCTCGGAGTCGGGGACTTAACTTGTTTCTGAGTTGTGGAAGGAATTAAGGTTTGGGATCTAGGCTTTATATGGTTGTTTGTTTTTCAGGATGTTTTTGAAGTTCAGGCGGACAACCTTTCCCCCCTAGTGGAGACCGACCCTGTTAAGACCGAGTACACTTTGCGCAAATCTCAAAAGGAGGACTCTAACTCGGTGATTCAAAGGCTCCGCATTAATCCTTTGTCGAAATCCCGGTTTACTATCCCTCTCTGCCGTTTGTGCGCTCTCCCTCTTGTTCGGCCGATCAATGAGGTAGACGTGCAGAGGCTAGAGAACGAGTTTGTGAATGGCTATAGGGAAGGAGACCGGGCTATGTATGTGTCCATCTACAATGATGCCGACACTGTCCTTGACATTTCGGAAGACATTACTGCCTCTTGGAGCAGCTTGTGGAAGGCCGCGAACTCGGTGTTTGAGGACAAACTCCTCATGGACGATGATCTTGCCTACCTCTCGAACAAAATGTTCCTCGTATGGGAGGGTAACCATAGGTTCACTGCTTGGTGGCGCCACGTCAACAAATATTGGACCCCAACGCCATCATCGAACCCAGTCGAAACATAAATTCCCATCACAACACGACACTGCTTGGCTTGAAAGATGCCCTCCAGCGTTAGGTTCATCATTGACTATCGAAAGTCATCTTTTTCCCATTTTAGAATGCTAAAATCCAACTCAATGCTTGTTATGTTGGCGAAAGAATTTGTCAATCCACCACAAAACATTCGCAATTGCTCAAAGCGTCCCTTCAAATCATCCCATCCCGTATTGAAGAACGTTGTATGATCCTGCTTATCAATGAGGAGCTTGGAGCCTGGTTCCTTCTTGTAAGCATTGAAGAGTTCCTGTTGATGTTGTTCAATGAGATCGATCTTCTCATAGGGCCAAAACTTTGCCAATTGACTTCGATATGGATTGAGAACCGAATCGATAAAATCGCATGGTGCCATCTCAACAAGTTGGAACGGCATCACAAGAGGAGTGAGATCAAGTGTTTGGCCCCTGGCTGTTCTGCGCGCTTGAAGCACACACATAAGCAGCACATCACTGAAGTGACCAGGGACTTCGTGTCACGACCGGTGATTAGCAAGCCAAACTCAAGAGTGTGAGGGAGCTGGAATGGTGTTTTACGCGACATGGTACGTTAGGTACGATGAGAACACCTCCAATGACATGTCTACGCAGCGTTTCCGGACAAAACATTCACTTCTTATTTTCGGCGTCTAGGAAACCTTATATTATCTAAATGTGGTGTCTAAAATAGAATGCCATATTTTAGGAGGCTTGTTGTAGATGAGAAGTTCTTACGATCTAGCTCATTCTCATATTGAGATGGTTCTATCTCGCATACATTTTTATAAACAATATGCATATGTTCTATCTTCAGATAAGTGACTTGGAAAACCATGGCACGTTCGTAAGTTTGTAGGGTCACAATGATAGAGTTGGTCATTCTCCTCTAGGAACTGAAGTAGGCCTTAGAGATCGCTCCAACCACTCCAGATTAGAATTGGGTTTGCTTCTAGTTTTGTTTGCATCTTCAACAAATGTGTGCCATATCATTGAAAGAGTGTGCCACTTGGTTTATGTTGAATCGGAAGATTGATATTGGTCTCATGGTGTATAAATGAGATAACCAACCCATATGCAAGTAATGAACCAAATATTTTGCAAGTTCATTGGTATGGCCATATGGGAAATTCCTAAAATTCCCCATTTTTACACTTCCCCATACGGGCAAGAGCTCCAATCTTGCAACCCCCCTTTTCATCAAGAAAATTACCCCACTTTCCCATGTGGGGAAGGCCTCCAGGGCACCTTGTGTTGGAGCTTCCATATGTTGAAAATTATTTGATGTAAATTTATTACTTGCTTCGACATAACATTATTTAGATCCATAACAATGTTTTGTGGATTGATAGTATTCCATCGAATATTCCTTGATATTCCCACATTCAGATTGAATGTGGGAAATATCATGGAATATTCTATGGAATATTGTTAGTCCCACATAACGTTGTTATGGATCTGAATAATGTTATGGATCCCTCCTTTCTCCATTTTGTTTCTCTCTCAATTTCTATAAACATGTTGAATCTAATCTCTCAAATACGTCCATGGGTCCATAGCATGTCAATCCACTAGACTTATAGAAGCACCATTCATGTGAGTTGTGCATGCAAAACACATCACTTGGAGCGTATTAGCTCAGTTTTGAGCATTTGGAGGAAGGAAACGTATACTCTGCTAATATCAAAAGCAAGTGCACTCTTCATGGCTCAGCTCTTCCGCTCGTTGTGGCCAAGCACCATAAACAACGGTCCAAGCCAGGCGCAAATGAATTACTCAACATCTGCAAGGGAATAGTAGAGAAATCATGTCACCACTTGGCTAGTGGAAAAGGAGCTAGCGAAAGATATTATCTTATGAACAACCACCAATAACACCATATTCGTTATTTTGAGAGGTTTGGAGTCTTTCAAAATAAAGTAGTGGAATGGGAAGGAGGGAAAGTGGAAAATCTGTATGACCAAATGAGGTGAATGAGGTCCCATAGGTGAATGGGTGATAATGAATTTCCATTAAAATGAGAGTTTTTATTGTTTTCAACGGTGTGAAGTACAGATGTGATTGGAGAGTAGAGTGCTATGATTCAATCACATGTTTTGTTATAACTTTATTAAAGTATTTTTTTGTACATACAAAACTCCCGGTGAGATATATCTACAATACGAATTTCCAGAGCTGAATCACACCAAAACCACTTGTTACTGACTACAATTTCTTCTACCTCTGTCGCAATACAAACACGTAATATTCCAAAAAATTCTATACACTTAGAAATCTATATTAGTTAGATTAATCCTAATTTTAAAATGACATTCATATTGTAGAATACTGTCAAGTTATTCACAACATTATGTTCGTTCAGTGTCATGTTCACCACAAGATTTTTATGTATGAATTTATTGTAGAATATGTGAACATTATAGAAGATTTTATAATTTGTGTCTAATGTGTCTAATACCTAGGTAGGGTATTAGACACATTAGACACAACATCCAAAAATATTGCATAACTCTCACACATCAAGGCGTAATTATTTCATTTTTGTAGCATAGCTAGCAAAGTATACAAATTGCAATTCTTCCGGTTTTTGTATATATTGGAGTTTTAATTGTATTTTTTAGGAATATTTTAGTTAAATTAATTCTAATTTTAAATCGTTAATCATATTATAGAATAATGTAAAGTTATTCACAACATTATGTTCATTTTGTGTCATGTTGATCATAAGATTTTTATGTATGAATTTAGGGTACAATATGTGAACATTATAGAAGATTTTGTAATTTATGGCTAATGTGTCTAATACCCAGGCAGGGTATTAGACACATTAGACACAACATCCAAAAATATTGCATAACTCTCACACATCAAGGCCTAATTATTTCATTTTTGTAGCATAGCTAGCAATGTAGTCAAGTTGTAATTCTCTCAGTGTTTGTATACATTGGATCTGTTTGTATACTAATGTGCTTCAAATAATATAAAAATAATAATTACAATTACATTTTAATTTACATAATTTTTAATTACTACACGAACTACATGATTTTTGAAATATATATTTAAGTGGCCATAAAGCTTTAATAATTAGTTTAAGAATAATATTTTTTCTTATTTTTGATGAAATTCAAGAATAAATGCCTCTTTTCGTCATCTTCTGGACGCCCCCTCCCGAGCGGACACTCCTACCCCTTGCGTGCATTCTTCTTGTCCCGCGTTTCTCCCGCTTACCTCTCTGCTTTGCGTCCCCTTCTCCTCCGTTTTTCTCCCTCCTTGTCTCTCCTCTTGCCCCTCTGCTTCTCCCCCGCTTCTGTCCGCTTCTCTTTGGCTCTCCTGCTTTTCCACTTCGGCCGCTTCTTAGGGTTCGCCTGCAGTCATTTGAAGTCGCAGTTGCTGCTGATATTGCAAGGCGCCCTCGATTTCTTCACGCATTCTCCAGGTATGTCTCTACACTCTCCAGTGACATTTTTGGTTTAGGGTTTCATATGCTTCCATGTTGCCATGCTTCCATGCTCACATGCAGAATTTCAGATGGTTCTTTGGGGTTGCAAGTCAGTAGGCCATGAATTTTTTAGGGTTCCGTTTGAAGAGGGTTCGATGTGAGGACCAGTTGATTTCTGTTTACTTCAATGTGGTTTGTGATTTTTGTTTACTTTTGTGGGGTTCGCTATGAGGACGAGGTGAATGTTTTGTGGTATACGGTTTCGTGTGACGTGCGGTATAGTGTTCGGTAGGGTTTAGTCGTTGAATTTTGTAGGACTATTTGTTTTTTGCCCTCAGTGTTGTCCATTCTGAATGTATGCCTTCGTATGTTTTTCATATGCGCTGGGTTGTTCTCCTGTGGGTGGTGTGTACGGACATGCGTCTGAAGTGTAATTCGTAGGGGATTTCTTTCTTCGGTGCATTGTGTCAAACACCGCAAGCGGACCCACAGTGCAGCCTTCCATTCAACGTCAATAAAATATTTCTGAACTATAGCATTGTATTTGTAGTGGAATTTTGTGAATTTCCTGATAGTGCTCCTCTCTGTGCTAAGCGATGGCAAAGCCTCAGTGGAACCCATACAATGAAACCCTAATTACATGCTGGACGGGAAAAGGGGGACTTTGAAATGGACACGTTGTAGTAGGATGTGGCAGTGGAAGGCGAATCAGCTCGAGTCAAGCTGATTGGTAGGACATGAGCGAAGGAATCAGCTCGCGTCCAGCTGATGCATAGGACACGAAGATGGAACTCAAATAGGATCGTCCTAATTCATAGGAAAGGCAACAACAATTCAGGTCGACTCGAGCTGATTGACAGGACGAGACACCAAGAATCCATAATATAAGAGAAACTTCCCTAGTTCAAATGAATTTCAAACAATGTAAGACCCAACGACAACATTCAATACAGACGATATATTTCCACATTCTTGTACATACACACAACAATGACATCCGAGCAGCGGATGATTAATATACGTTATATAGACTCTGCCATTGCTGGACAACATCGTTTCCTTTTATACACCGTCATAACGGTGTACATGTCACTCCCGAATCAGATCGAGTCGATCTGATTTGACGTATTCCTCATTCGCGGCAGCGGCCTCACCATCAGTAACACACTTCTAACATGATCATTTTCCTAGGAGCTCCACTCTAAAATGGTAGATGTAGGCTTTGTAGCCGAGGAGAACATGGAGATCACAATTCACTCGTTGTGGGATTTGCAAATCAGCTTGAGTCGATTTGATTCTCAAGAAGAGAGACTCCTTGCATATATGACATAAAGAAGCAGTTGATGCTTATCTTAGAGAATTCATCACATTGAAAACACAGTCAACCACCATGGAAAACAACCGTCACATATGCTGTGGATAATTTGTTGCAGATGGATGATATCAAAGCTTCCTGTGGGAGTCCGAAAATCCACGGAAGTACGGATTGGCTTCCGAACCGGGTTAATATCCGGATAATACCCTGAGAGTGTTATTAAAGTAGGGTTTCCTAGGGTAGGTTAGTTGTTTTAGAAAATAAGGTTCTAGGCATCCGCCTTACGCGTTAAAATGGTTAAAACGGATACTTTGGCCGGACCGGAAATTAGCCTGAGAAGACCGTTTGGGAACGGTCCGGTCCGGAGCGTCCGGACCGTTAAACGGTTACAAACGGAATCCGAACGGTTACAAGGAGACGGTTGAGGAACCAGACCCGTTGGGAGAGAGGGAAAGTACTTAAACGAGTTTTTCTCCTTCTCCGGGCCATTTGCGCGAGTGGCATTGTTGAGAGAACGAGTGGTGAGTTGCTTTTTCGAGTCACCAGCAGTTGGATTGCTGGGATTCTGTAGTGGTTAGCGGGCAGAGTTCCGGAGGGAAGAATCCGGGTATTGTTGAGAGCTTTGTGCCGCGACGTAAAATGCCGGAAGCAAGAGAGGGAGATGAGAGGGAGCAGATCCCCATTCCAGTGAAACCCGTGTCACCAGCCGTCCCAACGAGAGAATCGGAGTTAAATGAGCTGGTAGAGGATCTTAGCCGGATGGGTTGTGAGGGATTGCTCTCCAAGCCCTGGAATCTCAGGGCGGAGGCCACTTTGCGGGAATTCTTGTTCGAGAGGGGCAACCAATGGTTTAGGACAGTTCGGCAGGATCCGGAAAAGTGGACATCAGAGGTATGGGCTGCAGTTTACGGATTTCCGCGAGGAAAGGGTGAGGGTTGGGCTAGCCGCAGGGATAATTTTTATTTAGGGAAATTCCGAACGGAGCCGGACCCAAAAGACGGATTCCATCCTGGGAATTGCCGGAATCACCGAGAGCGGAGGGTCATAGAATTCATCCTGCCCATCCTTAGTCCGGAAAAGCCTAAACGTCTTAGCATCACCATGGCCAACACCCTGTTTGGAGCAATGTCAGGGGTCCGAGCTGTAAATTGGGGTCGCTTAATCCAGGAATACGTAGAGAAGTCCATCCCCCACATTGGCCGGAAACCCTCCTATCTCTCTCCCTACATCCTCCATCTCTACCAGCACCAGGGCTGCATCAATGAAGCGGAAGAGGATATGCTGACGATTGCAGAGGACGAGGTGGCGTACAGGATCGATCCGGAAGCAGGGGTTGCAGAAGCCGGAACGGAAGATTCCAGTGACACAGCGGTTCCGGAACCGCCTTCCGCTCCGTCCCCTCCAAAAGTCCGGAAGCCAGTCTCACCACCACCACGACAGGAAGCCGGTACCAGCCGGGAAGTGCCCTGGAGAGACATCGACCTCTCCACGTTTGAGTTTCCGGAATCCCCCTTCAAGCGCGTCCGGGGAGAGTTGACGGCACTCCAGGAACAATATTTCCGGATGGAGCACATCATTCGAGGAGTGAACCGGGCCTTGGACCACTGTGGACCCGGAAATATCCTCCGGGAATTGGCCAAGCGGACGGACCGGAAACAGGTGGAGACCCTGGAGACGGAAAAGGCACAGCTCACAGCACAGGTGGCTGCTATGACCCGGGAGCTCACCCAGAAGAGCGAGGAGATCCGGAAGCACCAGGCAGAGCAAGCAGTAGTCCTGAGCCGGGTCCGGGAGTTGGTGGGTCATCCGGGAGAGGTCGTCAACAAGGCGCACCTCTATGACCAATTGATGGAGTCAGCGGATCCGTCTTCTGCCCGTCAAACACTGCAGATCCTAGTAAAGTACTCCCGCTCGATGAAGGACCTGCTCAAGGAAATCCAGAAGCTCCTGCCCTCAGGTGGGACCCCCAGGCGGGTACTTTATCCGGGCCCACCCGGATCGCCAACGGGCACCTTGTACGAAGTGGTAGGGGAGGTGGAGTTAGTTCAGGCCTCTCCAGCAGGTGTGGGACCCAGTCAGCCAGCCGGAACTCCCCAGCCACCGGAATCCGGAAGATTTCCGGATCGGGAGAAGACCCCTGTTCCGCAACGGACACATTCCTCCCAGGTTCGACGGAAGAGCACATAACGGTCGGCTAGGTCAGGACGAGGGCAATCACCAAATCCGGATCGGGGCAGGACATCAGCTCGGTCCAGAACACCGGAGAGGGCCAGGACTCCAGCACGGATGAGGACGCCGGATCGGACGAAGTCTCCGGATCGGGGTAAGGCACCCATGTCGCCGGCCGCTCCATCACCTGCTCCGGAGTGCATGATCGTGGAGCAGTGGGCGCCTGCACCCTCACGAGCAGTGTCCGCCAGAGGTCCACGAGCGACTTCAGCTTCCACCGGCCGAAACAGGGAGGGAACCACCGGAGGCGATCCCTCAGCCGTCCAGCGCCCTCGGAAGACGAAGAAGGCTTCCAGACCAGCGCGATCCGGATCGGGTGACGGATCGGAGGAGGATCCGTCCACTGCAGGAGACTCTGAGGAGGAGATCGCCCCTTCCCCAAACATGCGAAGGGTATTTACGAGGCTGCAAGAGCGTCGACTTTTGACCCCCGGGGGAGGTTCCTCCGCCATCAGCGGACCCGCGAGTCACACCAAGGACGAGACGGCTTCGAAGAAGCATCGCACCAGCTAGGGTAGGCTTAGGCAGACAGCTGTAGTTAGATCAGAATTAGGAAAAGCAGGAATAGGCAGATTTTGACTTTTGGCGAACTTGTAATTCAAAATTCTGTCAGCACAAAAAGCGGATCGAGATCCGGAATTTCCGCAAAGGGCGAAGTTCCGGATTTCTCGCAGTTAGGGGTTTTCTGAGGGCGGCCAACTTCGCCGCCACCTTCAGTTAGGGATTACAGCCTCTACTTAAGGCTGAATAAGGGACAGGAGAAGGGTTCCCTTCTCCATTGTTGTATGTTGTTGCTCCCCACTCAATAAAGCTCTAGTTCTCAATCTATTCTGACTTGTTTTGTGCACGGACTGTTAGGAGAATGTTGCAGATCTAGAGGGAATGAATGAGTAGGAAGTACGGATAGAACAAAGGAGAGGAAACCCGGATCGGATCCGACTGCAGTACTATGGCTCCTTTCTGAGTGTAGTGGGAAGGAAACCTCATTATTCCGGATGTCTGGGTAACGCCCATGTGAGATAGCCGTTGTTAGGACTGGGTAAGATCAGGGAGGTGCCGGACTTACGCCATCCGATCTTCTGAAGAGGTCTCACTGTCCTTGGGCGGGACAATCCGGAAAGTGGTACGGATCGCCCAATTATCTCAGACTTAGTAGAGCCTAAGCTCGCTGTAGCCGGATCGGTCTGTCGGAAGGAGGAGAGAAACCGGAACGGTTAGGATTCCGGTCCGGAGGATCTCTCCGGTGTGTAGTGGGAAGGAAACCTCATTATTCCGGATGTCTGGGTAACGCCCATGTGAGATAGCCGTCGTTAGGACTGGGTAAGATCAGGGAGGTGCCGGACTTACGCCATCCGACCTTCTGAAGAGGTCTCACTGTCCTTGGGCGGGACAATCCGGAAAGTGGCACGGATCGCCCAGTTATCCCGGATTGACAGATCTCCGGCCGAAGCTTGACCTTTCTGTCGTTGTAGTTCCGGTTCACCATCCGGGTTCTCTGTGTGACCTGCCAGGAAAGATTAGGCCGATCCGGACTGGTTGTGAGAGAATCCGGATTATGACCATACAGGGACGTCTTCGCCGGATGAACCCAATCATCATTGGAGGTAGGATATAGGTAGGTAGATATTGAGGAGAGAGTTATGTAGGAGTAAGACTTATTGGTAGAGGTTCAATCCGGAAGGCAAGTCCCGGGATAAGGACTTCCAAAGGGCCATCCGGATCCGGAAAGCCGATCCGGCCGGTGGTCGACTTTCGAGCAGGAAAAGAGGGTCCTTGACATCCTGCACTTCACAGAATCCCTGGACGATACTCGGATCATCCGGACAGACCGGATTAGGCACTGAAAAGCGCCTATCCGGAACTTTTGGTGTCCGTGTGCTCCCACACTTCCCTCGGCATGTACTGCAACGAGATACCGAGGTGCAGCAAAGACGACACCGAGAGCGACCCCATGCTGAAGTTTGGAACGTCGTGGAGCTTTAAGGATCCCGAGTCACTGGAGGCGTGGAGTCTTGAGATGATGCCGTTCACGCATGACATGTGCTTCGCCTTCAAGTTCAAGAAAAAATCCCCTTTTTTTGTCCTTCACAAAGGCAAAGCGAGTGAAGGACCTTGATTTTCTGGATGACGACGTCATCCAGGTGAAGTGCATGACTGGCGGAGTCCTCATAAACTCGGCCGACGAGTACCACTTCACGATTATACTACCGTCGAAGGCAATTCCTTTCACTGTCACGCACTTGTTGGAGAGTCTACAACTAACGGAGTATTGTGGCGAGATAAAGGAGCTCGAGGTTAGAGTGAAAGACTTTAAGGACAAAGACGGGAGGGCTATAGTAGGGAAGCGGCTATGCTACAAAGTAAACTCACTGCTGAAGGACTTCGCCATCATACGGGTGAAGCTAGACGCGCAGCGAGCCATTGCAGCATCCCGCTCCGTCGGCTACACCCCTCCCCAACGGCCAGGGGGAAGCCAAAGGTCGGTCGAAACAGCTGCCCTGACTCCATCAACCTCCAAAGCAAAGGCGAAACGATGGTCTAGTTCCACAGGGCGAGGACAGGCAAAAGCCAGCCCCCTCAACCCTTCCTCAAGTCGCCGGGCTCCTGGACCTGCGTCGAAGTCCTCCGAACTTCATCATCCAACCCTTACAGAGGCAATGACTCAGGTCCCATCGGCCTACGAGGAAAAGGGTACGCCGGACTATAAGCACATCACAGCCGTGTACAAGAAGTTTTGGTCGGACTGCGAAGGCGCTTATATATTCGGCGTGGATTTCCGGAAGGACATCTCCATCGACAGACTCGTCGATGCACCTGCGGAGTTCAACATCCGCATGAAGGAGATGAAGCTGGTGCAGGCAATGGTGCTCTACCTTCTGAACCTTCCGGACCGAAAGGCACGGCAAACATTGTGTGTCATGCCGCAAGGAAGGACGTCAAAGCCAACGTCCTGGGAAGAGATCAAGGACGGAATGTTCTTCATCATCAACGAGCAGCTCAGCGTTGCTGCCAGTGAGAGTATCGTCGACGAAAGTAGCCCGTAGACGAGGATGTGAATAATGACTTCCGCGTGTGGAGTTGTTTCGTTGTGTGGTCGGAGGACCCCGAGATCCTGCGGGCAATATCCGCCTATTACAACAGGATCAGCCACTTCCAGGTGATCCAGCCTTCGTGGGCAACGAACATTTTGGGAGCGTGAACTGTGTGGGTGTCAATGGGATTCCCAAAGAATCCCACACAGATTACAACGGCGGGGACGACAGCACCGTGGCGGGCCAGCGACGTTCAAAATCGCACGAAGAAATTTAAGGTAAATGAATCAGATCGAGTCGATTTGATTTATGCAGAGAAGAGTTCTGTCTACATTAGATCAACTCGACATCTCTATGAGTTTCGTTCTCA
This sequence comes from Polytrichum formosum, assembly GCA_964035585.1. NCBI lineage: Eukaryota > Viridiplantae > Streptophyta > Polytrichopsida > Polytrichales > Polytrichaceae > Polytrichum > Polytrichum formosum. Next base: position 214,220 of record OZ037937.1, read on the forward strand.
CCACTGTTATAGTCATTTTTAAGATCAGATCGAGTCGATCTGATGTGCACATTGCACTGTTTTGATCATATTTGGATCAGCTCGAGTCGAGCTGATCTCCATGGGTTAAATTTTCAGTATTGCAAGACTCATTTCCAAATCAGCTCGAATCGATCTGATTTGAACATTGCCTTCGTATGTTTGCTTTGGATCAGATCGGCTCGAGCTAATGTCATCGACATTACTTCTCTCGTGCTTCGTTCAATAGTATACCCTTGTCAAGCAAAAATCAGCTCAAGTCGAGCTGATTTGCTCCCTTCTTTGCAGTCAATGTCGTTTTTGTAATGGTGATGGAAAAAACTAAATTTTAGTAAATGGTCGCAGGCATTCGAGAAGGCAATGACCCTGCGGTTCTCCATGATTGGCGTGAACAAGTCTTTGCGCCTGTCCCAGACAGAAAATGCAGAGGAGAAATTGAAGCTCGTGAATGAGCTGAAGATCATCACTGCCCAGAGCACATTTATAGGCTCTGGGAAGAAGTGATCTCCGATGCAGCACACGGGGAGCTCATCAACCCCGACACTGGCGCAAAGTTCAATAAGAAGGAGAATTGGAAGTAGGAGAGCTACCTGTTGAGCCGTGAGTACTTCAAATGGCTCGGCAAACTCTACCCAAATGACCTTGAGAGGCTGGCGAAGCACCTGCTCAACCAGTCTGGGGAGAAGCGCAAGTTCCCCTATCCAAAAGTCATCATCAAGTCTATCTCCTCCGTGCTGGAGAGCTACTACAGCACGAAAGAGTGGGTGGAGAGGAGGAAGAGGAAGCAGCTGGTGAAGAAAGAGTTCAACAACATCGACCCTACCTTGGGGCTGATGAACGCAGAGGGGGAGGTCATCCATGAGAAATGGCAGGAGTTCAAGGCCTCTCGAAACATCACGAGTGCGTCGATAAACGTCCTCCTTGAGCAGCCAGGCAAAGCATACTTTGCTGCGGCAAAGCTGCTAAAGTCGAAGAACAAGACGTGCGTGCAGATCTCACCGGCCGTCGCTAAGTTCTTCAAGGTCTTCCTCAACCGCAAGTCCGGTTTTCAGAAACCATACGCACATGCGCATTATCAGACCTATAACGTGGACAGGAATAGCTTCAACAACTGGAAACATGGCGCATGGCTCCCTGATAGCGCGGAACACATTGGGCTCGGTGTTTTAGACCTCCAAGAGATTCCTGTTCTGGAGCGAACCATGCCAGAGGCGGGTAAACACCCCTATTTCTATCATGTCCTGGCAGCTTTCGAGTTGAAGAAGACCCCAGTTTTTGCGCAGGTGAAGAGGTGGCTGGTGATATCCGGCAACGAGAGCCATGAGAGACAACATGTTGTGGACTTCACCAATTTTCACGGCTGGTTCAAGCTCATGCACTGCGACTATGCGGACTACATTCCCGCGAAAATCGAGCGGCTTGGAGATGTCTCCATTGCGCATGCGCCCAAGAAGGTCATCCTTCACTTTTTCCAGGACGTGGAGTCTGCCGACCCTGTGAATGTTGAGGATGAATACCACCCTCCCAACACAGCAGTGTACAACAAGCCTCACGGGTACAACAAGCTGGAGTTCCAAGTGTACAACACGGAACTCAGAATGGAGTTCTATCTCTGGCTGGTGCGACAGTTTTGTAGGCTTGGGGAGTCTGTTCTCTCGGTGTGGGGGGGGAGGCAAGCTTGCCTGCGTTGCAGTGGTAAGTTTTGAATCAGCTCGGCTCGAGATGATTTGCATCCTTCACCTGCTTCCATGTTGCGTTTCTTGAATCGTTGTCCATTTTTATTTTTGACACTGCTATTATGTACTTAATCAAGTCGAGTCGACCTGATGCACCATTCTCTTCTGTACTGATTAGTCCGCCTATGCTGTTCCATGTAGATGAGTTCTATAAACGTATATGCGGTCGGAGGGGCAGAACAGGCGGGGCGTTGGGAAGAGGTCGCGCGGAAGGCACTCACCTTGGATAGGGATGACTTCCTGCCCACTGGGTATAGGGTGAGTGCAAAGTTTAGGAATCCTGCACTCACGCCGGCACGCGGGAGAGTAAACACGCGGCCCAATGACCGCTACTCCGCTTCTCTGGCGAAGAGGCGCAGGACGGACGATGTCAACGACGTCCTCAATCTATCCGACGAGGACGACGAGACCGACGAGGATGACGACGACGACTCCATTTTCCCAACCTCGGAGAGGGCGGACGACGAGGGATACGACAACGTGCAAGAAGACCTTGCAGACTTCGCTGGCGTTGACAACATCGCCACACCACCGGGTCCGCGAACAGCAGTACTTATCAGTACGGTCGGCCATCGGGGCCTCCACCCACCGCTGGTACTCCAGGTGCCTCATCCTATAGGGGCCAGAGCACCAAGAAAAAGGAGGCGGACTCTATGGCGTCCGTCATGGTGACCATTCAGGCCTTGCTTGCCGACAACCAGAGCAAGAATGAGCTGGAGATGGCCGAGTTGGCTGCCCGACAGGAGCGCGACCGTCTAGAGAGCCTCAGAATGCATGAGGAGAGCCATAGGATGCAAGAGGAGAATTCCCACCTGATGCAACAGCAGCAACAAAGTCATAATCTTCTCCTTGACATGTTGTCCAGGATGCATCCCGTCCTGGGGCCTACCCCCGCGCATGCTCCACTTATGCTCGGGAATGTGGCAGGTGGAACCAGCATGAGCGGATCCACTACGGGACAAGCGGAACCGGTCCAGCATCCTCAGTCCCCATCAGATGTTCCAATGTCCCCCGATGTTGTGCCCTCCTCAGTTCAGCAACGGAGGTCGCCGTCACCGAATATCGTTGTTGCACTCGACGACGTCGCAGTAGTGGATGCACCATCCGTTCCATCGCAGTCCTTGAAGCGCCTTTCCACTCCAGAGGGCGCCTCTCTAGAGTTAGGGGGGAGAGTGATCAGATAGCGTCCTCACAACAAGCCGCAGGTTCTGACACATAATCACTCGCTGTCATTTTGTTTTAGCTCGACTCGAGCTGATTTGTGTCATAGAGTAGTGGGTGTAGTGTATAGTTCTATAGGCCATTTTTTCCCTTTTCATAGGGAGTTCCTATTGGAACCAACCAGGGAGCTCAATACTTTTGATAAGAAATTTGTTCAATTGTACTCAATCTCTGAGTTTGAGATACATGAGGTGCTCATTTCCATTCCACCTTGTATCACAGGTGACGAAATGCTTGATATTGTGACAGCTACCCCTGCTTCTCCCTCTCCGCTGGTTTTCCCTCTTTCGGTGCCCGCCGTGGTTTCTGCAAGGACATTGCCAGGCTCACGGGACGTGACCCATGAGAGTCGATCTCATTCATTTCCACCTTCTTCGGAGAAGGTGCGTTGTGTTAATACATGTTGTTCTGTGCTCTTGTGGTATGTGTGGCATTGACACTGCGCTTCTTGTATGGCATGTGAATGTGCATGGTGGTATTCAGGGTTGTCCCGCCGAAACGCAGCTAGTGAAAGGCATAACTGGCTCCCTCGTCGGCCGTTTGTCTTAGCAGGTGTCCGGTCCTCCAGTACGTAGTGAGGGGATGTTGGAAGACCCTACTCGTTCATTGAGGTCCAGGGCGATTGAGAAATGGCTGAACGTTGTTTTGGACCTCAATGGCATTCTCTGTGTGTGCGAGGATTGGAAGTCCAATCGCAACTCGAAGCAGTACAATGACTCGTCCTCGCCTCACTCGGCCACCGTTGGCGCCATTGTGGGAATGAAAGTTGTGTACGTGCGCCCGAATTGTTTGACTTTCTTGGAGGAGCTAGGAAAGATAGCCACCATTGCCGTATGGAGCTCCATGAGAACTTCGAACATCCAGGGCGTCGTGAATTACCTCTTCCCTAAGCGGAAGATGCCATCCCTCGTGCTAGGGTAGGAATCCTGCACGACCATTCGGTGCCGAGACTCCTCTGGACGACTCACCACCTACATGGTTCCGGGAATGCACAAGGAGATGTTCTTGAAAAACTTGGACACCCTCTTCTCTGCTTATCGGGGAGTCTTCAATTCGGGGAACACGGTCATAGTGGACGACACACCGTTGAAGCACATCCTAAACAAGTCAGAGAATGTCTTGGTCCCAGACCCTTGGTCCAATCGGGGGGGCGGTGACCGGGACACATTCCTCCTCTGCACCTTGCTCCCTTGGATTCAACGACTGCACCTTGCTCGCGAGCAAGGGTTGAAGTCATTATGAGAACATGGGCCAAACAGAATTGGGCAGAAAATGCTTTGCGAGGAACGGAATCGCACAGAGTATAACAAGGTCATGGAGCTAGTTCGACGGTCCTCTTCTAGTCTCAATTAGGACAGCCCTGCAGGTATGTCCTGTGAGAGTACGAGCCTCTACAAAAGTACGTGATTTAGATCGAGTCCACATGATCTGTCTATCTAGATTGTTACCCTCTGACCCTGTGGGCTTTGGAGGATGACGTCATCTGCGACTTTGTGATATGGATTGTGTTCCACATTGTTTCAAATATTACTGATGTTGTTTGTATTCTTGGTGGGTCGAAACAGGCCAGTTGACTACAATGCGAGGTGTCCGCGGAGTCCATCATGGACTACGGCCAACACGTTCTTCTCAGTACGGGGAACTTCCTCTGCTCCGCTCCTTCGGTCAATTCGGTTGTGGACTTCTCTAAGAAGCCAATGGAGGAAGGGGTGGTGGACAGTCCTTTCAAGGGGAAGTTGGAGCAGTTCCCCGAGCTAGACTCGCCCTCTACAGTGAATGCAACGGACGTTTAGGCTCCACCCCTGTCGCTATCGACTTTTGTAAGATTGATGCAAAGGAAAGTATACAAGGATGCTAACTATATCACCGCGGCGTCGGAAGGACCTGCTACTCTTCTCAAAGACAGCCATGCGGTCGTCACCCAATCACCAACGTTTACATGGAAGGGAGGATGGTGTAACGCCCCTTCTACAACGCAATCGTTGAAGGGGAATCGTGACCCGTGACCACGGTGTGGAAGCAACTACTCCAATTCATTGAGCCATGCCAAGGACATGAGAACGTGGACACCACGGCGACTCCACCAGTAGACACAAAACTGAAGGATGTGCAAAGGGGTAGAAATGGGGACCATAAATTCGAAGGCCATGGTGACGCTCAAGAGCACATTACACAGGTAACACTATATTCGTTAAATTGAGACTTTTTGGGCATTTTGAGACATTAACATAAATAAGAACAAGGATAAATGGAACACATATTGGAGAAAGTTGTAAGATTGGAACACTTTGAAGCGGGTGTTCATACCAAGAAGCCCATTAATAACTCATATTTGTGATGGTTTAGGGTGGGCAATCTAAACCTGAGACCATATTGAACAGGTAATCTCAAAACATTCATATTATTGCACACAAAATATGAGAGCTTTGTATGAATATGGTTTAGGTAGGGCAATCCAAACCGTAGACCATATTGAAGGGGTAATCCCATAACACTTATATTATTGCAAGTACCATATACAATGTATGGCATGAGAAACTGAATAGCATAGTAATGGCACAAATCCATTGGATAGTGCGGCCTAAAATCATCCCGCCTACATGCAATGTCTATGCCCTACAATGGCCTATCTAGGCTGGGAGACCGCATCTTTTTCTTTTGCCGCCGCTTGTTTAGCTCGCATCGCCTCAACATTTCTGAGAATCTCTGGCCCTTGACTATAGCCGAGTTTTGGATGCGGGCCCACCATAACACATTTTGGATTGTGTCGACCGCCCGAATTATAAGACGAGGAATTCGAATACGACGACGTAGATTGTCCGGCATATCGGCGCATGGCGTAGTGACGCTCCAGCTCAATGGACGCATTGGCCCGCGGAGGTTTGGGGCTGGACGCAACCTGGAAGTGATCAAAGAAAACCAAAAAAACACGGGTTAGTTTGAGGAGAAAGACCCAAACATATATATATTGCACGCCCCACTTAAGGGAGAGGGATTGTAATGTATTGTGGGCGATCACCTTGGCAGTGGGGGCGCTCGCGTCCGAGTTGGATAGGACGGGGAAAGCGTCGCGCAAAGGGACATGCAGGGGTCCACTCTTTGCAGGCCGAGCGCCCATCGCCAGTCGTCGTCGGGGTGCAACGGCGCCGCCGGGGCGAGAGGGGGACGTCCGGACGCAGCCGCGCTTTGTGCCCTTGAGTGGCGACGGAGACGGAGACTGCCGGAACATTTGCTTGGGCGGGGGGCTATCGACGACGCCGGCGTCAATAGGCTCCTTGGAGTAGTCAATGGTTGAAGCGGCGTCATAAACGGTCTCATAGAAGAAACTCCCCAAGTTTGAGTCACTGACGATGTCAATCGAGGGCTCCAAACGCTGGTGCCAAAATGGAAACAAAACAAAACAGAACCCAAAGGGAAGAGGGAGAGATAGAGCATGTGAAAATCAAGATACATATGAAGAATATATTACACAAAGTGGGGGCGCCCCCACACACAAACACACAAACACACACACACACACACACGTACTCTCTCAAATGAGCTTGTTAAATTTCGCGTGGGAGAACAACTCTTTGTACAAATGGTCTCGTGGATCCAAGTATCTCTCGCCAATGGGATTACTCCTAACAAACTGGTTTACGGGCAGCCCGCTACCGCAGAGCGTCTGCAAGTACTTAACAAGGTCTAACAAAAATCGGTCCCGGGCCTTCTCGATCGTCCACGTAGGGCAAACAATGAAGTTGGCCGTTGGGTTCAATAAGTTCTTGGAAGCGCTGTCGTCCACCATGAGCGTGTTCTCGCGGGTGGGACGGACGTCGTAGGGGACGCCTATCAAGGACGGTCGCTGGTCCCAAAAAATCGGCTTCAAGACCTTGAGATATTGGGGGGACGCGGGGTTGTTTGGTTTTTTGACGACTTTGCCGTCCGGTGTGTACAATATTCTACACGCTTCCTGTGCTAGGACCAAGCAGGGGGGCTCGAAGCCCTTGAAGATGAACTCCACGACCGCATTGGTGTTCTCGGCCGTCATGGAGCTCCACACGACCACCCACCATTTGTTTTGGGCGATCTGCGGGAAGCGCCGAAGCCACGGGCGGAGGTGCACCAGCTTGGTCTTTATGTGCGTGGGCGGCCCGTCGTAGTTCGCGTCCTCGGGCTTGCAAAAGGGCACCGTGGGGACCCTGGGACAATGGACGCACTGGACGAGGACCCCGTTAAGGTCTAACACCATGAATCGTTCCTTCCGCAGCGCGCGCAGGGCGGGCAGAACCGGGGGCGCCGCCGCGCTGCCCTCTCCGCTCCTGGGAGAAGAGCGTTGGGGAGCCGCTACGCTATGCTCCGAGCCCTGCGGGGACGATCAAGAGAAAACGGGGGCGACTTATGTCATGCTATGTCCAAACGAAGAATTAAGGAAATTTATTTGCACTCGGTGCATACACAAAACCATTTGATTCATTGGCCCAGGGGGGGGGGAACAAGGGATACAAGAGAGGCAAGAGCATACAGTATACATTCAAACGCAAGATACAAATATATGGGAGTAAACAGTGGTGATTTTATATTATACAATGCTCCATGTACATTTTGATATTGGGGGAGAGCCGCGTTGAACGATGCGTTCAAACTAGCCTAAGTCTACATCTAACAAAATTTGAATGACGAGCCGCCGTGATGAGGACTTCGTTGCAAGCCGGGGGTAGGGGGGGCCAAATGGATGGTCGGGGGGTGACAAAAGGGGGGGTGACGGGGGTGCGCGGGATGGGGTGGGGCGAAGAAGGGGGGGGGACGGGTGGGTCAGTTCCTCCTAGCTAGGGGACACGACCAAGGCAAGAAGACAAACACCCAGGGAGTTTGGGTCGAGCGACCCAAACTGAGTGGGGTCAGTGCATTACCTCGCCTTGGTCGTGCCTTGACGCCGTTGACGCCGCCAACGCGTGCGCTTCCCCAATTGCATCACCAACGCCTGGTCCGGCGACGTCAGCAGCAACCTGCTCCTGCAAAGGCTGACTGTCAGGCCTTTGTCCCAACCCAACCTCCGCATGCGCATCATGCATTGGTTCATCGACTGGAGTAGAGGTATCACCAGGCCCTTGCGGGCCTTCAACATCTAGCATGGGCTCGTCCACCGGGGCCGTCGCTGAGACGGGCTTTGGGTCGGCCGACCCAAACCCTCCTGCTTCGAGCGGGTCTCTGGCTGGCGGTGCAAGGGCGGCATTGTTTGGGTCGGACGACCCAAACATGTGGGGGTCGTCCTGTTGGTGGTGTGGGGGCACGAGGATGGGAGGCCGAAGCGGGGGGGGCCCCAAGGGACTTGAAGCTCCGGGGACGCGCCAAAGGCTGGGGTCGTCCACCTGCTGGACGGGCGCGTACGGGCGGGCTTGCGGCTGCAGCATAGGGCCAAAGCTGAAGGACTGCTGCGGTGCGGGCGGCGGGTTGATATTCTGGGGAGGGAAGCCGGCGGGCAAGTGCGGAAATGCACTCGGGGGAGCCATCACCAACCCCTGCGCCAACATGCCCTGAATCACTTGCGTGATCAGGTCCGCGCTGGACGGAGGTTGGGCCATCGCCCTTTGCCGCTCCTGCTCCAAGAGGAGAGCCCTAAACTCCGCGACTTCGTTGCGGACCGAGGGTTCCTCGGCGGCAGCCTTCTCCAGCCGGACGCGCTGCTCCTCGTCCCTCCGCATCTTTTCATTAGCCTCGTCCACAGTGAGGACTTCGGGTTTCACCCTCACCATGCCGGCAAACGCTGTGGGGGAGGGGGGATCCGACCTGAGCCGTTTGGCGAGCTCCATGTCGTCCTCGTCCTCGCTGCTAATGGCGATGGTCTCTTCCACCGCGTAGTCGCCGTAGAGCTTCTTCCCCTTCAGCCTCCTCCTCTCCCTGAACGCGGCGGTCGCGTCCCTGGAGTACATGTCCCTCACGTCGTCCACAGTGAGGACGGGCACCAGCTTACTTTGCGGAGTTGCCACCCGCATAGCCTTCTTTCGTTGGGGGGCTTCAGATTCCTGCGTGAACCCCGTTGCCCCTTCCTCCACCTCGCCCTCCGCCTTGGGGTCCTCTTCTTCCTCTTCTTCGTCCTCTCCCGCTTCATCACCTGGGCCCCGTGACGAGGTGCCAGGATGCAATTCCACCAGGGGTTCGGGAATTGCGACGGGGGCCTGAGTAACGAACTCCTCCGGGTTGGTCCGCCTCGCCCTATCCAATGGGTTCTCGCCCCCTTCAACAATCTCCTCGGCGTAGCTTCCGGGGATCCAATCGAGGATGTCCATTTTTCTCGCCAACGCTTTCTGCGTTCTGTAGAACAGAACATCGGCGTCATCTATGTACGAATAGATGGTCAACCCCAACATCTGCACATTCCCAGATCACTTGCATTAGATTTACACCAAATCTAAAGAAAATGAAAACAAAAACATCGGCATCCATCTTACAAAAACACTGCATAGTTTGGGTCGAGCGACCCAAACTACACACTGACTAGTCTGGATGGAGCAACCCAACCTACACAATGCCTAGTTTGGGTCGCTCGACCCAAAATAGGCTTTGTGTAGGTTGGGTTGCTCCACTCAACCCAGGCAGTGTCTAGTCTGGGGGTCGCTCGACCCAGACTACACACTGATTAGTCTGAGTGGAGCAACCCAATTTACACAATGCCTAGTTTGGGTCGCTCGACCCAAAGTAGGCTTTGTGTAGGTTGGGTTGCTCCACTCAACCCAGGCAGTGTCTAGTCTGGGGGTCGCTCGACCCAGACTACACACTGATTAGTCTGAGTGGAGCAACCCAACTTCCACAATGCCTAGTTTGGATCGCTCGACCCAAAGTAGGCTTTGTGTAGGTTGGGTTGCTCCACTCAACCCAGGCAGTGTCTAGTCTGGGGGTCGCTCGACCCAGACTACACACTGATTAGTCTGAGTGGAGCAACCCAACCTACACAATGCCTAGTTTGGGTCGCTCGACCCAAAGTAGGTTTTGTGTAGATTGCGTTGCTCCACTCAGACCAGTCAGTGTGTAGTCTGGGTTGCTCGACCCAGAGTACACAAAGCAACCCAGACTACACACTGCCTGGTCTGTGTGGAGCAACCCAACTTACACAATGCCTAGTTTGGATCGCTCGACCCAAAGTAGGCTTTGTGTAGGTTGGGTTGCTCCACTCAACCCAGGCAGTGTCTAGTCTGGGGGTCGCTCGACCCAGACTACACACTGATTAGTCTGAGTGGAGCAACCCAACCTACACAATGCCTAGTTTGGGTCGCTCGACCCAAAGTAGGTTTTGTGTAGATTGCGTTGCTCCACTCAGACCAGTCAGTGTGTAGTCTGGGTTGCTCGACCCAGAGTACACAAAGCAACCCAGACTACACACTGCCTGGTCTGGATGGAGCAACCCAACTTACACAATGCCTAGTTTGGATCGCTCGACCCAAAGTAAGCTTTGTGTAGGTTGGGTTGCTCCACTCACACCAGGCAGTGTCTAGTCTGGGGGTCGGTCGACCCAGACTACACACTCACTAGTCTGGATGGAGCAACCGAACCTACACGAAGCCAAGTTTGGGTCGAGCGACCCAAAGTAGGCTTTGTGTAGGTTGCGTTGCTCCACTCAGACCAGCCAGTGTGGAGTCTGGGTCGACCGACCCAGACTACACAAAGCAACCCAGACTACACACTGCCTGCTCAGAGTGGAGCAACCCAACCTATACAATGCCTGGTTTGGGTCGCTCGACCCAAACTTGGCTTTGTGTAGATTAGGTTGCTCCACTCTGAGCAGGCAGTGTGTAGTTTGGGTCGCTCGACCCAAACTGTCGACAATTTATTTAGAGCTACTTACCATAGCAGAAAAAATTGGTTTGGAGCCCCCGAAGACGTTGAAGATGCAGTCCCCTCTCTTCGTGAGGGTCCTCATCATCCGCAGGTAGAACTCCATCCGCAGCTCATCCGCGGGGTAGTTGGCGTACTTCGCCTCGTCGTACAAGCTCCTGCTGGTACCCAACCCTTCTGGGACTTGGAAAAGTTTTTCCATCCGGCCTATGGGATGGTTTGGCACCTTCAGCAGCTCAGCTTTGTACACGATGTACAAGCACAGCACGTTGACGACCTTCGTCTTCTTGTCTTTCAAAGTGTTGTACGCCCCCTCCGCCGGTGCAGCAACGTAGTGCGATTTCGAGACGGCGTACTCTGGCTGCAATTTCCGCACGATCCCGTACACCTGCTCCGCCCTCCTGTCCTCGACAATCCACAACCAGATGTCGACCTCCCGAAATTTGGGGCTGTTGTAATCCACGAACTTTGACAGGAATGGCTCGTAAAACGGGGTGCTCATTGTCCCCTCGAATGAGCTTCTAGGGATGTTCCTGAAGTCTATCATTCCGAAGGGGAAGCGGTCCCCGGCTTTCGTCCTGATGGCCTTCCTGGCATCAGACCCCGGCCAGCCTTGGATCTTTATAGGGTCGAGGGTGACCAAGTTGAAATGCGCGTCGCCCTCGAAACTGACGATATGCTTCTCCTTTACTAAGTTGGAGAAGGCACGCGCGGAGTGCTCGGGAAGCGCCCGGTTCTTCCCCCCCCTTCACGAGCTTCGACCTGAGGAAGTCGTCTCCCGCCTCCCTCATGAGTGCCGCCATGGACGCACTGGTGAACTTATACTCGGCTTTGAATGCCCTCCAGTGCGCCTCGTGAACCTCTCCATCCACGATGAGCTTCTTCTCAGGAACTAGCTTGTGCAGCTCCTGGACGATGGTCGTCTTCTTCTTCCTGTTCTCCGTCCATTCCTTCATGGTGTAGCATGAAGGGACGAAGCATTTGGGCTTGCTGAAGACGATCTTCGGGTGGACCCAACATCTCTTCATCGTCGGCTGCATGTGCAGGATGTGGGATGCCGCCTTCCCCATCTTTGCCTCCGACAGCCCTTGAAGAGTTCTGAAGAACTCCCTCACGAGAGGCTTCATCTGCTTGAAGCGCGATGCCTGGTTGAAGAGCATGCCAGTGTCGGGGTCGATTAGCTCACCCGCCTCATGCTTTTCAAATACACTCCTCCATTTCATCCAAACGAAATCGGAAGCTGTGATTAAATAAATCTCCCCTCTTAGATCGTTGTATTTCTTCTGCTTTTGACTAGCATTGTCAATTGAGGAGAATTTATTTATCATCTGGTATTTAAAATCTTGCATTTCCCCAAAACAAACCATTTGAATGCGTGTTAGATATATACATGTGATTTCCAAGACATATCATGAACAATAACTGCAACAAGAGTTTGGGTCGATCGACCCAAACTAAAAAACGAGGCTGCAAACAAGAGTTTGGGTCGATCGACCCAAACAATACTCACCTCCCACTTTGGATTCTTGTCCTTGGCGTTCTCCCTCTCTTTGGGAGGCCTACCATAGAACTCCCACACCTCCCGTGAGGCCATGATATTCCTTATCCAGGAAGCTTGGTAGGCCCTCTTCTTGTTCCCCATGTTGAAGTATCGGGAGATGTCGCTGAGCCTGGTCTCGTCGTCGGACCACACCACCAATGCCTTCCAGACCTTCAGCTTTTCCTTCTGATGGTTGGGATCATCCCACTCGGTCATCAGTTGGATTTTCTTTGATGCCTCCACACTGTGCTGGCCGTCTATCAGCCAAAAATCGCCTTTCTGAATTGTAGGCCACATTTCAGGGGTAGGCATTTTCTTCTGTCCCTGGGGCATGACTACAATTGTTTGCCTGTCGTCTTTGAATTGTTCGCTGACGATCTGCGCGATTATCCAGTCGACGTAGGCGTCTTCTTTTGTCCGGACGCACTTTTCTGGTGGCGCTAGATGGCACTGGCTGATGTTGACATCGAACTTGAAATCTCTACCCATGAAGAAACAGTGGGAGCACTTGGACGTGAAATTGTTCACGATTTTCTGTATCTCCCCCGCATCCACCTCTTGCCCGGGCTTTGGCATGCGCAGCTCAGGTGAAACTGGCTCCTCGGTCATCACAGATGACTCTCTCGCCCTTTTCGATGGTGTTGTTTGGCGGCTGGCAGAAGGCGTAGGCGTTTCACTATCCGCCGGTGTCTCTGAGGGAGTCGTCCGTCTTGAGTCAGACGGTACTGGTCGCGGCTTCCTCATCGTTTGAGGCCTTGACGACCCTGTACCCTCCTCAGTTGTTGCTTTCCGCCTCGCATGTTGCTGACTTTTTGTTTTGCTCTGAATGGCCTTGTTCAGCATGGTGATTGCATGTTTTAATTTTGTAAACCGGCTAGAGACCTTGGTGTTCGATATACTGCTATCGATAAATATCGACTCCGGTTTGATGACGTCTGGCTCAACGCAGGACTCCTTTACGTAGATTGCGTCGAACGGCTCGGAAAACTGGTGCATGAACATATGGACATTCTGCACCGCGGAGTTCTCTAGGATGACGTCCACGTAGTCACCAAGCGACTGAACCGATGCCACCTTCCACCCCGTGACTGTGGCCCATGTATGGTTCTCCATGGTGCCAACTTTCAATACAAATATCATTTTGTATTGCGAGGCTTTGACCACTTGAATTGACCAAGCGAGGATAAGATTGTCCTTTGGAACATAGGAGTCATCCTGCGGTGTTTCGTGCTCCTGCCATAACATGTCTGGCGCAAGCATGAACCACCTTTCACCGGGTCTTTTCTTTGGGGCCATCTGTAAGGAAAGAATAAACCATGTTAGTTTCGGTCGTTCGACCCAAACTTCTTCAAGCTTAATGGATAGTTTAAACTTCTTCAAGCTTAATGTTAGTTTCGGTCGTTCGACCCAAACTTCTTTCAATTGATTTAAGGGAAATTTAATGGATTGGCGCATATATTTTGGTGGATTGTGCACTGTTATATGTGAACATCATTTGTATGGTGATATGTTATTTTTTTATTTTTTGGGCGGATTTTCTTTTTATATTGTGTTTAACATCATGGATTTATTGATAAGATAATAATTTAGAGGTTGGGTTTGGGTCGACCGACCCAAACATGATGATGTGTTTGGGCCGAGCGTACCAAATATGAATATTGGTTTAGGTCGAGCGACCCAAACATGATGATGTGTTTGGCCGAGCGTACTAAATAGGAGGCTGGGTTAAGGTCGACCGACCCAAACATCAGGCTGGGTTTGGGTCGAGCGACCCAATCATCATGACGGGTTTGGGTCGAGCGACCCAAACATTAAGCTGGGTTTGGGTCGAGCGACCCAAACATGAGGATGTTTTTGGGCCGAGCGTTCCAAATAGGAGGCTGGGTTTAGGTCGACCGACCCAAACAACAGGACGTGTTTGGGTCGTCTCCCCAAACAACAGGACGTGTTTGGGTCGTCTCCCCAAACTGTTCTATTTAATATATATTTTAAAGGTTGGCACAGAGCATATACAATGCTTATGCGTTGTGTATGCTACAGCACCATGAATTAATTAATACATGTTGGGTATAACAAAAGATATTACCTTTTAAAGTTGTTGTTGCAAAAACTGTGGAGTAGAGCTGGTGTTCTTCGTCCAGTAACACACAAACAGCTGAATGTGATTCGGACACACGCTAAACTCCCAAACAACTACTAAAGCTTTCAAATAATTCTTACTTCTCTCAAATAAAGCCTGAATCTCTCATACAACTCCTAAGGCTTTCAACGCACTTTTGAATCTCTCAAAACAACAACTGAATCTCTCAAAACAACAGCTGAATCTCTCAAACAACAACTGAATCACTCCAACAACAACTGAAGCTCTCAAATCACTTCTATATGTCTCAAACACCTCCTGATTATCTTATAGAACTCTTGAATCTTACAAGCACTCCAAATACAATACAAACTCCAAAAGAGAAATACAAACTCCAAAAGAGAAATAATCTACAAACACATGAACTTCGCAAGCATTCGCTAAAGCTCCCATACAATGCTCGAAAACCCTTCAACAATCTTCGACTAACTTCTTCCGTAGGTTTCTGTTCTATTGGAAACACCTCCCAGCTTCTAAGAACCGAAAGGGTAAAAGAGAAATGTCCTTTATCCAAATCAAAAATTTGAAAGTAGTAAATTAGTAAATAGGTAGGTTAAGTTAGAAGCAACCAATTCAAGCAAGCAAAAGTCAAGTGGTGGTAAAAAAAGAATAATTCTAGAAGCGGCCAAAGAAGACAAAAGAAGTGATAACTAGGAGTGTAAGGGATTTTGCCAACTAGGACAAGGGGGCCATGTTGCCACCTTTGCCGACCAAAATTGAAGTTCAAATTAAAATGAAAAACCTTTCTAAGGGCTTGGGGCAAGTGGGGTGCGAAGTGGTGTTCACCCTCCATTTACTACCGAGGGTTTGGTTCGCACCGTTCAAGGGAAAAACCCCTTGATGAGCGGGATGAAGTTGGGGCCCAACCCTTCATTGAAAGATGATAAAACCCCCTCTTCTTCTTTCAAATTTTTTTCCGAATTTTTATTTAAACATAGCAAGGCCCTCTAGAATTTTAGTTAGGAAAAAATCTCTCAAATTCTTCATTTTAAAGGGCAAAATCCTCTAGAATTTTAGTTAGGAAGATCAAACAATCTCATTTTTTCATCATAGACATAAGTTAGAATTCTTATAGTTAGAATTCTTAAGAGTGAGGTAGTGTGTTTTTGAACAAACCCCTAAATGACTGCACTATTTTCAATCGAGTGTAGTGAACGCAAAAATTATAATTTAGCCTTCAAATTTTCAATGAATCTAGCTGTTTATGTTAGCTTTCCAAAAGTCTAAGCTTGTTAGAATCAAAGTTAGAGATAAAAAAATAATAAGTATTTAAATAAAGGTGTCAGCTATCTGCTTAAATATAAACACTGAGTTTGTAAGCTCATATAAAAAAAAGAAATATGCAGTTATTTTGATATTTAGATGGGTTATGGATCTTATGTTGAAGTTTCTAAAAAGTCTAAGCTTGCTGAAATCTAAGTTAATGAGTAAAAGTTATGATTGTTGGAGTGAAGGTGTTTTAGTTGCTTTTCAAATTGGAAGCGCTAACTTTGTGAGCTCATATTTAGAAGAGAAAACATACAGTTTCTTTGATATTTGAAGCATTATAGATCTGATTTTAAGATTTCTAGAAAGTCAAAGTTTGCTGAAATTTAAGTTAATGAATAAAAATTATGATTGTTGGAGTGAAGATGTCTCAACTATCTTTCAAATTGGAAGTGTTGATTTTGTAAGCTCATATCTAGAAGAGTAAATATGTAATTTATTTAATATTTGAATTTAGAGGTCTTATTATTAGCTTTCCAGATTATTAAAAATCATTCCAATTAAAACTTATGAACAAAAGCTGTGACCATTCAAATGAAGGGTTGTTTATTGTCTTTTAAGAAGAAGTTTGTCATCCAAGGTTGGAGGGTACAAGTTGGTACCGTCGACGCTCGTAGCTTGGAGTAGGGGTTCCGTACCAACCTTCGCCAAATCAAGATGGGAGCCAACCGGTAAGCTCTTTGTTCACGCTCGCATGCTCACATCCTAGCGTCGTTGTGATTTGAACATGCCTATATACTATAACACGTAACCATTTGTTTAGAGGGTCTCACGGACGTGGTTATCTACTATTGGCTCATGAGCATGGTTGTGAGCCAAATATGGTGCTCACATGTGGTATTAACCCTTAAGTTCCGTAAAACTTGACTTTGACAATTCTTTAATTACTCAAAATTATAAAAAGAGTGAAGCTTTTGTGTTTTGATTTAAGATTTAGCTTGAAGTGATGAGCGGGTGTTGTGTTGGGATAAGGCTAGGGGACATCAACCACCTAGCCTTATCCCAACACAACTATCTATATAAGGCTAGGGGACATCAACCACCTAGCCGCCGAGGGGATTCCAATTTTCATATATGCGGAGCGTCTTGGTTAAATATTGTAGTAGTAACTCTTTCATTCATAATTGTTTGTGTGTGGTGAATCCGGATTAAACACCAGCATGACTACTCTGTGTGTTGTAGGTGGAAGGAATGACCCACGAAACCACCATCATGTTGTTGGCCCCAAGTGTTGAAGGTGATGGGTCCAACCCTTGAAAATTGTACAACAGGTTAAACACACAAGTTATCTTATTTTCCGGTCCTATTAAGTTGAATTTTCGTGGTAAAATCGTGTTAAACTAATTAATAATCAACAAAATTTGTACAACCTCTGTGGACAAAAAATCACTGGGAACTTCACTCGGATGATGGATACTACCCCTCTGGCGGCAAAGATCGGAGGGTATAAGTATAAATCAACCTTCAAGAGACCTGCACAAGACCTTGAAGGGTTCGGATTAGGGTATGCATCAAACAAGTAGGTGGTGATGCTATAATTTATGAACTTAGTAACATTGGTTTTTTCAATCAAACATAAACTAAAAAGGGAGGTTGAGAGGGTGGGACTTAATTAAGGTCCCTTATTTAGAGAATTTAATTTATAAGAAGTAAAGAATTAGATGTGGCCAAGATAAGATGTAAAGTATTTTCATTCACTAGGGTTAGGTTGCCTTGATCCCAAGGCTGGTGCGTCTCACGTAGACTAGGATAGATTCGGCATTAGATTAGAAAAATTGATGTAGTCTAGGTAATTACCTTAAGTATTTATAATCTAGGCACAACCTACCAAAAGAATACGACGTGATCATCAAATCCCTCTAGAAACCAAAACACTCATTAAAAATCATAACATCCGGGTTCAGCTTGGGCACCTGCCAAGGTAGGCCACCCTCACCGAAGGGCTTGTGCGGTACTTTTAGGTTCCCTTGGAAGGGGGTACCCAAAAACCCCATACTTTATCATTTAAAAATGGAACTAGAATTAGTGTTTTATTTGTAGTATGTTTATTTTATAATGATTAGTTAATACCTTCTACTTTCACAAAGTATTCATACATATTCAAATTAATTAAGTATAATAAATGTAATTAAATCTAAATAATTCTAATTAATACAAATAAAACCCAATTAAATCAGAAAGTATGGTTATCAAATTATATAGACACAATTAATTATAAAATACACTTAATCATGATTTAATTTAGATATGAGGAATGATGTGCTTAATTACACTTGTTTAGGCTTCATTACGCTTAATTAGGCTGAATGCACTTACTTGCACTTAATCAAGCTTAATTAGTTTGAATGTGTATAAATACTTGTAGAAACCAAGGCCTTGCGTTGAATTACCTTCTAATACGGTTATTTAGACTTAATTACATTTAATCACACTTAATTAGTTTGAGTGTGTATGAATGCTTTGTGAAAGTAGAAGGTATTAACTAAAATATTAGAAAATAAACATACTACAAATAAGACACTAATTTTAGTCCCATTTTAGAATGACAAAGATCCTTTCACTGGTAAGTCACAAAAATTATAATCTCAGTGCTAATGAGGGTTTTGTAATATTTTTGACTTCCAAGTTAATTACATGCTTTATTGACGGTTTCACTTTAGAAAGGAAATCCCAATCAATTGCTTACTTACTCAATGGAAGTGAACATATATATTGGATTTTGGACCTTGAAAATGAAATGCACTCAATATGGGTTATGTGGACAATCGGCCTTCAAGATTGCAAGGGCCAAGCCAAGGTCGGGGGGTTAGGCTAGGGTCGGGGGCTGAGGCTTTGGCTTTTTCGGTGCTGCCCCTGCCCGTCGCCCTGACGCGCACAACCAAGGCTGATTTTTCACAAAGTTTTTGGCCGTCCATGTCCAAAAACCTTGAATTGAAAGGCAAAAAAAATTGCAACCCGTCCCAAAACCGGTAATTTCTAAACCAACCCGTCCATGAAAGGTTAAGTAAAAAACAACCCATCCCAAAACCGACTTGAAAATGAAAATACCCGTCCCGCAAGAGGTATAAACAAGTCTCTTACAATGTTGGTAAAAAATAAAATAAAAACAAAAAACAAAAAAACCGAAAGATGTCGACATGTGACTGGTTGCACTTGGAAACAATAGGATCTTGACAAATTATGCCTTCAATGCCCGTCAGTTATCTGTCTTTTGCTGTCGATTCTCATCTTTCCAGTACATCCCATTCTAATATACTAATTCTTATTCAATTGCTAAGTTTACCTTCAATTATAATCTTTGACATTATGTTAAAAAGGTTCTAAATTTTGTGGTTGATGAATTAATGTATGCATGTAAATCAAGCACTTCAAGATTGATATTTTGATTGGGTATTAGTGGTTTGATTGCATTATGCTTATATTCACATGTCATATATGACATAATGTAACTGATATTTGTACCATTTATTTTTTTGGGAAAAATGATCAAAAAATCATTATTTTTAGAACCCGTCCAAAGCGAATTTGACACGTCCAAAAACCGGTTCATTTTCTAAGAACCCGTCCATTGGAAATGTTTTTTTAATGAACATGTCCCTAGACATGTTAGGGACCTTGTGAAAAATCACCACTACGCACAACGCTTGCCGGGGGTATTTAGAGACCCGAAGTCTGTCTGCGGTAGTCTGGAGGTTCTAGAATGTTCCATGGTTGGTTACCTTGTAATGGACGTGATGATGTGGCGTTCTTGATGACGTGGATCCTGAGAGTGTAACTTCCAAGGTGGACACACCATGGTGACGTGGCAAGACTTGCCAAGACTCAAATTAGGCCCTTACCACACGGTTGGTAGGCAATTTCGCCGTGTAGGCTAGGAAAACTTGTAGGCTCACTATAGCCACTTCACCCCAATCTCTCTAGAGCCACCACACGAGCGGCAGGAAGTTCCTCATCATTGACGACGACTAGGCACGGAGATTCCGCGAGAGAGGGCGGGAGAGAGCGGGAGAGGACGGTCTCGGTGGGCCAGGGGGTGGCCACCACCGGATTCCATGGGTTTCCGGTGGGAATCCCCTGGTAGTTCCGATGGCCTAAATTCTTGAACACGTCATCACGCCTCCCCTCATAATGCCGCTCGTGTGGTAAGCGGCAAGGCTGCTCGGCCAATCAGGGCCACCGGTTCATGGAAGTTGCCAGCCGTGTGGTAAGGGCCTTAATCGCAATGCTTCAACATGTTTTACAGCTGTGGTGATGAAGTTATGTCCTGATTACGTAGGAAATGGCTGGGAAAATGGTTGTTTAATAATACTGGTGAATACACCGGTGCTTATGTTCGTTTGACTGCGCAGGTTCGGCAGTATTGTTGAATGGAAGCTAGAGTTAGATTGCAGGTGCTGCAATTGCACATCGATGTAACAAGTCATGTTATACGGAGCATCACTAATTTATATGTTTGGAGCTCTGAGTATTCGTTTCTTCTGGAAGCCTTCGTTAGTCGCAAGGGCTCAAAGGCTGCCGCTCAAAGGCTGCTGCTCAAAGGCTGAGCTGATTGCCTCGACATTTAGACAGATTCTTCGACTTGGTAAGCCTGCAGTACCCCTCCAGTACTGTCCAAGTGTATCAGATTGAAGGTGGCAGGAAGTGATTTTGGACAAGTTATTAATTGTCTGGTGGTCCAAGTCTATCTGCTGCACGCAGTAATTCCATGGACTACACCAACAACACTAGCTAGTGTTCAAATGAAGAGATCTGGATTGCAGCAAGCTATTATTAAGTTGACTTTGTAGATCTTTTGGGTGCAAGCACGGTAAAGTGGACAGCTCTTGATCCTTGCTTAGGTTTAAGTGAAAGTGATCCAAAACAATATACTAACTTTGAATTTTATGAAATAAAAATTCATAAACATTTAGATAACATATGAATCTACAAAGCCAAGCAATTTATGTTCACAAAAAACAATTTCAAACAACGTATATGTATTTTAGAAGACAATGCAAGTGGCGGTGCAAGTGGGTGTCATTGAAAAGATAATTGTCAAAAACTTGTTTAAAATACAATTACATTACATTAAATTGATGAATTTTTGAAAAAAAATTTACAATGACCTCAAGTTTATAATGAATTCAAGGAATATGAAAAGAAATTCCAAGTTCAAAATATTCAAGGTCATGAAAGTTACGTTCAAAACTATATTTAGTTAGTTGCTTTTACGCGTCACTTTTGATGATAGGTTTTGAAGATCTCATATTGATATTCTATATTTGAGTACCTAACTTAACAATAGAGGTTATCATGAAAAACAATCTATTTTAAACAACATTTTGCTACTATTTATAGGCGTTTGACCAAGAAAATCATGGCTGTCATATACCGGAGCACTTTTTTGGTCCACTTTACTATGCTTGCACCCTTTTCAACAATTTTTATATCCACTCTAAACTGTGGAAATCGAGAAGATGGAGTTTTATGAGGTCACGGACTTGTCAGTTTGTATTATGCATCACTTGGAGCGTATTAGCTCAGTTTTGAACGTTCGGAGGAAGGAATACTCTGTTAATATCAAAAGCCAGTACACTCTTCATGGCTTAGCTCTTCCGGTCGTTGTGGCCAAGCACCATAAACAATGGTCCAAGCCAAGCGCAAATGAATTACTCAACCTCTGCAAGGGAATAGTAGAGAAATCATGTCAACACTTGGCTAGTAGAAAAGGAGCTAGCGAAAGATATTTTCTTATGAACAGCCACCAATGTGAAGTCCTCATTAGAAGTCTTGAAGAGACATTGGCACAAATTCCGCAGTCCTCCTCTCTTGATGAAAAAACAGTTCCAGTGCTTCAAGAGCTTCACCATGCCCTCATCAACGCTGAGAGGCTCGTCCAATCCAACTGTATCACCACTTTAGAATGGCCAAGAGCAGCTATTGAACAAGTTGACATGAAAGAAACTTTTTCACAACTACTCTACGACGTTCAATCCCGGGTACGCAACTCTCGTATGGCCCTGATTATAATCACTTATAATGCATTTTAATCCAATTTTAAGTGATATAATTTGTTTTCAGGTAGGGAACTCTTGTAGCCCTTCTAACAAGGAATCCAAAAATGTAATTATATATAGGAAATGAATATTCCTTGAAGCATAAAATTGCATTAAAAACCTAATTATATGAGTTTTTTTAATACATGTACCATAGGTCAAACTACCCAACTTTTTGAGCTTTTTAATAAAAATTTAAGATTTGTTTATTATAATAAAACATTGCCAATGACTTTTAATTTTAATTGAAAGCAACTACTTGTGAGGATTTTTTAAAATTATGCATAGGCATAGGTTAAAAAATAGGTGCTTCAATTCTTTATATACGTTGTGGAGTTTTTAATAAATAAATTAACATGCAACGCAAATTTTTCTACATCTCATTTTATTTAATTTGGTCTTCACCCAACTTTTTGGTCCTTTTAATTTTGTATAATTTGATATAATTTTTACAAAAGCCATCCTCTAAGCCGTTTTGAATCCGATGCCCCCTGCGTATAATATGGGAGTTGCGTACCCAGGTGTTCAATGGCATGCATCTGTTCTTCAAAGCATTTTTGTGGAAAACTTTGCAGAATATTCTGGCACCACGTCATTTGAATCAGCCTTATGTGACAGTAATCTGTCGTCTGGGGACAAATTAGGTCTGCTGACAGCGAGGAGTGAAGATGAGAAGGTCCTCAAGGAACATCTCAGATCTGTGAAGCTGAGCGACCTAATTGAGGAAGAGCTTGCAAATCAATTTCTATCGTCAATGTCGTCCTCTCATATGTTATTCCTAAATCCTGAAGAACTAAATGAGTATTACAGCGGCACTTTGGTTGGTAGAGGTTCCTTCCCAGAGGTGTGACTAACAAATCTTCTATGAGGTGCGTATGCAATTAAGATATTCAGGAAGCCATACGCTTACTCATTTGATCAAGAGGTGGCGTCTTTGAAGGAACTAGGGCATCCCTGTATAGTGCACCTACTCTGCTATTCTGAAAATCATTCACACCGCTTTTTCATCATGGTGAAAATGGTCCGTTTGATGACAAAGTGGGTCACCGGTCTAGAAGTGGTACCGGAAAGGTGGTAGGATTTTTTGGACATGCTGGTGCCGTTCTTGACAAACTAGGTGTCCGGATAATCCATGATGGCCAAGATGACGGTCATCCGAGCTATCTGGTAGAACAATGAATTACGAACTCGGATTTGTAGTTTCATTTCATATACATGTTTAACACATTGTCTCCTACTAATATCGCAAGAAATTATACCATCTGATTCCGGGTTAAATTCCAACTGGTCTAATAAGTACTTCATGTGTTAACTTCCGCAGTTGATATATAATCTAATTTATTGCTACTTAGCAAGTCGTACTCTGACGGGTTTCCTTGTTGACAAGGGTGTTGTTCTTTCTTTTATGCAATTAATGAAGTTTGTCTTCGTTTGTGCCAAAAATTTCAAAGTAATCTGCTAAGCAAGTCACTTTGGTTTCAGTCAAGAATCTTTTCATGAATATCGACAGCATCATGACACTGAATTTCGTTACAGTGGGTACGTATACTGTGGTCAGTTTGCACTGTATAGTGTCTGAGTAATACAGTATAGCTAATTATCGTTGGACCTAGCTCGGTGTAACGTTGTAACCACTTCAATAATGTGTGATACTTCTCATCTTGAAGATCCATATGTGTCTCCTCATCTCCTCATTCTGTCTGAGCATATTAACCAGGACGTACACGGGCCGGACTGCAAGTTGTACATAATATACTGCAGGTTGAACATTTTCTAATGGAGTAAAGAAATACACCAACGTCACAGAAATTATTATCAATGTGCACGTCTCCAGGATTCCGTGCAACCTTTAAAACAGAGATGAGTTATAAAGGAAAGGCCTAAACCCTAAACTGGAGCAACATGGGATGCTTTGACTCATTTTCAAGGTTCATTCTGCAATGCAAGAATTGATGATCTAGTATAATTTGTGCCAAAAACTATTTTAGTAAAGTAAGAATACAGGTCAGCCTGGGCATCTGCTAGCTTTATATTGCTAGCTCATGACAGTATTTTCAAAAAGAAATCCCTGGATTGGCTCTTCGAAGCATATTATATTTATCAAATGCTAAAGAAAAGAATCTGGACAGAGATGAAACAGTAGCAGACATGTACACCGTTCACAGAATATAGTGTGGATTGATCAATGGTGTGGACCATACCACACTAATCTATGTAAGTTCCTGCATGTCAACTGTTAAGTGGTTCCCCTAACTGAAGCCCTTGATTGTCATGTGAACATTGGATGTAATTTCTCATTAGTGTAGGTTTTCAATATATTTTGGTCCACACTATATTCTGAGATCGGTGTAGTAGATTCAGGCATAATGGATCCATGCTTGGATATCACTTTTGTCTGTACTTTTCGTGCTGCGAGGGCTCATCCATCGCAACTTCCACCACATGTATGTGTATATATATATAGAATTCGTAAAAATATTGTGATCATTTTTTTAAATGATTTCATTTTGTTTGGGTCATAAATTGAGAGGCAGCAATAGTAGATTGAGAGTTGTAGATTGCAAACGGTCATGTTGAGCTGGATGTTATGGTAGAACAAACTTTTAAGAACTCGTCGACGTTGGCAAGTTCATTTGAGTGGGAGCGAAGGCGCTTAAAACCCTACTTCACCAGTCATCATCAAAGTACACGTTGATCAGCTCAAATTGCCAGACTAAGAGCTGCAACCAGCAAGCATGGGATCAAGTCCACCGATTCGATAATGACATTCACCGCCATTGCAGAGTCAATAGAGTGTCTAAGGAAATTGAAAGATGAGAGCAAGAGTACTTGGCGATAGGAGTTGGTGCATAATTTTTTACTAAAATAGGATAGTTCAACACTGCAATATATAAGTTTAATAGTACAACCGACAGTGTGGGCAAGTGTTCGTCCGCAATGTTCAAGATTGAAGTCTTCAATGCCCTTCAAATGCGATTTGGCCCTTCAAAATATACCTCTCTCAAAACAACCCTTCAAAACGCAACCCCAAATTGAAAATGAAGATATCACTTGAAGTCCTCAATATAATCTGCCCGCCACAAGAACCCACAAGTGTAGGGCATTGTCACTACAAGAAGTAGAGTTAGATGGTTGATTCTTAATTCTTCACATTGTACTGGAAACATGTACCATATAATTCATGCACAAGTTTAATATGAGTTTTGTATTTCATTTCTATATTCTTGGATCGACGTCTTAGATTTGAACAAGCCCTTCAACTGAAGGGCTGAAATTTGAGAGCCCTTCAAAATGAAACTCATATGAGGGCTTCAATCTTGAACACTGTTCGTCCGGATCATCAGGTAATTTTAAAAGCATACTGCAGTACAGACATCTACAGTATTATTCGATCCTCGTTTCCTGGCCAGTGCAACCATGCGTAGCATCTTCTATATATGCAGGCAACCCTAAACCGGTGTAACTCGCTGGAAGTGAATACGTTGCTGGTAACACTTGTGGAATTGAAGAGGGTGTCCATCTCCGACCTGGATCTTGCTAGGAGGTTTGCATTTTTGCTGCGTGCACAAATTACTAGTCTTCTGACGTAGGCAGATTCATGGGATTCCGGAACTAGTGCCGTCTTTCACAAATCACAGATTTGCTGCAGTGAGTTTGGGTGTGATCTTGGCAATGTGGGTTGTGACTGAAACGACATTTTGGTGTCATCTTAGTGGCTTTGCTGAGTGAAAAGATTCTCCAATGCAAGAAAGGCCGGCCTGAGGGGAATGGTTGCTAACTGATGGTGAGAATCATCATCAGCTCCTTGTGTCGGCTGATCGTGAGTGCAGATTCGGCGCTAGCTCATTCCTGCAGGACACTCAGCTTGTGCAACAAGGACCTCAGTTAGGATTTTGACGATGAAATACGGCCTGGTGGAAATATTCTAGTACACCTAGATGTACTAGATTCATGGAGCATGTCTGCAAACCTGCGTGGGATTTGGTATTTGTGCAGCGATCAAGTCAGACGTGAAAGGAAAGGTGATTAGTTATTTAAAGCTGCTCTTCAAAGGCCGAGTACTTTGGTTCAAATTGGATTCCTCGAAGGTAAGAATTCAAAAGCTGAAACGTCTAAGTTTTGAACGATGCTATTAGATGTGAGGAGCAGTGTGAGATCTGACTTGTTACAACACAGGTTCCGCCTAAAAGACATTCAATCACATAAGTTATGCTCGCTCCTTTTCACAAAATTTCTAGGGTTTAAGAGGATCAAAAGCCGGATCTAGCGCCTGTCAAACATATGATCCTAGTTAGCGATTTCTTGCTTAATTTCCGACAATATTTGAACTGGGGCTTGGGCGATGTGGATTTAATCAGGCAGGTTGGAAGATCATCTTTGTGCACATTTTCAAATCGGGTTTCATTATGGCTCCGCGATTGACAGCCTGGGCCTCGTGCTGCTTTCAGCCGGCTGCAACTGATGTTCCCCAGCCGGCCGCAAATGATGTCCCCCAGCTAGCTGCAAATGATGTTCCCCAACCGGCTGCAACTGACGTTCCCCAGCCGGCTGCAAATGATGTTCCCCAACCAGCTGCAACTGATTTTCCCCAGCCGGCTGCAAATGATGTTCCCCAACCGGCTGCAACTGATTTTCTCAAATTCTGCCAGGGCATAATGGGCAAATTGGATAATCTGATGAATATCAGTCGTTCAAGTCAAGAGTATCTGATGAACGAGAATCAATGTCTCTTTCTTGTCAAAAGGCTTTCAGAAACACTGGCAGGTATTCCACACTCATCACATCCTGATAAGAAAACATCTCTTGTGTTTCAAGAGCTTCGCTATGTTTTCGAAGATGCCCACAGGCTCATCCAATCCTGTTGCATTAAATCCACCGCTTCGAATTCAGAACCGATAAGAGCAGCTATCGAACAAGGTGATATGAAGCATACTTTTGCAAAACTCCTCTTCGACGTTAGATGGCACACAGATGTTCTTCAAAGCATCCTTGACGATTCTGGAGGTCCCAGCAGCACATTTGAAGCAGCGAGGTACATCGGTGATCTGAGTGGCGAGGACATTACAGCTCTGAAGAATGCAAAGGAAAAAGATGATAAGGTCCTGAATGACCGTCTCAGATCTTTGAAGCTGGACCACGAACCAGAGCGACACCTTGCATATCAATTCCTCCAACATAGAGACGAACAGGCGCAGTTAAACAAGGATTTAAGGCACGACGTGTTGTTATTGCATGAAGCGGATATTACAAATCATCTCGATGGCAATCCAATTGGAAAAGGCTCGTTCGGAGAGGTACGAGAAACAGATGTCTTAGGCGGATGCTTTGCAGTGAAGATCGTTATTGAACGTAATTCGAGTGCTGGAAATGAAGACTCAACGTTCAAGAAGGAAATGGTAGCTATGCAGGGACTGGGGCATCACCCCAACATAGTGCGCCTCTACTGCTTCTCCAAAATCAATGAAAGATGCTTTCTCATCATGGAAAGAATGGACGACGACCTGGCTCGCATTTTGGAGCACAGGGGAAGAAATATGATTAAGGTTTCACTTGTGGAAAAGGTTGTCTTGATGCTGGAAATTGCGGAAGGCATGAGGTATATTCACAGTATGCGCATGGCGCATCGTGATCTGAAACCAGGCAATGTCCTCGTGAACCTTAAAGATCAGAAGAAAAAATCCTCCAGAGCTTATTCAGTGAAGATTGCTGATTTTGGTTTGACTAAAACCAAAGACGCCAGCAGAACCTACACAGACCAGACTACAAACATGGGCACCCCAAGGTATATGGCGCCGGAGGTGATCGATTTTGAAAGAACTGAGAAGAAGAAATTCAACCCCACGAAAGCTGATGTCTACAGCTTTGGTATTATGTGTTTTGAGATTCTGACTGGGCAGACTGCTTTTGGAGAGAACGAGAAGATGGTTGTTATTAGGAAGCAAGTGAAAGGGAATGGGGACTTCAGACCAGATCTTCAGCCGGGATCCGGTCCTCTGCGGTTGCAATCTTTGATTCAAAGGTGTTGGGCCCTCAACCATCGCTCTCGGCCTGCTTTCGAGAGAATCTGCCAAGAGCTTAGATACATCAAAGGGCTACTCCTGCGAGGTGCATTTCTCATGTGGTGTATCTTTTTCAACATTACACATTCTCATACTAATTTAATGTTACAGTACTTGCTAGCTATCAACGTGCAATCATGATCAGTTGCTTCATTTCATATGTCTGAAGGCTCCTAGTTTTGTGCGCGTTATATTTCTCAGGTGATCATCAAAAGCTAGAGACGAAGATCAACTTCACAGGTGACCTTGGATCACCTGATATGACAGAACAGGTATGCAAATACATGTTAGTCTTTAATCAAGCACAGTCCTCCTTCCTGTAATTGAGAGTGATCAGACCTCTATTTTCCTACTTTATGGTACCTGAAAATCAACCAACAGTCGTATATCTGACTACCAAATTCCAGCAAATGAAATTCTTGTGCCAGAAATAACTACTGACACGAAACTTGAACTTAATTGCTGGTGATGGCATTACATTAGGAAATTTGCGTTGGAGTGTCTAAAGTGTATGAGTTTGTGATCATCTAGAAATATAAGATTCCCTTCTGCTCCTCTCGATATCTTCTTCTCCCTATCTAAAATTATGAGTAAGATGATACTGAGGAGGCTCTAGACGTATCGGCATTCTCCATAAAGCACTTTGACATTGGCCCAGAAATGAAAAGAGCTACTGAAAGAAATGTTTATGTAACACGCATACTTACAGCATGACACAAAATTGTACGATCCCCAACAGGTTCTCAAATTCTGCCAGGTGGTAATCGACAAATTCGATGATCTGTTGAACATCAGTCCTTCAAGTCAAGAGTATCTGATGAACGAGGAACAATGTCTCTTTCTTGTCAAAAGGCTTTCAGAAACACTGGCAAGTATTCCACACTCATCACATCTTAATGTGGAAACATCTCTTGTGTTTCAAGAGCTTCGCTATGTTTTCGTGGATGCCGACAGGCTCATCCAATCCTGCTGCATGAAATCCACCGCTTCGGATTTAGAACGGCTGAGAGCAGCTATCGAACAAGGTGATCTGAAGCATACTTTTGCAAAACTCGTCTACGACGTTAGATGGCACACATATGTTCTTCAAAGCATTCTTGAGGATTCTGGAGATCCCAGGACCACATTTGAAGCAGCGAGATGCATCGGCGATCTGAGTGACGAGGACATTACAGCTCTTAAGAATGCAAAGGAGAAAGATGACAAGGTCCTGAATGACCGTCTCAGATCTTTGAAGCTGGACCGCGAACCAGAGCGAGGCCTTGCATATCAATTGCTCCGACATAGAGACGCAGAGGCGAAGTCAAACAGGGATTTAGGGCACGGCGTGCTGCTATTGTGTGAAGAGGAAATGCGAAAACATCTCCATGGAAGTCGAATGGGAAAAGGCTCGTCCGGAGAGGTACGAGAAACAAATATTTTAGGCGGACGCCTTGCAGTGAAGATTATTTCCCAGAGTCGGAGTGATGAAGTGGAAATGAAAGCTATGCAAGGACTGGGGCATCACCCCAACATAGTGCGCCTCTACTGCTCCTCCAGAATGAATGAAGAATGCTTTCTCATCATGGAAAGAATGGACAACGACCTGGATGGCATTTTGGGGGACAAGAAACGCAATCGCATTGAGGTTTCACTAGTGGAAAAGGTTGTCTTGATGCTGGAGATTGCGGAAGGCATGAGCTATATTCACAGAATGCATATGGCGCATCGTGATCTGAAACCAAGTAATATCCTCGTGAACCTTGAAGATCCGAAAAAAATATCCTCCAGAACTTATTCAGTGAAGATTGCTGATTTTGGTTTGACTAAAACAAAAGACGCCAGCAGAACCTACAAAGACCAGACTACGAACATGGGCACCTCAAGGTATATGGCGCCAGAGGTAATCGCTTTTGGAAACAATGAGAAAGGCGAATTCAACCCGACGAAAGCTGATGTCTACAGCTTTGGTATAATGTGTTTTGAGATTCTGACCGGGCAACCTGCTTTTGGAAAGATAGAGAACTGGGTTGTTTTTAAGAAGGAAGTGAAAGGGAATGGGGACTTCAGACCAGATCTTCAGTCGGGATCCGGTCCTCTGCGGTTGCAATCTTTGATTCAAAGGTGCTGGGCCCGCGAGCATCGCTCTAGGCCTGATTTCGAGAGAATCTGCCAAGAGCTTAGATACATCAAAGGGCTACTCCTGCGAGGTGCGTTTCTCATGTGCTGTATCTTTCCAACATTACACATTCTCATACTAATTTAATGTTGCAGCACTTGCTAGCTATCAACGTGCAATCATGATCAGTTGCTTCATTTCATATGTCTGAAGGCTCCAAATTTTGTGGGCATTATGTTTCTTAGGTGATGATCAAAAGCTAGAGACGAAGATCAACTTCACAGGTGACCTTGGATCACCTGATATGACAGAACAGGTATGCAAATTATACATGTTAATCTTTAATCAAGCACAACCTTCCTTCCTGTAATTGAGAGTGATTAGACCTCTATTTTCCTACTTTATGGTACCTGAAATTTAACCAACAATCGTATATCTAATTACCAAATTCCAGCAAATGAAATTCTTGTGCCACAAATAACTACCGACACGAAACTTGAACTTAATTGCTGGTGATGTCATTACAGTAGGAAATTTGTGTTGGAGTATCTAAACTGTATGAGTGTGTGATCATCTAGAAATATAAGATTCCCTTCTCTCCTCGATATCCTCTTCTCCCCATCTACAATTATATGAGTAAGATGGTACTAAGGAGGCTCTAGACGTATTGCCATTCTCCATAAAGCACTTTGACATAGGTCCAGAAATGAAAAGAGCTACTGAAAGAAGTGTTTATGTAACACGCATACTTGCAACATAACACAAAATCATATGATCACAAAATAGATAGACAAATAGCATATAATACAAGACAAATTACCTCTCCATGATACAGTTTTTGAGAGTGTTTGTCTGTCTTCATCTGGTTTGAAGGCTTTATGTTGCACTCTTGAAAAAAAACAGCATCAAGGCTTTGCACAAGCTACACCGGTTAGGCAAGGGCCATGGGGACGTAATGAGCCAAAGAAAACTACTGGTCTGTTTGATTATATGGCAGCTTCCATCAAGTGGATCAGAGTGAAATACCAACAAAATCCGCCTGGGTTGGGGTTATTGGAGGTGAAATATGTGGAAGCTGATGGGCAGGAGGTCAAGCAAACATACTGTCGGGATGTCATTGGAACCACGTACACAGAGGTAAATATCACTGCCCCCACTTCAACTCTATCTCAAAATTTCATTAGGTTTTGTTGTTGTGTGCATTTCTTATACATGTTGTGTCGCCATTTGATTGTTGCTGTTTGTATGATTTCAGATTAAACTCGAGCCTGGTGAATACATCAAACAGGTGAGCGGATGTGTGGCCACGCATTCGGTGTCGGTAGGAAATGGTGGAACTGTTGGCCTTTACTGTGTAGTATCACTAACCATACATACAAATCTCAAGAGTTATGGTCCATTTGGTGATGAGACCAAGTCTGTATCGGGTCACCGGTTCAAAAGTGGAACTGGAAAAGTGGTAGGGTTTTTTGGAGCAACTGGTGTTCTTATTGATAAACTAGGCGTTTGGATAATCCCTGATGGCCAAGAGCACGGTGATCCAAGTTATTTGGTAGATCAATAGATTATTGACCTTTGAAGGAACTGCTCAGTTTTCATCAAATGTAGATACATCTTCAATACATTTGTTGACACATTTGTAGCTCATACTCCAAAGAAGCCTGAGACATTTAATTTGGTTGTGGTTCCAAAGCCTAATATGTGTTCATATGAACTTTGATGTAGCTGCAGTAATTGCTATGCAAATCTCTATGCAAATCGCTATGCAAATCCTTTCATGCATGTATAAGACCAGGCACTAATTTGTTTTGTTTTGGTGATAAAAGTATACTCTTCAGTAGTGCGCACTCTCGATCCATCGTCTGAAGTTTGAAGTTGAGGATGTGATGTAGAACAATGCATGCAGAGAACAATGTTGCAAAAAAACACTATATTCGTTAAATTGAGACTTTTTGGGCATTTTGAGACATTCACAGAAATAAGAACAAGGATAAATGGAACACATATTGGAGAAAGTTGTAAGATGCGAACACTTTGAAGAGGTGTTCATACCAAGAACCCCATTAATAACTCATATTTGTGATGGTTTACGGTGGGCAATCCAAACCTTAGACCAAATTGAAGGGGAAATCTTAAAACATTCATATTATTGCACACAAAACATGAGAGCTTGTATGGATATGGTTTAGGTAGGGGTTTCCAAACCATAGACCATATTGAAGGGGAAATATGTTAACCAATATAATATTGCATACAAGATATGAGAACTCATATTTGTGATGGTTTAGGTAGGGCAATCCAAACCTTAGACCATATTGAAGGGGTAATCCCATAACACTTATATTATTGCAACTTATATTATTGCAAGTAGAATATACAATGTATGGCATGAGAAATTGAATAGCATACTAATGGCACAAATCAATTGGATAGTGCGGCCTAAAATCATCCCGCCTACATGCAATGTCTACGCCTACGATGGCCTATCTAGGCTTGGAGACCGCATCTTTTTCTTTTGCCGCCGCTTGTTTAGCTCGCATCGCCTCAACATTTCTGAGAATCTCTGGCCCGCGACTGTAGCCGAGTTTTGGATGCGGGCCCACCATAACACATTTTGGATTCCGTCGACCGCCCGAATTATAAGACGAGGAATTCGAATACGACGACGTAGACTGTCCGGCATATCGGCGCATGGCGTACTCGCGCTCCAGCTCAATGGACGCATTGGACCGTGGAGGTTTGAGGCCGGACGCAACCTGCAACCAATTAAGAACCGGCAAACATGTGTTAGTTTGAGGAGAAAGGCCCAAACATGTCGCACGGTCTTTTAAGGATAGAATGATTGTAACGCATGGTGCATTTATGGGGAGGGGGGCTTACCTTGGCACGACGGGCACTCGCGTCCGAGTTGGCGAGGAGGGGCAAGGCGTCCCGCAAAGGGATAGGGAGGGGTCCACTCTTTGTAGGCCGAGCGTCCATACATAGCCGCCGTTGAGGTGTAACACTCCCGCCTTCCCGCGAGGGTGACGCCCGGACGCAGTAGCGATCTATGCCCTTGAGCGGGGACGGAGACGGCGATTGTCGGAAGATTTGCTTGGGCGGGGGGCTATCGACGACCCCGGCATCTAGAGGCTCCTTGGAGTAGTCGATGGTGGACGCGGCATCGTAAACGGTCTCGTAGAAGAAGCTTCCCAAGTTTGACTCACTGACGATGTCAATAGAGGGCTCCAAGCGCTGATGCCAAACAAAAGAACCAAACAAAACCCAAGGGAAAGGGGGGGGGGAAGGGAGCATGTGAAAATCCATATACATTTAAGGCATATATACACACACACAAATGTCACACCAAGTACTATCTCAAATGAGTTTATTATATTTCGCGTGAGCGTACAAATCCCTGTACAAATAGTCCCTCGGATCCAAGTATCTCTCGCCTATTGGATTACGAGATACGAAGTTGGGCACGGGGAGTCCGCTCCCCGCGAGCGCCTGCAAGTATTTAAGGAGGTCTAACAAAAAGCGGTCTTGGACCTTCCCGACCGTCCACGTAGGGCACACTATGAAGTTGGAGGTCGGGTTCAAAATGTTTTTGGACGCGCTGTCGTCCACCATGAGGGTGTTGTCGCGGGTGGGGCGGACGTCGTAGGGACAGCCGACCATTGAGGGACGGACGTCCCACACGATTGGCTTCAAGACCTTCAGGTATTGGCTCACGGCGGGGTTGTTGGGCTTCCTGACAACCCTGCCTTCGGGGGTGGTCAAAGTCCTACACGACTCCTGTCCTAGGACCAAGCACGGGGGTTCGAGGCCCTTGAAGATGAATTCCACGACCGCCTGGGTGTTTTCGGACTTCATGGAGCTCCACACGATCACCCACCATTTCTTTAGGGCGACCTGTAGGAAGCGCCGAAGCCACGGCCGGAGGTACACGAGCTTGCTTTTGATGTACGTGGGGGGGCCATCGTAGTTCGTGTCCTCGGGCTTGGAGAAAGACACCGTGGGGGCCCTTGGGCAATGCACGCATTGGACAAGGACCCCGTTGAGGTCTAGCACCAGGAACCGGGTCTTAGGCTGCAAGGCCGGCGCGGGTAAAATCGGGGAGGCCGCCGCGCTGTCGTCCACGCTTCGGGGAGAGGATCGACGGGGAGCCGCAACGCTACGCTCCGATCCCTGTGGAGACGAGCGAGAGAAGGCGGCGAAGGCTATGTCATGCTATGTCCATTTTCAAGCATACCGGAAATTGTTTGTGTAAAAGACAAGAAACAATTGAAATAGCTGTGGCAACGACACCATACAATGGGGAAAACTCACAACATACATTCGGAACACAAGAGCAAGCGTATGGGCACCAAAAAGAATGATTTTATTTGTTATAAAAATCTCTATGTACAATTTGAATGAGGGGAGCCGCGTTGAACGAGTCGTTCACACTATCCTAAATGTAAATCTACAAAATTTGATTGCGTCCGCCAGAGATCGAGAATCGTCGCACGCGGAGGGGGGCCATGTAGGGGGATGAAAGGAACGAGAGCGGGGGGGAGGTAGGGGGGTGCGGTGGGGGGTGGGGCAGTTCCTCCTAGCTAGGGGGACACGACCACGGCAACAAGACAATGGCCAGGAAGTTTGGGTCGAACGACCCAAACTAGAGGTCTCAGTACATTACCTCGTCCTGGTCATGTCTGGATGCTGTGGACGCTTCCGCCATCTCCGCTGCCCCGCCTCTCACGGCCCCGCCTTCTCCGACGACGTCAGCGACCTGCTCCTGCAAAGGCTCAGCATGAGGCCCTTGTCCTAACCCAACCTCCGCATGCGAATCATGCATGTGTTCATCGATTGGGGTAGGGTTAGATGTATCACTAGGCCCTTGCGGGCCTTCAACGTCTACCATGGTTGCGTCTTCGCAACCATGCTGGGCAGCAGGGGACTGCGCATTGTCGAGGTTTGGGTCGACCGACCCAAACCCTCCTGCATCGTGGGGTTCGTCCTGGCGCACCACAGGCTCTGGCGGGTTTGGGTCGGACGACCCAAACATGTGGGGGTCGTCCTGCTGGTGAGGGGGGGGCATGTCGACGGGAGGCCGCAATGGTGGGGGCGTCAAAGGCCTGGAGGATCCGCCCACGCTCCAGAGGCTGGGGTCGTCGATTTGCTGCACTGGGGCGTAAGGTCGGACGTGGGACCCCATCATGTGCTGAAAACTGAACGACGACTGCGGCACAGGCTGCTGTGGGATGTTCTGAGGTGGGAACCCGGGGGGCAGGTGTGGAAATGCTCCTGGGGGAGCGACCACCAAGCCTTGCGCCCACATCCCCTGTATGACCTGAGAGATCAGGTCTGCGCTAGAGGGAGGCTGGGCCAACGCCCTTTGCCGCTCCTGATCCAATAGGAGGGCCCTCAACTCTGCGACCTCGTTCCGCATTGAAGGTTCTTCAGCTGCAGCCTTCTGAAGGCGGAGGCGCTGCTCCTCGTCCCGCCGCATCTTCTCGTTGGCTTCCTCCACAGTCAGGACTTCGGGTTTCACCATGACCATGCCAGCGAACGCTCTCGGGGAGGGAGGATCCGACCTGAGCCGTTTGGCGAGCTCCATGTCGTCCTCGTCCTCGCTGCTTATGGCGATTGTCTCGTCCACTGCGTAGTCGCCATAAAGCTTCTTCCCCTTCATCCTCCTCTTCTCCCTGAACGTGGAGGTTCCGTCCCGGGAGTACATGTCCCGCGCATCATCCACCGTGAGCACGGGCACCATTCTGCTTTGCGGAGTGGCCACCCGCATGGCCTTCTTCCGTTGGGGCGCCTGGGATTCTTGCGTGAATCCGGTTGCCCCTTCTTCCACCTCCCCCTCTGCCTTCTCTGCTTCTTCTTCTTCCTCCTCCTCCTCCTCTTCCACCTCCTCGCCCGGCCCCCGAGACGATTCGCCCGGATGTAATAGCACCAGAGGTTCGGGTTCTACAACCGGAGCCCTCATGGTGACCTCCTCAGGGTTCACGCGCCTCGCCCTATCGATCGGGCTTTCACCGCCTTGAACAATCTCCTCCCCGTAGCCCCCTGGTATCCAGTCGAGGATGTCCATCTTCTTCGCCAGCGATTTCTGGGTCTTGTAAAATGGAACATCCGTGTCTTCTACGTAGGAGTAGACGTTCAACCCCAACATCTGCACATTCCCACATCATCAGTTTTTCAGGTGCGCCAATACTAAGATAGCAAAAGAAGAGAAGGCGACGAAAACGAAGGGATACAAATGGCTAATACAATGTCTACTTTGGGTCGACCGACCCAAACTAAATCAGCTCTTAGTTTGGGTCGACCGACCCAAACTGAAACAACTCTTAGTTTGGGTCGATCGACCCAAACTATAGCCAAATCAACTCTCAGTTTGGGTCGGTCGACCCAAACTGCACAGGAGCTACATGATGACACTTACCATGGCTGCATAGACTGGCTTGGACCCCCCGAAGACGTTGAAGATGCAGTCCCCTCTTCTCGTCAGTGTCCTCAGGATCCTCAGGTAGAACTCCATCCGCAGCTCATCCGAAGGATAATTGGCGTACTTGGCCTCGTCGTACAAGGTTTTGCTGGCACCCAACCCTTCTGGAACCTGGAATATCTTTTCCATCCGGGTTATAGGGTGGTTCGGCACCTTGATAAACTCCGCCTTGTACACGAAGTACAAACACAGCACGTTGACGACCCTGGTTTTTTTGTCCTTCATCGTACTGTACGCCCCCTCCGCTGATGCTGCAATGTAGTGAGATTTCGAAACCGCATACTCCGGCTGCAGTTTCCGCACAATCTCGTATACCTGCTCCGCCCTCCTGTCCTCCACTATCCACAGCCATATGTCGACCTCCCTGAGCTTGGGGCTGGCATAATCCACGAACTTTGCCATGAAAGGCTCGTGGAACAGGGTGCTCATGGTGCCCTCGAATGAGCTCCCCGGAATGTTCCTGAAGTCTATCATGGCAAAGGGAAAGTGGTCCCTCGCTCTTGTCCGGATAGCCTTCCTAGGCTCAACTCCAGGCCAGCCCTGGATTTTCAACGGCTCGAGGGTGACGGGATTGAAATGTGCGTCCCCCTCAAAACTAAAGATCCTTTTCTCCTTCACGAAGTTGGAGAAGGCCCGCGCCGTGTGCTCAGGGAGCTCCCGCTTCTTCCCGCCCTTCACCAACTTGGATTTGAGGAAGTCTTCTCCAGCTTCCCTCATCAAAGCCGCCATCGACGCACTGGTGAACTTGTATTCTTCTTTGAATGCTCTCCAGTGCGCCTCGTGGACCTCGCCGTCCAAGAAAATATTCCGCTCGGGCACCAACTTGTGCAGCTCCTGCACAATTATTGTCTTCTTTTTCCTGTTCTCCGTCCATTCCTTCATGGTGTAGCATGAAGGAACGAAGCTCTTTGGCTTGGTGAAGACGATCTTCGGGTGCACCCAGCACCTCTTTGCCGACGGCTGCACGTGCAGGATATGGGAAGCCGCCTTTCCCATCTCCGTCTCCGAAAGCCCTTGGAGAGAACGGAAGAACTCTCTCACCAGAGGCTTCATTTGCTTGAAGCGCGCGGTTGCGTTGAAAAGCATTCCTGTGTCGGGATCGATGAGATCCCCCGTCTCATGCTTTTCGAACACCCTCTTCCACTTCTTCCAAACGGCTTCGGATGCTGTGATCAAATAAATTTCTCCTCGCAACTCGTTGTATTTTTTCTGCTTGTGGCTGGCGTTGTCTATGGAGGAGAATTTATTGATCATTTGATATTTGAAGTCCTGCACACGAAGCAGACAACACATGTTAGACAACATGTCATGAAACAACAACTGCAACAACAGTTTGGGTCGATCGACCCAAACTACAAAATTGACAAAGACGATAAAACATTACAAGGGTTTAGGTCGATCGACCCAAACTATAAATATGGCGAAGACATAACACAATGGCAGAGTTTGGGTCGATCGACCCAAACCATACTCACCTCCCATTTGGGGTTCTTATCTTTTGCATTCTCCCTTTCCTTGGGAGGCCTGCCATAGAACTCCCACACCTCCCTCGAGGCCATGATGTTCCTGATCCACGATGCCTGGTACGCCCTCTTCTTGTTCCCCATGTTGAAGAACCGGGAGATGTCGCTGAGTATGGTCTCGTTGTCAGACCATACCACCAGTGCTTTCCACACCTTCAGCTTCTCCTTCTGCTTGTTGGGGTCGTCCCACTCAGTCAT
This sequence comes from Polytrichum formosum, assembly GCA_964035585.1. Lineage (NCBI taxonomy): Eukaryota > Viridiplantae > Streptophyta > Polytrichopsida > Polytrichales > Polytrichaceae > Polytrichum > Polytrichum formosum. The sequence goes on from OZ037937.1 coordinate 252,344, forward strand.
CAGCTGGATTTTTTTCGACGCCTCCACACTGTGCTGGCCGTCAATCAGCCAAAAATCTCCTTTTGAAATTGCCGGCCACATATCAGACGTCGGCATTCTCTTCAGCCCTTGAGGCATGACCACAATCGTCTGCCTGTCGTCCTTGAACTGCCCGCCGACGATCTGGGCGACCATCCAGTCGACGTAGGCGTCCTCCTTGGCTCGGACACATTTCTCTGGAGGCGCAAGGTGGCACTGGGCAATGTTCACGTCGAACTTGAAATCCCTGCCCATGAAGAAGCAGTGGGAGCATTTCGTCGTGAAGTTGTCGACGATTCTTTGAATCTCCCCTGTATCCACCTCTTGCCCAGGTTTGGGCATCCGCAGCTCTTGGGGAACTACCTCGTCAGTCATCACCGATGACTGCCTCCTCGACGGTGTAGTCTGCCGGCTGGTCGACGGCGTTGGCGTCTGGCTGTCAGCCGGTGTTTCCGAGGGAGTGCTCCTTCTTGAGTCACCCGGGACCGCTCGTGGCTTCCTCAGTGCTTGAGGTCTGGACGACCCTGCACCTTCCTCAGTGGTGGCCTTCCGTCTCACCACTTGCTGTGGTTTTTGTTGGGCCTTGTTGATCACGGTGATTGCCTACTTTAGTTTAGTGAACCTGCTTGCAACCTTCGTGTTCGTACAATTCCCATCAATGAATATCGCCTCTGGTTTCACCACCTCTGGTTCGGCACATGACTCTTTGGCGTAGATGGTGTCAAACGGCTCGGAGAACTGGTGCATGAACATGTGGACGTTCTGCACCGCTGAGTTCTCTAGGATGACGTCCACGTGCTCCCCAAGAGCCTGGACTGACGCCACCTCCCACCCCGTCAGAGTCGCCCAAGTATTCTGCTCAAATGTCCCAACTTTTACCACGAACAGGATTTTGTATTGCGACGCCTTGACCACCTGAAGTGACCATGCAAGCACAATCCCGTCCTTGGGCACATAGGAGTCGTCTGGAGGTGTTTCGTACTCCTCGCATAACACATCTGGTGCTTGCATGAACCACCTCTCTCCAGGTCTTTTTTTGGGGGCCATCTGCAAGGAAAGGATGGGAACTGTTAGTTTCGGTCGGACGACCCAAATTCTTTCATGTAGAGATAGGCATGTTATCGAATTTTCAAGAGGCTAAATATGTCAATGTCAGCTATGGACAGGTTTGGGTCGATCGACCCAAACACAAGCCAGCTGAATTCTGAAAATTTGGTAATTAATTTTCTCTTCTGCTTAAGATATGACCGGGTCATTAGAGTTTAATGAAGGTGGATATAATGATCAAAGGGGAAAATTTCGGATGATTGGCCGTATCGTTATTCCTTGTTCTTATGAGTGTACATTATCCATATCCTTGTATTATAAGGAATATCCAAATTATGTTTTATTTTGGGCACCAGTATGGATGGATTATTGGGGAGGGGTTTTTTAACGCCATGTTTGGGTCGATCGACCCAAAACTTTGCGGCATTTTTGTTTCTTTGGTTTGGGTCGGTCGACCCAAACCTTGGGTTTTTTGTTTGGATGGTTTGGGTCGATCGACCCAAACCTTGGGGTGTTTTTGTGTATATGGTTTAGGTCGATCGACCCAAACCCCACTGGATTATTTGTGGATTTCAATATCAGTCAATTGTTGACTACAGCTTTGAAGAGCAAGTCTTGAAATGTAGTATCTGTTATTAAGGAATGTGTATGGTTTGGGTCGACCGACCCAAACAAGGTGTTATGTTTGGGTAGATCGACCCAAACAAGTGAGAGAACAAAAAGATTGTTTTTTTAAGAAAGTGAAGCAAATTTAGGCAAAAAATGCTTCCGTGGTTTTGGATAAGACTTACTGTTTCGGTCGCCCCTCGAAACTATTTTGTTTCAGGAAAGCTTCCTTTTTGTGTGCACGCAACATACACAATGCTTATGCATTGTGTATGCTTCAAGACCCTAATGCAACTGAAACACATTGAGTCATTGAAAAATTACCTTTGCGTACAAGCTGTAGAACAATCTGTTCTTGCAGGTGGGTATTGCAAGCTCAATGTCACAAATACTCTAAAAGAACACTACACCTGAATATCAGAAAAGTATGAACCTCGCAAAACCCACTCAATGCCGTTTCTCAATGATTTCTAACACTCTGAATGTTACTAACAGAAACCTCTATCGCAAACACTCACCATAGTGGAGTGTGAGGGATACTCAACAACATAGACCAAAACGAAATGAGCAAACACTCTATACCACTCAATGTTGTCACACAATGCAACCCTAAACTCTCTCAATCTCAAGTTGGAAAAAGAGAGCAAGCTTTTTCAAATCAGAAACAACTCACACTACACTCATAAACCTAGAGAGCAAGAGAAAGGAGAATCGGAGAAAGCAAGAGAAAGGAGAGTGAGGAGAAGAATCAGAAGATGCGAGAAAGGAAGAGAGAACGCAAGAGAAAGCGCGGGAGCGGCGCTTCACGAAGGCGGCGGTTCGTGGAGGCGGCGGTTCGTGGAGGCGGCGCTTAGCGAAGCAAAGCTTGGCGCGGAGAACGAGAAAAGGGGCGAAAGAGGGTGACGTTTCGAGATTTGTACCCCTCGGGAAAAGGCCCTACAATACGGGATTAGGGCACCCACGTGTTTAGAGCACACACGCAAATGGGATTACGGGCCAGCCCTAATTCCCAAACCCTAACCCGCTATTCCTTAGCACCAATTAATTTTCTCAATCAGCTACATAGCCTAAGGTATTGCTTAAAATTATCAATTCACCCTAAACCATAGCCTAATTTTGCGAACAAATTAAACTCGTTGGGTCTTAACCCTTAAACGTCCAAGGGGGGTGAGAGGTCCTCTCCCATCAGCCTATGTTTACCGAAGTTCAGACCTCCATGTAATTCTTTTACTGCGATCGGCATATATTATATTTGAATATGGAAGTTTGAGATACACATTTTGGGGAAAAAAAATTTGCAATTCCGACATGTTTTGACGTTATCTTATGGTCAAATAGTTTAGGGTCAACGAGGCCCTGATAGGGCCTCTCCGACGTTTAAGGGTTAAGTTGTTTGACCACTTTAGAGAAATAAAATAATTCATTTGACTTTCAACTAGTATGTAATATTTGTTGAGTACCATCCCCAACTCCAATTTTAATGGTTTTGTTCTGCATGGTCCTTATATGGAATTGCTAACATGCTTGAGCTTATAGTCAACCCTTACATATTCACTTTGATGAATCATGTAGTGCACAATAAACCATGGTTCATAATATATCACAAGATTAAACTAAAGTAAAATGATTTTAACAGACAAGTTACTAAGGATTTAGGGCAACTGAAGCACATGATATGCAACTCCAATTGTCTCCAGTGACAAAACATTGTAAAATGAATCCATTATGTGTATAGCTTCCGCCATCTAGACATATGGAATCAGACAACAATGATACATGATAGTCTAAGAGGGGTATTTAAAAATTATGTTGCAATTACACGGTCTTTTAAAATGGATATGGTATCCCTTTACATGGTGCAATAAATGAATATGAATAATATGTATTGAGATTTATATGATGTATGTTGCTAGAGGGCATGGCTCTAGCTTACCGTGCATCCCCTAACAAGTACCATTACACTAATTCACTACAAGTTAATGTATTGTCATTTATTACCAATTTTTGTTTGCCAAAAGCACCGAATCGGTTGATTGATTTATATCATGAAACATTTATATATTTACTTGGGAGTTGACCCCTAAAGTCTACAGGAGAAGCAAGATGAATACAAATGTATCCACCTTAACCCAAGGTGAACATCATAATATGCAGCCAAGCAAGCAAAAACTTTGATGTTTCATGTTTCCTCCACATGTTTGAAACGACATATATTACATAATGGCACATAATATAGTAGTTGTTGTTTGTATATGTAGGCATCAATGAACATGTACAAAATTCAGGGTTTAGGGTTTAAGCCATAAATGAGCAGCACGTAGGTCAAATGATGGGGCGTTGCTGATCATAGTTTTAGACACAAATGTATATAGACATCACATCATTTTCATTGCCAAACATGGAAGGTGGTTGTATGGTGGTGTAGAAATGAAGTCACTAACATGAACATGTGACATAGTGCTCAACATTAGGTTATCCAAAATTCAATTGTAACCTTATCTTAATAGCAAGAAGAGTCCAGGGGCAGATACGATCTTGAGCATGTTCATATTATATTATTTGAGACAATTCAAAAATCTATACTAATTCAAGGAACCTTTCATGTTGTGGATGTTATGAGGACGTACATTTCCAACTTTGCAAGTTTTGCTTGCAAACATTGTTAGAGTTGAAGTGTAATTGAGGATATTAGATTGAAACATTATTTGAAAGAGTGAACAAAAAAATGCCACTCTTGGTTAGGATCCCATTCATAACTTGTCCTAACATAGATTAAACATTGCCACATTTGCATGCTTGGAATGAAGCAACATTGTGTGCACACCTTACAAATGACATATGTCCTTTTAAAGCTTTTCTCATTTGTATTAGCGCAAATTGAAAGTCGGCCAAATAGTTCAAATTTGACATCACATCTCTTCATTGTTTTCAATATACAATTCCACATGTGAGAGTTTTAATAACTACATTAAGTATTGTATTTATTGAGTTTTACTATATGAAGTTTCATAATGTTGGTATATCGTTTGTCAATATATTGTTTGAAATATACTATATTGTTTGAGTTTATGTAGGGTAATATTCTGGATACATGAAAATGAACGCGTAGGGGATGGTTTTTGTAAATCACTTATCAGATGCCCCTTCCCTTATTATATTTATAAAAATTCATGTGGCGGCCACCCTTCCTCCCAATGGTGCATGTCATATTCACATAATATAATCACAACGATACTCAACATTTCAAATATTGTCAATGGACATTTATTCACGACACATATAATATGTCAATATAAGTAAATTGTCATATCCACATCAAACAATAAAAAACGGATTAAATATCCACATTACTTTCAATAGACATTCTCAACACACACTAAGTCAGATGACGTTTGGCGTATCCAAGAGCCAGGTTAAATTCGCAATTTTTATAATCAACAAAAAGCGGGGAATTCTATCAGGAAGTTTGAAAATAATCTCTGCAGGAGAACTAGGCGGGAAAGGCATCCAATGAGGAAGTTGGGGAAGCGGAGGTGGATAGTATAAAGGGGCGCACCCCCCAAAAGTCGGTTCTTTTTGCTCTTCTCCCACTCCTGAAATCGTAGGGAGAACTCTCAGCCGGAGCTGTACTTCAAGGTTTGCCGTTCATGAGCACCTATCCACAGCATGCAACCCCACTGTGAACTTCGCAATGAGCTCAAACCAAACCCACTTCGCAATTTCCGCCGCACTATACGCCGGATTTTGCGGTGAGTTTGGGTCGGTCGACCCAAACCCATACCCCATTGTGGGCGGATTTAGTATGACCTTGAGGAGGTTTGGGTCGGTCGACCCAAACCCCTACACTAGTGTTGGCGGTTTTTAGTATGACCCTTATAAAGTTTGGGTCGGTCGACCCAAACCCCTGCCCTAGTGTGGGTGGTTTTTAGTTTGACCCTGATAGAACCAAACCCATCCCAACATTGTGAATGGGCTCTGGGTGACAATGAACCCATCCCGCCACAAGGTTTGGGTCGCTCGACCCAAACCCATCCCAACATTGTGAATGGGCTCTGGGTGACAATGAACCCATCCCGCCACAAGGTTTGGGTCGCTCGACCCAAACCCATCCCAACATTGTGAATGGGCTCTGGGTGACAATGAACCCATCCCGCCACAAGGTTTGGGTCGCTCGACCCAAACCCATCCCCACATTGTGAATGGGCTCTGGGTGACCACGACCCCATCCCGCCAAAAGGTTTGGGTCGCTCGACCCAAGCCCATCCCCACATTGTGGATGGGCTATGGATGACCATGATCCCATCCTGCCACAAGGTTTGGGTCGCTCGACCCAAACCCATCCCCACAGTGTGGATGGGCTCTGGATGACAGTGTGTCCGCTGGACAACCCAAACCTTTACAAACCCAATGGCATAGCAGTCATTTTGATTATATAAGATGGTATTGAATTCTTTGATTGGAACCTACAATTTTTGTGCTTTTTTTGACAAGGTTCAATGTTCATGTGTGTAGGCACAATGGATGGGTTTAGTGAAAGAGGGGATTGGTCATCTGAAGACATGGCCACTTGGCCATCTGAGGATGAGCTAGACATCGTCGGGGAGGCTACTATGGATGACAGTGCAGACGAAGATCATTTGGATTTACCTTCGCCTTCCGTAGCGCACGAAACCATTGTTGAATGTACGGGACTTTCAAGGGCTTCGTGGGTGAATTTGGAGGTGGTGCTCGTTAATGATAGTGGAGTTGCTGTGGCGGATGGTATTTGTCGTAACACCCATCCACAAGATTGCATTGATGAGAACCCACTTGGCACAGAGGACGTTGGGGTTGTCATATTGGAGTCACTCATTCATTCCGAGGTGGATCCCACTCATAGGTTCTCCCTCCGCAGGTGGCCATTGAGGAATGTCACGATTGATGGAGTTAGCTTGCGTGACCATGAGCGACAATACATGCAAAACCAAATGGAGCTCCAAGTAAACATTCGGCCCCGCAAAGGCTTACGAAAGTACGAGACATTGGCACGTCCTACTCCCTCTGCAACTGATTGTAAACGCCAAAGGTTGCTCGGCGAGGAGTCCATTAGAGAAGTTGCCACAAAGGATTGTTGTGTGCATCGTTGTTGCCAATTGTTTCCAAGGGATAAATTGAAGGCCATCCGCGAAGAAATGTGGCTTGGAGATTTCCGTCTAAGATCCACCAAAAAACTTGATGTCCATAGGGCGATACATGTGAATGGGACGGGTCGCAAGGTCATCACCATTGAAAGCATAGACGTGTGTTGTAAGGCATGGTACACCATTCACGGTGTGTCAAAAGCGGACTTTTATAGACAAGCTGCTTATGCCAAGGAAGGCCGACGGTCTCGTCACCATGGGAACGTGGGCTCAAAGAAACCCAGGGAAGCAACAAGGCAAGCAACGGCCACTCTGGCGACCATCATCGTCCCGCTTGCCGATGCAATGCCACACAAAACACGCACACTCACAACCGGGGAAAAGGTTGTGGAGAAAGTTCTTCCCACAGGCACAAAATGGAAAGACATATTGTTGGATGTGAATGCTGTTGGCGAGAAGGTCGGTTTGGAGCCAATTTCATTGTCAAAATTGAGTGCAATCAAGAAAGCAAACTTTAGCGAATACATTACAAAAAGACGAGGGGACAAATTTGCACGGTGCTCTACTTGCGAGAAGTTGAAGCGCCTTCGGGATGCACACACGATGGGTACCGAGTCTTATGCGGCACATCAATTGAACTATTTCAAGCATGTAAACATGCAAGAGGCACACCGTAATGATTACTACACAAATAGAGCTTTGTCCATCTCCAGGCCCTTGGAGGTTCTTACGGTCATCCATGACAAAATGGACCATGCCAAAACAGCCTCCCCATGTTTTGCAAATCGAATCAAGGCCACGGATGGATTTTTTAAGCTGCCTGTATCGGTTACAGGTGAATTTGGAAACAATGTCATCGCATACCCTAAATGTTGTGGCGTTTTATTACGTGATGTGCTTCAGAACATGGATTCACGCAAATTGGTTTATTTATGCATAGATACTAATCACACTGGGTTGGCATTGCAGGAATGATTGCACATGGACATGGTGATGTCAAGTTTGCTCATTATGCTCTTGATTTGTATCCAGCGGATTCAAACCACACGATAGGGTCATTCGCAAGGCTTTTACGTGATTTGGAGAAACCGCCGGCCTATTCTTCAGGATTGTTATTTGACAATACGTCGGGTTCAACACCTTTATATGAAGCGGTGTTGGATGGAAAAGATGTATGCTTGTATTCGTTGCCAGAGCCACCCAGTGAACCCGTGATTGCGAAGAAGTTGCCCCCCACTTTGCGTGTCCAATTGGACAATTGTGCCAAGGACAATAAAAGTAGATATGTATTTGCATATTGGTCGTTGTTGGTTGCGAAAGGCATTTTCAAGGAGGTTTTTGTGTCCTTCCTATTGGTAGGCCACACGCACGATGATATTGATGCATCTTTTGGGCGGTGGAGCATGAAGTTGAGGGAGGAGGATTTTCCAACAATCCCGTTATTGATGAAGTCATACATGGATTTGGAGAACGTTCCCGTCATCCCCCATATGATTGAGGAGGTGCCAGACTTCAAGGCATTTATAGAACCTTATATTCGAAGTGGAGCTCACCGATTGATCGGGCATACGAAGGCACAACAATTCCGCTTCTACATGCGTAACGATGGTGTACCCGCCATGCAATACAAGTTGTTGTGCACGACACAAGATTGGAGCCCGCCGGAGGGTCTCCTTGTGTGGCGCGTGGATGCGGATGGAAAGACGATGTTACCGGATGGAGAGCCTAGGCCTTGCAAGCCAATACCCATGAAGAATTTGGAGGATATTTTGAAAGGTATATCAGGCTTCATACAATATTGGGAGAGTTTGAAGATAGCGGACGTTGGTGGATCATGTTGGCATCGTTATGGGAGTTGGATACAGTATTGGACACGTGTTCGTGCCGCTTTGGCAGACCTTCACCAAGATAGCCCCCTTACTTTGAGGCACGGATTTTGGCCTCAAACTCGTGTCGATGTACAAGCTTCCGAGGTTAGACTTTTGGAAAATGGAGAGGTTCGTGAGGAGTTTGATGTGGACGACCATTACGTTGGGCCTGCTAGTCAACGTCCCCCACCTTCTTTCCGCATTGCGGTGGATTGTCATGAAGGTTATATGCTCATTCTACGTCCTGGTGATGAGACATATGCGAAGCCTGTATGGGTGGCAAGAGCTTTGTCCAAACCAAATTTCGCAACTTCAAGCCCGCATTTTCGACAAATTCAGGTGGAGTACTACCGACCGACGGCACGGAATGAAGATGTGATTCGGCATTATACAGGCTGGGATACAAACCATAATTTTCGGTGGAAGGTGGATTCAGAGCATGGTCCATCTTGGGTAGATACAGATTCCATATTCATAGCATGGAAACCACGGAAAAATCATAGTGGATCAGTGTCCATCCCTCAAAAGTACATAACTTTTGCAAAAGACAACCTTGCTCGGATCGCACAAGAAACAACCCCCGTTGAATGAGAAGTTGGTAGGATTGTTTTAGCATTGATTATAGTTTCATATGTAATTCTAGCAATATATATTAGTCATATGTGTACTTCTAAAAGTAGGGGTAGAATTTGGGTAGAACTTACGAATGCTATATTATTTGGGGTTGGATGAATATCCATATACTATATTTCATAACAAATGTGAATTTCTTTTTATGATTAAGTTTGGGACTAGATTGTCGGGTCGATTAAATATGCACCCTAAACCCTATGCTATGTACGTCGCAATGTCTATATATTATTAAACATGCTAATAATAGCCATGGTTCTATGTGATTTGTTGGGTGAATTTGGTTTGGAGTGCTCTACCCAATTTGATTTGAGTATGTTTTTGTTGATGAAGTTGGTATCAAGTGCTCTACCCAATGTGCTCATGTCGGGACATCATACATTTTGGAAAATTAGAACATATAATATATTTGAGATTGTTGACAATATAGTTTCGGGCATCTTCATGTTGTTTGATCCATATATTAATTTGAGACTAGAGAAAGTCTCAATTTAACGAATATAGTGTTAAAACAACTACGATGACCCTGCTGTAATCTAAAGTCTTTACTTTTGACGATAATTCTAAAGGTTATCAACTCTAGGAGTGGGGTGGGGGGGAAATTATGTGACTAGTTCATGAATACAAGAGTCTTTACGTTGATAATGAATAAGTCTGAAAATGAGTCAAATGGCTATAGATTGCATTGAATTTGCTACTAATGTTGCACTACGTGCATGTTTAATAACCTTCATGCTCCAAGGTATTTTTTGAATCGTAAGACGATCTAAGCTTGATAACCTTTGCAACGACTTCTTCATAAATATGATTTGTTTCCAAAAAACTGACAACCCTACAATTTGAAGTTCATGTATAATTTTGCAATCGTGGTGCAGGGGAAATGACATATCAAGACTTTAACTTTTTTAAATAATTTCCAATTATAATTACTGTAATTTGGTATCTTATAATAAACTTACCACAACTTGAATCAAATTATTTGATGTTGCAAGCATTGAATCTATATTCTAACCTAACATCCATGACATGAATAATTTTTATAGGCTGCAATGCTGAAAGACATGGGTTGTTGTACCTGACAAGTTGTTGTTATCTAAATAAAGCCCTTGAAGGTCTTGCAAGTTCCCAATGCTTGGAGGAATTACCCCTGTCCAATTCATGTAACAAGTGGTTCCAAGTATTAGTAAAATTAGTTCATACAAGTTTTTGCATTTAAAAACACACAAAATATCTATCCTGGATTTCACTATATATAGTTACAAAGTACCACTATACAAGATATTTGAATCAATATGTGACATGGAATGTGAGATAATGATTAATGTAGAAGTGCCTAAATTGAACACCACAATAAAATAGACATGAATATATGAGTGGTATGTTGTTAGGTATGGATCTAAGACATGTCACCAAAAAGATATGTGTTTTAAAAGAGGTGGGACTACGTGCTCAAAATATGCTAACCATTCTAGGCTCACTAGTTAACATGATGATATATACACACACACACACACACACACACTTGTGAGGGGAAGACCTATATGGCAACTCAATGAACACAAGAATCTTCAATTTGATAACAAAGAACTCTGTGGGTAATGGCTACGGCTTCAAGGATTGAAATTGCTAATGATCTTGCACTAATTGTGTGTTTGACATCCTTGATGTTCCATGGTACTTGTAAGATGATCTAGAGTAGACAAACCTATTTCTGTTAACTTAAGCAATTTTGTATAAGTGTAGTACATATGTGATATTGGGGTGATTTATCATAGGACTGGAAGTTGCTACAACAATGTTTAACAAAAAAATTACAATTTGTTTCCAAGTTTTGAAACTATTGTGAAGTGCATTGTGGTTGCACAATATTTTCATGCGGGATAGTGTATGATGTGGGCCACAGAAATAGAGTTGTCCATGTTAAGTCACACTATACATTTTACACATCATATTAATCTTCAAACCTTAGCAGTTTGTTGGTCATTTGCACAAGCGCGTGGGTTGGGACAACACGGGCCTAACCTTCTCCCTCCCCCTCTGTCCATGGGCAATCTAATACACAATGGACGTGGATGATGGTGGTGGTGGTGAGGTTGTCACATCGCCACTGTCCATCAATCCGGAAAGGTGGGAGGACCATGTTAAAGTGATGGGACCATGGGTGCAATGGGCCGGGACAATACGGGTCCAAGCTAGTCTATATATAATGGAACTTGTGATGGTGGTGGGAGTCTACGAAAGATGGACACATGTCCAACTAGCTAAAACAAAACAACAAGTTTCCAAAGAAAAAGGGTCACATGCCAAAAGTTTCCCCCCAAAACAAACATTGTGACAAAGGAGGAATGAAATGTAGAAAGGTGGGTGACTACAAGGTGGGCATGGTGGAGGAAACTAGGGGGAAGTGGCAGGCATGGAGCTAAGGTGGAGACATAGCATGGGCAATAAGGCAAAGTAGGACATATTAATTCAAAAAAGAAAAGAAATTCTATTTTATCTTTTCTTAAGCACCCCATGGGGGCATGGTGATGGGTCATGGGGACCTTATGAGCATGGGCATGAGCATACATGCTTATGGCGAGTACACAAGGGCATGGACACATGCATGGGTTGCATGGGTGTATGGGGTTGGGTTCATCCGGGATATTAATTCATATGCATATGTGCAATGGGCCGGCACGGCATGGGTTGAAGCTAGTTGAATACATCCATGTACATGCACACGCTAACCTAGTGGGGCCAAGGATTCGTGCCACTTGAGTATATCAAAGGTGAAAACATTGGGACTCCTTATAAGTCATAGATAGAATAGTTTATATTTGAGTTGTAAAGTAGGACCCTCCATTAAAATTGCACATGTAAACATGATTACGATGCTATTGAAACAAATCTTTTGGCTATATTTTGATTCTTTAACTATTTCTTATATGAATTCAACATCAATTTCTTGTTCTTTCCATCACATTTCAATATTGAAGCATTCAACTAGGAGGATCTACATATTTCCCATATATATTCAATGCATATGTGTAGATTTGCCCATAGGATTGAGTTAACTAAAATGTCTAGATATTAAAATAACCCAGTCTTTACTTAAATAAGAATTCCCAATTCTTTTGATCTCCTAGTGCTCAAGTTTTTAGCTTGTAGTTAGAAGGCTTCATAAAATGTTAAGAAAATAATGTACTATTCTCTAATTCCCTTTTTATATGATTGTCGTTGTGGCTTTAACATTACTGTTGGCTACAACACCCTGCATTCACCAAGGCTATCTACATAGTTATTTGCTCAACTTTTTATGCTTGAATTGGGTGTTCAAATGTTATCACTAAGTTACGCAAGCCTTAAATGGGCAATTTTAGTTCTGCACCCATTTCTCGTAGGATATGAAACACACATTTCGATTTTAGTGCAAATGATTAGCAATTCCAAATCTTACTTGTAGCCATTTTTCTCATAATTTTTGGAGCTCATATGAAATTTATCTAATTCATTGTCAAAGTGGATATTCTCTTTTGTATTAGATTATCATGTAGCTCCCTTGAATTATGTTGACTATTATACCTAGAATGATTAACAAAATTTGAGCAGTCAATCCACTCTCTCATGGATACATGTCTTTTTGGTGTCCATTCTCAGATCCACGCCTAGCCATGCACCACTCACAATATAGGTGTCCGTTTAATATTAGTAACCGAGTTAGGCCCTCCTACCTTAGCGGATTTTTCCAACTTGACCAAAACATGGAAGTGTGCCCTCAATCCCTAGGGCCTAGACTTTGTATAATACATTAATGAGGATGAACATACAGTCTGGAGACCCTTATAGAGTGCGTCGCTGGAGGTATACTCAGGCAGGGGTAAGTTATTCTCTCTCCTCTCTCTTTGCTATCTACTCCGCTCTCTGATGGCTATACTGCTGGCTATGGCGCCCCACATTCACTCAGACCTGTCCGGCTCGCACAATTTGGATTCACCTCTACTAGCATTATAGCAGTGAAGGCTACCACAATATCTGACCTGTGTATGTACGTCGAATCTCCTGCCTTCTTCCAAATTTATCTGCATTTGAGGTATGCTTTTGGCTCGTTCCAAGCTCCATGCTCTCAGTTTCACTTCAGTTGCAGTGTGATTGTGGGATCAGAATCTCTCGTTTCGATTCTCAGGGTTACGATTCTGGCTCACGGTGCTCAATAACCTCACTTTCCCTTTGGGTGTTACCCAGAAATTGACAATTTGAATTGTGGGCCAAATTGGAGTTAACTTGCAATTTGTATCGAGGATCTAGGTGCTCTGTTTTTGAGCAAGTGGTTGGAAGGTTGCAGGTTGATTGGAATTAGAGGACGAGTGAGGTGAATTGGAGCTATGGCGATCACAAGTTGCAGGTCCCTCCTTGGAACTGGGTTATCATCGCCCTCTGCAATTGATTTTGTTGCGAGGCCTGGAAGAGTTGTGCAGGTAATGTTCTGGCATTTGGATGAGCAATATTCACCTTGTCGTGGACATTCACTTGATTTGATTACATTTTTTCTCTTCTGAATTGGTCAATCTATTGTTGGTGACAGAATATCGGCTCAAAGAGGTTGCAGGATGCCACACAAAACTGCGTCATGTGCCACTCTAAGGATAACGTTACCTCGGATAATGTGGATAAAAATGTGGTAAGCATTTTCTGGAGCATACGGAAATGTTTTAGACATTGTCCTTTGATCATGCCATGGTATTTTCTTGAATTTACATTCGTTTGTGTTCGATCGACAGAGTAAACAAGGTGAAAAGTTGGCATGGTTGGAAGGAGTTAGCCGTGGTGGAGTGGGAGCTGTTTTGGGCATTGGCATCGGTGCAGTTTGCCTTGCATTGCCAGCATTTGCTGATTTTCTGGTACACACTTTTTACACTTTAGCATGTGTTGTCCCTTGACTGTTGACGTTCTTACAGTAGAAATTCTTAGCTTGACATGAATGGTTGATGATAGAGTGGCACTGATAATAATGCATTGTGCAACCAGAATGTTTTATTTAGAATTTTAATCCTCTGATCTGCTTGTTCAGGTTGGTGTTCTCTTTGCAGTATGATTTTACAGGTGTTGCACTAATTAGCTTCAGCATATCACCTAAGAAACAGTGCCTTCTAAATTGTCAAGAATGAAAGGCATAGCGTGGTTTGATTTCAGAGCTATGACCATGCTGACCTGCGTGGGAGGGATATGTCTGGACAAGATCTTCATGGAGCAGTCTTTGCAGGTATGACCTTCACATTTGAATCGGACAGGTCTAAGACAGATCAATGACCCTCTGACTTGAGGGCTAATTGAAATATTCTAGCTAAGAGAAGTGATGGATTGGTTTATCGTGGACATCTGTGATTGCAATTGTCATACGTACAATCTCTTCTTGACGGAATGACCTGCTGGGAGGTCTGAAACGATTGTTCAGCTTGTGACTGCAGGAAGATCAACTTAAAGGGGTCAAATTTAGACGGTTCCACAGACACATTTGCAGGCTTTGAAGGCAGCAACTTACAAGATAGCAGCTGGTTAGCTTATCCCCTTTTTCTTGAAGCATGTCAAATTTGATCAAAACCATCATATTGGTTGGCATCTAACAAATGTTATTTTGCAAATTTTGGAAGGTGAAGAATTTTTCCTTTGTCCAATCAAGTATGATCAAATTATTAAAGTGAAGTACTTTATAAGCATCATCTAGATGGTATTCAGGTTTAAGGTTGCCACCAATAGTGTCAAAGGACATTCTAGAAAAAAAATTTGAGGCTTTGAAGTGGTTTTATTTTCTGTACTTAATTTGGAGTGTGTGCGTTGCTGGCTATGTGGGAGGACTCTTCAGATACTTAAACTGAGGCTGTTTTTATCATGGATTGTGATAGGGTGAGAGCATTTGCAGATCGTGTGGTATTTCGAGGTGCAAATCTAGAAAATGGTAAACCTCAGCTCATCTCTTCCCTCCAGAGTTTGCTTCTGTGATGTTGATTGTTTTGAACTTGCAAATATTGGTATTCTCTGTTGGAGGGGGGCTTTTTATGATCTACATTCTCGACTTTAAGCATAAATTGACAGTCTATTTTGCTTAAGAAGGATGCTATCTGGAGGATCGATTTTTAATAAGGATGCAATGCAACATCTGATTTGCCGAAATTCATTGTTGTTGGCAGCAAATTTCACAGATGCAGTTCTTAGTGGATCTCAATTTGATGGTAAATTCTGCCACCTTCCTGAATTTCTCATCTACGTACCTGCTTAGAAATTAAAACTTAGTGTTATTCAGGCTTCCAGTTAACTTTCAAGGCTGCAGAACTGGTCAGGCCACTTATAACAATTCAATTATAATTCTTCGTTGATTGAACTTGCAGGAGCAGACATTACAGGAGCTGATTTTACAGATGCACTTATAGACAATTATCAACGTCTAAAGATGTGTAAGAAAGCTAGAGGCACTAATCCTAGCACTGGTATTGAAACAAGAAATAGTTTATTCTGTTGATAAACCTTTTAAATGCAAGTACACGTGGTAACAGTAGGCAACCTTATTCTGTTCCCAAGAGGTTTGAGGTTTCACTTGAGTTTTGTTTCTGTGCGGAATATTTTTGTTTTCACAACTCAAATGCAATAATAGTATACTTTAGATGCTGCCTTCTCACTATGACCTCTCAAGTGCTGTTTCTGTTCATATATTGTGGATTGGTGCTTTTAATTTCTAGATGTCATGGTTTAACTGGCAGGGCGCTTCAGTTTCAGCAAAATATTTTAAAGTGAAATCAATCACAATCAAGGTTAAGAGGTGAAATCAGCTCACTCGGTTAGTTTCCATGTAGGCCGCTTGTACACTAGATTCTAGTGGAAATGTAGATTCACTAGAGTAATCCTCATGCACACACTCTTGTAAGGAAGTTAAGGACATATATTTATATTGGAGTTGTCTATTATTGTCTTCAATTATGAGAGAAGATTTGGAGTGTATAAACACAGAAAAAATCCACTTTGGAGTTGATTTGAAATTTTAAGCGCTCATGGACATCACAAGCGACTCTTAAGTGAGTTTCCAAGTAGGCCGCTCGCCCACCAGATTCTAGTGGGAATAAGGACAAACCCACCCAAATGTAGATGGAATTTGGTGGGGTAGGGTTCGTATGTGCCAACTTCACTAAATATCCCAATTAGTGAGGGTGGACTAATAGTGAGGTGGAAATTAGTGAAGGTGATACTAAATTTCTCTACACATGAAATTAGTGCCACCAAAAGATCTAGGAAGCACTGTTCATTCTGGCACTTGGCACTATTCACCTAAAGTATAGGCTTGAAAGTACCGGCACTTGGCACTATTCAAAGACAAGCACGCATTAATTTTTTTGAAATCTATGGTAAATGAGCATAAAATTTACTGCATTCAAAGCAAGGTTAGTGATTCCCGCATCTGCTCTAATCTGGGAATGGAAAAGTGGCCTTTATCTGGATGCAAATGTAGGCACAACCTCAACTCATACTACATCCCTTATTCAAGCTTTACCTTAAGATTTAACTGGTTGAGGTTTAGGGGTTCAAGAAAATTACCCATCACAGATGAACCGGTTGAGTTTGCGAAATAACCAGTTGAGGTTTAGGAAAATTACCTATCATTTTAGAGGAATTAATGGAATATACCTCAAATTAATGAAGAAAAACTGAAGGATCACAACATGTAACCAGTTGGACTTGGAAACACTAGGAATTTGACTGATAATGTTCAAGAATCTCCCTGGTAATTTTCCTGAAGTCTTGATCTTCAACTGGTTATTTCTCAAACTCAACCACTTCATATGTGATGGGTAATTTTCCTGAATTCTCAAACCTCAAACGGTTATTTCTCAAACTCAACCAGGTTCATATGTGATAGGTAAGTTTTCCTGAACTCTCAAACCTCAACCGGTTATTTCTCAAACTCAGCCGGTTCACCTGCAACTCTATGGTTGTAACTAGTGAAAAGAAATAGGTCAAAGGTTAAAAAGGTTGTTGTCTTATTATATATAACCCTCCCTACATATCTCGGAGGGATGCAAGGAGTTTTAGTTCTCATGCATTACTTTTCTTCACTTACCCGGTTTGCAAGCATAGCTAACTGAACTTTCCTTCATCTGCATTTGCACTGAAGATGAAAAAGCGGAATGCAAATGCGGATGCAAGATGAGTGGACTTGCTCTCATGAATTTAATGTCACTTAGTACAAATTTTAGCTCTCAGTAACTTTGAGATTTGGCTAGATTGTGTGTGACTTGAATTTGTATCACCTTCACTAATTGGGATATTTTGTGCAGATACTCTCATCTTCTCAAATCCAGGCCCACCTACTAACCTTCTTCTCTTAAAATTGGTCTTCAATCCTTTGGTGACCAGACCTTGTAGGTTTAAAAAAAATGCTTGAGTGGGCGCATGGAAGTTTGGCAGCCCATGTCCACAACCCTTAACATTCTAGTAGGCCACCACAATATGATTGGTTGGCAGCTTGTGCTTAGTTATATGCAAACATCTCCCACCCACTATTATCTAGAATTTGGTGGGCGAGTGGCCTACATGGAAACTCGCACTTAGCCTACATGCTATTCCAGGTAGCCCTGGCCCTTTGGTAATGGTAATACAAGTAACATGCACCATGGTCAGGAATCAAAATCTCTGAGTTATATAAAGCTTGACTAGATCGGTTAATTCAATCCCTCAATCATTGGCTCACTCTTGCAACCTTTTTTTTTGAGACAAAAGGCCGACAGGTTAGCGCCAAAGCATAGGAGGCAGTTGACCACCTGGCAAGTTTTTGTGAAGTAGAGAGGAGATTTCACAGCTGGGAATCGAACTGCCAACCTCTTCCTTGAGATTTGGGTATCTCTCCATCATCATCCAATAGTTTAGGGTCATCTCGGACCTCTTGCAACTTGTCTAACATGGTTCATTTTCTTCCCACCCCCCAAAAACGCCTGGCTTCACACTAAGGAAGAGTCTGCATGTATTTTTGACAAAGTTTTTGCAAGCTTTTGACCTGACACTCAAAAATTACATTGTTTATGGTATTTAGTGTCATGTACACTATTTGCGAAGGGCCTAAACTAGATGCCTAAAGGTCTCAAAGTGTCACATCCGGTAATTATCAATGTGATATTTTTCATCATAATAAGTAACTTATTAAAGTGTATTATGACTTTTATAACATTAAGTAGCAATGCTAGGAGGGTACCCTTTGAGTACCTGCACATTTACCTCAACAAGAAGGGAAAAGCTTGCAAAACAAGGGTGAATGAATGGATAATTAATCAAATATAGAAGCTTCAAAAAGGTATCAAAGAGGTTTCCAATGCGGGTGTCGGGAGACTTTTCCAAAAAGTGCAACTACCTTTTTGACCTCACCAACTTTCCCGTTGCTTTATAGCTATTTAGATTTGTTTAGATCATAATTTAGCCTAGATTAGAACCTTTACCACCACTTGGCATTCCTTTTGTCCTAGAAACCGACATAATTAATTCTAAGCATTGAAAGTAACTACCCAAATAAATTAAAAATAGCCTAAGTAAAACTCAAACTTAGTGTTACCTTTACTCTTGAAAGAGCATCAAACCGGCACGCGCCAATTTGATGCTCTTTTGAGAAGGTCAATCCGGGCTTGCTACTTAATGTTATGTTTAGCGCAACACATTGCGATGTTTAAATGATAGTTTTGTGTTTTAGTATGCAAGGGGAAGATATTATTGAGCATAGTAATGACAAGTGTCATGTGTTTACATTTTAGTATGCAAGAGGAAGATATTCTTGAGCATACCAATGTCAAATGTCATTTGTGCACACTTTAGTCAACTTGTAGACCATTGTGTCATAGGCATACACCTCATAACACTATTGAACATACTCCAACCAAGATATTGGTAAGCGCACTTGAACGCCAAGTGTCATGAGGTGACACTAATGGTGGAGTTGTTGATCATTAGTGTAACCTACCATACGGCTCAAAATAAGGTAAGTGACACTATTATGCATGTGACACTAAATACCATGAACGGTGTAGTAATTTGACTAGAACCCACGAGTCCACAGAAGAGTTATCCGTGTAGAAGTAGTAAAATTGCCATCTCGACGCAACACAACACCAGATTCATCATCGCAGCCAGCTTTAGCCCAGGTGCATATTAAGATCCCTGACTTACTATCAGCAGCTGTCGGAGATTGAGCATACAATATAGTCAACGTCTGAAGAAGGTCATGCTGAGCTGTGAAGAAGAAACTGCAATCCATCAGATGGCCCAAAAATACTTTGACCCATGCGATGCCTCCTGTTGAGTTCCTGCCGAAGGTTCCAACAATAAAACGTTTGAATATAGTTACAATTTACTAGTACAGTCTGGGTGATCAATCAAAGCTATTACTCATATGCAGCTGCGGTTGGGCTACAGCTAGCCCAACTTAAGGAACTTGAAACAAGATAAAGATCAGATAAAGGAAAGTTTGTGTGCAAGGCTTTGAGAGAAGGTCAAGCCAAGTCATTTTTGTAATGGAGTGAACTTTCTAGAGTGTGCACAATGAGAACACTTTTCTAATCGATTCTAAGCATTGGGCTCACACGGGCTTAGCTACATTTGCAGAACATAGAAGAACTCACAGGACGTTCACAGTAGACACTCATCCGCCAATATCAAACTTAACCCTTAAACGTCGGAGAGGCCCTATCAGGGCCTCGTTGACCCTAAACTATTTGACCATAAGATAGCGTCAAAACATGTCGGAATTGCAAATTTTTTTTCCCCAAAATGTGTATCTCAAAATTCCATATCTAAATATATATGCCGATCGCACTAAAAGAATTACATGGAGGTCTGAAATGGGGTAAACATAGGCTGATGGGAGAGGCCCTCTCACCCCCCCTTGGACGTTTAAGGGTTAACCTATGCGTGTATTAGAGTTATATGTAAAGTCTCTCAAACAGGACCGAAACCATGGGTTAGAATCGTTAGATCCTTCTTTGAAAAAAATTCTATTAAGAGCAGCTCGTTAGTTCGTTGTGTGTCGGAGCCTGTGCTGAAAGTTGGCTGAAACGCCCTGAACTTTTCTTGCCATTCCAAAAACTTTGAGAAAATATTAAAATCTACAATAAGATCAGTCCACCATTCTAGTATGACAAGCTAGAAAACGGTTTGTAATATCCCAACTTTACTCTTTGAACATGTTAATGTAAGCCTTAAGAAAACTTGGGTGACTTTCTGGATACGCTCTCAAACTCGCGTTTTAGCAAATTCAACCGGAGTCTGGTGCCAAGACTTTACGCATAACTGATCTATTACCTTCTGCAAGGTGCAGAATGCAAGCAGCATGGAATGTAAATGATAAAGACTTGGCCTCGCTTTAGCTGGATGTCCTCAACGTATAACTCTCAGGTCAGCTACTTGGATAGCACTAAATATGACTCCTAAGATTTCAAGCCGCGTGTCGCAAGAAGTCCATAAGCGTCTTCAGAACAATGGGTCCATTACTTAGGGTTACATCAAAGGACGTCGCAAATGAAAGTCAGATAGCACCATTGAGTGCAGAGCCTCTAAGAACAACTTTCAGCAGTGTTGAGATGGTTTACGTATGTACCAAAGGGGTGGCTGAAAAAGACAATGCGGTGAACAAGTGCTCGAGCTTCCCTCGGGTTCGTTGAACTTGAGCACGCCTGTCTATCGGGGGCTGATTCAAGTCCTCGTTGGACTAAAATGCCATTATCTGAAGCAATAGTGGCGCCGGCCGGAGCTGGACGGGGACAAACAGTAGCCTGCTACAAGCATCATCGCTCTCAGGATGCTAAGATAATAACGAAGGCGTCCTCCGGCAATCTGTTCATGTTAAGAGGAAACTCTGGTCCTCCGATTCGTGTGGACCCGATCTCGGATAAGAATTAATTAGGGCTAGATGGAATCCTTTAGTGGTATTTGATTTCTTTCCGTATGAGGAGCTGCTCTATGGCGTCAAGGTCACACGGATCTACAGGTAGGTCGTGGGTAAGATATCAAGTAACAGGCTGTATGCAATTTGTCAGAAAGAGAGATCCTGAAATTTGGCAGAGTGAAACCCCTCAGGACAGCTGAAATTAAGTCTTGGGCTTACACGAGTGAGCACTGAGGTGCGCGACCCGATCGGGAGGATGAGAAGCAGGGTTCCCCGGCCGGCCACCTGCAATTGCAGTCATCCCGAAGGACGGTGTAACTCCCAGTCTGGAATTCAAGCAGCAAATTAACAAGGGAATAAAATAACATGGATTAGCAGAGCTCCGGATTAATTCGATTTAATGTAAATGCGCAATCGAAGTTTTAAAAGTTTTACTCGTCATCCAGTTTACGAAAGGCAGAAATGAAGCCGTCGTGAGTATACAAATCATTGACTTGGGCAGCCAGGTCTACCACGCAATTATTATATGAAGCAATTGTTGATCGAAACAAAACCAATTTGGTGTTTCAAAATAAATTTCCTGAGTCTCATGTGTGGGCCACTCATATAGCACGGCCTCGTATAGCACGGCCTCAACACATACATGAATCTAAAACCCTAAACCCTCCAAGGAAGCATTTATAAACTGCCTACTCAATCAATAAATAGTTTCCACCTTTCTTGGACCGGTGATTTATGACAAGATTAATCAGCAAATATCACATCAATGTTGGTGCCCAGGGATTGCTGGTGTAACTTGATCAGCAGCGACCGCCTTGTCGACAATGTGCCAGAGGGCCGGATTGAGTTGTCATGTGCATCACCATGGACGCTGGGCGGGCGCTGAAGCTGTATGCCTTGGCGAAAGCTTGCATAGACCACTGCACCGACGACGACGTGAAGTAGGATCCGGCCAAGAACATGTCGCCCACGGATTTCCATTTCCAAGTGCGGGGACCTCCATACGAATTGCCACCGTCGTTGATGCGCTTTGTTACCTGCTTCGGTCCACTGCCGGGGTGGAAGATGTTGCCTTCCGACAGAATGGTGGGATTCTCGCTGCCCCCGATGGCGTAGATTTTCCAGCCTGCCGAGTAGTCGTTGTTCACCACGTGCACGCTTCCCAAACGCACTCTGCACCAGCCAAATCCCATAAATTCTCAACAACGCATACACCAACTTTTTATCCCCAGAATTCGTATTTAAATTGAAGGAATGGCTTCTATCAAACAACTCGAAGTATTCCGAATTCTCACCTTGGAAGTCTCTGCACAAGCCCAGGTCCGAAGGTGTTGAATGCAACAGTCACTTGCATTCCCCTGTCCACAAGATCATTCGGATGAGCTCCCAGAAGCATCACCTGCACACACACACACATACACACGTTATCAGACTTCCAATCACCAGAAATTTATCACTAATTCTGTAATTCGAATCATTTCGATTTCCAAGTCAAACTCACAGCCCACAAGAAGACCAAATACTCCAATATGCTACATTGACATGTCCCAAATTCACCTTGTCGTGTTCAGTGAAGTAGTTGTTTGAGATTGTCACCAAAGTTGAGCCCCTGATCACATCGATTAAGCCATCGGCAGCCCTCGCAAGGTAGCAGTGATCGATCCACAGATTCTTGGACGTGTAGATGGAAATAGCGTCGCCATCTGCCCTGCCACGATCGCCCACGTGGTACGTGGAGCTCATGATCCTCGCAGGGCCCGTGGGCCGGATGTCGTGGATGGAGATTCCGTGGATGATGATGTTGTTCACGTACTGCAATGTCAGACCCGCGCCTCCCACAATTTGGACGTTCACCCCACGCCCGTCGATGGTCTTGAAGCTCGTGATCATCAGCTCGTTCTTCAGGTAGATGTTCATGCTCCTGGCGAAGATGATCCACAGAGGCCCTGCTCGCGTCACGGCGTACCGCAGAGTGCCGCGGGCAGGATTGGCGGGATCGTCATCACGCGAAGATGTCACCACGTAGAGTCTGCCATTCTTGCCTCCGATGGCGTTCCTGCCGAACCCAATGGCGCAGTTCGCCAGGCTCTGCCGATGGGCTGCCCAGTTGGGGTCGCACCTCCAGCAGTCGTCCACGGGGTTGCCTGTCGCGCATGACCCTCCCCCGTAACTGGAAGCCAGAGAGGTCGAAGACAACGACGCACCTGTGCTATTCTTATTGGCGTCGTCCACTTCTTCAACCATGTCGTAGCCGTCATCTCCTGCGTCCGCATCACCACGATCAGAAGATGAAGGAGCCTCCGATGAGTCCACTTGAAGCTCCACGTTGCTGCCATATCTATCCTCCGACTTGGTGGCGTCATACACGTAGTTGGCAACAAGATCCGATTCCTTGAAGCTTGCCTCCTCGTATGCGGGAGGGGGAAACCTCCCAGCCTCGCGATTGAACTCGGAGTCCGTAGCAGACGCCAAGGAAGTTACATCTGCGAACGTTTCACCAGTTTTCCCCCGATCAGTCCTTATGTTGTCCCAGGCTGGATCCTGGCAATGCACTTGCACCACCATGGTCAGCAACACTGCAATCACCCATTGTTGCTTGCAAATGAATGCCATGGACGCCATATCTGCAAACAGTAACTCGTCAATCAGGTGCAATGCTGTTGCTGCTGATGAGGATCTCCAAGTGGATTCAGACGACCATTCTCAATTCCGTGCCTCAAATCAGGCTGGAATGTGGTATGAAATTATGAATCAGAAATGTGTGCTGTACACATTGCTTCTTCGTTCGACTTGGGGAGGAAGGGAAGCTTATAAAGGCCCGCTATGGATCCTGTGGGTCCCACCGTTCACGAATCGGATAACTCAAGTAAGTTCGCTGTGTGCTTGGAGGACTATAGTAGTGCCGACGTTCGCGTCACTGAGGCGCTGTGAACGGGCCTTGTGTGGTCGCGGGCATGGTGGATCTGCACCGTTGATCCACACAAGCCCATCCGACGGCCTCGGTTAGGGAACTTCATAGATGGGACCCGCGGCCACCAAGGCAGCGGACCCAGCGGACCGGACCAAGCGGCCCAGGTACCCGGGAACACGCTGCCCGGAATCCGGGCGCGTCAGATGGCTTAGCCGTTTGAGGCAGGTGGGGTCGTGGGGGGCAGGGTAGGTAGGTTGTGAGGGCAGGGTAGGTAGGTTGTGGGGGTGGGTAGGTAGGTCGCAGGGGCGGGTGCCACTTCTTGATCAACTTAGCGGCAGCCAAGTGTTCATAGCGACGTTGCTTTTCGATCCTTCGATGTCGGCTCTTCCTATCGTTGTGAAGCAGAATTCACCAAGTGTTGGATTGTTCACCCACCAATAGGGAACGAGGGGGGCGGGGGTCATATTGTTTTTCGGCTTTCGGTTTATCTTTATTAAATTGAGGTTTATTTGTTTATCCTCTAAATTCTAAAACGACCAGTAATTTTTCTAGACTCTTGAACTTCAATCAGTGATTTCTCAAACTCAACCGGTTCATTTGTAACTAATTGCCAGTTCTCCCCGTTCATTGGCGGGGGTAGGCAAGCCATTGCCCGC
The DNA here is from genome assembly GCA_964035585.1 of Polytrichum formosum. Lineage (NCBI taxonomy): Eukaryota > Viridiplantae > Streptophyta > Polytrichopsida > Polytrichales > Polytrichaceae > Polytrichum > Polytrichum formosum. The sequence continues at coordinate 277,090 of OZ037937.1, forward strand.
CACTTACATATGAATCGAGCGGGTTTGGAAAATGACGGGTTGAAGTTGAAGACTTCAACAAAATTACAAATCATTTTACAAGAATCTACAAACTACATATCAAAGTAATAAATAAAAACCAAAAGATCACAACATGTAACTTTTTGGACTTGGAAACACTACACTACACTACACTAGATAAAGCGGTGAAGGTGTTTGGGAAAACCACAAAATCAATATTTAATCCTAGGATTACACCCAAAGTAATTGGTCTACCTCGTGCGGGAACTAATATATCTTCTATCCAAGCACATGTGACCCAGGGAAGTCACTGTCGAAAATTTAGATAACTATGAGAGAACAAATATAGGGTGACATTTATTCATGGTTGATAAAAATTATATATTTTTTTGATATATCATAGCCTTGAAGAAATGTGAGGTAGCACATTATAAATAATATAGGGTCACTTGTAATACCCAAAATTGTGTTTATAGTATTTCTAAAATAGCATTATAGTAATTGGTAGGGAATTTTTTTAATTTTTAGGTTGAGTTTAGGGTAAGAAAAATTTAAGAACTAGATGAGAAATGATCACAAATCCATCTACAAAATGGATGAACTCGTTGGATGAGGGTTATTAAGTGTACTTTTGAGGAACATTTCATTGACGTTTGTATAATTCTCTGGTTGTTCCTCCCACGCAAGACAAGAATTCTATCATCGTGCATTGACCCCTACGCGTTTAAAAAGCTCCATGGGGCCATATTTGGTGAATCTATGGTGGATTTATGGATTTATTCTAGGCAAGAGGTTGTGGCATCTTTTGTGATGATCATTTCTCAATTTTCACGTAGGACTCATAAGTAGGCATTTCAAATTGTCTTCACACTTTGCATGATACACATGTGCAATGTTAGTGCAACTGTGTTAGTGAACACATTATGGACACTTTAGTGATGTTGGTTTGTTTTGGAATTTTTGGATTTCTTTCAATGTTTGGATGAAACAATTAAGTACGCCATTATCAATGGGCTTAGACATGTAACCAATTATGTAAATAACATGCTTCTTGTATACAAATAATGTGTATACAAGAAGCATGTTATTTACATAATTGGTTACATGTCTAAGCCCATTGATAATGGCGTACTTAATTGTTTCATCCAAACATTGAATAAATTCCCTTAAATAAATTTTTATATTTAAAATAAATATAAATAATGAAGGGTCTGAAATATTATGGAGATTTTAATTTATAATTACACATAGGGTGGTGAGAAATTGAAGAAAGTAGAATTATTAAAAATTATAGGGTCCACTAAAATGCCGTAAATGAGCTACATAGCCCCCCAAAAATTATGTGTTGTACGCTCATGTGCCCCCAAAGAATACACTAAGTGACTTCCTTGAGACATGTGACAAGGACAAGATTTGGTCATGGGAGGCCATGGAGGGGATTTTCATAGACCAATTTCATAAATCTTCCAAACCAAGTAGTTCTTGTATTCTTAACTTTTGGGCGGCTCGATTTGCATTATTTGTTGTCTTGTGCCGCAACATCTAGTTGTTGATGGGAGCCTTCATACTAGGTCTAATAGTAGAATTGATATGGAAGCGGATTTGTGTGCCCACATACAACTTTTAAGTTGTGAATATGGGTACCAAATGGTAACCCACACTAATTAGATAAAATAGTATAGTGTTTCCAAGTCCAAAAAGTTACATGTTGTGATCTTTTGGTTTTTATTTATTACTTTGATATGTAGTTTGTAGATTCTTGTAAAATGATTTGTAATTTTGTTGAAGTCTTCAACTTCAACCCGTCATTTTCCAAACCCGCTCGATTCATATGTAAGTGGCGGGCAATGGCTTGCCTACCCCCGCCAATGAACGGGGAGAACTGGCAATTAGTTACAAATGAACCGGTTGAGTTTGAGAAATCACTGATTGAAGTTCAAGAGTCTAGAAAAATTACTGGTCGTTTTAGAATTTAGAGGATAAACAAATAAACCTCAATTTAATAAAGATAAACCGAAAGCCGAAAAACAATATGACCCCCGCCCCCCTCGTTCCCTATTGGTGGGTGAACAATCCAACACTTGGTGAATTCTGCTTCACAACGATAGGAAGAGCCGACATCGAAGGATCGAAAAGCAACGTCGCTATGAACACTTGGCTGCCGCTAAGTTGATCAAGAAGTGGCACCCGCCCCTGCGACCTACCTACCCACCCCCACAACCTACCTACCCTGCCCTCACAACCTACCTACCCTGCCCCCCACGACCCCACCTGCCTCAAACGGCTAAGCCATCTGACGCGCCCGGATTCCGGGCAGCGTGTTCCCGGGTACCTGGGCCGCTTGGTCCGGTCCGCTGGGTCCGCTGCCTTGGTGGCCGCGGGTCCCATCTATGAAGTTCCCTAACCGAGGCCGTCGGATGGGCTTGTGTGGATCAACGGTGCAGATCCACCATGCCCGCGACCACACAAGGCCCGTTCACAGCGCCTCAGTGACGCGGGTGCCGACGTCTCCGTAACTTGAAGGACAATAATATATTGATTGGCGCAAATGAGTGACCGCCAGCTTATGTCATTTTAATATAGACGCAGATTGTCAGATATGTACCAGCATGGATGGGAAGGTTGGGCGGACTCTAAGGGGCGCTTCACACTTTGGCAGAAGGTCGAGAGGCCGTCCATTTCCACCAATCAAATTGCAAGAAACCAAGAGTTCGGCCTCTCAACCCTTCACCTAAGGCCAAAGTCCAAAGGCCGTCGCAATTTAAAATGATTACTTTTTGAAGAAGGCGACGGACTCCCGAAGGAAGTTTGGGTCGGACGGGAATGGAAACCCAAACTATGGTCGAGAGGCATCGGGTTATTTTCATAAAAAACCAATCATTGACAAGATCTTGGCCGTTAGATTGGAGGGGTTGTTTTGGACAAGGAATTAAGTGGGATGCTCCTTTGGGTTTGGACTTTGGGCTTGGCCTTTGGAGGTTTCACACTATGACTGTCGAAGTTGAGAGGCCGTGGGAGTTCATGGCCAAAGGTTTGGACTTTGGGCTTGGCCTTTGGAGGCTTCACACTATGCCCGGCCGAAGGCTCCAATTGCTATATTTTATTGGCTATTTTCAGCCCATTTCTTTGGGCTCTCAACAAAGTTTGGTCACTCAATCCCATGGCCTCTTGACTTCGACGGCCATAGTGTGAAGCGGCCCTAACCCTCCCCCTACGAACTTTCAGGGGGAGGTGGATAGGGGCCAAGGCCCACAATCCGGCGCCTCTGGGCACCCCCCGCATAAAAATTCCAAAATTTTCAGATTCCGACCGAAAACTGTTGCCTGACTTCAAAAAAAAATTTGTCCTTGCATTCTTGAAGGCCGCTTATCCATATAATCCATATTGAGTGCACTTCATCTTCAAGGTTCAAAATCCAATATATATGTTCACTTCCATAGAGTAAATAAGCAATTGATTGGGATTTCACTTTTGAAGTGAAACAATCAATAAAGCATTAAGCAAGAACGTTGCCCTGACAAAACTTAGGGGTATGTTTATTTTGAAGAATCATCCTAGTGGTTGTCTCGGTTTGATCCATTGCTAGGATTATCTTACGGTGGACGTTAAATACCCCCCATGAACTTTTCGGGGTGTCAGATCCGGGCTGGGGCAGCCGCCCGGCCAGAAAATCTTGATTTTCTAGACCTGACCGAAAACTGCTGCCCGCCCGCCCGATTTCGAAAAAACCATTGCCCTTGCATTCTTGAAGGCCACTTACTCACAAATCCCATATTGAGTGCACTTCACCTTCAAGGGCCAAAATCCAATATATATGTTCACTTCCATTGAGTAAATAACCAATTGACTGGGGTTTCATTATCAAAGTGAAACCGTCAATAAAACATGTAATTAACTTGGAAGTCAAAAATATTACAAAACCCTCACTAGCATTGAGGTTATAAATTTTGTGACTCACAATTTGAAATTGTCTTTGTCATTCTAAAATGACATTTAAATTTAGTGTGCTGATTTAGTATGTGTATTTTATAATATTTTAGGTAATGCCGTCTACTTTCACAAGTATTCATACGCATTCAAATGAATCAAGTGTGATTAAATATAATTAAGTATAATTAATCTTGATTAATCTTAATTAATCCCAAATAAATCAGAAACTTTGCTTACCAAATTAAGTAAACCTAATTGTTTATAAAATATACTTACTGTAATTAATTAATTTCTGGAATTAATTCCAGTGAGTTAATTCTAATAATTAATTTCTGGAATCAATTCCAGTGAATTAATTATAATAATTAATATCTGGAATTAAACTCCAGTGAATTAATTATAATAATTAATATCTGGAATTTAATTCCAGTGAATTAATTCTACTAGTTAATTCCAGTGAATTAGTTCTAATAATTAATTCCAGTGAATTAATTCTACTAGTTAATTCCAGTGAATTAGTTCTAATAATTAATTCCAGTGAATTAATTCTAATAATTAATTCCAGTGAATTAGTTCTAATAAATTGATAAATGAATGCGTATGAATACTTGTGAAAGTAGATGGCATTACCTAAAATATTATAAAATACACATACTAAATCAGCACACTAAATTTAAATGTCATTTTAGAATGACAAAGACAATTTCAAATTGTGAGTCACAAAATTTATAACCTCAATGCTAGTGAGGGTTTTGTAATATTTTTGACTTCCAAGTTTAATTACATGTTTTATTGACGGTTTCACTTTGATAATGAAACCCCAGTCAATTGGTTATTTATTCAATGGAAGTGAACATATATATTGGATTTTGGCCCTTGAAGGTGAAGTGCACTCAATATGGGATTTGTGAGTAAGTGGCCTTCAAGAATGCAAGGGCAATGGTTTTTTCGAAATCGGACGGGCGGGCAACAGTTTTCGGTCGGGTCCAGAAAATCCAAATTTTCTGGCCGGGTGGCTGCCCCAGCCCGGATCTGACACCCCGAAAAGTTCATGGGGGGTATTTAACGTCCGCCTTATCTTACAGTTGAGATGACAAAGCCATTGTTGCCAGATTTCCAAGCTTTGGGTGCCATCTACCTTGGAACTAGTGCCCATGGATTGAATCAAATTTGGATGGGAAGGGGAAAGTAGGGTCGGATGTGAACTTTGTAGAGCATTCTTTTTAGAGAACCCTCCATGAGTACAATCCCATCTACAAACATTCAACAACATGTCTTAGTGTAGAGGGTACATATCGACATTCTTGAAAGTTGTTGAAGGATTTGAGAAAAAAATTCTTTGAAGAGTTGGCACATACAGAACATCAGTTAGAACACCACGCTCCCAAAAATTCAGTATGATTATTTCAATGGCAATGTCACCAAACCCTTCAACAAAAGTCATGTGTCCAACTACCACTTGAATAGGCCAAGTGCCAGCAAGTATTGTAGTGAAATTGGTGAACTATGAACGTTGATCTAACATGTGGTGAGAGGAACCACTGTCAGCCTACCAATCTGCGGTTTGTATATCTTGATCAAGAAATTGGACCATGTATACTCTAGGCGTTGTCATGGTCATGTGAGGCGATCGAATAGAAGAGTGGGAAGAACTTGGGAGGCGCATGAGATTTAGGATGCATTGGGATCCGGCCGGTGCATGTCTTCTTGGAGGATGGGGGCAATGGCCAATGGCCAATCTCTCCACAGTTGCCACAACGCAAGACTTGTTTCCAAGCTGCAATTTCTTGCGCTCTGTGGAAACGTGCTTCTTGTTGTTCATGCGGCAAGAAAGATCGTGAAATATTTCCATTAGTGTTCCCACTGGCTTCAAAGCCATGACGATACCTCCCTGGGTTGCTTGGAACTCAAGAACTCTTGGAGTAGTATGCAGAGGTGTGGCTCTGGGCATTTTCACTTTGCAATCTACGAATTAATCGCTCTTCATCAAGTAACTATCTCTGTAGGTTGATCAATGTCTGTTGATCTAGAGTCAGTTTTCTACATAGTCTGGAATGTATCATAAGTTGCAGGAAGACCGCTCAGCATCTTAGAGATGACCATGTCCTCGGAGAAAGGTCTTGTACAAAGTTCTTCAATTCGACTGTTGAGCATTTCAAGATTGCCAATGAATGTTACCATATCACCATTCTCCACAAGTCTCATGTTGTAATAGTATTCTTGCAACTAATACAAGGATTGGACAACAATTCTCTGGTGAATGAGCGCAAGCTTGTCCCATATCTCCTTGGAAGCTTGCAATTGCTGATCTCATGGAGGATTTGTTTGTCCACCAACTGAATTAGTATGGAGAATGCTTCCTTATCTCGTTTCTTGAATTCAAGAATAACATTATGAGTGGCGTCAATTTGTGTTGGTGACATCCCTTCATCCCAGATTGGAGTAAACTCTGTGAACAAAGTTCGACCAAATTGTTGTTAGACCAATCATTTAGCTTAGAGTCTTAGACTCACACCGTTCTGTGTTTGAACAATCACACCTTTTAGATATACCAAACGGTGTCTCTCTCCTTCATAAGAAGGCTTCTCTCTTGTAAACATATTATCATTAATATGACACACATCTTCAACTTCTTGTAGCTTTGCATTCCGCACAACATGGTATTAGAGCAAAAAACTTAAAACTTCAACATGTGCCTCGCTCCAAATCCTCCTCTGGAGTGTTCCAGCGAAAATGCTTTCGACACACTACTCCGAGAGGAAGAAAGAGTTGAAAATGAAAATCAACATCACATCCAAGACGGATTCTTTCAACAATATCATGTCCAAGAAGGATTCTTTCAACTTGCAGAAGAACTAGCAGGTGAAGACATTGAACTCCCTTCGAATCCAAATTTTGAAATGATTTCATACGGAGTGAACAACACACCTGAAAGTTTTATAAGCTACATCAATTTACTTAATCGAGCTGGTCAGTTTGATGAGATAAATCCACAGTTTTTTTAGAACGATTCCAATGACATTGTGCCTTCCCATTTGTACCAAGAACTTTAAACTTGAATAATTCCACTTAACTCCCTAGGAAGTATAAATTTAAGCAATAGCACAATGGCCAATGTTAGATTAACTTTAGCAAACCGAGCTTACACACTAGAAGGAATCCTGTCCAAATCAACCCTGCAGGGTAGCAGGAATTTCAGTGGAAACGGTCACCGGTATGGGTGGGTAGTCGTCTGCCGGTGCAGTCTTGATGGCCTAGTTAAAGTCACCCAATAATGTTGTTTTCAACCCCTTGGGGCTTCTGTGGGTGACGGTCCCCATCCTAGGGGTGAAGCATACCCTTTGCCCATTCTACCACAATGGGTGGGTTTTGGGTGACATTGTTTCGGTGCCCTCTTGGTGACACACGCTGGAAATGGGTGCTTTGTGGTGCGCACCATCTACCCGAATTGGTGGACATACCTAGATGGCCACCGTTGTGGGTGCACGCATGCCATTCACCTATCATGCGATGACACATCCCACATTGGAGTATATGGAGGGTATGACAAGTCACCCGTCCACGGGTGGTGCATACCGGTCACCGAACTAACCGACTGAGGTTGGACAGCTCGGTGGATGGGTAAGGGTCGGGTTGATGTTGGGTAAGGGTCGGGTAGATGTTTGGGTAAGGGTCGGGTGGTGTTGGGAAAGGGTCGGGTAGGTGTTGGTAAGGGTCGGGTGGGTGTTGGGTAGGGGGTGGGTGGATGTTTGGGTAAGGGTCGGGTGGGTGTCCGGTGGGTGTGGGTGGGTGGGTGTCGGGTGGGTGTTGGGTGGCCGTTACCTGCGATGGGTTGCGGTCAGGTGGGTGTTGGGTGGCCGTTACCCGCGATGGGTTGCGGTCGGGTGGGTGTTGGGTGACCGTCACCTGCGATGGGTTGCGGTCGGGTGGTGTTGGGTGGCCGTTACCCATGATGGTTTGCGGTTGGGTGCATGTTGGGTGACCGTCACCCGTGACGGGTTGCGGTTGGGTGGGTGTTGGGTGACCGTCACCCGTGATGGGTTGCGGTCGGGTGGGTGTTGGGTGGCTGTTACCCATTATGGGTTGCGGTTCGGTGGGTGTTGGGTGACCGTCACCCGTGATGGGTTAGTGTCGGGTGGGTGTTGGGTGGCCGTCACCCGTGATGGGTTTATGTCGGGTTAGTGTTGGGTGGCCGTCACCCGTGATGGGTTAGTGTTGGGTGGCCGTCACCCGTGATGGGTTAGTGTTGGGTGGCCGTTACCCATGATGGGTTGGGGTCGGGTGGGTTTGCAATTTGCAATTTATTTGTGGTGATTGTGAGTTTCCTCATTGCATGCCTAGTTGGTGTATGTTGTGTAGAATCTATGCGCTCCAACTGAGCAGTATTGGAACACTAAAGACAAGCATTGTAATACTCCCTCTTTTCTGGACTTCGTTATATTGCTGGTCCATATATACAACATGATTGCAAATTCATGGAACTAGCAACTATCTGCAAAGATGTTTCTTAAGCAGAAAATCTCATTCATTGCATATATACAACACAATTTCCTCCACTTCACAATGCATTAAACATCCACACAGTACCAGTACAGACTAATTTACCTACCAATTATGTTGGAATTACAACAACCACCTCATTTCAGACTTAAGTGCTTTGAAAATTCCCTTGTGATCCTGCCATCGGAAGTGAACATAATAGATGTAGTCTTCAGCAACAAGTCCAAATTCCAATGAAAAATGACATTCACACACTCAAAACCCTCAAACCTGCAATTACTAATAACTAGTTCTCAGACAAAGCCAAACTTCCACCAGCTGGGCAAGGGCCATTCCACTCACATTAGTATGAAGAGTAAAGGATCAACCCAAATCCATCATACTTCCATCTCTCACAATGATAATCGTTAGCCTATTCTAAAATGGCTCATTTGGAATAAGGGAATCTATTGAAAATAGGAAAGAACTAGCAAGGACCAAATCGGGCCTCCCACTTGTGTACAACATCAATTGGGATGTATCCAACCTGGTTATCCTGGACTTCGAATAGTACTAATGTTGTCAAGTGAATAGACATCAATGTGACTTAATAAACCATATGCACTAAGTATAACTCTGATTGCCACCAATAAACATATAGTCAGAAGTGATGATATTGAATGACACAATACCAGCAGTAAGTCCTTCTGAATTGCCGGTGTTGCAGCATCTTGACGAATCATAGTCACAGGAAGTTCCTCATCGGAGGAAGGCTCGGAACCATCGTCTTCAACTTCTTCCCCATCCTTTTTTTTATAATCTCCCAGTGCGATGGAACCTCGGTTGGGGAGAACTGATTTCTGCGTAATCATGCAGAATCACATAAGACCAACAATACAAGAAGTAATCTCAATCTCAATATGATCTCTACAAAAAAAACCTCATGTCCATAGAGGACTAGAGCTTTGCTGAGAGAAAAGAGAGAGAACTTGAAGGACAAGGGTTTAACATAGCATTCTTAAGCATGTGCAAGGACGTTCTCTTTCTAATCTCAGTCCAAGAATAAACTTTCAAGCATCAAGGTCCTTGGGTACATGCAGGATTGCCGAGCATTGTCAAGTGGCAAGCTCTCATTAGTCGACACCTCAATGTTGTCTATCTTCAGACACAAAGCCTCTTTCCATCTATCAGGGTTCAATTGAAGAGGCGTTACCCCAATGGAATCATTCTTAACTTATCCAGACTACCTACGATTTATTGCATTTGCAGTGAACCCAAATTGGCTACTTTAGAATGCTATGAGGGATGATAGACCAAAATTAGGACATCATTGTCTACCAAATATCCTCACCTTCACAGCAAGTACCATCTGGGAGACAAGCTTGTAGAAGCATCTCCGTACTTCTTGAAGAACATCTGGGACTGTCTTTGAATGTGCATCTTTCAGGACCTGGGAAGCCATCTTCTCTTCATCATCTACTTCTTTCAGAACATGTAGTCTTTCAGGTTTTGCAGAGCCATTATTTGGCCTTGGTTTAGTATTCCCTTTGCCTTCTCTCAATCTTTGGGGATCTGCTAGAGGCGCCTCATAACCCACACTTTTCCTACCTTGCTTCAACTCATTCCTATCATGCTATAAAGTCTCGTAGTTATGTCTACTATGACTGAGACCAAAACCGTCATCCCAATGATTGTCATTCTCAACCCAATTGCGGACAAAAAGGTCCGAAACCCCAAAGTCCTCGGAGAGCCAGTCATTGTCTTCTCCTGTAGATGTTGTAAGAGCGCCCTGCAAAAACCCATGTGTGCCTCTTGGAGAAGAAACTATTGTTACTCCCAACCATGTTGGGACAATTGTATAACCTGTGTAATTCAAAAATTCTTATGAGATGGATGCACGACTTGGAGACCATTAGAAGAATTATCTTCCAGAACAACCTTCCGTATTATGATCATATCATCGGAAGTAGATAAAACCATGAGAAACATTTGTGCCCAATCCTTGCTCCCAAAAATGACGTTTAAAAATATTGTTTGTCAGGCCATGGCAATTGGATATCCTTCTTGAAGAGCAACTTCAATTGGCCTGAATACAAAATCGCGGCTATTAAAGGAAATACCTCCTAAACAAACGAAGCCAGCCACCCTAATAATCTCTCCATGTTTCAAGACCTATTACAACTGCAAAGTGCACCTGTAATTCTTCTGTTACATGTACATATCCTGCAGCAATGATGATTCCTGCCCTATGCAATCCATCACAAATACCACTCTTTCTCTACAAAATTACATACATTCTTTGAATAGTTGCTGTAATTTGTCAGCAAATCCATGCTACAATGCATGTGGCACAAAAAAGAAACAAAAATAGAATTCTTACACTTGATTCTTCTTCATGAGGAGTCATGTGATAGCGGTTTGCCTCCCCATGCAGATGTGTCCTGCTTTTGCCCAGCCAACTTTCTTGGTAAAGGATCACATTCTGTTTCCTGAGGCATCTTTGAGTCTTCCACTTCTCCTCTCTGGAATAGCCCCACTCGCTGATATTTCCGCCTAGTGTGGGGTGATGCTAAGACAAACTCCTCTGCCAATTTATCATCACGACCTTACACAATGTATAGATCAGTGAGACTCCATTGTATCTCAGAGCATTCAATTATTGTTGCTACCCATAAAGGAGATCCTAAGTCAGAAGAAACCACCACTGAAATGAAATTCTCTTCCAGCTAACTGGACTTAGTGACTTCTGCATCAATGTTGAATGCCCCAGGTAGTTGGTCTTCGGTGGGTGAGGTACCCTCCCTTTCATCCAACAGCTTCTCCCTTGCATCTAGCTCTGCTTTTAGTGCTGAAATAGCAACCTGAAAACACAAAATATATAGAAACCAGATTGAAAGCCATTGAATTAGCCCACTACATTGAAAGTCACTGCATTGAAGTACAAGATTCATTGGCAATACAATTTGCATGAGCTAGAGGACTAAGAATCTTTGAAATGAAGTTAGTAAATTATATGGTCCAATTGTGATAGTGTCTAGTTTGTAAGTGCCTTCCAAATGATTCAGTTTTAGAAATTCTGGGCAAATGCCATGCAATGACCATGATAGTTTGGCCAAGTTATTCAATCGGTTCATGAGTATTATGATTGTTTGTAGGCAACTACAAACCTTCAAGGATGAAGGTGATCATGTTAGCCTAAATATTATTTCAAGCATGAGTTTACCTCCTGTTCAAGGGGCAATACTCCACAGTAGTACCAACAGACCACATACTGCACTTGTCTGCAGACACATCATCACTCCTCATTCTCAACTGAAGAGTAATGTGCATAGAAAGGACATTCTCTTTCTCAATCTGTCGTTGCACTTGCCTAAGCTCAGCCATCTGCAAACTCAACATCCACATGACAGGATATGCTCCACTTAGACTGATTGTAGTAATCACAGATACTGGTGCCATAGACATATATGGGCCATAACAGTTAAAACATTTGGAATCAACTCATTGACATTCATCTGAGCAGTCTTCTCTAATAAATAAGGGTGGAAGTAGAGAAATGAAGCCAATGTCAACACAGAAGCTTCACGTATAAATCAGTGGAAATTCTAAAGACAACCAATCTGCTTGAGACCTTTAGGGATAGTTACTTCAACTCAATGATGTAATACTCAGGCAAACCTCAAGGAATCAACAGACAATGAGAAGGTCACACAAACCAGGCCACAAACCAGCCATGAGTCCTACATTTCATAGATCCAGACTTCAGACACTAGAAATTTCTAATGCTCATACTTGGAGATCAGTAAACTGTGTCCAGTAAATTTCTAATCCTCACAAATTATCATGTGGCAAGCGTCTTAAAAACTGCTGTGAGGCGGGTTTTTTTATGGTTGAATATAGCGGAACATTTTTTGAGATTTATGCGTTTTTCCTTACTTGCAAAATCATGTCTTCCCATACATTTGGCGTCCATGTGTCATTGTCAATGTCCCTGATGTAGGCTTTCATTTCCATGTAGAACGCTTTTTCACAACCACATGTTTGACCATGCAGCTCTTGTAGCACCCTCTGAACTCTGCGTCAAGGTGATTGTCACAATCATGAATATGTTCATGTATGGCTCTTTGCAAAGTGTGACAACTTTTATGTCAGCTGTCATGTAGCCCTTGAAGTATTGATCCCTGTAAATTGTTTGATGCAACACCTTCTTTGCCTGACACCAATATGGAACAGCTTAGTTTGAGAGATAGTGGCAAGGCCTAAACATATGATGAGAAAAATATCAGAGATTGAGTAATAATTCCCTCCAGCACAACCTCTTCTTGTTTTTTGCGAAGAACCTCCACTTGATGCTTCACTTCCTCATACTCCTCTGGATAAGCAAACTTAAAAGTAAGTTCCTCCAATTCTGATTGTTGCATATTTTCAATGCACAAGTTAGTACATGATAAATGTCCAACTCTTCACATCAAGTGGAGTGAAACTACTGTGGTCAGCTCAATACATGTAGCAGATTGGAGGACTAGTGACAGATATTGAGCACTCACCTTTATCTGGTACATCCCCAACAGCCCTGCCAAAGGTGCATAAACTTGCAATGTCTCCATAGCAATGTACTTCTGCACATACATTTGAAGTTAGCAGACTCAAACAGAAGAAAAGAGGTGACTGTATGTTGCCAAGAATCCCAAAACTGATGGAAAACTGACCTGTTTGTGTGGGGGCATGTGTGACAAAGTCCTCATGTTATGGAGCCTGTCTGCAATCTTCACTATAATTACCCATACTTGTCCAAACTGAAACAGTGGTCCAATATCAGTTCCAAAGGAGGAACTAGTAATCACGCAGGCTGAACACAAAACTCAGTTAACTTATTTTCAACCCACTCATAACCTGTAGAAAAGAAACTTTCAGAGCCGGAAATCCAATTTCGAAAGCCAAAACTAATACTCCTGAAATGTTTTTCGTATACTATCTACTTCTGTGATATCTGAAATCGTATATTGACAATGACTACAATTCCATGAACCTATAGTAGATTTTCTTGGGGATGTGAATGTGACATAATCTTTGCAGCTTTTCCAAAACTGTATCAAGATGAGTAGATGCAACCTGTAACAACCCACATTTGTACAATTAGTCAATGGTTGACATCAAGTGCACTATGAAAACACTGCCAGTGTCTTGACTCAAAAAGTACAAAGCCCAGCCATATAAAGAGACTTGTATAGTCAACTTATACTATGTGATAAGTAATTTATTTTGGGTAGGTTTTTCATGACTTGACAGCTTGTTACCAGACCCATGGCCATGGCAATACCCAATCTATTGGCATCATCTGCATTGTTAGCGTGCTTGTACATCAAAGAAATCATCTACTACACATAGTTCTTGTCGTCGACTTTTTGTGGGATAGTTCCCATGCACCTGTTGGCCATTAAAATTGTTAACTTCTTATTTCTTTGATGTCAAAACCAGTTGAATATTGCAAAGCTACTACAGAGAAAGTGTGTTGCTGTCTTTGGCAGGAGTCGTTTCTATACGAGTTGACCAGGAACTTAATGTCTGCCCTCAAAACTATCAGACGAAATCGCTCATAACAGGCGTACATACGTAAATATGACTTCAAGTGGATATCGTGTAGCACACACCTGTGTAGAAGTGCACAATGCTGATTGTCTCCAACATAGAGATTGTAGTGACTAGCCAAAGTTAGGGCACTTACTGGAGCAACTTTACTTCAAATAAAATCTATATATAAGGCTTACAATTCCCAATTTCTGCTCAAATAAACAGAAGTAAACCCAGCCCCATCCCTCCCCCTTCAATGTAGGGTTAACATCTAATTCATTGACATAGTTTGCAATTATCACACCTCATCACATTAAGCAACTCAAGAAATATTACTTACAGTATATGCCTTAAATATAAGGTCGGAGTGATGTGGCTGTATGAAGACATCCTCAGTTGCATGTTCAAAAAGAGCTGGGATGAATGATTTTTTAGCTACCTGAGAAAGCAAAGTGCACAACAGAACACTCTAGTCCCTTACTTGTCATTCAAATGCAGAAATGTGAGCAGTGATCTTGCATTCTTTCTTAGAATAAAATAATATAAACAAAATTGACATATTCTACTTCACTTGATGCAAACCCTTCTAGTCAGCAAATAAAAGCTGCCCTTTTACCAGGCAAATGACTACTTTTACCTCCATAAAAGCTACAGCTTCCATGGTTCATATCAACAGTAATGCTGAATGAAGAGGTTGCCCAAATTTCTCATAAATGGACATCCCTATTTATCCCACTAGAGCACATACAGGGTTTCTGATGCTAGATGCAGTATCAAAATTCCTTCAAAAAATATTTTCTAGGCTCTATAGGATGCAATGTGCTTTCCATGAGTACCCTCATAGATATCAATACTCTACAGCTGAATAAAGAAGGTATAGAGCATCCTTGCAAATGTACAAATAGTAATTACTGAGGAAAATCACAAGTCTGGTTCCACCTAATGAGACAAAGTTAAGACATACATGGACAGTGTCAAGGTCCATGATGTCAAAATGGGCCTTCTTTTGTATGGCCTTTCGCATATATTAAACTGCCACCTTAACCTATCATCCATATACGATTCATTGGCCTCTTCAATATTATTTATGCTTTGTAGACTTTGACACCTTATAAGAAAGGAAGAAGTATGTAATTTCTCTCTCATTATGCTGCTCATTTTGGACTTGTGAAACTAAAAACGCCTTATTAGTTATGAAGGATAAACACTTACTGTGAATTTTGGAAGACGAATTTTGTATACATCGACAAGCTCCATCATCAAGTCATTGAGATTTGAAAAGGGGCTGTCCAGGACCATGCCAGCTATGGAAGGGTCCTGTACTCCATACATGAGACTGCAATCAATGACAAACAAAAGTCTTGTAAGTACATTCCACAGAACAATATTTGCACAAAATGTTGAAGTGCAACATCAACTCCTCGGAATAATTTTACAAGGTTTTCAACCATCCTAGAAGGCAGATAAATCCCTTTACAACAAGCAGTTCTACCAGTTGGGACCCATTGGGACTACTGAAGGGACCAATATGCCCACATTTGCAGCTTCCTCATCAGATGCTTTCTCAATAAAGCAGACTGCATACTGGAAAACGTTTTTGAATCAAGTAGGTCCAAACAAATTTGAGATATTTAGTACCGTGTGACAGCACCCATTGATCGACCCCACAAACCAATACATGAAACATGCTTATCAGTCCGCAAATGACTTACAGCTGCTTTCAGGTCATTCGTCTGCACCCAACAATCAAACAATAGTGGACTGAGATTTGCCCTGGAGTTGGCAAAGACTACACACTAAGATCCTACCTCCATCAGCCTACATTCAATGTACATAATGTTAGACTCTACTTGAGGTGCACAATGACACCATATACTTTAGGATGAGCAGCTTCAAAAAGAATGAGGACAGACAGAGGAACTATCATAACACCTTGCAGGATCAACATGCAACAACAAAACAAGACACTCATGACATATCTATCCATGACCTTCATAGTGCACACTGGCTGCCAAGACCACTCACATGAGCTTTTCCAACTGCCAGTTAGTACATACACATGTTTATGTGGTCCACTTCCTCCAAAGGTCTCGACCAGAAGACTGTTGTAATAGTTCTAGGAAGTCGGCAAATCCTAGTCATAGCACTCAAGAGAGAGAAAATAGTGTTGTGAAGAGTATATCCATATAGTCGAAACACAATCAGGAAAAACTGACAGGACAAAGAACAAAAGCGATGAGGTGGAACACTTCCACACTGTCACCAGAGAGCACCCTACCTCATTCCAACGCAAGCTCACATAGTTGCCATCAGACAAGCCTGAGCCTGAAAAGTGTAAAGTGGACACAGTAATATTACACGGAATTAGTATAATGGCTGCTTCATTGGCATCAGCTTGACATCCACTGTACATATACCACACATCATAAGAGACCTTTATAACCCCAAGTGACTAAATACATGCACTAATGACACCATAGTTAAAAGGCATATAAAATACTTATAGAATAACAGCCAAAAGAGGGTAGCAACAGAACTGTCATGGCATTTGAGAGGTGACAATCCATGCAAATCGGACCAAATTCAACCAATTAGTGTGCAAACTCATCCAGTGACTCACCTGACCCTCGCAAAGCTGACCTTAAAGAATAGACACATCAACACCCAACAATGTTTGGAGGCAATTCATACTCACCTGTTACCATGACAATACACAACACAAGGAAGTGGTGTATCTTCAGGCATCATATACGGCATGTAGTGACTGCATTGCAAATTATGTCTTTTGCTATTTTGAACCTGCACAATGCCATTAACAAGGTGACAGTCCATGCAAGTTAGCCCTATGCCACAATTTTCTCCAAAAAAAAGGGTTCTAGTAAACTCCTAGAGCCAACAAATATAATGCTCGCAAACTACCACTACTTTGCTCATTAATAACAATATCGCCGGTGCCCCCACCCCAAAAAATGAACTTGCCTGCATGTCTCTCCGCATATACTTCCGACCCTTTAGCAAAAATTCATACTCAAATAGGTCCTGAGTTGGGCTGTGATCAGCTCTGTAAAAGAACATGACAACAATTAGCTTTTGTCAAGATAGCAATAATCTGCACTGCAATTTGCGATGTAATACAGATGTACAAGAAGATAAGAATTGTTAAAGGCCGACTTTGCAACACAACATCTCTGCTGTATAGAACCCTAAACCACCAATAAAATGCAAGTATTAAATATTTAATTATGACATCTTTGAATTCGCTATGAAACTTGGGACATTCAAGAAATTCAAAAGCAGTGTTTCATATCCAAGTGCAGAAAGCAAAGTCTGGAGTGCGGAGTACAATGTATACTATGCACTGGACATCTGAGATCAGGATTCATATACAAACTCCAAGAAAAGAGAATCGGAAAACTTATTGATCAAATGGAAGGAACATGCTGGAGAGAAATAGGGTAACAAAGTCATTCTATGTGTCATTCAAGTTTCCAACAACAGTAGTGTGAACAATCTATTTTGTATGTAAGAATTAATCATTAGGACTGAAGTTGAGACTTATAGACAAGAGACAACAGAAAACGCTTCAGTTACAAAAGGGTCTTTTCCCAAAAACATATTGAATGGGGCAAAACGAACCATCGAACCTAATGCTGCTATGTTTCTACCAAGATATTTCTGCCTTCAATCCTTACAGCAGAGCTTTCTTTGATTAAGAAATTAAGACCTGTGGTGTGACATTTCTCATGAAACGCCTATTGCGATATGCTCAGCTTTGAGGGGTCAAGAAAATGCAAGTGAGACGTCACTTCAGGTACATGCCTTGACAAGACCAGAACAAAAAAGGCTTCTGCCAAGAAATAGTGCTCTACCTTGGAGGCCGTATCACAAATTTCACCACCTGCTCCATCGTCCTCTTCGAGTATCTTTTACAGCAACAAAGATGAAGCAACCCCACAATTCAAACTGGTGGAAACATCGGAGTTATCTCTGCTTCGATTGCGGACAATAAATGTATACGAGTACACAAGCTTACAACATCAATTAGACATGGAATACTGTGACTTTGAATTTGGCTATATTCTGGAATCTATCATATACATTCCTGTTGCAATTAAACCTTGAGTAGAATGCTCTTAAAAAAATGGCAGAAAAGTCAAAGATGCAATACCTGAATTATGAATTGTGGGAAATGAGAGAACTCTCTTCTTCTGGTAGAAATGCAAGCATGCATAGCCAAGGCCAAGTGCAGCCCAACAACAAGCAAACAAATAATAACAAAAACTTTCATTGCCAAGTTCATGTCTCCAACATGAACGCCTTGTACACGATCCTACTTGTGCATATAAGAATCTAACTTCTTCAAAACTAAAATGACCGCATTGCTTATTCCGAGCTTGCCTCGTACGGACGTAGATAGGCTCCTGGCCACAGCGTCATCCCGCGCTTGACATTCACAAGTGTGAGCTGTGGAGGCATGTCGTCCTCCACAGTCACAAACAACGGGCACTCCTCAACTAAAATGCGGCCCACATTAACCTTAAACATTCCTGGCGCAATAGTCATGCCATGGAATGGTTCTCCGGCATAGCCGGAGACGCTACAACACTCAGCAACTTTTTTTACCGGCTCGGACGGGTGGAATAAATCCACCAACTCCCCTTTTGTCCATGCTCCCTGGCCGCAAAACAACGAAAACGCAGTCAATGGTTTGCACGACTGCAATTTTCACATAATTAAAGCTTCCGGACGCAATTCCAGATTTATGTATCCCGTGGGTGTCGCGAATCTTACATATGGCGTGTTCTTCGCGGGCACCGGAGTCCTGTTTCGCTCTAAATCCCACGCTGGTTTTGACGGCCGGGATGACGTCCTAGTGCTGCCCTTTCCTCTCCCCCCTCCGGCATTCTGTATATGCATACCGCAAGACCAACATACATTACTTGCAATTGAAAAAAACACGTTTCGCTAATTCAACAAGTATTTGCATTTAAGTCAGCCCTGACCTTCAAAAACAACGCTGCCCCCACTCCGCCCACGGACATTCGCGGGACTCTGACTTGCCGGCATGCGGCGTCGACCACATTTGAGTGTGTGATCTGCACGCATGCAAATATTATATTGGGGGAGGGAAAAACTTCCTATCCGTTTCATACGGGCTGCTCGTTTCATATTGGCGAGGTCAAAGTTATTGTTACTTACCTTCTTCGAAGTCGGAATTGCTACTGTCGTGCCGGTTGCAGCCACGTCCTCGTTGCCGTCCTCCACTGCCCTTCCCTTCACAAGCGCCTTCCCTCGTGCGTTCGAGGTTGCTTTCTTCCTCGACGTAGTCGCAGGTTTGAGGGCCTTTGCCGGAGGCGAGATCAACGCGCAATCCGAGCCAGGTGACGAGTATCCTCCGGCTCCCTCTTCCGCAGGTGTGCCCTCCACGATTTCGGGTGGTGATTGCATGTTCTTCAGCTGCGGCCCATCTGCGTTCAAAACCAATCGTGGGGGGGTGGTTGCTCTCGCAACTTCCTTCCTCCGACTTCCGGAGTGCACTCGCGTGTAATAGCGAGTGCGTTCTGTGCCTTCGGGTTCGGTGAGTGAAGGAGGAGGCGGGACTGTCTTCCCAATGCTGGTGTTTGCTACAGGGGCCTTGTCTCCGTCCAACGCTGAATTCTGTTGTGTGTTCTCTTTCCAATGTTTCAAATTCAAAATCATTACCTCTGTTAGTGCTTTTACACTGGAGTTCAGGTTGGCCATTTCGGCCATAAGTGGCGCAAAATCCAGCCGGGAATGGCCGCATTCCGAAAACTTTCCTTCCGGAGCTTGAAGACGCGTGGCCATGCTTGCACTGACCTGCTGCAAGCAGTGTTCCCATAGACTTAATATGTAGCACACATTAGGAAAAAACGTTCATTTGAGAATTAAGAAATGTCACATGCACTTCATGCAGTATACCTCCTTCACTTTTCTGCAATCTGGATCTATCTCCAGAGCTACACTCACTCTGTGATTGATGTTCCTAAAGCAAAACTATTGCTACACAAATTTTTGAAAATACACTGAATCACACTATTGCATCAAACTAGGGTCTCACACCCTATTAGCATCCCCATAGCCAAAAAAACCCGCCAAATTCAAAAAAACCGCAACAACTACAAGAATCTCTCTGCTCTGCTTCAACCCAGTCGATTGTATTGTGTTTAGTGTTCCACCTCAGCCTATATTATGTGAACCCAAGACATGAATTAGCATGTCCAACAGCCCAAAAATCTGCCAAATTTTTGGTAGCAACCACAAAATTATTTCAAATATGACGTCAGCACTTTGCGCAACAGACTCAACTGTATTGTTCACTATTCCAGCGCACCCTGTCTTGTGTAAGTCTACCCCACCCTGTTTTATGTGAGTCCAGCCACAAGATTGGAAGAAGCAGCAAGTGTTTTGGCAGCTGCCACATCATCACTGTGAAGCAATCCTCTGAGCTCCTCTGAGTCTCCTCTGATCAATCACATAGACTCACCACAAGTGTTCACATAAACTAATCACAACAACTTCGGAGAAATGCACGCACTGATGCCCTGTCCAACAAACCTCAAAGTACCACTTCATGAGTGGCAAGGCACTAAATCTTTGGGAGCTTCATGGACCAAATGAATTGTCAATGGCATTCTGATTATGTCAATAATGCATAAGTAACTACTTTGTTGGCCCAAAGCTATTCCTCTTTAACACAAAAAATTCTTCTGATTGAGTGAATGATCTCCAGGTTGGAAAGCCCAATACACATAATCACTATACTCTGTCTGCAAGCAAAGACACTGTAATTTCATCATGCAAACATCTGTTAGGGCGCCTTCTCTGCCCTTTGCCTAACCCTCTGTTGTCAACAAATAATTTTGGTGCCTATATTTTGTGAGGACAAAAATATAGTGAACCCCATGAATGAAACGTGTAATGGTGCGTGACGGAGCTGGATCAATGCTTGGTTGTGTCAATAACGATTAACTGATTCTTAACTAACTCAAAGCTATGCGTCTCAAACACGAAAACTTTCTTCTCATTGACTGAAAGATCTCCAAGACACAAACACGCTGACTCCATGTTTTAAGCTTCTGTATGTCCTTGAATGTGTTGTAAATTTGGGTATCTCCTTTTGCCCATTTGATTTGTGAATATTCCCTATTGATTTCCTATTGCTTTAGGACTATTTTATTTCTAAATTTGAGCCCCTTGCATAAGCTTACATATCCAGAAGCAGGAGCCAGGGTATTATAAAAAAACAAAGTCTACCTATTGTATGAAGGTGGAAATTTGTATCCTACAGCTGGGAGTCCTGATGACAAGTGCTCACGAAGTGATCTTCCCACTTCCAACTCCAATCTGAAGATGCAAGAAAAAGACCTTGCTGTTGCATTTGCAAGGATCTTTGATTTGTTGTGTTCTGGTGAGTGTGTTATCATGTTATTCATAATGACACTACATATCTTCATTTCTAGATTACAAGCTGTTTTGCAAAGCTAACAGTGTCCTGGGGAAGACTTGGAAGTGGGTTTAAGCAAGGTCAGCAAAGAGGTCCATAATCACTTGAATTTATACAAAAGATGTTGGAGAGCCTTATCAAGAATGCTAGCCAACATATTTCATGCAATGAGAGCCCATTTGTCATAACTAAAACATGTGTTGCTGTAATCTCATTCAGTTTGTCTAAACCTCATAAGATATGTATGAACTCACTGTTTATTTGAATGTTTTTAGGACTACAATATCATTGAAATGTTAATCTATGAATTACAAATGTAGAATGTATTTAACCGATTGAGGACTGAATGAAAATATTTTCAAAACATCTATTCCAATATTATCAGTTAGACCCACATGTGCTCTACCAGTTGATCTTCTCATACACCCTAAACAGGTTGTAATCCTGGTCATATGAAGGCCTTGATCCAATTTAACTTAAATTAATATGAGATGGTTCAAGTCCCACGAGCCTTTGAGTTGATAAATTCATTCGAGCACAATGCATCATCCCTTCGCAAGGTTATTGTTGTTTGCTCTGCTGTTCCAACAAATATATTTAAACTATAGATGTAATTTTACTAGTCTTGTTCTAAACACCGAGTCTTAGCTGATGCCAAGCTAATTGACAACATGTGTACCTATACATATATTCCTCAACAGTGTAGGGCCAACTTATAATGGCCCTTAGAGAAATAAGAATGTGAGACCCCAGCTAGCCCTTACAGGTTGCCAAACCCCGAAGACAAATATCGAGGAGAAATCTCTACAGAAGAATGTTCAATAGTGTTGATTACTCACTAGACTGAGGAAAAATGAGAAGCTACTACGCAACAAGGAGAAGCTGCTGTAGTTGTAGTAGTTGCATGGGTGTGGTCCAAGTGGGAAGAGTAGCAATGACAACCTAAGCACACAACTGGCCTACAAGATGTGGCAATGCCTTCTGCTTTGCAGAGCAATCTCGTTGAAATTCCACCGGATGTGGCCATCGTGGATGGGGAGAGAGATGCTTCTCTTTCCAACTTAAATCTATGTCCCTTCCTCCTCAATTCGTGTAAATTTCTTTCAACCTAACCCAAATTTGGAGCTCCGCACCCTAACCTCTCATACCTTGTCTTATCTGAGCTCAAGAGGGCAGCCAAATTTGGTTGAAAAAAGGTGGAACTTCTAGTACAGGAATGATGTCAAATAAGACGACTCGGAATCCAAATATAAAAAAGGGGCCTTGAAACTCGTCTGAAATCCTTACCATAAAAAAATTGAATTTGAAAACTGGTTGGTCACGGGCCTTCAAGTGTAACACAAAGACATATGTGACCAGTCTCTCAACCGAATGCTATTTCATTATCATCCTATTCGTGCGGGCCCTATATGTAATAGCTTTTCATCAATCAAACATTTTTAGATTTTGAAGTAACACATTCCCCTAGTTATGTGTTAGACCTACTACAGACGACAGCCGCCAGACTCAGATGTGCATACATTTGGGTGACAAACAACAGTACTTATGTTTTGGGCTTTAGTTACTTTTGTCTTGTCCCCAACAAAAAAGAGGGAAGGAGAACAGTAGCTAGTATTTACCTGTAATTTGCTAGAGGGTGCCACAATGGCGGGTGCCCTGAACTTTCTGTATGTAGCAGGAGAATAGTATCTTGCACCCACAAAGGTATCTTGCACCTTCAACAAGTATGATAGCAAAGCAAGTATTTGAGAAGTTGGGATAAGCAGGTAGAATAGAGCAGGGTGCAGTGTTTACCGGCACGTCCACCGGTGTTGTTGCGGTTTGTGACCCCAACTTCTTCACCTTCCCGAACTCCGGAGAATTCCAGTATGACTTCAGCCTCTCCCACACATCCAGTCGCTCTTTTGGGGGGCACTCACGATCGGGTCGCGACGCATACAGTCTGTGCAAACGGGAGCGCTCCTCTTTCATGCACCTGGATACCGCCTTCTTGAACCCGACATCCGACATTGGGTGCCCAATATACTCAAATTCAGAATCCATCTCTTGGCGCAGCCTGGCATAGGCCTCCACATTTTGGTCTGTCACCTTTATAATCGATACATCTATAAATACGATGCACAATGCTTTCAAAACCTCTATGAATTTGGATCCAGCTCCACCAGTTTCGTTTGGTTTTCCCTCGCTATTGCACTCGATTGTAAATGGTTTTTGCCCCCGTGCAATCCTCTCTACCTCTTCTATCTCATAAAAATGCTGCAGATTACGGGGTCCTTTTTTGGGCGATACTGCCGGTTTTGCGCAAATCGGATTCTCGGATTGTATGTGTGCAATGTTTTCTACATTTGGTATGCTCTGGGTTGCAGAGGACTCCGGATACTCAAAGCTATAGACATCCTCAATAGAAGTTGGTGTAGATGAGGGTTGCCGTTCCTTACCATGGGCCGGTGCAAGCACCGGCCCCGTTGAGGCCGGAGGGTTTGCAGGCAGAATGTTTGGGGTTGTAGGCGGCAAGAGAGGTGCGCTGCCAATACCAGGTTGGTTGCTCATATACCGTATGGGCGGCCTGCCATAGCCATGAGGGTCGCCCTCCTCATACATATCCCGTCGTTCCATATGTTGCACTGCATAACCGTCCCTGTCAATGTAGACTTGATCCATTATGTGTCCGCGGTCATGAGGATATCGTGCCTGCGGCGCATTTGGTCTCCCAATGGGCATCCCGCCCCGCCATGGTCCGCCACGCCCAACATTGTACCGCATTCCTTCATCCTGCCAATGCGGTGCATTGAAATTTCCATTCTGCCAGTTATGTGTGCGTGTTCCAATGACATAGTCTTCACCGTATCCGTTGTCGTCTTGGCTCCACTGGGTAGATCGCGGCCATCCGGGATGCACGGGCATATTTTGCGAGAGGTGTGGCTCCGCCCATCTTGGCCCCCCCTCCACGCTCCGTCCGTGCAGTGGTAGCCTTGTGTTACGAGGAAACTCTCCTCGCGTGGACTGGTTGGGCATCCCCCTCTCCGTCCCTTGAAACTCAAGGGCGTCCAGCCTTGCACATTTTTCTGCCGGCGCCTGCAAATTTAAATCCTAACACCGTGTGCAAATCCAATTAGATTACGTGTGCAAAATATAATTGCTGCATTCCAACAACTCACTACACACAGTTCAGTGTTCCTACGGGCCCATTGAGGAATAGCCTCAACACTTCGATGGTGAATCGGAAGTTTAAATTCAAATGCCTTTTCACCTTTCCGGGGGACGAGCCACCTGGACGTTTCCGAGAATCCGATGTCTCTGCAAGGTGGTTTGTTGTGTTGCCACCAACCCCACCAACGCAGTTGTCTTCTGTTCCATGTTCTAACATCGATGCAGAGTTCCGAGGTTGGGTGTTCTCAACCACATGATCTCCTGCCTCCGCCATGCTTGCCTGCAAAATCTTGTAAATGTATTTTGTACCTGAGTACTGGGCCAGCTGCTCCGATGGTCGCTAATGGCAATTCCACCACTACCAACAACTTCATCAATGAATTGCATATCTCGGACCAGAGATCCAGTGAGCATTGGCAAGGGGAGATGGTGTTATAAAAGTCCCAAGAAGGTGTCCACCTCGATTCTTAAAGAGAAGGCAATTATTGGCAGTAGCAGAGCAATCATCATATTCTCTTTAAGCTCTATTTGAGACTTCAAACGACTACCTCCATCACTGTGATGTCATGAATCTAAAATGTTAATAATATGCACACAACATTTGATATAACAATCCATTCTGTCAAATCAGCCTCAAAATGATGATTTTTTTCTTCACCGCAAAAAGCAGACTCAGCCATTGCTGAGCTCTGTAGAAGCCACTTCTGGACCTTAGTGTGCATTTCAAGGGCCAAGCACAACTTACTTGCTCTACACTCCATATCGTGTCACGACACACTGCATAGATATTCTTAAAAGAATCAACACACATGCACTTTTGATAGTTATAACAAATCCACGAAAAAATGTCATGTTCAATCCGACTCTTTCTGATGCTTCATCTTACCAATTCGATGCGAATTTCTGTTACATAATTATGCTCAGCAGAAGAATGTGGGGGACGTGTAAAACCAACCGAATAACACCCACATACCTTAGCCTAGAACTCGTGTACTTGAACTGAATTACTCGTAATCAGATGACAAAATGCTCTGCAGGAGAACAACAAAACGCCGCATTTCTGATTGAATAACACCAACAACCCCGACAATCGGACTGACAGTTCAGCACATCACTTTGAAACATCACTTTGAAACGAACTGAACGGAAGGTGCCTTGCTACTAGTCCAAGAACTCGTCTATTGACAAGAATTTACAACAAGCAAAAACATGCAAGGGTAAATTCCATCTTTTTCCACATGCCGTGGCACATGCAAGGATGCCGTGATGCCATTCCAAACATGTAACTCCCGCTTCTGTTGTCTCAATTACCTTTTGAACATAGGTACATTACTTAACTAGGGCCTGAACAGATGTACAAAACCTTGCTGCTAGCACAAGTTGTGAAAGATGTCAATGACACTGTATTCTGTTATAAATGTTCCAAGCAGCCATCCACCTTGGTACTTACAGAGAAGGCAGTGGCTAAAATTTCCTCGCACTTAAATCAACTGCGATGAATCAAAGACAAGAAAGTTGGCTGTTCAAATAACTGATAATTTGTACCTGATCACGCTCCTTCTCCAGTTGATTGCTAAGATGCCTTTGTAACAAACCTGCTCTTGTCAAGCATGAACATATCCAACATTCAGACACATCCCCAAACTAACCTACGCAATCACAACACAATCACTAGCTACAATCTACAACTACTGGACACAATTGAATAAAATTCTCTGTCAATTCCTGTTCCTGACAATTGGGTAGTCTAAATTCTTGAGCCCAATGCCACTTGCTATAGAGAAAACGATGGACCTCATGTACATGCAATTTTACCAAAAACCGTGTACATAGGTAGTTAACTTTTCAATGGATTTGTACAAGGATTTGTCAATTGCATAATGCCATTAAGGGATATCCCAGCACAAAACCAACCTGTAATAGCAAGCATGATGAGATTACAAAGAGCAAACACCGGTGCATGATTGGTGGGTGTTAGCATGGGCATCCTATGGATTTCAATGTTCTTTCTACGGCACTTTGATCACCAAGATAAAGAATTTCAATAGTTGGTAGTTTAGGTCACCAAGGCATGCGTGTCAAGGCTGCTGCATAGAGGGTGTCCCAGGCATCTTGGTGACCTGACGAAGGCGTCGTGGGGGGAGAAGAAACTTGCAGTGAAACTCTTGAAGAGCCCTTGGAACTGGTTGTGCTGCCCGAGCACAATGAGCTTGATGACCAACTCCCACCTGACCAGCTCGAGGGAGACGAGTCGTTTACCTGCAATGTACTACACGCTTAGCCAATTCACTACACATGACAAACTGCCCCTTGAAGCTAATTCAGCTGCGAAGATTGCTTACGCCACTAGCATTACACTTTCGTATAATAGTTAAGTTGGAGGGGAAAAATCTGAACAGCTTGCAAAATGCACGATGAGCACCGACACTCAATAGACGAGATGATTCCGCCAGTGGCATCGAGTAATTTCGCTCTATTATGTTTCATTACAACAAGATAATTAAACTTTGCTTACTTTGGCCTTACAAAAAGTGCTGGCAACGAAATATGCCGCCAAGGAAAACTAGGTGAAACGAATGCAGTGAACACGTTTATCTTGTGCACAAAATTACGGGATTATGGTGGTCAAGAAAGACGGATTTCATCTTCACGGCAACAACTAGCAAAGAGACTGTTAGTGTGCAACAAAAAAAACGTGAGTACAGTGTGTTGCGACAAACAGTCAAACCATATTGACATACAACAAATGATATGTGATCCTGAATTGATCATAAAAAACAAAACAAAACCAAAGGAAAAAAGGTGTATAACATTCTGTCATTACCTTCAGGGAGAGAAATCACTGTGTCTGTAAGTGTGATACCCCTACATAATCAATAGGCCTTGGATTTGACATTATTCGAACTGCAACAGACAACCAAGACACACCTTTCCACGAGATTGACAACATTATTTGATGCTGTGGACCGGACACGATAACCATGACGGCCGGTACTTACCTCGACGGGGCCTGGCCGCCAACTGTTTGACCAACAATCGAGGAGGGCCACTTGTGTTGAAGATGCTGTTGCACTACTCCCAATTTCCTGTTTGTCCAGCTGCACTATTTCCTGTTGTTGACGTGTTGAAAGAAGTAGCATTGGGTGTGTATAATAAAGTGCGTCGTATCCCTCGTGTGCAGCAACCTGGTGTTGGCAGTCTTCGAACTCGTGTACTTCAACTGAATTACCCTTGATGAGACGACAAAAAGCTTTGCAAAAGAACAACAAAACACCACATTTCTGATTGAATAACACCAACAGCCCTGACAATCAAACTGACATGTGGCAAATTGAGTTACTTGAACAATCAGCGCCTGCCAGTGTTTTTGGTTGCACCGGCAATTGGAATGAGAAAAGAAAATGAATATACAAGGACAAGCAAATTGTGGGGTGAAATGGTTTCTGACTTCTTATTGATTTTAGACAGAAGACTGCAAATTTGTTGTCGAAGTATTCAAACAAGTTTTTTGTATAAGGTAGATGTGCGTAAGTTGGTTACTTATCTTAATCGAACACCTATATTTGAGTGGTGTGTGGTTTGGCATGGCTCCAAGAACAAATACCCAAAAGACATGCGTATACCTCTAAACCATCTATCCAAATTGCACGGTAGCATATTGTTATGCATTCAAAACCTTGTTTTGAGTTCTTACTGTACAACAAACACAAGTTTCTCATCAAACATATTGAGAAAATCAGGTCGCGGTCGGAGTTTTCCTTGCAAAGTCCGTAAACCTGGCACCCAAAACCTTAGTATATTACAAGGTGACATGCTTGTTTCATACCGCGTTAGTGCTCAGTCCTCTCGGAGTTTGTGTGCACATCGAGCAACTAGAAGTTAGCTTTTACTCCACATTCAATAGTGAACACAATTGGGAGGACCTATGGTGTGAAGTTAGAAAATCAACATACATGCACTTCCATTAGCCATAGCCAAGTCATGGGAGGTCTGAGTTTCCATGCGATTTTTTCTGGTGCTCTAGTTTCTGGATTTTCTAATGCAGATACAATTTGTTGTGTACATCCGACCAGGAGAAGTTGGAGAACACAAAATACGAACCGCATAACACCCACATACCTTAGCAGTGCAACATCAACCTAGCTTACTGATAATATATTTGAGAGTGAAACTAAGTACAGTGTGCTGCTATCAACAGTCAAACCATATTGAGATACAACAAAATAATTTGTGCTCCTGGCTTGATACCTGTGAGTGTGACACCAACTTCAGAAGGGAGATAACCTGTAGCCACTTCTAAAGCTCCTTTTCCAGCCGCCACTCCCGCCCTGTAGCCACCAAATCACTGCACCTATCTGTAGCACACGGGGACGGTCCTGAAACCATGGTCACCTCAGAATTAGGCTCAGCGGGTTCCCCAAGGTTGCAACTACTTGTCCCGAGGCCCAGTTTGGGGCCTGGGCGGGATACAAGGGTTTTATTCAAAGGAAGCACTTAGAATTCTGGAGGCCTTCTTGGGGTGCCAAGAAAGAACCAAACGCACAGTCAAACAACAATATCTTTTGCACCAAATTATAGCCGCAACAGACAGCCACAACACACTTTTCCAGGAGATTGAGTGCATTATTTGATGCTTTGGATCGGTCTCGACAACCAAGACAGCTTTTACATACCTGCACGTGGTCTTGCCGCCAACTGCTGACCCGGTAATCAACGAGGACCAGTAGCGAGGAAGATGCTTGCGTACTACTCCCAATACCCTGTTTATCCAGCTGCATAACTTAACATCCCCTCCAGCCACGATGAGTAAAAAAACACTACTAGCATGCATGCAAAAGCTATGCTTTGAACTCGAGGAAGCCCATCATGCAAGAAACCCAGAAGAATCTCATTTCACCTCGGGTTTTGGAGCTATGTGTTATCCAAACAGCCTCTTCAACCTTTGCTGCACTGTTCAGTGTCACTTACCTCAGCCAGTAGGGTCCATATTTCGTGTGTTGTCCATAGTCGTCAGCCCAAAGTAGTTCTTTGGTTACGATGGTGCATCAAAGACCTGCATCTGGAGAATGACATAGAAATCAAGAGTTTAT
Organism: Polytrichum formosum; assembly: GCA_964035585.1. Taxonomy (NCBI): domain Eukaryota; kingdom Viridiplantae; phylum Streptophyta; class Polytrichopsida; order Polytrichales; family Polytrichaceae; genus Polytrichum; species Polytrichum formosum. Next base: position 306,775 of record OZ037937.1, read on the forward strand.
TCTTCTTTACCAGAGGATATCGTGTGATATCAGGCTACAAAGAAAAAGCTAATAGGAAGGCAGGCAAAGGAGAGCAGGTGGTGGGATATTCAACTGAAGTGAGGAGGCCATGCAAAAGGTGGACTCCCTACACCTAATTGTGACAATATACTCACGAGGGATTATCCTTCAGAAATGAACAGCATTTAGTGAGTCTCTATCTTTGTCCGTTGTCAGCTACTGCAGATATTCATAATTTCTAAGGTGCTCATTCCTTAAAAGTTCGAGTTAAAAGAAATACCTTGCACTCGTGCGATAGAAAATGTACAACAATTTTGAATCAGCTTGAAAAAGTAAGCTGTAATACCCTCAAAAGTTGCACATCCATGCCTCGCCTCTGCACTGAAACTGGTTGTTTTCCATGAGCGTTGTTGTGCTATGGTTGTGAAGGTAGGATGACTATCCCAGTGTTGACATCAACCCCTAATTTCACCAAGTCCTAGAATGGGCCTTCTAAAAGTTTCACAGCGGAAATGTTGGGGGAAGTTCATCTACCAAATGTGCTTGAATTTCCATCCTGTAGTTGGGAGAGTGGTTGTACCTCTGAGCCTCTATGGGAGGTCGAATTAAATGAACCACTTCTAAGAACATCTCTCTTTTGAATGCACTGGCCAACTCACAGCAAGTTGCTTCACAAGTGGAGGGTGTTCTGGGCTCCTCAAACATTGATTATATATGTTATTCGTGCACTAATGTTTCATCTTGATTAAGATAAGTAGCCAAATCAGGCAAGTCTACCTTATTTACTATACAACATCTAAATTCCTGGAATAGTCCTGGAGGAGCTTGTAGTGCTGTCAATTTATTTCTGCCTTGATGATTGCCACCAGCCTTACAGTGTGTCTATTCTTATTCTTTATCAGTTTAAGTAGAACACAAAGCAACAGTGGATTGGCAAATGAAGGACATGTTCTAGAAGGATGAATCCCAAAGATTTGAAATCCCTAAACCCCAGCTGAGAAGAAATCAATCACATTGCCATATTTGTGACTCCGACTGTGCAAGTGAAGGGATCCAACCTGATGCAAAATCTGCACTTCGGCCTATTTCACAACAATCGAATTTAGGGTTCTATCTTTGTAGTTGTTGGAGTGACGGCCCCTGGAGCACCTTATGAGAAATCCAAGTATTTGGGTTCGGGTTCGGGGGGGGTATGGTGGGAAGGCTGAAACTTACAGGAATTGACGGAAGGGCACCACCAGGAGTGGAGCCTGCGGCTTAGCCTGACTCAACAAGGGGAAGCTCACCTGCCCATGAACAACATTATTGAAGAACTCAGCTTCAGATCTGACAACGTGAATCTAGCATTGTGTGACCCCGATTAGTAAGTGACTCTACATACAATGTTCAGTGTAGTTAGTTGCACCCTCTAGCCAAGTTGACATGATACTGCAATTTTAAATCCACCAACTCACCTTTTGACCATTCGACCACAATACATTACTGTAAGACGGAATCTACACTAGGTATACATACCGTGAAGTAGAGAATTGCAATCACAATGAATGAGGTGTCGACTAATGAGCTTGATGCCACTTAACTATCCTCGATGGCATTCATGCATGTAATCAAGGACCTTGCTTCTTGAATTTTTTGTAGCTGGAATAGAAAGAGATCGTCCTTACACATGCCAAAGAAAATACTATGAGTGGAGGTGAAGTTCGCTGCCTCCATCGTATACAATTTGTGCAATTTTGTTGGGGTTCTGAAATCACAAAATACTTGGAGAAATTGACTGCACATACCACACAAAATCTCTCCTTCAAAACTCGCCACTCTACATCCAACCTTTGAGATGGAGCTTAAAGCTCGTCACCTCAAAGTTTTCGACTAGTTTCATCTACTAACACATGTCACTCAAGAGTCTGTGTGGTCAGTAGCAGAAAACGTCAAACCCCAAACCCTACTTGTCGGTGACAATACATTGTAGACTGTGTGACAGCTTCTACACTATAACTTAAACACGTCAAAGTGGAGAGAGTTGCAATCCTCACCGAAAATCAATTGCAATAAAGAGTTGGTTGCCATCGTATGGGATTGTGTACTGCTTTTAGGGTTCTAATATCACAAAATACTCAAAAAGAAACTGAGAGAAACTGAGAGTTTCTTTTTCACAGCACACACAGGTAACACAATATATCTCCTTCAAAGCTCATCACCACAAAGTTTTCGATTGTTTTCATCCGTATCAAATACCTAGACATGTCAGATTTTCGTACTCCCAAGCAAAACCAACATCAAGAACGCTAACTAACAAACTAGCATATGTGACAAACTAGCAATGGGCTCCTTCTTCACTCTGTCAGCTCGGTCCATACCTTCGATGTCCAAGTATTGGTGTTTCTACACGAGCAGGTTGGAGTGCACCAGGAGCGGCAGTTATATCTTTCACACATATTCCGAGTGGAATCCTTCATGGTCTCAGAGTCTTGGTAGTATCTACTAATACCTCCAATTCCTATAAACCCGAGCAAGAAAACATCTGCAGTTCTTCTAAAATCCCAAATGCCCTACAAACGCCAGCAATACAATGGCGTACTGCAATAAATTCACACACACCGCCAGAAGTCCTCCCTAACGACATCCAGTTGCAAATGAACCAGCTGAGTATGAGAAATTACCGGTTCAAACGAAGTGGAGGATTTTCGGAACCAGGGCCACTATCGAGGAGGAATCGAACGCTATCGCGGTGACGAAGAGTGTGAGTGCAGGTACCCGAGAGAAATTAGCGAAATCCCGCCGCCAACCCAATCGTCACTCCTCGCAATCTCTCTGCCTCGCCTACACGGTGAGAATCCTTGCCTCCCCGACCACGGAACCCTCCACGGAACCCTATCCCTGTCCTTCCCACCCACAAACCCCCATCCCGACCCACTCCAACCCACTGCAACCCACTTCAACCCGCTCCAACCCACTTCAACCCACTCCAACCCACTTCTACCCTCTCCAACCCACTTCAACCCACTTCAACCCGCTCCAACCCACTTCAACCCACTCCAACCCACTTCTACCCTCTCCAACCCACTTCAACCCATTTCAACACACTCCAACCCACCTCAACCCACTGCAACCGACCCAAGTCAATCCCTTGCGTGTTTGGAATATTGAAGTGATTTTCAAGTGTCAAATTTGTCATATTATTTAATGTCCATCATTGCAAGATACGATACCCAAGCCGGATGTCAAATGGCGAGCTCATCACAATAGAAAAATTATCACAACCTCCTCTCACAATCATATAATTGTGCTCTTAATATATGAAAAACGATAAGGAGTTTTTTTTAATAACATGTCTATGTACCCAAAATAAATAGCGAGCGAGTGTCTGTAGCGTACGGCAAGGCAATATATTTGGCAAAATTCATCTACTTCTTGCCATACAGAACATCCGAATACACTTCCTATTAAAAAACTGGAAAGGTCATCGCATATCCTGAAAGTGGCCCTTGCATTGGAACACTTATTGTAAGCCTAAATGGTGCACACCTTCGCATTTAAACGTAACTTATGAAAAACGACCAAAATCCCAGTACTCATTCCAGACTTTTTTTGTATGGACGCAAATAGGATCCTGGCCACACCGTCATTCCTCGTTTGACATCGAGAAGCGTGAGTTGCGGAGGCATGTCGTCATCCACTCTCACAAACAATGGACAGTCCTCATCAAAAACATGGCCGACGTTGACCTTAAACATTCCGGGCGCAATACTCATGCCATGGAATGGTTCTCCAACACATCCGGAAACAGTGCAACACTCGGCTACTTTATTTCCCGGTTCGTCGGGATGATATAAATCCACCAACTCCCCTTTTGACCATTCTCCCTGGGCACATCAACAACGAAATTGCAGTCAATGTTCGTCACATGCAAAAGTATTCGAAAAGCGGCGGGCTGCCACAAAGTCCAACGTTTACATACACATAAAGAATCGCAATTCTTACAAAAGGGGTTTTTTTGGGGTGTAGATTTGCCCTGTTGGACACCACCTTCGACGTTGGTTTACACTGCCGGGTGGATGCTCTGGTGCTGCCATTTCCTCTACCTCCTCTGGCATTCTGCATGTATATAACAATGCACTACATTGAGTTTTCTATGGGTAGGAAAATATTGTATGGGAAGGCGGAGGAGATGGGACAAACATTTTTACAATGGCAAAGATGCGTAGTGTTTACTTACTTTTTTGGAAGTGACGATAGGAACTGCCAGTTCGGATTTTTTCGAATAGTCATTCTCCATGTCCAATGCCGTATGATTTGTGACAGCTTTTCCTCGTGCATGGGAAGTTGATCTTTTTTTAGATGTTGGAGCAACTATAATGGCCTTCATTAGGGGCTGCACAAACGCACAACCTGTACTAGGCGATATGGATCCATCTGCCCTTTCATCTACAGTAGTTTCATCGTCGGCCACAGATGACAAGCGCACAGCAATGGGCAGTGGTGCATGCAAGTTGATGTTGAATCTTGGGGGGCTTTGTGCTCGAGGAATTTCCTTGCTCTGGGTTTCAGATTGCACCCGGGTATTGGAGCGAGTGCGCTCTGCGGCCTGAGGACCGCTTGCGTGGCTTCCGTTGCATTTTCGCGATCCATAATGCTTTGTGGATGGACTCAAAGAGCCAGATGGGGATGTCTTCCATGTTTTTGCATCCGGGGTGCTTGATGCAAGGGTTTTGTCTCCATCTACATTCGATTGGTAATGAATATTGTCTTGTGTTTGCTTCAAGTTTGAAACCATTGCCGCCGTGAGCGCTTTCACATTGGAATTGAGCACAGCCAATTCGGATACAAGAGCCCCTAAATCCGCCCGAAATGATTCGCACTCTGGAATCTTGCCTTCTAATGCTTCAAGGCGCGTGACCATGCTAGCAGATACATTCTGCAAACAGTGAATGTGTGTTTCAAAAGGGAGTTTTCGTGGGTCAAGCCAAATTTCACAACACATATTCACCAAATTTTTTTTGTAATTGCTAGGCACATATTACCTACTCCCATTGGTCGATCCATGTCAAAAAGGGCTTATGATTGACTTTTCACATGTATCACCACGCTAACCAAACAACCTCTTTACAATTTGCCTGAAACCACAATACAATGCCACTATGTGGGCTTAGTGGATGACATGTTGTTAACAAATATTTGCTTTTCAAGCAAGTATTGATATATAGTTGTTACATGTATGATAAAATTTGTCCAAATGGGGGGAGGAGCCACAATCATCCCTCCTGAACGATCGCACACACTCAAACATGTAACATGGGCATCTAACCAGTCTTCGAGCCGGAAAATTGGGTGGACAGCTTACGGATCTGTCCATTGACACCGAGGCGTTGTGCGTGCCAACCTCTGCCAGTGTGGGATCTCGCATTAAACTCTTCCTCTGCAGCGACGTCGTATAGAAATATTTTAGCATTCTTACACAAACACAAAGAAAACAGGGACATGGACACGAATAGATGGACATAATCTCTGCATTGTAAAGGCATTGCAATACCAGACATGCTGTTGTGCCAGCCTTTCCGCAACGGCCGTGGTGCGAGAGGTTTTTGACGCAACCCCTTGCATCCGCCATAGCCTGGATTCCCCCAAGTCCCCCCCCAATGAAAACTGAAATGTGGAATTCCAACACCACACGATCCCCAACCACGTGCGCAGTTTGCACCGCAAAAGTATGCAAATTAAAGGTAGTCATCGCAGTTTGGAACAAAAAAAACTCACTTTGGACACTTTTTCGAATTCGGCCGACTGCCAGTACGTCTTCAACTTCTCCCACACATGAGGCTCTTCCCTCGGGGGGCAGTCCCGATCCGGTTTTGTGAGGTACAACTTATGTAGACGTGAGCGTTCGGCTTTCATGCACTTTGAGACGGCTTTCTTGAAGCCCACCTCCGATATTTTGTGTCCAACCCACTCGAATTCAGACTCCGCTTCTTCACGCAAACTAGCATAATCTTCGGGGTCTTGCAACCCAACCTTGATGATAGCTAAATCGAGAAAGATTGTGCAGAAAGCCTTCAGAACCTCTAGAAATCTTGAACCAGCTCTGCCAGTTTCATCCGGCACCCCCATACTGTCACACCCAATGGCATGGGGTTTTAGGCCGCGAGCCTTCCTGTCGGCCTCCTCAGCCTCGTACATATGTTGGGCATCTCGTCGTTCTTTTCTGCCCGACGAAAGGTTTTTGGGGGTTTGCGCTGTGTGCACGCTATCATCTGCATGTCCGCACTCGAGAGATGCAGAGTTGTCGGGGTTTAAAGACTCGCTGCTCGGGACATGGAGTCCTGAAGGCATAGCAATGGGATCTTGGTCACTGCCAGGCACCACCATCTGCGGAGGTGCAGCCATGGGGTAAGGTCCACCCATATTGGGCTCCACCCCTTGCAAGGGAGGAATGGCCAATCCTCGAGATTGGGTGTTGTTGTATCCAATAGTTGGTCGATCATATCCAGAACGGTCGCCCTCGTCGTAGAAAACCCTCCGCTGCAAAGGTTGCACCTGAAAACCGTCGCGATCCACATACACGGGACCTCTTGTGCTTTCAAAATCCAGATGATGTCCTCTACGTTGTTGGATGGGCCCCGCAATGGGTGGCCTCGAAGGATGTGAAAGGTAGCCACTCGATGCAATACGTGCAGAGGAGGGCCTGCCTCTCCACCCCCCACCACGTTGAGATGGACATCCGGGACCATCGTGCTCCCAGTGCGCCGCATTCCAAGCCCCTTCTTGCCAGTTTTGTGACCGGGCGCCCAGCATATAGCCACCTTCATCATACTCCTCAGTGTCATCTTGGCTCCAAGCCGCACGCTGTTGACTTCCTTGATAAGGAAGTCCCCGTGATTGTTGATGGATGTTGGGAATATATGTGTGGTCCCCAATATTTGCATACGCTGGGTCCGCGATTGTCGCATCCGATATGGATTCTCTATATGCAATGTGTTCACTCGATTGCCAACCTCGACGTGCAGGTGGTCCCTGCGAGGGACGGGGTTCCGCCGCCCAAGTTCCCATCCCGTCTTCCCTTGTGTCCTGCCGTTGTGACAACAACTCGGAGCGTGGATGGTTCCTATGCACGGGTTGCTCACATGCCATCGCCTTTGTATGTTGAGGTTCGGATGTTTCCACCCGCGGGCGTTTCTCCAAAGGAGGCTGCACCAAGAAATCATCGAGATTTTAACCCTAAATTGCAAACGCCCGTGGACATTACTCACAATAACTACAAGAAGCACAACGGGTCCAACCCAAGTGCCAGTTTATCCTCCCAACACTTTGCCAACAACAATGCAGACACCAAATGTTGGACTATGGTTGCCCACAAACATCATTTTGTATATAACCTGGGTTGCCGGTGTTGCAGATTGGCGTTTACGGGTTTCTGTGCTGGCCCCTGTAGGCTTTGTAGCTGAGCACCCGACTCCAGCATGGACATGGGGATCCATCCCATGTTCTTGTGAGGACGTGCATGCACTCTCTTGTGTGGTGTCAGCCAGAGGGGTTGTTGCCTCCACCATGGTAGACACTGTTAATTGTGCGAGTCTCGAACTACGTCGCCTGGGCAATTTGTGCAACGATGTAGACGAAGGCTCGGGGTGGATGGTTTTTGACTTCGTTGGGACAGTGAATCTGCACCTCCACCGGCATCGTGCATTTCAGTTCAATTCTTATGCATATTTAATATTCATGGAAACAAATAGAAGAGTGAACTGTCCAAACATGGAACAACCCAATTGTTTGGAGGCAAAACACCACCGAAGACATCAATCTCCACAAAAATCTGGAAGTTATGAAGGGGCGACATGTGCGACTGGAAGCGAATAAAATTTTGTCCTCCACACATACCCCCCAGAAGGGTTGGGGGCGGGTGCTGTGGCAATTGTTAATGGCAAGAATTAAACCCATGTACAACAATCTTGAATGTTGCACAGCTGTATGTGATCCCACACAACCACAAATGCAGCCAAGATACGTGCAACTCTCCCTATAATGGAGCTGGAATCTGGCACGCACTGGACGAACCCTAAAACACAAAGATACCCTAATAATTGCAGTCCCCATTGCATGCCCTATCCCAAAAACTTGGGAACTGGCGGGGTTTTGCGATGCATTTCCGGGCGGCATTTGGTGACAGCACAAAGTTGCGCCTCCATTGATTTGTAGAAGACATGAAGCATTGGGTGGTTTATCTTTAGGAATTGCGCATTGTCCGTGCGCACGACTTGTCGATGCAAGTCCTCCCACAACCCATAGGGCATGTCCACCTCCTTCCCTCCCAATACTGCCACAGGCACCTGCTGGAAACCCATGCGATTGCGGGGGGGGTTGGTCCGAGTGCAAGCATATCTGGGTCTTTTTCCAATCTTGGCTAGAAATTTGTCCTCTCTCCAAGAAAACATGTCATACTGGACCAATGGGAGGACGGCTGCAAGGAGGTCTGCCATATGCATGTCCGGAAGAACAATGCTTGCAGGGGAGGGGGAAGGAGTTAAAACTGGTTGAGCGGGGACATGAATCCCAACGGGCTCAATCCCAAGGGACCCCAACGGACCTGGGAAACCCAAGCAATCAAGCATTCCCTCCACCCCCAGAGAAGCCTCGTACTCGTGTAAGACATCTTTCATGGTTTCCAATTGGCTCTGCAATTTGTGGTTCACAAATGCAAGCTGACGGCCCACAACCACAATCTCATGCTCAATCTTCTCACCCTCAGAGCCAGACATCACGAAAGGCGCACAAGAAACGAAGGTTTTGGGAGGTTGCCTAGATTTGCACTCCAAGAACCCACAGTGTCCTCCCACAATCGGATTCCAATTTGACACACAAAAAACAATGCAAACATCAGTTGCACCTCTCTCAAAACAGTGGAGCGGGGAAACCCTAAACCCTGCTGTTCTTCCAAAAAACGTTGTCGACAGATGTTGCACAGGCCAAAATTAGGTATGTAGTATTAGGGTTTGGAGGAGAACGGGCGGGTGTGACTGTGCGGGCGACCACTGACCACATGCCATGTTTACAGTTCAAGCGAACTGGAGACAGAGAACACCCACAACCCAAGAATAAAAAAAACCCACAAATTGATCCAACCCACATGCTGGATTTTGCACTTAATAGTAGTTGGAGTCGTTCCTGGACCTTTGCCACACGTTTGTTGCGCTCAGCCTCGTAGGTGTTTGGTTGTTGCACAGCAAAGCCTTCCTCCTGAGCGCCTACTCCCTCTTCCACACTCCCTTCTTCCTCTACGTTCCCCTCCTCCTGCGCGCCACCTCCACAGTCCCTGATGCACTCTATGTCCTCCCTTCCTTCCACAAACACTTGCCTACAGCTGGCCTCCCGCCTTTCCGCCTCCCCTTGCCCCTGGTCGTTCAAGTTGGCCTCCCAATCCTCTATCCCTTGGTCGCGATTGTTCCCTCCCACCTTTCCTCTTCCTTCATCTGCATTGCTCATTGCTCATTGCCCTCTCATTTCGATGCACTGTTCTAGAGGTTGCAAGGAGACAGCGGCAAGAAACTCAACCTCCACACTCGCCTTCACAACTCCAACGCCAGCAGGCTGCAATAATTTGGCACGCCTAAAGAATCCCAGGCAGGCAGGCGTGGAAGATTTCTCCATGCGAGGGAAAGAGTATACGAATACAACACACGTTAACCTGGGCACATACAATACCCTAGCCGAGGACATGGCTGAGGTGGGTGCCACATTCACCATATTTGGTGACTGTCACCCACATGGGTAACCGTGTGGGTGGACAGCACATCACAAGTACTTGCAGCCTGCATGGCACACGATCATGCTCATATTTCTTTGCCAAGAACCCAATGATGATTGGACATTATTGTGCAAATCATACGATGGTAAATTTTGTGCGTTCAAAGGGATTTTTCCCACATTAGTCACAATTTAGTCAATTGAGCATATATATATGGACTGATTAATATTGAACGGATGTGTGGCTGAAGTGGGCACACTCCATGCCCGCATACTCAATAATGTTCACCAATGCACAATGCGCATGTACAAACAAAAGAAAGAGCTGAAACAGAAATGCACGTGCATGTTTTTGGACCATCTCATTAGAAATTTTGGCGCGCGATAACCTTGTTGGAAACATGTTTCCCAGCAATCCCAAAATTCTCGGCAAAAGCTGGCCACCACCTTTAATTGCACATACATTCAAAATAGAGCATGGAATTGGCACCCAGCAGACATGTGCACTGCAACATCTGCCCATCGGATTCTCTGTTTAGATTGGGTGGCACCCATTGCAGGCCACACCAATGTTGTGGAACCGAGCCGCTTAAGTTGAGATTCTGGCAATTCATCGCCACTGTTCTTGGGATGGCAAGTAGTTGGAAGCTATGCTTTTATAGGGGAGTGGTCTATCTATGCACATAGCAAAAAAACTTTGATGTGGTGCTGCAGGGGTCCATGCACAAATGCGTTTGAAATTTTACGGAGTTATTCTGTAGACATTGGCAGAGGGGCATTTTCGAGCAGGGAAGTGGGTGCACCAACATCGATGTTTGTGATATGGCAGGGGATTCAAACGAATCGGTGTGGAAACCCACACATAACTCAATGGAGCCATGGAATTATGCACCATGCCCATTTGGACACTAGAACGTCTTTGCATGTGAACATCCCACCCTCGATTGAATTATGGCAGGTTATCTAACATAACGCATTGGAATTGTCGTAGAGATGCTAGGCACACAACCTTGTTGGACGAAACCACCACCATGGGAGATTCGGCGCCTCAACGTAACATGCATGATCCTATACGCGTCGCAATGCGGGATGAGAAGTTATGGCGTCGAGAGAAGGCCATGTATGCAGAACACCGCATAAAACACATGGCTTGCCCTTGCAAACTTTGCAAAGGGAGTAGGAAACACATGGCGATTGACACGGTTGGAAAACATCTCATGGAAAATGGGAGACACCACTCCTTTCGAAGATGGAGAGGCCCGGGTGTGAAGGATGATTCTGATGGTGAATGGGACGATCACGTTCGTAGCGTTGGAGCCTCCTTCCCCACACGTCCAGTGGACGCGAATGTGGGACTGCAAAGGCTGTTTGAAAATGTGAACGCCATCCCACCCACAAATGTCCCGCCGGCCAGCGAAGCTCATGCTGCAGGTCGTGCTGAACAACAAAACCTCGCAGATATGGCGTCAAATTGGGGAGATGCAGAATTGGACGACCGAGTTATGGAGGTTGTGCAACAAACTCAAACCATTGTGGAGGATGTGCAAGCCGAGGCAGACTCTATGCAAGAGCGCCAAAGATTGGTGGCGGAGGCTGCTGCATCTGCACCTGGAGATACACCTGGCACACCCCAAATGGACGACGGGGCAGCGGGTCCACAGGACACACCTCTAGATGCTGTCCAAGACTTGAATTTGACAGATGTATTGTTGTCGTGCCACCCATTGTACGCGGGTGCGTCCGTGACAAAGCTGGCAGCCACCATGCTCATCATGACCATCTGCACAATGCACGGGGTGAACAACAAATTTGTGGACGAATTGTTGTACTTGCTACACAAATACATATTGCCAGGACCGAATTCCCTGCCCACGAATATGTACCATGCGAAGGTGCTCGTGGAGAAAGTCGGCCATAGCTACGAGAGCATACATGCCTGCAAGAATGGATGTGTGTTGTTTGAAGGGGACGTACACAAAGATTTGACTGAGTGTCCAGTTTGCAATGCAAATCGATACAAAGCCTATGGAAAGTCGCAAGTGCCGGTGAGTGTTTTGAGACACTTTCCCTTGATACCTCGATTGGTAAGGTGGTACAAGTCACCTAGAATAGCGGGATTGTTGAGGTGGGCTCACAATAACAAATCCACGGATGGCAAAATGCATGGCGTACACGACTCGCCTTCGTGGCGTGCAATCGACACCAAGTTTCCTTCATTCGCGTCGGGGTTCCGAAACATCCGCATGGCATTGTCTGCAGATGGGTTCAATCCATTTTCATCCCTGCTGTGCCAATGGTCAACTTGGCCGGTATTTGTGTTCATATATAACTTGCCGCCCTGGATGACCACAAAACGTTTCTTTGTCATACCCGTCCTCCTCATTCCAGGAAAGCACTCTCCGAACGGGCGGAACATCGATGTGTACATGAAGCCGGTCATAGACCAAATGAAGAAGTTGTGGTGGCCCGGGGTGTGGGCAGATGACCACAGCATACCGGCGGAGCTCACGCGCAGGTTCAGACTCAGAGGGTGCTTGATGTGGACAATCAATGATTGGCCAGGGTACGGCCTCCTATCCGGAATGGCACACGCTGGCTATGCTGGTTGCCCACCATGCGGGCCCGAAGTGACATCGAGATACTCAAGGGAGCTCCACAAATGTTTGTACACTGGTTCAAGACGTTGGCTTCGCTCAAGGCACCACCCTTACAGAAGACCGGCCTACAGCGCTGCATTTGGAAACGAAACGGAATCACGAGCGCAACCAAAAAGGCCAACGACAACGGAGATATTGGAACGAGCAGCGGAGTACAAGACTTGGCTGGAAGCCGGCAACGTGGCGGGAGGAGAGCTAGACCCATCGAGATGGCACGGTGTCAAACGGACATCGTGCTTCTTTGAGTTGCCGTATTTCAAGGTTGGTCCGCACAACACAGGCCTCGCACAGAACGTTGTGTATGCTTGAATAAAGGGGCTTGCACGTGTAGGGAGGTTGTGAAAGAAATGCAAGCAATTTACATTGTCCCGCGAAATGAATTGTGTGCAGTATTTCCTTGTGCGCCATTGCACGGATGCTATGCACGTCGAAAAAAACGTGTGCGAGAATGTGGTCAAGACGATACTTGGGGAGAAGGACACCATTGCATCCAGACGGGATATGGAAGCAACAGGAGTGCGCGAAGAACTATGGTTAGTGAAGACGACCGATGCTCGGGGCAAGACCAAGGTGATAAAGCCGGTGGCACCATACGTGTTGAATGACGCGGAACTTCCCGTATTCATGTCCAGGTTGTCGGCCATCCAAGTTCCCACTGGATTTTGTGGTGCAATCGCCAAGCACGTGACAGCCAGGAAGTTGAGTGGGATGAAGGCGCACGATTGGCATGTTGTGATGCAGCAGTTGCTGCCATTGTGCATAAGGGGTCTGCTGCAACGTGGACCTCGCACAGCAATCATGCGATTGTCGCGAGTATTCAGGAGAATTTGTGCAAAAGTCGTGGACCCCAACGACATGCCCAGTCTGAAAGAGGACGTCGCGGTGACAATGTCGATGCTCGAGATCCACATGCCTCCCAGCTTCTTCGACGTGATGTCTCACTTGGTGCTCCACCTTGTGGAAGAGCTGGAACTGTGCGGACCCGTGCACACACGGTGGATGTACAGCGTGGAGAGAATGAACAAGGTTCTAAAAGGGTATGTGAACAACATGGCCAGGCCGGAGGCGTGCATGGCAAAGTCGCATGTGTTGGAAGAGGCAATCGGACTAGTGGCAGAGTTCATGGCTGAAGAGTACGAGCCACTCCATCGCAAGGTATGGACGGAAGAGGCTGCCGCCGGAATTGTTGGGGAGGTCCTACAAGGTGCGGCAACCACAGCCGTTATTACACCCTACATGAGAGATATTGCCCACGAATACATGCTTCTAAACCGTACATCGTTTCAACCACTATGCAGGTAACAGTCCAACCAGTACGCACAAACTTTCAGAATTGTCTATGTAAAACCTTGCCCATACAACAAATTGCCTTGCAACCACATTCTATATCGAAAAGGTAGAAGAGTGCACATCTTTTCATTGAATTAACAGATGTTGGTGGTGGAGCAGAGAGTATGTTGCTGCCCGCGCAGAGTTCGAGGCTGCAGTGCATTCAGAAATCCCAGTAGTTGTATTTCCAAGTTTGGCTGTGTGGTTGAGGGAGGCCGTGCGGAAGCTGGGAAGAAGGGGAGAACTTGGGGGGGATGCAGATATGAAAAAATTATCAGTGCCCCCGAAGTTGGTCACAAAATTATATTCCAGGATGGAGGCATATGGGAATCATTACCGATGCGACGATGGTTCCTCGGCCGGAATGGTGAGTTACGATTGCGGCGTCGCATCCATTCTGAGTGCGCAAGGTTGCACAAATGGAGAGGTTTTAGGCCAAATACATCATGTGGGCGTCCTGAAGCACATACGGGTGATGGACTACGGGAAAGTGAGTAAACGCATTGCTTTGATGGAGTGCGACTGGGTGAGGCATGGCGTGGACGACAATGGAGAACCCGCGTACAAAAGAGACGAAGCGGGGTTTTTGCTGGCCAACTTTTCATGCATGGTAGAACATCCACATGATTCTTTCGTTTTGCCATCTCAGGTCCAACAGGTTTTCTATGCCGACGCAAATGACAGTGGACCTTGGCGCGTCGTGCTCCACAGCGAGCCAAGGACCAGAAGGTCCCAAGTATCCGACTACGACGAGTTCATAAACACGCGGGTGTGTGTTCCATCCTTGGAGGCCGAAGCCTTGATGAGCCCCACATCCAACATTCCCAACATGGTGGGTGCCATAACGTTGTGCGAGAGAGACGTAGAGCTTGCAATAGCACCTTTGCTAAGAGGCGATATGGGCAACATATCCGATGAAGACTGAGTGCGATGAGGCCCCCATATCATCTTTTACCCACTGGCAGCATCAAACAAAACAATATGTCAACTCGGGACATAGGTTCTTGCACATATAGGTTATTAAACGCACACTTCGGCCTACAGATTGTGGTGAACTCCATATGGGCAGAACCATGCAGCCCATGCAGCACAAACAACGGTCAAAAGAGGTAAAAATAAGGTTTTGGTACCCAACTTTAGGAGTTCAAGCACATTGAAAATCATGTATACTCCCTACATCAATACATATTGAAAATGGCAATCAAATGCAATGGATGCATGTACATGTGAGCCTCAATTGGGGGGGAAAAGGTAATGCGCGTGTGCAACGGGTAAAGAGAAGAAATTTTCCAACATTCACGTACGGTTGAGTGGCTGTCCATGTTTGGAAGGACATATTGAGAACAAGAATCCAACATGAAACCCCCCACACAAACACGATTCCCTATATATGTGGTTTGAAAATAGTCTGGCAGTTCCTTTGTGTGTTTTACATACTCTCTTTGGCAAGAGTTCCTTCCCAAACACGGCACTATATATGTGGTGATGTTTGTCAAAAGAAATATCAATGTACTCATTTCTGCTATCAACATTTGCGCAGTCAGTATGTGACACACCATGTTGCCATTTCAATTTCGCAGGCGTCTTGTACATTCATACTCTGAAGCACTCCATGTAGATGATGAGTTCTCATTGAACAATGAGAAGGATGACGTTGTGTTGTACGAAAACGGATTGTGTTTATGACCCTGCGATGTTCTATGAAAGGCAGGCATTTATGATGAATACGAGCAAGCAATTACGATTTTGTTCGAGTGGGACAGTCACCACTGCACATATGATCCTCAATCACAGGAAATGGCATGCTAGCACTAGTGTGGGTATGCAGAATGTAGATGCATTACATTTTCCAGAAATTACAACATGGTGGCTGTATGAAATTATGTCATGTAGTTAGTTTTTAGGTTTGGGTTCCACTTAAGAAAACCACACATGGAAGACTAAAAGGGTGTCAAATTGAACTGTGGGTAGTCACAATTAGGTTCATTGATAGATCACAATGGTTACCAAATAAAATGAAGGTGACATTCTTATATGAGATGACTTCTTCAGTGTTTACAGGAGTTAATTGTCATGAAGCGGATGAATGCGATCACACTCTATGTATGCAGCACATGGAACAGGGCAGTCTCTCTTCTCAAAACCCAGCACAAGCAATTCTAGCAAGCACAGTATAAAATCACAACACAGATAGTTTCGGCGCGACCATAGTTTTTTGTGAACCAAGTATCAAGTATCAGAACCGAGGCCAAAACCACAGGTTAGCATGAGCAACCACATCACATATCCATTCATCTTCAAAATGACAAGTTAACACTTAGTTTCTTATACGGGATTGCATAAAACATCCTTTAAATAATTATACATGTATTAATTTCAGATTTCCAACAAAAGTCTAGTAACTAGTAACGAGAACTACGAACGGCCTAAGCGAACGTGAACCTAACTAAGCGAGCGAGCGAACATACCAGTAACCAGAGCCTCACTCAAGCGGTACCATAGTCTTAGTAACCGAGTAACTAGTCACAAGTGTCCAGGTAACCAGTTCCAAGTAACCGTAAAGGGGCAGTCCATAGTCTGAGTACGATGTCAAAGTCCAAGTATACTCGGAAGGATGGGGGCAAGACCCACATTATATACTTGCCCTTTGGCTCCTCCCCAAACCATATGGGTTTGATGGGCATGGCACTCCCCCACGTCCACACACTCCCTCCCAGTGGAAAAGCCAGTGGAACTTGACCCGACTCCACATTTGCTCATCGACATCAGATTCCCGGACACTATTTGCACCGATTCCAAGCTCTTCGAAGATGCGATCAACATCCCTGGTAGCCGTTTGCTTCTTCAATTCCTTCTGCATATCTCAAATTCCTCAGAAATGTATGGCTCTCGGGTATTATGGTATGTGGGCCTTATGTGTTTCTCTCTTAATCGGACACCTGGATTTGAGTGGTATATGGCAAGGCTTGTAGCAGAGAATGTACACCAAAAAATATCACCGCATTACGATGAGATCAGAGTATGTGCTCAAAATGTAACAGCCGTCTTATTTTTAATAGTGAACATCAAAATTGGGAGGCCATATGTGAAAGAGTAAGAGAATCTTCACCTGGACCTCTTATAACTCTTGCAACTTGTGGAGTTACTGAAACCTGAAATAATAATATGCATGATGCAATTCTGAATCCAAATGAACCCAACGCCCAAAATTTTCTATGGAGTTGGAAGTGGCATCAATAGGGCCACATTATACCTTATATGCGTATACAAATCCTTCAAATCTTCACCTCCTACGAACGCGGCAGTACTCTGGCGGTCTTTGCTTTTAGACAAGGATCTGCTTCTTACATTTAATTGGTTGTTGAAACAACTTGGGGTCTGGATTTGGGGTATAGTGAGTAGCAGTTTGTTGCTTAGTCGAATGCTCACTGTGTGTATGTGGAGTTGATGGATGTTGGATTAACTTGCAGGCGGTGGTATTCCTCCATTTGGTCACTTTTTGTTTAATAAAAGTCTCCAAGAATCCAGATGTCTCTCACCAAGGAGGTGTCCTATGCCTCTCGCATTAATTGGTTGTTGAAACAGTTAGGGGTCTTAATTTGGGGTTTTGAGAGCAGCAAGTTGTTGCTAAATATGATACTCCCCGTGTGTGTGTGTGGATGAGGAATTGATGGTTGCTGTAATATTTGTTAAGGCACTGGTATTCCTCCTTCTGTTCATTTCTTACTTTAAAAAAGTCTCCTAATCATTTGAGTGCGTCATTGCAGAAACGGAGGTAAGAGGTTGTCTACAACTTGTGGAGACTGAGTGGGAAAGTGGGTTTCCCAATGTAATGAAGCTAGGGCGGGAAAATCTGTTGGTGTTTTTGTGAACACGTGGTAATCGTGCACAGCGTGCAGCTGCTGCTGCTGACCTTGGTGATAACGGGCAACTTCTAATTATTCAACTTACTTGTTAGAAAATCCAGAGGAATTTGTAAGTAGTTGCCTCAGATTGATAATTCTGGCAGCAACCGGCATACCTGCTACCATCATGCAAGTTGTTCTCAACAGAGTGTCTGTGATGATAATTAACTAGGAAAATGGGCTCTATTGCTCATAGGTCTGTTACCAAAGAAGAGATCTTATCACATAATGTGTGGCAAAGGTTTGAAGGTTAGATTTGTGAACGAGTTTGTTAACACAACCAATCACCACGTGGGAGTGAGTTTTCAGCATTCTCACTTGCCAATTCAAAATCAGGGTGGAGATAGCCTCTACCAGGGACCCCATACGAATTTGTTGCAGATTTCATACTGATTATGGTCTTTCACAAATTGCAAATATCTGGCCCACACTGAATTAATGGTAGGCATTTCGATTTATACCATGGAACGTCATTGAAGTGTCATGCCCATGTGCACATGTGTATTGGATTATTGGCCTTAATCTTTTACCAGTGAAAGTTAGGACACTAGACGATTCTTACCCATAGGGGGAAAATGAATGCTCAATTATAACTTTTTGGACCAGCCATATCACATGACTTCATTCATTTTCGAGAGTCACTAGCAGTTGTTGTTCCATCTAAATTGTCCTTCAGTCATTTTACTCCAAAGATGGTGGAGTAAATGGCATCTGTTTTTAGCACCAGTTGTGTATTGCATTGGCTGAGGGCTGCAGGTGTTGTGTTTTGAAGGGGGGTATTCAGGCCTTGAGATCAGCATCTTCTTCTTCTACCAGTACCCACAACTTGCAATTTCTGAGCAAGTATGTTTGTGAATTGGCAGTTGCTGAAATCCACTCCAAAAATCACATAATGTGACCTTCCACCTGAAATGTGAGTGCGTGTGTGACAGCGAACTCTTGCAATCATGTATGTTGTTTCTAAGTCTAGTTTGTGTATGTTACAGGGATGCAGTTGCTCTTTTACTTCAAAGGAAGGAAGGTATCACGGAGGGCAAGAATCTTGGAGCAAGTGTCCCCCACTTAATTGATGATCGCAGACATGATGAACAAGTCCTCTATGGAAACATCAAGGGCTCTTTGCACATTCAAGGTATAAGAGGGCTTTTCTTGTAGGTGCTTGCCTACTCATTGCTATTTGTAGTATAAAGTTGTACTTTGTTTCGGTTTTTTTTTGCTGCAAAATCAAATGTGGGTGTTTGTATGATAGTTGGGTTGACCCTGCAGTTGAAGAGTGGCCAAAGGCGCTGGCCATGCATTCTACAGCATGGGAGAAACATTATCATGTACCTAAAATAGGCAGTGATGACCTTGTCATCCTCCAATGTCAGTCATACACCCTCTTGCCTTTATATGTTCTACCTGGGCATGTGGCTATGTCCCACTGATTTGTGCACAGTGGTATTCCGTAAACGATATTCTGCCATTATTCAAGTCACAATATTTGCAGGGTAATCTGATGTGTGTTCTTTGCAGGGAGATATTCCACCGGAGCCCATCAAGTTCCAGGTAGAGAAGGTGAATGAGGAAGCTGTTGAATTAGAGATTCAGCAATTAGGGTTGTTGTAGTTGAGGACACTAGGATACACAAGAGCATGAGATGAAGCACTTGAAGAGATCTAGGAAGGGCAACTTGATTTGAGCCTATTCCAAAATGCATAGCTTTTCGTCCTCTTTTAATCTGAAGCGATGTTATGATTGATAATCTGGGCTGGCAAATTGTCAGTGACAAGAAATATGAAATGATTTTGACCACAACCTTGCTTACAGACATTTGAATGCTAAATGTGTGCATTGTCAGTGCCCCAGTGTTACAGCATGCTGGGTTTATTCAACTCACTGATCCAATGGTCAAATTGGAAGTGCACACAAACCCCAATTAATATGATCTTCTCACCTACACAATTATTGGATCCAATTTGAAGTTGTTGTAGAGCTGTTGTGCAGTGCAAGAGGAGTGGGAGATTCATGGCATAGTAGTTATTAACATGGTGCAGGGACCAAACTTTCACCTACAAAATGGGTGAGTTACACAGCTATTGGAAACCTCTGACTGTGGAGATGACTATGTAGTTGATGATGTCGAAGCCTGGGATGATATAGCACAGAACCGCCTACTCTTCTTCAACGACATACAGGCAGTTATCACTCAGCAGGTCCAGAAGAATCCTAATTTTGAAGACGGACAAACTTCTATTGTTTCTTGGCTGGATGCACAGAGAGCTCATTTGTACCTTGAAGTTGCCAATGGCCTCGTAAAGCATGGCGCTTATGATGTTTCCCTGGTAAAAGAGCCTGCCATCTCCACATGTGTTTGATAGCAAACAATCTTCCCAGATGATAAATAATGAGGCCTGGTCCATTTGTCTATGTTGATACATATGGAAAGCAAAATACAGAGATACAGTGCATCAATCCACATGTGGGCTCAGATGGAATTTCAATTCAATCCTCACAGCGTACACAACTTGGGAACAAAAGTTTGCTCACAAAAAATACCCGTCACTTCTCGAGAGGGTTATGGAGTTCTCACTTACTCTCAAGTGTACACTTACCACTGATTCTCAGTTATGAAGTGGCTTTTATCTATCTTTATAAACCAAGACTGAAAAAATTTCTCAAAAAAACAAAAATTTGGTCTACATGGCCCCCTCCTCTAGTTGTTGGAGTCCCTTCCTACACGGAGCCGCTTCACCGATCCACTCGTCCCTTCCCCATCGTCCTCTTGATTCCCTTGACTTCTCGATCCACCATGCTGCCGAGCCTCCTTCGCCTCGAGTCGCAGAATAGCTCTCTGCAAATCTTCGTCTTGTGCCACCGCATGAGGATTGTTCTTCCGCTGCCATTTGAGAAACCTTTCGAATGGCCCAGATCGCGTAAACGGAAACTCATTAATGAGACTGGTGTGCACACCCTCAATAAAGTGCGTGATCGCCATGGCCTCCACCAGTCTAATCCACCGGGATGGCCGGTACTGCAGCTTCAAAAGGAGCCAGAACTCATGCCGAGATTCGTGGTGGCTGTTCACATTGATCGCCACATTCCATCGTGGACACCAATTTGCAAGAGCTGCACAAAAAATTGCTGCGCGGTAACACACCGGATCGTGATGAGTTCGGTGTTCTTCGAAAAATCTCCGGTACGCTTCACTGCATTGCGCTGGCGTATTGAAACCAGGGGCTCCCTGTATCTGTGGCCAGTTGTATTCTACCGAAGCAATGGTGGCGTTGGGTGCCCATTTATGCCTTCTCGCACAAGGACAAAATCTTGAGTGTGCTTGTACTGCTGGAGGTGGTTCAAATGTCCAAGCTCCGCTAATCCTCTTGTACACCAAGTCGGCTGGTGCCGTCTCAGTCCTCGAAAGACCATAGTCTTCAAGTATCCACGCCAGGGCCGACCAAGTAGGTACCGGTTGCTCTCCTTCATCATCAAATAACTCATAATAATGTCCCAAGTAACGCCTAGTAGCCATCGACCCCTCCACTTCGATATCAATAGTCTTGAGATATCTGGGACAATAGCCCGGAGGTGCCACCAGGAACTCCACCTGTGCTTGAGTTGCCAATACTGGTGGCTGATTGACATCGATCGCATGCAGGTACCTCTCGATCCGATGAATGGCCTTCTCCCGGTTGTACAAGTAATGTGAAGCCGTAAAGTCTTCCAAGACCTCTACATTGTAAACTCGCCTCAAACTACCACGCAGGACCGCGGTCAATTGATCCTCATTCAACAACAAGGGTAAGACAGACTCGAGGCTAGCTCTCCACCTATGAAGACTCTCAAGGCTCTGACGATAAAACATTTGGGTCATCTGAGTGCCATAATCCAACCAATCTACATTCCTTGCCGCCACCTGTCGACCTAAAGCCCGTCGAGACTGCAGCTTCTCCTCACAGCTTGCATAATAGAGGTAAATCCTACCCCCAATATCTCCCAAAACAACGAAAGCTGCAAAAGGATCCACTAACTTCAAATGCTTCCGGGCCAAAATTTCGACCAACAAATTCTCCACCTGATAGCGCTCACAAAGTCCCCACAGAGACTGAAATTGCTCTCGACTTAGGACTGTACCCATGTCTATCCCAACCATGGCCAACAACAAATCCCTTTGAATTTCGTAAAGTTGATGGAGATTGAGCCCAAGAGAAATCTTGCTCTCCACCTCCCATAACTTCTTGCACACTACAGCCGATAGAACCGCAGTGGTTTCGACAACCGGTTGACAGGGCGCTACCATAGTGGATGGTCCGGCCGACATATCCTCCACGTTGCTAGACCGGTTCACCATAGCAGGTCGCGGTGTCCCCACCTCCTGATCAATCTGCAATCGGCTACAACTCTCCTGCAGCGCTGCAATTTGCGTGTTCAGGGCAACAATCTGCGTTTGCAGCTCCTCAATTCGTCGGTGATCCGTGAATTTTTCCTGAAGAAACTTGTTCACCTGCTGCAGATACTCCGCATTCTTCTCTTGTACCTGCTCGATCCTCACATGCCTATCCATTACCTGTTTCTCAAGATCCATTATCTTCATGTTGGCCCGGTGGAGTTCAGTCTCCTCTGCCGTAGGAGACAACGGACAATCTGGCGCACCGATTGGTACACCCCTTGGCGGAGCGACCGCAGACTTGCGACCGGTAGGGACACACAGACACGAAATGAAAAACGCAGAATACAAGCAAATTACCGTGGGATTTTGTGCTTTTCGAATTTGAATCTCCTCGTTTATCTGTTGTTGCATCACCTTAGCCCAATTCAACTCTACTCCTTCCCACGTTCGGATTGCAGCCACCACATATTTCTGGTCCATTGTGCTCTCCTCGGGTTGAAACAGAAGGTATGCGTTCACCAATTCGAACCACGCCTTCCAATGATGCCTTGCATTCCCAAAACTCCACTTAGTCTCCTCACCCCACCGGAAGTTGTAATCAAAAATTTCCTCCGCCTCCGTCTTCTTCAAGTCGGGTAAGGCACCAAGTTCAGCTCCTCCTGATGGGAGACCAAAAGCTCGTGATAACTTCGTAGTGGAGAAACTCACTGTTTTCAATCCTACTCGTGCTGTCATGTTCTTCAACTGGTAGGTGTGCACAAAACTGGTCACCTTTCCCTCCTGGACCACTTTTTCTACATCTCTGACCCATAATAAAAATTCCCACATCCCCGCTGACTCCAAACTCTTACGATTGACCGCCATAAGCTGTTGTAATTTTCTAGGGATGTCAGGTAAGGCCAAAGCCTGGACTGGTGTGGGTGTGGCCATCACTACAGAATCGATTTTACACAGAAGACAATAGTCCGTGCTTGCCCAGTTCTTTGCCACTAAGTTATCACTTGACAATGGGAGCTTTGCGCTCTGACTGCAATCTATCACCTTGTCGGTGGTTCCTGCAACAACTGTTCAACACCCATAGTCAGTCCACAATCCAATTGACAATGCTTCATACCCAAATCCCACTCATTTACAGCCTAAACCAATAAGAAGAAGCTCTCCGCTGAAGTTGAAGCTTCTCCAAGAGGATCAAATACATTTGAGAAAGAGACAGAACCAAAGTTGAAGACAATCTATGCACTGATGCTGCACAAAAAATCATGTCAATTGAGACAATCACACTGCTGGCATCTTGCACAATACCTCAACTCCAAAAGGAAGTCGAATCTGAACAACGCAAAATTTCAAGTTATCAACATCGTATGTATCATCATACATGGTTCGTTCTAAACCTTCATCGTATATAGACGAAATCGGTAAGCAGAACTCTTTCTACTCAATCTGAACCTTCTGCATAATTTAGTAGCATAGACATTTGAGGTAGAGACATAACCAACAATAAGGATATCGTTTTGTGCAATGTCGTAGTGACTCAAGTTGAAGAACATTAATGCACAGATGCTGCACAGAAATCATGTCAATTGAGACAATCACACTTCTGGCATCTAAACCTCATCTCCAAAAGGAAGACGTGGTTCGAGGTTTTTGAAGGAATATGGAAACCCAAAATCACAGACCCAGCCAGTTGCATCGTGATCGCGGCAATGTGGGTGGGCTTTGTTACGTGCTTGTGAGTTTTGCTGCAGGAAGCAAAAGATTGCCAGAAAAGATAGAAAGAAAGGGGTCACAAGCGTGACTTCAATTCCCTTTGGGGTTACCGGCGATCCCTAAGAAAATTAGGTGTGGCCCAGATGAACAAAACAACGAAGGAAAGAGTATCATATCCAGAGTCTTTTGGAAGTTAATATCCTCAAGATGAAGAATCGAGCCACATTTCGCAGGTGCTTCATTCAACACTCGGTGTTGCTGAACGAGATAAAAAATGCAGGGGGGGTTCTTGTTACCTGGAATCCCTGTTCTAAGAAATCATCAACATAATGCACCGAAAATGCAGTGACAGAGAACCTCCATCGTTGCAGGCGCCCTTTCAGCTGTGATGGACGATCCTATTAAACCCTAAAGACGACGAGCCCATTAAGAGAGTGTAATCCACCTTCAAAGTGCTCGATGCTGAGGTTGCCACAATGTCATGCCCAGTCGACACACCAAAGCGAATCATACGGCCACACCAGTGCTCTAGATGTTCGAAATCGCGGCATCCATGTCTATCAACTCCACTGAAGGATTTGTGTGCACCTCAAATGCTCCAATCTTACAGACAGAAGCTTTCACCGGGAAGAGTCCGGACACACCCTCCCAGGTACATTCAGTCACCCATGCCCTGGAAGCATAGAGAAAGGTCGAGGTGCATAGAAAAAGTTTGTTATGCAAATGAGGTAGCTGTTTAAATGAGGTGGCTTGCCATGGTCATGTATAATAGACCGGTTTGGAAAGATTAATTGGTTCTGCAGCAAGTGGGTAAGTTGCTTTGTGCACAGATGTAGAGTAGGTTGTTGATAATTGTATGCTTAATATATGCATGTTGTTCCGTAACCTTCTGAAGCATACTTTCGAGGCTGCAGACCACCTTTGGAAAGAAGTTCTTGATGAATGTAGGATTGTCTTAACACCAGGTAAATTATATCACCACAGTGCCTCTAAGTTCCTAAACTCCACACAAATCATTTCATCCATCACTATTTCCCATCTATAGACTTTGGCTTACTTGATTGTTTATCTACCAACTCCGTAGACCCTAACAACGATAGTAGTGTAATGAGCCATTTGTGTGTCAAATGTTTGTTATTTTCCATTTCTATTGTGGTACTAATTGCCCAAGGCCAAAACCACAGGTTGGCACGAGCCACCACATCACATACACATTCATCTTCAAAATGACAAGTTTACACTCAGTTTCATACATGAAATTGTAGAGGGAGGGAACAGTAACATTGGTACACCTGAATTTAATTTGTACTAAACGTTGACAAGATTGCATAGGACGTTGCCATGTTGTGGTATATGTATGCACAATTGACGGCCGCACACACCCCTGTCGCAGGGAAGTCCCACAACGTGGTGAGAGGTATGCCCATTTTGGAAGCTATATCGAACATTGTCGTCTTGGTGGGAGATTCAATTGAGCTCGCCTCATGGGGCTCAGTACAGCAGAAAACCACGCACACCAGAAGGCAACGCTTTGTGGCAGTTGGCCTTCTATGAACGCCTCACACAACTCAGAGACTGTGTATAACAATTTTATGGAAGGAGGCGAACTCACTGCAGTGTGCATGGCAATTAATGTTCCGCATTCCAGGTAGTGCACTCCACACAGTCACTCGCCGTCACCGATGAACGATGAAAGGGAACTAGCGCAAGATTGCCAACAACTCACACCATATGAAGCAATTCTATACATATATTAAAAAACACTTGATTCCACATATTTGTTCAATATCGCGGAAGGTTTGGAACGAGAGAGTGCTGTACATGTGGCAGTGTGAACAACATACATTTAAGGAGTGGCTTGTACTTCAAACGCGCGTGAAACACATACATGTACATGTGCAGATATCCGCAAACATGTTATAGAAACCACTCGCAACCCAAATGATAATGGCATGGCAATCCATATATACAAGATGACGCACACCCAAATGGTCATCATAGAAAGCACAATACAAATGCGATGGTCACCGCACAATCGATTTACATCGAGAAGTGTAGGTGTATGATGCCTCGCAGACCAGAAAGCTGGGAAGGTCAGTTCCATCATCTTCAGGGCCATTTGTAAAAATGAAGCCGCAAAAGTGTTTCCAAGACCAGAAGGGGTTATTCGATGTCGCACAGCAATTCGCAGTCACCAACAAGAACGGTTTGATGACCATATGAGTCCCCAAAGTCCGCATCATAGAGGTCTCTCCCAGACGACAAACAAGTGAAATTTTCCAAAACATGCCCAACCACCCATGTCTGTGAACATGTGGCCAGCACAGTTTGGTTCACACCCACAAGTTTCTTGGACGATATTCTGATTGCCACTAATTCTCCGCTCGCAGATTCGCAGAACTCCCCGCACGTCTGGTATGCTCCATTGTTCCCGCCACCCCAAGAGCATGTCCTCAGTGCACGACTGAGCATAGGTGCACAACAACCATCAGGCGCAACAAATTGGAGGGATGGGCAACGACTCCCATGCAATATTGGCGACGGCACGTGTGCAACATCTAGAGGTTTCACGAAACAAGCAGGTAGTTGCGATCCCAAGATTTGTAGGGACCCGGAGGAATCCCATCCGTTGTTGTCATCAACCCCCCCTTCGACATCCACCACAGGAGATTGAGCAACGACATGCACACCCAGAATTGTCACACAAGCTGGCTGCACCAAGGGGGCTTCCAACATTTGCGGGACGGGCTGATTACCACGTGCCAATGAGCCCTGGATGGGCTGCACATCGCTTTCGGCACAACCGCTCCCTTCACCCAACAGCAATGGGCGTCCTTGGCGAGGGAGTTCCAAGCATCCAGACCTCACATCCGTGGACACGCTGGGCGGGAAGCCTCCAATGTGTGCCTCCATTGTGTGCCCAAGCCATTGCAGTGGTCGCGGGCCACAATCCACCACATGTGCGACATGTGGATTCGTCTTGGTGCAAATGGTATCCCCTACAATGGGGTGTCGAACACCAACGCTGGATTTATGTGTTGATACAAATGCACGAGCGCGACGCGGGGATTTGGCTGCCCATCCCGCATATGTCGGATTTGAAGACACATTGCCCCAATTGAAACTCCGTTTTTTGCGGGGACCTTCTTGTGCCAAGGGCACGACGAGGGGCGATGCATTTGACCGACCACAAGGTTGTGCGTGGATGGGAGGAGCTGATGATAGACAATTCACGAGAAATTATTGATCCGACAAGGGTATATGGACGGATGTGCCGTGCAACAATGATTGACAACCAGGAAAACCACCGGTTATGAGGGTGTGAAGATGGCAGATGTGTTGCACGGAAGTGAACACGGGTATGGAACATGTGCAGAAGCACACATACCTAAACTGCCGCACAACACGAAAGCACATGACCCAAACGGCAAACAAGAAAACCCCGCAGATCAATTCTGAAGTGAAGTTGCAGCGTGCCCAAATGAATAGCCCTAAACACAAGAAACCCCACCTGTATTGGCCGCAGGTGCAGCAATCGCACGCCCAGGTGGCTCAAATCCGCACATGCCGCGCAGGGAAGCAATTGTGCGAGCGACCTCTGTGTTTGCAGGGAACGCCTCCAAACCGCGGCCACGCACATGGAGCCTGGCTGTCAATGTTGAGGAGGTGGATTGCAGATGTGAGTCCACCGCATGTTCATGGCGATTGCGGTTACCGAGAGGATTGCGGTCGTCATCTCCCATTGTGGCCGGTCTGGACCCACAAATATGAGGAAAATCTGGCCACAAATAAAACTTCTGCGGGTAAATTAAGGCATATGTTGTTCCCTCAAACCCTAGGGTTTCGTATGGAACAATGCTTCCTATCTGTGCAGAAACCCGTCCATCTGGGAGATTCGGGTGGGTGTTGGGTGGCAGTCACCCTGGGAGAGTACAAACCCATCACAGGAAAACAGAGGGAATGACCAAAATGAGAGTGGCCCGGGGGGTGCCATTGACACCCAACATGGGTGCCAAGCCAACCAAGATGGGTGACAACCACCCACATTCGGTGGCCACCCTTGGAAGTGCATTGTGCAACCCATGAACGCCAACCCGTTGGCAACCCTCTACCCAAAACCCAAACCCGGCGCCCAAAAACCGCAACCCAAGGGCTACCCAAATGGTGGCGGTCACCCGATTGGGTAGACATGGCAACCGTCACCCATGTCAACCGGGTCGCACCCAACGTTTACCGGCCTATACCCAAACTGCAGTCGCGGCGGCAGTCAGACTGCGGGTTACAGTCAGAATGGCAGTGCACACAGACCCTACCCTCACCGCAGAGGAGGGTTGATTTGGACAGGATTCCTTCTAGTGACATCATTCCAATCCTAAGCGCAGATAATTATGCGACTTGGAGTATGAAACTTGAATTATTGTTAATGCGCTCTGAAATATGGGGCGTCGTGGATGGTAGCGATGTAGCTCCTGCTGCAAGTGATGTAGTAGGCTTGGCAGCCTAGAGATTACGTGATGTCAAGGCCCGATCAGAGCTTTTGTTCCATTGCAATGAAAAGCAGCTCCTTTCTTTACGTTCTCTCACAACCTCTAAGCAGGTTTGGGATCGTTTAAAACAAATCTACGAGAAGTCTAACAAAGCATCGCAGGTAAATTTGCATAAGCAACTATGCCACTTGACTATGTCAGATTCTGACAATATTATGTCATTCTTGGAAACATGGTAGTCGCTTCTTCACGAAGCTGCAATTGCCGGATGTGTTTTCATAGAAGACCAACAAGTTAATTTGTTGCTCGCTGCTTTACCGGATTCTTGGAGTGCCTTTATAACCACGCAAGGTGGTATTGCCAATCTGACATTTTCGACTCTACTATCTAATGTACTCCAACAAAATTCCATTAATCTTTCTAAGCCTGAGACATCAAAATCCAACGCCTTCTACGTCAAGGACAAATTCATTAAGCCATCTTCAAATAAGTTCAATTTCTCTGGACAATTTCCAAAGAACAGCAAGCAAAACTACTGCCCACAATTTCGGAACAATGGTCAGAATTGGTCCGGACAAAAACCCATTGATCAAAATACTAACTCATCTATTCGAAGGACTATTGTTTGTCATTATTATGGGATCCCAGGGCATAAATCTCCTGAGTGTCGTAAGAAAAAACGCAACCAAGCTAAGAATGAGCACAACCAAATTAATAATGCTCTTATTACTCAAACTAGTAGTATCCCTACTGCTAACACACCAGCTTATCTCTTTTTGGCAATATGTGATAATTCTGGCCCTTCCTCGTCATGGCATCTAGATTCGGGTGCTAGCCAACATATGTCTCCTCAAAAGGAACTCTTTCGAAATTACCAACTTCTCGAAACCCCGAGAATAATAATTCTCGGCGACAATCGCTCGCACAATGCTCTTGGCTATGATTCTATCATGTTAAAAGTACCAAGTGGAGAATGTCTATTGATTCCTGATGTTTTATATGTCCCTGGCCTTGCCAAAAACTTATTGTCAGTGAGTCAAATTACGACCACAGGCAACACAATTATTACATTTACTCAGACTCAATATCTCATTAAAACCAAGTCACCCGACTCAACTAAACAAATGATATTTCGAATTCCAAAAGAAGGTAATTTATTATCTTTTGGCATTGGTATTCCCCCATCAGAATCCAATTACATATCTACAACTTTGCCTAAATCTGACTCATAAACACTTAAGTGGCACTACCGATTAGGCCACCTTAATGTACGTTCCATTAACCTTATGCAAAAATATAACATGGTTAATGGACTTCCTACATTAAAAAACACTCTCTCTCTATGTGAGGGTTGTGTGTTTGGTAAACAAACCCAAAAAATTTATCCAACATCTCCTTCTACAAGAGCCATTGCCCCATTGGCTTTAATTCACACAGATTTGTGTGGCCCTATGAGTACGCCTTCATTAGGTGGTGCTCTTTATTTCCTCTCGTTTATTGATGATTACTCCCGTTTTACCCATGTATATTTCTTAAATAAGAAATCTTCTACTTTGTCTTATTTCCAAACTTATAAGACATTAGTAGAAAATCACCATGATAAACATAAAATACTTATTCTCCGCTCGGATAACGGTAGCGAATATACATCCAACAATTTTACAAAATTTTGTCAAGATCATGGAATTCAAAATCACCTTACCAATCCTTACCATCTTGCTCAAAATGGGGTTGCCGAACGGAAGAACCGTACCCTAATTGAAGCCGCACGAAGTATGCTTCAAGTTGCTCATCTGAGCAAACATTTTTGGGTAGAAGCTGTGGCCACTGCCTGCTATCTGCAAAATCGTTCTTATACAACCTCATTAAACAACATAACCCCATACGAACTTTGGACAGGGTTACGACCTGATCTTACTGATTTGCGAATTTTTGGTTGTCCGGCATACTCTCACATTGTAAAAGAACGCCGCCAGAAATTAGACTCCAAGGCCATGAAATGTATTTTTATCGGCTATTCATCAAGTACAAAGGGCTATCGCTTGTATAATCCAGAATCCCAACTTGCTTTTACAAATTGCGATGTTATTTTTTCAGAAGACACGTTATTATCTTATGGCGGTTCTTCTTCAACTGAACAATTTCATTCACCCCCTATTGATCCTGGTGAATTTTATGTTCATGAGTCTTCTTCTCCTCAACCAAGACCTACCCACTCACTGCCACTGAATCAGCAAGCAGACTTCAAAATGGACGACTCTACCCATCCTCCACCGGCACCACCAAACCATGAACCATCCAAGACCCCACCGCCTCCTGATGATGAAGATCCACTCAATATCCCTCCAACTTCTGCACATCAACGTTCTCATCTCCGTCAAGCCCAATCTAGTTCTCCTCCTCACCTTAGGAGATCCACACGTTCCAATAAAGGACAAAGATATACTCCGCGATTTCATGACACTAACCTGTACAGCTTTGGCTTCTTAGCTGAGCTAGCTGAACCTCTCACAATCCCTAAAGCCCTTTCCAGTGCTCACTCTAAAGATTGGAAAGACGCTATGGATAAGGAATATAATTCCCTCATTAACAATCGCACTTGGAATCTTGTTGATCCGCCGCCCAATCGATCTATCATCGGCACCAAATGGATCTTTCGACGAAAATACAACTCTGATGGATCTTTATCGCGTTTTAAGGCAAGATTTGTCGCTCGTGGTTTCTCTCAACAAGTAGGAATTGATTTTACTGAAATTTTTTCTCCTATTATTAGGATGACATCACTGCGACTTCTTTTAGCACTGGCCACTATTTACAACTATCACATCCATCAAATGGATATGATCACCGCCTTTTTAAACGGAACCTTACATGAAGAAATTTACATAATGCAACATGAGGGTTATATTAAACCTGGCACTGCACATCAAGTATGCCGCCTCTTAAAATCCCTCTATGGTCTAAAACAGGCATCTCGCGTCTGGTATGAGACCTTTGACACATTCTTACTAAGTCATGGCTTCTTTAAATAAATGTACCTCAGATCCAAACGTTTACATTAAGCGATCCCACAATTCAATTCTACTCTTGGGTCTTTATATCGATGATCTGGTTATCATCTCCGATAACTTTCAATTTTTAACAATTACAAAAGCAATATTCAATCAACGTTTTTCCATGACAGACAACAACAAGATTGGCTATATTCTTGGCATCCAAATTCAATGGGATCACTTCCATAAGACATTATTATTGTCACAAGACAAATACATCAATGATCTCTTAACTAAACTTAATATGGCCACTTCTCATTCAGTTGCGACACCTCTCGAAGCTGGTATTCGATACTCACACCACCAACCTGACAATCTTCAATCTTACGAACAACACCTTATGGACAAGATCCCGTACAAACAAGCTATCGGGAGTCTTCAATATCTTGTTACGTGCACACGTTGGGATTTGGCTTCTCTGTCAATCATCTAGCTCAATTTATGCAGGACCCAACTCCAGCTCATTGGCTTGGCGTCAAACGCATATTTCGATATTTACGTGGAACTTCAAAACAAGGACTCGTCTATTCTAGTCCTCCATCGCTTCCACTTCTCTCCACCAGCTCACTGGTTGGAGCGACGCTGATTGGGCAAGTGATATCGACACCCGTCGGTCTACTTCGGGTTATATTTTTTAACTTGACTCATCGTGTCTTCTGTCCTGGCAAAGCCGCAAGCAAACTATCGTCGCTCTTTCGTCAACGGAAGCCGAATATATTGCCACCGCCACTGCCACAAAAGAACTACTTTGGTTGCAAGCCCTTCTACAAGAACTTGGTTACTCTCTAACTTCTTCCGGAATCATTTACTGTGACAATCAGTCATGTATTACCTTAAGTGCGAATCCAAAGTATCACGATCGGTCTAAACATATTGACCTGCAATTCCATTTTCTCCATGAGAAAGTTCAGGCCAAGATTTTGAAACTACGATATACTTCAACTTCCACTATGTGGGCCGACATCCTGACCAAGTCTCTTCCCAAAGATAAACATTAGACCTACATTCAAGCTCTTACCAATCCGCTTCTTTCGATGTGAAGCAAGGGGGCGACCAATCACATATTACTTCTTTCTCAGAAGCTTCATGGGAGGCGATTACAAAACTAGACATATTTACAACTCAAGTTAGGAATTACATTGTTTTTAGCTATGCAGCTGAAGGGGTCGTGTTAGACCAATCAGTTAGCTTAGAGTCTTAGACTCACACCGTTCTGTGTTTGAACAGTCACACCTTTTAGATATACCAAACGGTGTCTCTCTCCTTCATAAGAAGGCTTCTCTCTTGTAAACATATTATCATTAATATGACACACATCTTCAACTTCTTGTAGCTTTGCATTCCGCACAACAATTGTGTCTTGGGTATTTGAGAGGAAGATTGTTGTGATGGCAGAACTGGCATAAACTCCGTCTCATCAACAATCTCCATGAGTCCTCTACCATTGAGGAAGGCATGTGCTTGAAACTTTCAAAATTGTACTCCTTGCCATTATACTTTTCCAAATAACTCAGTTCTTTAAGGTCACTCGTATTTGACACAGCTCACAACAAAAAAATGGTGAAACTTCAAGAAATGCTGCAAACTTCAAGAAACAATCTACAGGAGTGCAATAGAAGTGGCGTGCCGTGGGCCCATAACCTTTTGGAAACAACACGGTTTAAGCAATCTTCAAACAGTCACTCAGCAATGAAACATTTTACACATTGATACAGAATTTAGTCACGGTCCCTATCTATACTCATTTCTTCCCCCGTTGATAACTCAAAACACACACACATGATGATGCACAAACCACTCACGCAAAGACACACTTTGTACAATATGTTTTATTACTTGTGAGTGAGTAACTCAGGCACTCATCTACATGATCAATCTTGATCAGCTTTCTGTAAGCTACATACACTTACACGGGTTTCTTTCAAACTCTCTAAATTGAACTTGTTGTTCATCTTAATGTACCTCCTCACTTTCGGTGATGTGAGTGAAGAAACTTCTGTCACTAATCAATCTGACTACTCTAACTAGTCATGTGACTGATCTTGAACTCAGTAACCAATGCAAAACACACTGACTCCAATACTGGGCACAGCCCGTCGGCTGAGCCTAGCGAACTGCGCCATTGATTTCCACAGGAACACCATCGGAGGCAAGAATGGCAGACTCTACGTGGTGACATCTTCGCGTGATGACGATCCCGCCAACCCTGCCTGCGGCACTCTGCGGTACGCCGTGACGCAAGCAGGGCCTCTGTGGATCATCTTCGCCAGGAGCATGAACATCTACCTGAAGAACGAGCTGATGATTACGAGCTTCAAGACCATCGACGGGCGTGGGGTGAACGTCCAAATTGTGGGAGGCGCGGGTCTGACATTGCAGTACGTGAACAACATCTTCATCCATGGAATCTCCATCCACGACCTCCGGCCCACGGGCCCTGTGCGGATCATGCATGAGCTCCACGTACCACGTGGGCGATCGAGGCAGGGAAGATGGCGACGCCATTCCCATCTACACGTCCAAGAATCTGTGGATCGATCACTGCTACCTTGCGAGGGCTGCCGATGGCTCACTCGATCGATGTGATCAGGGGCTCAACTTTGGTGACAATCTCAAACAACTACTTCACTGAACACGACAAGGTGAATTGGGACATGTCAATGTAGCAAATTGGAGTATTTGGTCTTCTTGTGGGCTTTGGGTTTGACTTGGAAATCGAAATGATTTGAATTACAGAATTAGTGATAAATTTCTGGTGATTGGAAGTCTGACAATGTGTGTATGTGTGTATGTGTGTGTGTGTTCAGGTGATGCTTCTGGGAGCTCATCCGAATGATCTTGTGGACAGGGGAATGCAAGTGACTGTTGCATTCAACACCTTCGGACCTGGGCTTGTGCAGAGACTTTCAAGGTGAGAATTCGGAATACTTTGAGTTGTTTGATAGAAGTCATTCCTTCAATTTAAATACGAATTCTGGGGATAAAAAGTTGGTGTATGCGTTGTTGAGAATTTATGGGATTTGGCTGGTGCAGAATGCGTTTCGGAAGCGTGCACGTGGTGAACAACGACTACTCGGCGGGCTGGAAAATCTACGCCATCGGAGGCAGCGAGGATCCCACCATTCTGTCGGAAGGCAACTTCTTCCACCCCGGCAGTGGGCCGAAGCAGGTGACAAAGCGCATCAACGACGGTGGCAATTCGTATGGAGGTCCCCGCACTTGGAAATGGAAATCCGTGGGCGACATGTTCTTGGCCGGATCCTACTTCACCTCGTCATCGGTGCAGTGGTCTACGCAAGCTTTCGCCAAGGCATACAGCTTCAGCGCCCGCCCAGCATCCATGGTGATGCACATGACAACTCAATCCGGCCCTCTGGCACATTGTCGACAAGGGGGTCGCTGCTGATCAAGTTACACCAACAATCCCCGGACACCAACATCAATGTGATATCTGCTGATTAATCTTGCCATAAATCACCAGTCGCAAGAACGGTGGAAACTATTTATTGATTGAGTAGGCAATCTATAAATGCTTCCTTGGAGGGTTTGGAGCTGTACATTCATGTCTGTGTTGAGGCCGTGCTATATCAGCAGCCCACACACGAGACTCTAAGAAATTTGTTTTGAAATACCAAATTGGTTTTGTTTTCATCAACTATTACTTCAAATAACAATTGTGTGGTAATTGGCTGCTCAATTGGGTGTCCTCATGCCATTCTCAATGTAGACTGAGGTTCTCATATTATACCCGAGTGTAACTTATTTTCCTGTTGACGTTTCAAAATTGACTTGGGAGTTTGGTACTTCTCATAGTCCACGAAACGACCATTGCACGTATATATCATTTCCTGAACCTCCACATCGATGCGCCTTCTGTTCCGAAGTCCAAGACTCACATAACTATGGCTCAACCACCTTTTCCACCGTAGCGTACTTGATTTGGACCTTTCGTCAATGATTATTGCCTGTCAATTTCCATAGAATCTCCGAACACTAAAGAATTTTTCCCACCGTAAAGTTCAGCACAAACAGAGACCAAGAGATCTCTGTTTCCAATCTGGCATAATCTAACACTGTCCATTGGTTCGATATAATCTATATATAGCTTCTTTATATTTGTTACATGTTTTACCTCTTCGGCATTTGTGGCATTCCCAAGAGGTTGCCAATTATAGTGCGAACTATCTTGAAGGCATCGCAAGCAAGTGTGACATATCGTTTATGATCCCCTATTCTCATAATCATCGGATCGTAATTACAGTGTGCAAGATGCCTAGAACTGTTGGACTGTGTTAGGGATTATGGCTTAGGGTTTAGGGTTCAGGTACACGATTTGGTACACCACATTTGCACACAACCAATCAGCCAAACGTGTCCCTCAGTTGGTTATCAGTTATGTATTGGAACACCTTCAAGCACAACTTCTGAACTGAGGTGAAGCTGGTGAGCTCAATCCCCCAATCGTATGCTTGAACTATTGCAGTGAAACTTGTCGAAACGCGTAAGGATTAGCATTGCAACAAGATTATTTGAGAAGGTGGATAACTTTCATACAAGTCTCTGTACTTCCCGTACCTGAAACATCGTTTCCTGTGCCCTTGTCGTTACAGCAGCCATAGCAATGAACGGGGAAAACCGGCTGCTTAGTATGGATGAACCAGTTGAGTTGAGAAATAACCGGTTGAAGTTCAAGACTTCAGGAAATTATCGATCATTTGAGGAATTTATGGAATATGCCTCAAATTAATAAGTAAATACTGAAAGATGTCGACATGTAACTGGTTGGACTTGGAAACACTAGGATATCAACCAATTATGTGTATTCAATTGAGAATCTTCACTACTTGGATAATTGAATTTGAGTTGGTATCTCCTCTTTAAACTCTTCCACCCCCTTCAAATATGCAACAAATAGAGGGTGGAGTTTCATTTTCTCATAAGGGAAACTATCAATATTTGACAATTTGACCAAATAGAAATCTTGGCTTCAACTTTTCTAATGGAGCGCCTTTTGTATTATAGCAAATTTAAAATGTTTTGATCATGGGAGGTCCCACAACTTCAAGAGTGATGTGTGGAACAGGGGTGAAACATATATTAGAGGGGCTACTCTCCTATAAATTTACATTGCCCTATTTAACACCTCTTGATATTAATGCGTGGTCTACAACATGTGCCCATGATCTAACCTTAGCAACTTATGTGAACTATCATTGGATGTGGACATGGTGTGGATCTTAGGACGAAATCCCATAAAGATGTGTTTAAAAGAGATTGGTCAAAATTTATTAAATATTCTAAATTTCCCTTCAAACACAAAGGAGGGGTAGGACCCTTAAAATCTAAATCAAAAAATCAAAAAAAAAATCATCAAAATTACCAAAAGTGGAGGGAGGGGGAACAAACCAAAA
This sequence comes from Polytrichum formosum, assembly GCA_964035585.1. Taxonomy (NCBI): domain Eukaryota; kingdom Viridiplantae; phylum Streptophyta; class Polytrichopsida; order Polytrichales; family Polytrichaceae; genus Polytrichum; species Polytrichum formosum. The sequence continues at coordinate 343,428 of OZ037937.1, forward strand.
ACAAACAAACAAACATGTAGTACCTTGCTGCATTTGATGCGGCGGAGTAGGTACCCACTACATGTTATTCTTCATAACTAAGGGAATAAACTCATGTGTAGAAAATCTATTGGTTTTGGACACAAGACATAACCCCACTAGCTTGAAATTGCGCACTGTCAACATTAACCCCTAAAGGACCAGGCGTCCAATTTTGGACGTTTTTGGTATTTTTGTGTAGGCCAAAAGTCAGAGATTTGCACCGATGTGAATGAAAACAATTGCAATGGATGTGCAATGGACAGAGAAATGCAGCCCATCAATTTTTTTTTCAAAAAACGATAATTTGGTGTTTGTAAATGTGATGTAAATGTTCAAAATGCACTATTTGGCACTATACAACTGCTCGAAACTGTTCATAGTATCCAATGAACTTGCACCATGGTGGAATCTTGGGCAGCCTTTATGTGGCCCCATTTTTTAATATGTAAAGGGTGCGATGTATAGGGGGAGGGGGGGCACATACATACGGGGGGGGTATATAATGACACTATAGCCATGAAAGAGGGTGGTATGGGGCAGTGGTGATTTTTCACAAGGTCCCTAACATGTCTAGGGACATGTTCATAAAAAAACCATTTCAAGTGGACGGGTTCTTAGAAAATGAACTGGTTTTGGGACGTGTCAAATTCACTTTGGATGGGTTCTAAAAATAACATTTAAAAAAAATTATTCCAAAAAAATAAATGGTACAAATATCAATTACATTATGTCATATATGACATGTGAATATAAGCATAATGCAATCAAACCACTAATACCCAATCAAAATATCAATCTTGAAGTGCTTGATTCACCTGCATACATTAATTCATCAACCACAAAATTTAGAACCTTTTTAACATAATGTCAAAGATTATAATTGAAGGTAAACTTAGTAATTGAATAAGAATTAGTATATATAAACATGTTCAAAATTTTAAAAACAAAGAGCTACATGTTCAAAAAGTTAGCGAATGTACCTTCTCCTCAGGGTTGCTCCACCCTCCAAGCTCCAAGCTCCACCTCCAACAAGTCAACTCCCTCATTCATACATTGGTGACAAGTGGTTTAAGAGGAAACAATCCTTGTCCAGTGTAACCCAACTCAACATGCAACTCTGATTGCAATGGGAGGAAATTATATTGAAGACTAAATTTTCATCCGAAGAAAGCAAACATTTGAAGTCTAGATCATTGGGACTATGAAGGACACAATCAAAATTATTCAGCACATACAAACATACATAGATATTGGTGAAAGAAGAAGTAGTTTAAAACGACACTAAAACAATCCCTGCTCAGTCTAAATCAAAACTGAATTCAAAAACTCAAATTGTACAAGCCCATAACACCTTTCATCTTGGACCTTCTGGAACAATGATCGCGGAGAACCGGCAGTTAGTTACAAATGAACCGGTTGAGTTTGAGAAAAAAACCTATTGAAGTTCAAGATTGCAGGAAATGTACTGATAATTCTAGAGGGATTTATAGAATATACCCAAATTTAAAGAAGGAAAACCGGAGGCTGTCAACCCTAAACTGGTTGGACTTGCAATCACTAGGATCTCAACCGATTATGTTGCCCAAAAATCTCCCTGATCACTGTTCTAACACAACCTCGAAACTTGGTTGAAGATACAGAGAGAATGTACAGAGAGAAGATACTGACAACCCAGAAGAAGAGCTTGAATACCTGCTGGAGGGGGAAGTGCCGAGCTCGAACACTGCTGGAGGGGGAACCTGGGCCTCAGAGAATCAGAACTTTCTCTGAACTATGCGGACGAAATGGGGCAGGTGGCGGCTAAAATAGATAAAGCCAAAACACTGACAAAATTGAAGGAAGATACTATTGTTTCCAAGTGCAACCAATCACATGCCGACATCTTTCAGTTTATCTTTATCAATTTGTTTTTTTCTTTAACCTTTTCATGGACGGGTTGGTTTAGAAATTACCGGTTTTGGGACGGGTTGTTTTTTCTTTAACCTTTCCTTGGACAGGTTGGTTTTGAAATTACCGGTTTTGGGACGGGTTGCAAATTTTTTTGCCTTTCAATTCGAGGTTTTTGGACGTGGATGGGTAAAAACTTTGTGAAAAATCAGCCTTGGTATGGGGCATGCAATATTGAGAATGGAATATATAAATGGTTGTGGGCCACGGCACGAAAGGGTGGGATAAGAATCTCCATTGTCCACACCCTTTTTCCTTGTGTGCTCGCCATCCACAACTTCCTAAGTAGCTTAAATTACATTTAAACTCAAGAATGACATCATAAATTTGCAAAAACATTATGCATACCCTTATTGGTTTTTGCTGCATACATCCACCGTACGGATTTCAGTGCAGTTTTATACATGTATATTATTTAAACAATGGCAATATTTTCATGATTTTGTAGTTGTATATAAAGCAAGGCCCATATAGCCAACAAATTACATTGAAATGACGGTTTGTCAGCACTAATAGTTGCCCAATTCCGCGACTTTCAGTGTCGTTGCAAAATGTTGCCTAAAAATATATATATAATAATGGCAAGACATGTTCAAAGTGGTCGGGCAATGTTCGGGCAACTCAAGAATACCATCGAACCATCGAAAGACATATAAATCTTAATGGACGAAATTTACATAAAGGGATGGATATTTTTCCCTATCGTACTTGATAAAGATAACAACCATTCCATAAGGTTGGAAACCATCAAATGTTTGCCACGCTCTATGCACCATCCCATACATGACAGTGCCTCGAATTTCCTTCAGATGTGTCCAAATCATGCTTGGTCCTTTAGGGGTTAAATTACTACCTTCCAATGCATAATATTCATGGGGAGGACTTACATTGATGTGTACAATTTCCATTAGTTCATGTGGACACAAGAGATATTCCCGGTAGTTTCTTACCTACATCTTTCAAGATCTCCAGCATCCCAATGCATATCCAAGGTCCTACTGTATAATATTACCAAGAACTGCCATCGTATCTCATATCCAGTCTAATCCCCAAGTACAGTCAGGACTCTATAAGTGTTACCTATAAGCGTTATAATTTCATATATGTTAAGAAAATTTTACTCCCCTACAAAAACACAATCGGTAAGACTAGTGAGTGTTATGTGTTAAGTGTTATAACATGCTCTACTCCCTTCTTTGTTAATTGCACCTCTATAAGTGTTAATTTTGGGAAAATCAAGGTAATAATATATGAGAGCATACATTTTAAACATGCTACTCTACTTCATCAACTGACGTTGTTGTCATCTGATAGTGAGGTGGGTGACATGATGAATGCTCATGAATACCTCAATTATGAGATGGAGTTTGATTTAAACAACCCCTATGAACCTACCGATGAGGAGTTTTTGGATATGTATTCCTCGGAACATCAAGAAATTGATGTTGATGAGGTTATGGTTGATGTGGTAGAAGAAGTTGTAGGATTGAGTGTTGCTGAGCGTTCTCTAGAGACTTTGAAGAAATACTTTGAACAAAGACCAAATGATGCCCTATCACACATCAGGAGCATTCAAGGACTCCATAAGGAAGTTTCATCTCATCATTTGGAAGCTTCTCGTCATACTACTATAGACTCTTTCTTTCGATTAGTTTAGTTGGAAGAATCTTGTCAAGTTACTACTATATAGATTATTTCTTTCAATTAGTTTAGTTGAATTATGTATTATCATTTGTACTTTCATTTTTTATTTTTATAAAACGTTATGTTCTTCATTTTCAAAAAAATGAAGCGTTATTTCTATAAATGTTATTAATCATCGGTATGAATTCTATAAGTGTTACTTGTTATATAATTCTATATATGTTATTTTTTTGCTACTCCCGACCTGTAACATTTATAGAGTCATGACTGTATGTAGATATTGACTTCAACCAGTGATCGGGGAGATTTTTGGGCATAATCAGTTGAGATCCTAGTGTTTGCAAGTCCAACCGGTTACATGTTGACATCCTCCGGTTTTCCTTTATTAACTTGGGGTATATTCTATACATTCCTCTAAAATGATAGGTAATTCTCCTACAGTCTTGAACTTCAACCGGTTATTTCTCAAACTCAACTGGTTCATTTGTAACTAACTGCCAGTTCTCCCCAATCATTGACTTCAACTTGTGATAAACATAACAGATTAAGATTCAAGACAAAAGGGGTCTTTTAGACCTGCCACAAAGTTTGTGGATTATCTTAGTGGACTTCAAGACCTCTATTACCGAGTTCTTAGGACTATCTCAAATTAGGGTCCACTAACATCTTTGGATCGCCCATAACTTTTTTAATAATGATGTTTAAAAGTATTTTGGAAGTGTCCATTTAACATAGGATTTTGAGGATACACCAAGGCGTACTAAGCAACTATTCTATAACATGATATGAAACAATATCCCGGTTGGGGGAGGATGTCTTCATAGATTTATAATTAAATTTGAGACAGAAGGCCGACAGGCTAGCGCCAAAGCACAGGAGGCAGTTGACCACCTGGCAAGTTTTCCGTCAGATAGAGAGGAGATTTCACAGCCGGGATTCGAACCGCCAACCTCTTCCTTGAGATTTGGGTATCCCTCCACCATCATCCGGTAGTTTAGGGTCATCTCGGACCTACTTCATAGATTTATAGAGGAGAGAATTTCATCAATGTGGGAAAAAACAAATGTAACTTTGAAAACTACACTAAATATGATATTTAGTGTCACCAATTCTAATTGTCCAGCTCAATACTAATTGTAAACCGCGGTGTAGTGTCACCAACACTAAATGTTAACCCAACATTATTTGTCATTCCTTGTAAATTTTTGGGATGATTATAGATTTACAATGTTGCAAGTACAGTCACTCACCAAAGTGAGTTTTCATCCACATTTCAATCATCCATGGCAATATTTCATCACAAGTTGCTGACTGGAGAAGGTAGGGTTTTAGCCAATGGATGAACTCATCCACCATCCGTGACAATATTTGTTCACTCATTCATAAGAAGTATCATCCGAAAAGTTACCATAGTGACATAAAATACCATATTTAGCGTACTCGATATGCGTTTGATATAAAATCTACCTGGTAAGGCCTAGGTGAAGGTGGATGTCCTAGTGGGGTTTGGCACAATAACCCCCTAGAGACTTTGGTTTTGAAAGCTTGTAGAAGAGAGAATTTCATTAATTTCCAAGTTGAAGTTTTAATGGATTTTTGTAGGATTGAATTGAACTGAAATGAAAATGATTTTAAAGTCCGGGAAGCTGAAAAGGCTAATGGGACTGAAAGCACATAGGACGGTTTCAAACTAGCTAATTCTCTAGAGCAGCGGAGTGCAGTAGCCTCCGTGAGATAGAGGCTAATGTCAACTTGATGGTTTATTGAAAGAAAGACTTGAGGCTCCCCGGAACTACGTTTTGACATAGTGATGGAAATTTATCTATAATGGAGTTATATAAGGGACATTCCAACACGAAATGTGGCTCATTTCAACTGTAATATAGGAGCAAAAGTTGCATAGTCTAGTATCTTTAGAGATAGGGATAGTGATCCATCGTCCAATTTCAATGGCAAGTCTATGGTTTGAGGTGTGGTAGGCAACAATGATCTTGCGTTGTGGTGCATTCAAAGGTTGCTTCAAGTACAATTCACATTTGTATTTGAGAAAATCCTTGAGGTGGAGGTAATTTAGTTTCTTCCTTGAGAGATGGAAAGAGTTCCACTCTTTAGCAAGAAAAGCCTTCTTGAAACCATCATGTGGTTTTTTTTTATGTGGTTGGGTTGTCATGGGCTTCCCTAGTGAGATAGACCCCATGATGTCTTCCACATGGTTGTCGATTTGTGTCAGGTTTTAAATCCTTGTTCGGCCAAGTGTCGGGAGAGTAAGACTGCCTTATTGACTAAGCAAGAAGGAGATGGGTGGGCAAGCCATTGTTGAAAGCCCATAGTAAGCTTGAGAGTGTATAATTATGGGTTGTTCTCCAAATTTAGCTAGCAATATGTGATAAGTAGTCGAAGAACACACTTTGATGTGAGACATCATATGCATCTTCATGCCCTTCTCGAAAAACTTCCAATGAGAGTTTTTCAATTGCTTCCCCAGTTTTTGGTGCCATATGTGAAAGTAGGAAGCACGAAAGCCTTGAATTGATGGGCTTTGAGTTCCCAACATGTGACTCCAACTACTACTTCTATTCTTAAGGCTTTTCATACATGCGATTCTTTGCCTTTTTCTAGATGGCTCAAAGTAACCATGTGAATAAAAATCAATCCCAAGTTTTTAGTTATCATGGATGAACTCAATTTGGTCCTTATCTAGGTAGAATGCCTCTTGGTTTAATTTCCTTTTGTTGCGGCCAAATAATTTCAGATTAATTGACTTCAAGGCTAAAAGAAGTGCAAAATTCATATAGTTTGTTCAAAAGTCTTTGTAGGCCTACTCCTGATTTAAAGAGTAGAACAACATTGTCAACACAAAGGAGAATGGAAATCATAAACATGGAAATCCCCATTGATCTCATCCAAATACGTTTTGAGTTTGTCAATGTACAAGCCGAATGGTGTGGGGGAGAGAGGATATTTTTGTTTAACACTGGACATCACTTCACCACGTGTGTTGCTATTTATTCGAACTTTTGTGTAGGTTGCAGTGTACATGGCTTTTTCAACCTGTTATAAATGAGGTGGTACACCTAATCGTTGGAGGCATTCCCAAAGCTTGTCACGTGGGACTTTGTCAAAAACGTTTTTGAAATCAACAAAATAAGAATAGAAACATCGACTTGCAAATATTTCTTGTTCAACTAAAGTACATAATGTAAGGACGTGGTCCAAAGTAGATCTACCTTCCTTGAAACTTGCTTTTCCTCTCGCTTTGACCCCTTTCAATTTTACCTATCAACCAATTATTTTTCTTAAAACAAAGTTAAAAAGATTGCCAAAGATTGTTCCTAGCATTATGGTCGTATACTTCCCCGGGAAGCATCTTTCATTAGATTTGACGATCATTTGAATGATGTTGATAGTCCATGAAGCTAGGAAACCATCTTTAGCTACTGAATTAGATAGCTTTGTGATTGGTTCACGTAGATCATTTGCAACCTACTTTAGAAGCTCAGGTTTTAACCCATGGATACCCCCGGCATTGTGATTTGCTAGGTCTCTTAATACGGGCCCATATTTTCCCTTATGTAAAAACATTATGAAGCTAAATGTTAGGAACAAAATGATCATTGAGACTTTGTCCTGAGGTGTATAGTTTTGTGCAATAAACTACTGGTTCTTGTGGCGTAAATGGGAGGGTCAAATCATCTTTTTCTTCAAAGCTCTTCCAAAATAAAATTGGGTCACTTTTGAGTAAAAGTTGTAGATCCTTTTGTTTGCACTTTAGGTAAGAGTGTTTCTTATGCTGGATCATCATGCGGTACATTTCAAAAGCCATTTTGGAAGTATTGTCCGAGTGACTAAAGTTTAACACGATATGCAAGTTACGTTGGGCTTCGTAGCCACACCTTATGAGCACAAAACTAAGGAGTGTGGCCAAGCTAGGACCGGCAAAAGGTGAGGCCACGAAGCTCAAGCTCACCATGGCCGTTAAGAAGCGGAGCTTGGAGTAGAGGGAGGAGATGATGAGGGCTTCGAGAGGAGGGGAACGTGCCCAACCCAAGACCCCCCTACCCAAGACCCCTTGCCCAAGACCCCCTGCGAAGACCCCTTGCCAAAGACTTTCCATGAAGAACCAGTCGAGACCTCGAACAAGAAATCCCGTTTCAATACCCAGTCTTTAGAAGTCTATTAAGACTTTAAAAGTAGTTGGGAAAAACTACTTAACCGTTAGATGTCAATGGAAGAAAAAATTATATATATTTTTGATTCAAATGCTCAAATAATAGATACGCCGATGCTTTAAATAAGTTGGATTACATATATTCTTATAATTAGAAAAATCCAACAATCAATGAATCCATGAGGTTATTTTGAGATTTCATATACTATATAAAGGGGGAACTTAGAGGCCCTATTGCACTTCATTCGGCCCCAAACAATTTGAATGAAGTGTCACCAAGGTCTCGATATAGATGGGAAACACTTGGGACTTGAAGATTAGAATTGGACACCTAAAAATGACATTTGGACCTTGGCACATGGACACTCAAAATTTCACTTAGACATCCGAAAGCTAGAGTTTTGAGTCTTCCTCTTAGAAATTACTTAGGACACAAAGGCTCACTTAAGAAATAATCGAGTAAATAAGAGACTTGTAAATTCTTTGAGATGAATGGAAAATCATTTCCTTTGGATACATAAGATAGGTACTTAGAAATTTGTAGAGCTTGGAACACTTGAATTAGGAGAAATTCATTGAAGGCTTAAAGATTCATGGATCTTGAGCAATTGAGCTACGAATGGAAGAACGGTAAAACTTCGAAGTTCACAAAATTACTTAGAAAAAATTAAGAATGGATGCTTGAGGGTGAGGATTACTCGGGGCTCTACAATTGAAGATTGCAATAAATTTACTTAATAGGCAACTCAATTACTTGGACATTCAAAATTCTAAATCCTAAACTTGAGGGCCTAACGTACAAGTTTACCTAGATCAATTAGAAACTTAGTTGCTCAACATACACAATTAGAAAATATATTTGATACACAAATCACTGATGGCTTGAGCACTTGATCGAATTAAGAGGGAGGTACTCAAGCAAGTAAAGATAAACACCCTAAGATTAAGGTCAACAATTGGATGAAGCCAAGGCACGGGGAGGTCACTCCATTGTCAAGTTGAAAATCATGTGCAAACAAAGTTTGCTACCCCTATATTATATGCCATAGATAATTTTAAAAATTATGATATTTTTTCTACATATACATAACCATTGATAATATCTTTTGTATATATTTTTTGAAATTTGTAGTCATCTTCATTTTTGTAGTAATTGTTTTAGTTCAATTTTGCGTCATTCTAGTTAGAAACAATATGTTTTAAAAAACAAAATCATCAAATTTGGCTATCATTTTTTTACCATGTAATAGATATTGTGTATATCTACTCATGAAAAAAAATTGATAAAATTTTGACCCATTTTGGTGATGCAACTTAGAAAAAGTAGATATTTTTTGTATGCACGTGGTTTTCAACTTTACAATGGAGTGACCTCCCCGTGAGCCAAGGTGTGAAGTGACCTGCTCAGGTCATTTACTCAAGTAAACGTAGGTTTACAACACCATCAAGCGTACCCGGGGAGAATCACAAGGAGCCAATCAAAAAGACGGAGGCTATCATACAACAAGGAATTCTAAGGTGGAAAGAACATCATGACAAATCACCAAGAAGGCTAAATCTCCCGTCTAGTCATCATAATTAAGAGGGCAATTCTGCATTTGACGAGTCGTGAAACATAACACAAGGTAGCAAGGCTCTATCATATATATTTGGGAGCCTATTCATCATGGTTTGTTTGCCCTATTATAAAGACATGATTGTTGTCATTATTATGCTCAATATTATCTTCCTCTTGCACACCAAAATGCGTAACGTTCACGTCGAGTGCTCCAACATGCTACACTGAAACTTAGAATTTCACTTCAAGAAGGTCTATAATTCCAATGAAGGGATTTAGGGTCCCTCCAAGTACAATCAAACCACTTGTGAGAAATCTTAGATCAAATGTACTAAAGATTAAATAGGAAGAATTTTGTGTTGGACCCTATAGATTTACGTGAAGATAATATACTTGAAATTTGTATCCTAGGGGAAGGATGATCACTAGGTGCAAGATTCTTTCACCTAAACTAAAAGACACTAGAGCTTGACATTATGATTTATGGGAACATAACATTATACAACTTGAGCACGTGACTCCCTAAGGATTTTGAGTGAGGTATCTAAGGATAAGTCTTGTAGCACATTAAGGTTTCACAAATTAAGTTGTAAGATAGATAGATAGATAGATAGGTGACCTTGGAATATTCAAAAGGATTTCAAGGCATACTTAGGAGATGTTGTCACTCAAACAAATATCAGAGAACCAAGGCATCAAAAGGATAACCTAATCATTGAATGATAAGACTTGTGTTCACTGATCAGTAGCATGTTACACTGTCTAAGGCCGAGGAAACCTTAGGACCTAAAAAAATACAACCTCAAAAAGCCTTTTGGCAATCGTTATCAAACCATGTGGTGGATGGTCTACCACGTTGTTTGCGACCTAGTTCTTTTTAAAGAAGATGGGTTGAATTGCGCGTAGTTCAAATGTAACTAGGCTTGAGCGTGGTTGTTTAATGAGGTGTAGGTTGCGCCTTGCACATAAGTGAGTTCATGTTTGATATTTAGAACGTATTGGCTTGTTTTCTTAGGATTGGGTGGAAAAATATGACCTTGACTAGACGGGACTAGAAGCCTTGATTCTACACTATTACCTATTTTGAAGAAGAGAAGGCAATGGTATGAATCGGGTTATTTATTACTTATTGAGAAATCGGAGATAAAATTGCAAAGGGAGTTGGGATCACCTATGATGTAGTCAACTACACTAGCCCCACCTATACTAGAGAAACTACACTAAATATGATAGGTAGTGTCATATGGTAACTTTTTGGATGACACTTGTTATGAATAAGTGAACAAGTATTGTCATGGATGGTGGATAAGTTCATCCATTGGCTAAAAACCTACCTCTCTTGTCCGCAGCTTGTGATGGAATATTGTCATGGATGATTGAATTTTGGATGAAAATTACTTGGTAAGTAACTGTAATTGCAACATTATAAATCTATAATCATCCAAAAAATTTACAAGGAATGACAAATAATGTTGGGTTAACATTTGATATTGGTGACACTACATTGCGGTTTACAATTAGTATTGAGCAAGACAATCAAAATTAGACTAAATATCATATTTAGTGTAGTGAAATTTTGACATCGCTTATCTACCCCATTAAGAATCATAAAGCCGGTGACGGACAAATTTTTTATTAGAATTCAATAGAATGCATTATATTGACCAATGTCTTCGGACTCTCTCAATGAGGGTGGTCTAGGAACCTCTAGGAGGTTGATGCCATTGTCGCCAAGATGGAGGTCTTGTCCTTGGTAAGAACTAGTTTGATGATTAAAACCACATACTAGAAAAACCTCCCCTAAAGACTTATAATAAACAAATTCGGTGAAAAGAAGAGTGTAAGGGTTTGTATTTGTAGATTTGCAGCTTTTGGTGCCTAAGGGTGGAACCTACCTACCTACCTATATATATATATATATATGTGGAGAGACATATCTCATTATGGATCCTAATCCAAATATGTGTGTCCATGTGAGAAGGGAGATGTGAGACCCATGTGCAGATAGACGTCCTAATAAATACAACAATACCCTCATGTCCGCAAGTAGTGATGCTTGAATGTATGTTGGTAGATCCATTTCATGCAGTGGAAAGATGACTATAACCGAGAATTTTTGCTATACCTATTTCATCTTTCTCCCAAGTTTCAGCTAAGAATATTAGATCTATAGTTGGAAAAATACTTGCTATTAGAATATTGTCGTGCATAGAAAAACCTCTACAAGTCCAAGAAACACATAAAATGAGGCACAAATTGTGAGGTTGAGGTTTGTCCCTTGGTACTGCTTCAAATAATATGGCTTGTGTGTCATGTTGCCTAACTGGTTTTTTGACCCATCCTCAAGTATTGCAATTTCTCCACATATCATCTTGGTTATTGTCCGCAACTTCCGGAGCTATTTCAACTTATCCCATTTTTTTGGCTAATTTCTATTGAGTTGGTGTTCTATCCTCATCAAGTATGGTTTGTGTACCCGTGAGTTTCTTGTGGTCTCTCAAGTAGTTTATTTTTGTCTCCCATTTGATGCATTTGAAAATAATCGGGTGGAGTCTAGCTAGATTGAATTTTTTGACCATCCAGGCTTCTAAAATATGTGATGCCCCCTCCAAACGCGTGTTGTAAGAATCCTTGGGTGAGTTGGAGACTGTCCTCGTGCTCACTTTCTTCCACGATTTCGAGATCTCAACATGCCCTTGAAATGTTTTCATGCGCAACCTCGCCCCAAACCCTATAACTCCCTATAAGGGTTGAGGGTTAGGCCCTTATTACACTCGTAGCTGAGAAGGTCTAACATGAGCACTCTCATGTCAGTTTGCTCATGAAATAGCAACCCCCGTAGGCCCTCCCGATGAAATGAAATAGAATTGATTTTAGAGCCTAGGAAGCCAAAAGGTCGCAACATCCTCAACCCCAACACGCTAATTTCCTTCAATTAGGACATGAATACATGACATATTAAGCTTAATATGGTTGACTTCTTGGCAACCACAATGGGAGAGAATTAATCTGCGACATGGACATAAGCCTTGTGTTCTATAAAAGGAATCTAAATTCTCTTCACCAAGAGAAAATTTGATTTGGTCGGGTCCCTACAATGCTGGCTGATGTCATCGCATGTGTCCTCGCACTAGATCCGCATGGTGTTATTTGTCCGATAGCACTACATTGATGTGTTGAATTAGGTTGCCTTCACAAATAGGTTGCCTCTTTACCCATGCAAATTGTCAAAATCAGATTACAAAACAATATAACTTTGTTTAATCATCTCTATGGAAACTACAGTAAAAACCTAATTTATGTTATATTTTGTTACCATGGTGATAAATATTCAAAATAGTGTGGAATGTTGATTTATCAATGTGGGGCAACCTAATTGCACATATTGGTTTACATGGAAATGATGTGGTTCCATTGTCACACGAGAATGTGAACAATGAATTTCAGCTTTTATGAGCATTTCAAAATTTTAATGCATCACCTGCAACCTTAGATAGGTTGTAACTATCACAAAATGAATAAATTGGTCACAAAGGTTAGTTAACTAAATAGGTCAAATACTGTGGGCCACGATGATTTTCTAGACCCCATGTTAATATCATAATGAAAATTAATGTGGGCCACATCAATTTTCAACATGCTCTAAATTTTAGTAGAAAATTGACGTGGACCAAATTAATTGTTTTTCTAGAAAAATAAGTTGGGTGTTATTTTACATTTTGTGTTGCTTTTGTCCTAGAAATAATATTCAATGTATAGTTGGTAGGAAGTCTTCACGAAGACTTCCGATCAATACATCGATTATTAGTTTTAGGACAAAGTAGCACAAAATGAAATAATCACCCACATTAGTTTTCTAAGAAAACAACTAATGTGGCCCATGCTAATTTCTCACTAGAAATTTAGTGTGGGTTAAATATTAATGTAACCCACAATTATTCTCACAATGATTAATGTAGCCCACAATCACAGGACTATTTAGTGTAGTTTGTCATGTGACATCAATGGATATCCCCGCTTCAATCTTCAAACAAATGGGTTGTGAGGAGGGCCCTTTAGCTTTCGTTGTATATTCCTCCCGTCTCCTCCCTAGATATGATATTCTAGATCTACAATTACCTTTAAATGGTAAATCTAATTTATATAGTTCATATATAGGCCTTATAATATATAGACTTGCCTTATAGTATTGGCCTTTCTATAAAGCAAGTCATTATGACATGGAGTGAGATATAATATTATTGTAGGGTGTTGTTTGGTTCCATAACATTACTCAGTTCCGCGGGCCCTTAGAATATAACAATTGGATGCGGAGAGTTTAGTCTGAATCTAAGTCTCTTTGCGTAGCTTCCAGAGCTCGGACAACTGCCAAAATAATTATAGTTAACTAGATTTTTCTCAATACATTTTAAGGAACAACTATAGTTAACTAGAAAAATTTTGAAACTGATTTGAAAAACAACTATAGTTAACTAAAAAATTTAGACAACTATAACTTGAGAGTCCCAAAATCTATAAGGAGCCAGCCGGCAAGTTCTTTCATTTATCTCAAAAAATGAAATGAAATATATTACAATAACTTTTTTAAGAGACCTTATGTAAGAATCAAATGCTTGTCACCCATGCTGGCCCATCCCAAGAAGGTATAGCACCCACTGTCCTTGCGGCAGTTGAACCCATTATACTTTAAGTTACTTATGGATAATGAGGTCGTGCTCATTGGGTGTTGATTGAGTCTGAGTCACAAATGGAAACAAGTCCCAAATTTTTAATTTTTAAATAAACGAAAAGGAAAAAGATATAGATGCTCTAAATTGTCTTGGTACTACACTGTAGGTTGCGCTCAACTTTAGTTAACTAGATATAACTATAGTTACAAAAGGCAACTACTGTAGTTAACTAATAATTGAATTAGTTGGTTAGTTGTCCAAGGTCTGGTAGCTTTCGAAGCATCTGATTGTTATATTCTGAGGCCCATGGAGCAAGAGCTACACGCTGAGTAATAATGTTATGTCAACTATAACATTACTCAGTTCCTATGAGGGGCTGATCACACCGGCCAGTTCTGACACCATCCGTCGGCATCTCCGGCTATAATAGTGTGAAAAGTGGTGGGCCAACATCTATTTCTCAACATAATCCCTAGCAATTTCACGGCCGGAACCGGATGGAAAGTTTGGTGTGATCGGGGCATGAGCCGCTCTGTGGGTGTGAGCATCCAGCGAGAATCTAGCAAGCATTATACCCCTCCTATGCCGGGCTTCCCCAACGTTCAAGGTTCGTTCAGCCTGTAATCTATGGCTAGGGCGAACCGACCCATACATTGGTACCTTACCGGATGTCTAGTGATGTCACATTCGAATGAATCGGCCCTCAACCTCATAGGGGGTCTTCTTGTATTGGAGCCACTTCATCCACGATATGTAGGATGGTTGATTTTAAGTGAGTGCCACGAATCCCCAGCCGTTCGCCCTCCCCGGTAAGGTACCGATATACGGGTTGGTTCGCCCCAGCCGTAATCTATTCAATGAGTCAGAAAGAGAACCGGCAGCTGCAGAAATCATGGTACCGGGGGTACCGGGGATCCGCCGGTTTGCGCCAGCCTGATGGACCTCCGGAATGCAAGAAAACCTTTAATGCTGACGATCAATCCCAACATTGCACAGCCGAAATGGCTCAGAATCCGAAATGCCACACCAATTACAAAAAATGCAATCCTACTTCCTGCATCAGAAACTTGGGGACCTGGCCACCTCCAGTAAGGCATTGATCGAGCGCCAACAATGGAGCATGTAAGCTTAGAAATCTTAAAAACTGACTTCATTCGAGGAAGACAGAAACTCCAAATGCAAGTTGTTTCTTAATCTGAAGGACAGTCTGAGACCCATGTTGTGAATGCCAAAGAGAAAGGTGAGTAAGTTCATCTGCACCCCTAACAGAAGCTCCCCATATCAATTTCGACAAATCCTCTTCAATTGTGAACTGCAGGAGTTCAAAGATCAGGTTGCATTGCAATTAAAAAAACCAAACATTCAACAGAAGAGAGCACCCTAGGACACAAGATTTGAGGGAGAAAGAAGGCAACCACCTGCGATCTGTAGAGATAGGGTATTTAGGGGCCTCGGATGAAATTCTATTCGCAATTTGACCAATAAAAATGGTTGCCCAACGCGAAATTTTTGTCAGCCATTTTTAGGGATACGTCACGTGGCGATTTGCTACCAAGAAATAAATATTTTGTGTCGAACCAGATAGCACCCTAGGGTAGTGATTTATGTAATACATGTTGGTTGATGTGTGGAGAAACGCATCCTAGGCTGTCATTAAGGTATGTGAGTGTTATGTGTTTCCTTTTTCATGTTCTCCAACTTTTACCGATTCAATGTACACAACAAAATGCGCGTTGCATTAGCGAATATGCAATTTTTCATTTGCAAAAATCAGACCTCCCCTAATTTAGTTATGGTTATTGGAAGTGCATGTTTGTTGATTCCTTAACTGGATACAAAAGTCCTCCAATTGTGTTCATTATTGAGTGTAGATTAGTTATTAATATTTGAAGACATAGTTCAATCTCTTTTAAACATGTGTCTTTATGATGTTTGCTCTTTGATACTCACGGAACCACATACCAATCAAATGTAGGGGTCCAATTAAGAAAAGTAGCCACTTAAGACCCATCTACCTTCCACTGGGCAGGCATCCTGGATGTTTCGTATAAGCATCTGCATAGCTTATGAAAAGAGGATACATCCTCTCATATGCAGAGATGATACGGGATAATGTTGAGTTTCACCTACGAATTGTAGATAGTTGCGTCATGGGGGGAGCTCGTTAAATTGATCTGTTCAATGCCACTTTTGTGCTGATACAATGATACGTACTTCTTGTTGCTTGCTTAGATCACAAAATTCTTGCATGCAACCTCTGAATTTCGTGTAGCATCTTGAAATTTACATAGCTTTTGGTTACAAGATGCTCCTGATGGAGCTGCTTTACAAATTTCAAGGTTTTATGCAATCGGTGGGCACTGCATTTAACCTTGGGAGTTCTATATAAGTATTATCAAAGCTTAATATCACTGTGATGATGTCTCTCTAGAGGATTAAACCTATTGCTTACATCTACGTTTAAGTCATATAGGCACAGAGAGTTGCTTCACATTACTATACATGTGAAGTTACTAAGAAATGTATACTTCAATCAAAGAATACACAAGTCATTACACTGTGAACAACAAACCATGCATGTACACTGATTCCTTGCTGTGCTCAGCTATGGATAGTAACAAAGTGTCACAAGGCTGTAATTGAATTCCGCTGTCAAATGAATCCCGGCATTAAAATGTTTGAACTTGCAGCTCCCAAATTAATATTGCGGAAGATCCAGGACGGCTCATTCGTGACGGTGTTGTTCTTCTGCAACTGTACCGTGTGCTCGAGATGTGAAATTTGCTAACCCATCGCATAAGGCCTGAATTGTACGTGTCGATTATAGAAAACACCAGTCTGTTGTAATTTGTTGGCTTGCAAGTCATCCAAGTCACTTCATGTCAAGCAGATCTTCAGCTTCATATCCGCAGCCACAAATTTATTGAGAATGAAGGCAATGCTGAGATTCTGTAGACGAATTTGAGGTTCCACCGTGGCCAATTTACAGCTGCCTTTTCAATTACGACTCCAAGAAATCAATTGACTGACCTCACAGCACATTGGTCTCGATCCACTTGTAGGGCACAGTCCTGCTTGCACTTTCTACAGGGGATCTCACAAAATGCAACTATTTAAGCAAGTCTGGAACACTTGACGTTAATCGCAGGTTGACATGTAGCTAGATTTTTATTTTATCGTGTCACCACTTTGAAATAGGAGCTACAAATGGCCGGTGTACATCGTTCTCCCTCAAGGCCAAGGAGCCCGCCACAACAGCGCGACCATCGCCATGATCATTGTCACCATTGGATATCAATAGAAACCTCAACACTATTGCAAGCATCTCCTTCAAACCTGCCATTGCCTTACAAATAAACTCCTCTAACTCTCCTCCTCAAATTCCCAAAACCGATTCTAGACTAGATATTTCTGCACCTGATATCAAAGCAGAACAAATTCAAGCAAACAGCAACTGACAATCAAAGTCTACTAGTTAACACTGTGACAGCCAAGGGTGAGTTGCTTGACAAGCTCTTGATGGAGAGAGCGGAGTCGAGGGTAGACGGAAATCAATGTAGCAACTATAACTACAATCAACTTATAACTACAATCGTGAGTATAAATGCCTCTTGCGGGAGGGAGAAATTGTTCTCTTGCGCACCAAGCAAGCCGCGTAACTGCGCGACCATGGGAATACAGGGAGATTACAGTTATGGAGTCAACGGTGGACTTTGTGACGCCGAGTGACTTGGAATCTGGTTTTGGTATTCTCATGCTGTCATCAGAGCCTATAAGGGCCAAGTTCCATGTGCCGGTCCCGGTCTGTTTTTTAAATGGGTGAGAAACGGGTGACATCATCCAAAAAATGGGTGATGTCACCCGTTTTTTGGAAGGGTGCAGTACTCCTATATGGGGTGCCGGTTTATTGGGATTTCCTACTTTCTAACTAAATTTGGTGAATGATAAGACATGACACTTTATGAAGGTGACCGGCAATGGAGGTCATCTTCATTTAACTTTTCATATTTGATTTGCACATCAATTTCCATACATTTATTAAATGAATTCCAAATTATGTGTTGTTGATATGCGTAGGTTGGTACTACTGTCATTTATGGAAATATGTAAATATTTATATATATTATTATTTTAGTTTAATCGTCATTCTACATTGTTTATGAGTTGTTTTTTATACATTTTTTTTATTGAACCTGACACGTAACATGGGCCAAACATTGATGAATTTAAAATCATAATTAATCAAAGAATGTCGACCATTTTCATTAATGTTGATTACATTTTAAATTTCAAGTTACACTAATATTTTTTAATTAAATACAAGAGTATGGACTATATCCAAGTGCCCCCGGTTTTGGTAAGTAAACTTTAAATGGCCTACTCATTGCCGGATTGTTGTCCGGATAATTAGAGTGAGGCGAGTGGCTGTCAACATTGCATGTACTGATACATAGAGATTTTTTAAGTTTATACCCCTAATTGATAATTTAATTATCAATATAACTACTACATAAAATGAAGTAATTATGTGTTTATTTTAATAAAATTTAAATGTAACACCTAATTGATACCAAAATAATATTTTAAATATGTATATTATATAAATATTTTTTATTTTTATTTTTTATTTTTAAGATCTAGTTTCTAAAAAAATTCAAAAAAATGTGAAAAAAGTGCAGATTCCAGCGAACAACGTAGAATTGCGGTCGCACATTCTCTTGCCGTATAAATATTATTGCATATTCGCGTAGAAGACTTCATTAGCTATCCATGGACACCAAGAACTCATTTTTTGAAGTTCATATGAATTTCTGAGAGCCAAAAAACCGAGACTATGTCGAAAAAATTTCAAAACAAAAGGGAAAAAGTGCAGATTCCAGCGAACAGCGTAGAATTGTGGTCGCACATTCTCCTGCAGTACAAATTTTATTCCATTTTTGCGTAGAAGACTTCATTAGCTATCCATGGACACCAAGAACTCATTTTTTGGAGTTCATATGAATTTCTGAGAGCCAAAAAACCGAGACTATGTCGAAAAAATTCCAAATATCTAATTTTTCAAAGTATGATTTTTTAAATCCATATGTCCATGTAAAGATATTACAATATGAAAATACATTGTCTCATATTTTGATATATCAATATATGTGATATTTACAAGTTTAAAAACAATGGATATTGATGAATGTTACATAAATTCAAAACCGAAACCCTAAAAAAATCTTTTATTCAATTGTTCACAAATTATTCATATATTTGAATAGTAACTAAATGATTATTCAGGCATACTAATAAACTCAAGAGTGTAACAATAAGAACTAATATTACATCACACATGCAAAATCTCATTCAAGTGCTAGATGTGTACCTTGCCCTTCACAAAAGAGTACCACTGTACCACAATGAACCCCAAGAATCCTCAAAAGAAAGGACTTGAAGAACGAAGTGGCCTTTAGTACCCAAGGGTGTACCCTAGGTGACCGGCCGATCCGGTCACCATAGCTTTCTAACCGGCACATGTCCTTCATGTTACCGTTAGGACCGCCGGTCCTTTGGCACCCGTTCTTCCACAACACAAAATGTGGGACACCCATCCATGGGGTGTACCAGTCCTTGGGTGAGAGGGATGGGCACATGGCACCACCCTCTTTTCACCGGCCCACCCATTTATTTCAAAAAAAACGGACCAGGACCGGTACATGGAACTTGGCCCTAAGTCACTAGAGCACGTCTAGAGCTCCTAGTGTTGTTGTGAAGGTAAGTATACATGGCATGTCTTATTCACATACCGACCTTATTCGACGAGCTTCACTTTTGGGTGCAAAATGGTTCAACATTCTTCTAAAACGAGCACTTCTAACATACTTTATTTCTAAGGGCTTGTTTATCCTAGCGAAATTCTCCCATTGGTTGAAAAATGTTAAATGTCAGTCTCAGTTCATTTTACAAGAGGTTTCCAGTGATAAGATATTTAATGTCAAAGAATGAATGACAAAGTGATATGGAATCCTACATGTTATGAAGTGGATGATGTTTGGTGATCACCCTGATTTTGCAACAAGACCACCCAAACAAGTTGTCTCAACTAAAAATGAGGGTGATCTTTTGGGGGGGGGGGATATAGGAAAATTAAATAAATTGTTGGCAACCTATAAAGAAAATTTTAATCATTATGTCGAGTAATTCACGACATGAGTATTATACTGGCGGCTTTTTATTTCAAAGCTGAAACTATTGGAATTTTATCCCAAATTGTTCATTAGCCCTTTCATCGTTCATGTACTGTACATTGAAATTATATTAATTTTTTTACAAGATATCCATGTGTTGAAAGGTGATAAAACAGGCTGGAAAAGGGGGGGAGATAGAAATAGCACTTGCAGAAACATCTTATTACATGGTGTGGGTCCTAAATGTGTCCACAAACAATAGTTTTTGCTATTGTTTGGATGAACAATAAATATGGGGAAAAAATGCTATTATGCCCACAAGCCATTTGG
This sequence comes from Polytrichum formosum, assembly GCA_964035585.1. Taxonomy (NCBI): domain Eukaryota; kingdom Viridiplantae; phylum Streptophyta; class Polytrichopsida; order Polytrichales; family Polytrichaceae; genus Polytrichum; species Polytrichum formosum. The sequence goes on from OZ037937.1 coordinate 363,936, forward strand.
AAAGAAATAAGTGGAATTCAATCCTTCTTGTGAGAAAATGAACCTAACTTGAGCTCATAATGGTACCTCACAATTACAATGATATCTAAGATAGGACCACAAACTTTAACGCTTATGCTTGCTAACACTACACTATGTGTGATTTAGTGTGGCATTCAAATTGATGTGCCATGTTAATGAGAGTGATTTTTGTGATTGGTCATGTGACACCAATTGTCATATGAAATCCTCTCTAGTTGCCACCTAGTGATTGTGAGTATGGGTTGATGATGAACATTGTGAGCCCCTGGGGGTGCACTTAATGGTAGAGAATCAATTTAATGACGTGAGTGGGTGCTTCTAATCCATGTCCTATTCACATTTACTTTTGATATGAAATTATATGAAAATAATACGTACATGTGTTAAATTTTGTGCAAATTGTTTTTGGTAGAAAAAATTATGTATATATTGTATATTGTCAATTTTTCTATAATTTTTGAAAAAAAAAGGACATTTAATTTCAAACTTTCACACCAGTTTTGAAGGCCACTTTCATTCTATTTCGTTAATATTTTCCTTATTTAAATTTTTTTGGTCAAATGAAAGAATCACAAGTAATGAGATAGTATCCAAAAGCAATTACCCTAAAAGTAATCATGGTAAATGTAATTAGGGGGTGTACTAGCATTAAATTATAGTCACATCATTAACTTGAATCCCTACATTGAGTGCACACTCATGGGTGTGAACCTCACTAACTTCCATGTTACGTGAATTGTATAGTCTCTCACCCATATGTTACTTCCTCGATTAAGAGGTGGACTCTTTCTAGCAACTTTAACTAGGACATCATTTATTTCAAAAAATGCAAGACTCTTACATGAAATCATACAAGATTAGACCTCAGGTAGGTCACTCTATAGGATTTTTGTGCACCATGTGCATCTGAGGGGTATTTGTGTAAGGGCTATTTACCTTCAAGGCGCGATTTAGAAAACCCTTATAATACTTAATCCTCTAAAGTTACTTATTTTACTTCACCCTACCATTTGTTACATTGCCAATGTTATTGCATTTTTTGGTTGTCTATATTCCTTCTTCTAATAAAAAATTAATTTAAACAGTACATGCATTGCAAAAGTGGTGCAAAGAAGCATGGCAACAAAAAGGCATGATGCATACATACCATTTCAAAACCTTACAAGTGCAACATTTTAGAGGGACACAACATGCAATTGCAACAACATGAAGCAAATCATTCCAAGAGTATAGCTTCAATGGAAAATGAAGCGAGAAAATTAGTCACATTGTTAAAATATTGCTTGCAAAATTGCGAATTTAGGGTTCAATCCTACATTACCATCATACATCACAAGTTAGGGTGGAAATACAACGATCCTACAATCCTTATTTTCAATCCCTATATTATTAATAAATTTAAAGTCTATTTGCCTTACTTGTAATAGGATTATCTACTTTTAATGGACCCTTAATTATGTTGAAGTCTTTTATAAATTTTATGTCAGACAAATTTTAATCCTCCCTATATTAAGCCACACGTCATTTTAAAATGCACCAAGTGACCTACAGTCAGGACTTTATAAATGTTATAGGTCAGGAGTAGCAAAAAAATAACATATATAGAATTATAACAAGTAACACTTATAGAATTCATACCGATGATTAATAACAATTATAGAAATAGCACTTAAAAATTCCAAAAATGAAGAACATAACGTTTTATATAAATAAAGAATGAAAGTACAAATGATAATACATAATTCAACTAAACTAATTGAAAGAAATAATCTATATAGTAGTAACTTGACAAGATTCTTCCAACTAAACTAATCGAAAGAAAGAGTCTACAGTAGTCTGACGAGAAGCTTCCAAATGATGAGATGAAACTTCCTTCTGGAGTCCTTGAATGCTCATGATGTGTGATAGGGCATCATTTGGTCTTTGTTCAAAGTATTTCTTCAAAGTCTCTAGAGAACGCTCAGCAACACTCAATCCTACAACTTCTTCTGCCACATCAACCATAACCTCATCAACATCAATTTCTTGATGTTCCGAGGAATACATATCCAAAAACTCCTCATCGGTAGGTTCATAGGGGTTGTTTAAATCAAACTCCATCTCATAATTGAGGCATGCATCACGTCACCCACCTCACTATCATATGACAACAACGTCAATTGATGAAGTAGAGTAGCATGTTTAAAATGTATGCTCTCATATATTATCACCTTGATTTTCCCAAAATTAACACTTATAGAGGTGCAATTAACAAAGAAGGGAGTAGAGCATGTTATAACACTTGACACATAACACTTACTAGTCTTACCAATTGTGGTTTTGTAGGGGAGTAAAATTTTCTTAACGTTTATGAAATTATAACGCTTATAGGGGTAACACTTATAGAGTCCTGACTGTACCAGATTGTGTGAAGGAATGAATGCATGGAGATTGTAAACACCGGCGGCTGCTTTGGGAGCAAGCATCAATAAAGACCATACTAAATGATGATACTAGGCCACATCATGCTGAGCTCATGTCAGCTTGCACGGAGTTCGATAGCTAGGCCGATTCCAATACTGTCTGTAACTTAACTTACATTTTCAAAGCATGTGTTCCTTGCTCCAGAATCCGGCTGTCACCCAATCCAACAAGTGTCGTTCTACTATTGCTCCATTTTAGTATCACATTGACACCGTGGAATCCGACCAGTGTTCGAGATTGAACCCCTCCTATGAGTTTCATTTTGAAGGGCTCGTTCGAATCCAAGATGTCGATCTAAGAATATACAAATGAAATACAAAACTCATATTGAACTCGTGCATGAATCTTATGGTACATGTTTCTAGAGTAGTGTGAAGAGTTAAGACTCAACCATCTAACTCCACTTCTTGTAGTGACGATGCCCTACGCTCGTTGGTTCTTGTGGTGGGCAAATTATATTGAGGAATTGAAGTGACATCCTCATTTTCAATTTGGAGTTGCATTTTGAAGGGTTGTTTTGAGAGAGGTGTATTTTGAAGGGCCAAATCGCGTTTGAAGGGCATTGAAGACTTCAATCTATGGTCCGAGACGACCCTAAACTATTGGATGATGGTGGAGAGATACCCAAATCTCAAGGAAGAGGTTGGCGGTTCAATTCCCGACTGGGAAATCTCCTCTCTACTTGACAGAAACTTGCCGAGTGGTCAACTGCCTCATGTGCTTTGGCATTGGCATGTTGGCCTTCTGTCTCAAAAAAAAGGAAAAAAGACTTCAATCTTGAACACTGAATCCGACAGCTCTAAAGTTTTCCAGGCTTTCTTAAGCCTTTCTGGGCTACTTCTGCGTACGTACCCGGGTTGAATGATAAGCACAAACTACTTTTAGGGTCGAGTCAGAGTCACGCGCTTTGTGGCAACAGATGCTTCCCCTCCATGCTCTTGGCAAGTTCGTGGGGTTTAGGGTTTCCGTTTGAGGGGGCGGCCATTTGTGCAATGTGCATTTTCTCCTCATGTGAATCATCCATGTCTTTTTTTTCCTTTTTTCTTTTTTTTGAGACAGAAGGCCGACAGGCCAGCGCCAAAGCACAAGAGGCAGTTGACCACTTGGCAAGTTTCTATCAAGTAGAGAGGAGATTTCACAGCCAGGAATCGAACCGCCAACCTCTTCCTTACGATTTGGGTATCTCTCCACCATCATCCAGTAGTTTAGGGTCGTCTCAGACCAAATCACCCATGTCTTTGAGAAACTAAAAATTAGAGGAATACATGCTCTGGTCAATCGGATTTGAATGCATTGTCTTATCTGTAAGTAGACTAGCTTGGAAATGTGCCGTCCTAGTCCATAGCACCCTTAAGCATGAGTTATGAATCATGAAGGATGTATACCTAGTTAGTAAATAGACCTTTTTTGTTTGTTTGTTGGATACATTGGTTTTCTAGATTGTGTTAATTATTGACTTGAAATGGTGTTCCTATTTGAGCACATAGTCGAATTGCATCATAATGCCACGTGTTTTTTTTATGTTCATTCTTAAGCAAAACTTCGTCACATGTCATTCAAATATAGGCGTCCGAATAATGTCATACTTTACACTCCATTTTTCATGGTGGAGTATTCATATCATTATTCAAACCCTGCCCAAGTTTTGTTGATTTATTTTTTCTTTTCTACAATTAAGCTATGATCTCAATATTGTAGGTTGATAGCCGGTCTAACACAAAATAATTTGAAAGTTAAATGTCAAATCATTTTGAAAATAATAGACACAATTTGCCGGAAATGCTTTAATTTACCTTACGGTTTTGCTGGAATGTGGCAAATTCTTGCTTTACACAAGCTTATGTAGTTTTAATAGTCCATTGTAGGTGATTACAAAGAGGAGGGGTTCGCATTATATTCAACTCATCCTTAGTCATCACATAGAAAACCGTAGTTCCCTAGCAACTTGGGCAAAAAATATATAAATAAATTCTAGGAAATGATTGACATGGTTTGCCTAATTTATTTAAAAAAAAAATTAGATTAATGCCCAAATCGTAGAAGCTCGACTCACATGTGTTGTAATCCAATAAAAATAGCTCTTTGGTATCAATAGTTTTATACATCAATGCAAAGTCTTTTGTAAGTCTTTTGTCTTGCCATTCTAACACTTCTAACCCACAATCTTTCACAAATGAAACATATTTGTCACACATAACAATTTAGCCATGTCACATAAGAATTTAGGACACTAATGGGAGCTTCAAAGGTGAAGGTAAGGGTTTAGGGTAAATTGGCCACCTTAGATGAAATTAGCAATAGCCATCCAAAAACCATAAGAGAAACTTGGATAAATGCCTAACTTATTTTATTTTTATTTTGAAACCACCCAATTTTGATATATTATTTTCCGGGTTGCCTAATTATTTTGGTCACTTTATTTAATTATTAGGCAAAGACCCGCCCAAGTTGCTATGAAACTACAATATGGTTTAACATGAAATAGCAAGACTATGTTGTAAGAGCTTGGTCTATGTCCTTAATAAAATTTCAGACCTCAATTCCACACAAACCATCCACTTATTTGGAATTGTGTCCAACTAGAGAAAGTTGGTATATGATACAAAGTACTATGTCCAAGAATAACTTTGAGATTTGAAATTTTTTGCAAAAAATATGAACGAATTTCAACTAGCATTTTCAAGAAATGAGGAGGTTTGAAGAGAAAATGTGTTATGGATAGATTTTTGGAGCTTGGTTGTGCTAAGAAGAAAAGTTTTCTTGAGTTGTCTGGAACTAAGAAAGCTTGGAAAATCAAACATAGCACCACCTCCAACCATTTAAAAAAAAATGAAGTTGTTATACAAAAGATACAAACAAATTCATACAAGAGGACTAGTACTACCGGGGCTTCATCTCTCAAATATATATATCCTACATGGATCGTGGACACCTCGTGGGGAGGACTTATATTCTGAAATGTATTGCTAATGTAATGAAATGAAATGAAGTTGACTTTAAAGTCCGTGAAGCTGAAAAAGCTAATGGGATTGAAAGTACATCATGATGGTTTCAAACAAGCTATTTCTCTAGAGTGGCAAAGTGCGGTAGCCTCCGTGAGATAGAGGCTAATGTCAACTTGATGGTCTATTGAAAGAAAGACTTGAGGCTCCCTAGAACTACGTTATGACATAGTGATGGAAACTTATCTCTAATGAGCTTATATAGGGGACATTCCATCACAAAATGTGCCTCATTTTCAACTGCATTATAGGAGCAAAAGTGGCATAGTCTAGTATCTCTAGAGATAGGGATAGTTAACTATCATCCAATTTCAATGGCTAATCCATGGTTCGAAGTGCGGTAAGCGGCAATGATCTTGCGTTGTGGTGGTGTCAATGGTTGCTTCAAGTGCAATTCACATTCATATTTAAGAAAATCCTTGAGGTGGAGGTAATTTAGTTTCTTGCCTAAGAGATGGAAGAGTTCCACTATTAGCAAGAAAGGCCTCCTTGATATCAACATATTTCATTTTGGATGTGATTGGGTTGTCACGGGCATCCCAGTGAAGTAGACCCCATGATGTCTTCCACATGGTTGTCGATTTGTGTTAGGTATTAAATCCATGTTCGGCCAAGTGTCGGGAAAGTGAGGTTGCTTTATTGACTAACCAAAAGAGGGTATTGTAATGTGTAATGTGTAATGTGAGCACCTTATATTTATTGATTGGAAATTTGTGAACTATATGGAATCTTGAAAAAGTCATAGGAAAATTGTCAAATTTTTTGAGCATATTATTTGGAAGTGCCGGATTGACTTTTGGCACTTTAAATATTTATCTGGCACAATTCTGTCTGGCTAGCTATCAACCTACGGTATGCAAAGTTCTTTGTATCCACTAATGCAACATTCAAAATGGGTATGTGTGAGGATGGCCACATTCCAACTTGTATGTAACTTGATAACGTGGCAAATCCACCCTATCATATATTGGTCTCTTAACTCCACATGGCAGTGATTCGTATTTAAGTAAATATGGACATATTCTCAAAATTTAGACTTTTGGGTTGCTACAATTCTATCGGCGGATTTGTCGATATGGTTCTAAATTACATAAATTTTACTAAAGACATGTGAATCCTTAGTGAAAACTTGAATGTTATGATAATAAAATATGATGGGAAAAATAAAATATCCAATTTTTAATGTTGAATCTATGTAATTATATGATAAGTAATGAAAACATAAGTTAAAATTCTATAATATTATCATAATCAAATCTTCATATCCTATCGTAGGATCCTACCATACAATGCTATCGGAGGATCCTACGATAGAATTCATATGTTGTAATTATGGACTTGGACTAAGTCCAGTTTTATTGAAACATCAGTTGAGTGCTCCGCTAACAAGATGCTTATATGTACACGTGAAAGCTTTGCCAAAACAACTAGCACATGGAAGTTTATCCTTAGAATAGCATCACGTAACTATAGTGACAACAATAAGCAAAGAAATAAATAGAATTGAGATTCAAATAAATTCAATTTGTTTTTTCTCTTCTAAAAAACTAGATTGATGAATGTTACATGGTGCATGGAGAGCTATATCACTTTATATAAGGTAACCACACCTATTGTGGCCACTTTGGCAAGTTCAAGCACTTAGAGTGATCCAATTTATATGTTGATTATCTCGTTGGAATAGCAATTAAAATGGATTCAGAAGACATGCCACATAAAATATTTGAATCATTCCTCACTTTTTTACAAATCTAATGAGTGAAAAGTTCTCATGACCCATTATGGTCACATAGGGGCATTTATTTGTGGTACCCATCTGGGTCAGGCCCCACCTTTTGCATGGGGAAATGTGCTTCTTGGAAAACCTTTTATGATGTTGCCTAGCGCCTCATGATTGTGAGATTGTGGGACCATGAGTTACGTGCCACACTTGCTTTCAATACCTTATATATAGTTCATTGAAGTGTAAAATTGGCAAATTTATGGTCTTACATATGTTGGAACCTCCACCACTTATTTAAGTCACAATGTGTTACATGATGGATTTGCTATGTGTGCACATAAGTCATGCCATGCCTCCACTTGCTTGTTTTTTTCTTTTTTTTCTTTTGCTAACACTTGACATATACTTTGTGTCCATTATACCCTTAATGTTAAGTGTCCACAATAGGTCACAAACTGAATGGTGTGCACCTACATTAAAGAGAAATGGTGTGCATTAGAGAGAAAGGAAGACATAAGACAAAAAAAAAAGGTCATGAGAAGAAGGCTTGAGGAACGGGTGAATGTTCACAACACCTACTAAGGGGGAGGGCGAACTGGTGGAGGGGAGGGTGAAAACGTTGATTTCTATTGCATAGTTTAAATATTTCTATTTAAAGCTAAACCAAGTTACTCCAAAATGGGAGTCACAAATCCTAAATTAGTCCAGTGAACTTAATTGGGATGAATCAACAACCAACTTATAGAGGTCAATTTTTACTATTACCCTCTCAATAGGTGTTAAGAAACCAAAATGTTGAGGAACATAGGATGAAGGGATGAACTTTTCTTCATATTATGTCAAAAATGAAAGCACATATACTGACATTGTATTCAGTGTCACTTACTATTTGGAATTACACGATGCTCACATCTTTTTACTACTGATGTAAAGATGCCAATGTTCCATATTGTCCAAACATCCAATTTGACTTTTGTTGGCAAAAAAAAGATATACTGTAAATAGTTATAGCATTGCGTCATTTTAAATAGTAAGTGACACTAAATAAAATATTTAGTGTAGTTCCCTGATGCCATGGCACACTATATACATTTCCCTAAAAATATGTGTATGGTGTGTAGCATGTTGACGTGTGTTTGTTCCACTACACTGTTTTTTGCATTTAGTGTTAGTTACTATTTGGAGTTACTCACTCCTATATCTTTTTACTATTAGTGTAATTTTTTATCACGTAAAGTTGTTAATGTTCTATAATGTCCAGCAACCCAATTCGACCTTCGTTGGTAAAAAAATTGCATTAATAGTAAAAAGATATAGGAGTGAGTAACTCCGAATAGTAACTAACACTAAATGCAAAAAACAGTGTAGCTTATCGGAAGTAAAGGCAAAATAAGCAGTGGAGTCGAATCTGAAACTGACCGTATGGTATTTGTACAGTCAAACATTGACTTCTACAGCTCTACTGCCAAACCGTGTGCTAAGACCACAGGGCTTGCTTGGAGGTAAAGGCATTGCAAAAGCCATAAAATTGCTCATTCTATTCCGAACGTCCTGCATTCAGGTTTCTCTTGAAACAAGTTCGCTCTCCTTTGATCTCTCTGCTCTCAGTCTGTACATGAGCAGGTGATTGAGCGGGAACATAATTCAGTGGCGACTAGGAAGTTAATTATCAGCTGATCGTCTATCTCATTCAGAGACTGTAACAAGTGTTCACTACTTTTCTTGAGATTTGAGGTCACATGTGTATACCAATGGTGAGGTTGAAGGAAATGCTTGCTAGTGTCATAAAGTCACTGTTCGGATCCGGTGATGGTGATCATGGTGATGGGGATGCTGTTTTGGCTGGCTCCTTGATGCTGAAGGATAAAAAAGATGAAGCTCCAAAATCCGACGCAGGAGCATACATGTTGTCCCGCATTTGATCAGTTTGTGCGGAATTTGAACAATTTTAATTTGCAAAATGCAGTTGCAAGCCAATCTGGAGCTTCTTTGCAGAAAGTTCCATCTGACACAGCAGGAGCCTGGCAGCATGTTGTCCTGCAATTGATCAGTTTTTGCAGAATTTTTAACATTTTGCGGAAGCTAGTTGCAAGGCAAATTTCAAGGTTCTTTGCGGAAAGCTCTGTCTGATGCAGCAGGAGTGCACATGTTGTCCAGCAGTTTGATAATTTTTGCAAGATTTGAACAATTTTACGGAACCCAGCTGCAAGGAAATTTCAAGCTGAATCTTTGCAGTAAGTGTGTGTGTTGTCCTTCATTTTGAAGGAAAGCCACCACCACCAGTATATGAGCTTTCCCAACAGCAACATTTACGGAGCATGCACATGCAAGATGACCTGGCCTTGATGAATTATGACCCATCCCTGATAGCTTTTGACTTATTACCCACATGTTTGTGTGGGTTCTGAACATACAATTGATGCCGACTGAATCGCTACATAACACGATTTGGTCCTTCGGTGCAGATTGTGGCATTAATTTCTTTTGAACTTGTAACTGATGTAGAAAATCCATCTGAAGATATGTTTTCTTGTAAACAGTACCCGTCAATAGGATTTGAATAAGTTCTGAAGACCATTCTGGAACTAGAGTCGTCATCAATGTACTCAAAGCTCCGAGCATTCATGTAAAAGAGAGATTCTAGTGTTTGTTTTCAGGATTATTGTCCACAACTCACATATTTGCAACACAACTCACACATTTGCAACACAACTCACACATTTGCAACAATGGTTAATCAAGCCCTACATCGCATGGAATTTTAAAATCATACTGCACGCACCTACAGAATCCGCCTCCACCATGTATGTGGATCAAATCAGATACATAATTACCATGTGGGTTACATTTAGAGGAATGACAAAACTTGCAGCAGGACAATGTGTAAAAACATTATGCCAGGTAGCTGAGTGATGTTGGCTCAATCACAAGGTATATGACCCTATTGCAACCACTGCCAACTCCACATACAAATCACAAAGATTTGTCAATTCGAGTCCTAGACTTGGAGTTGGGGATGCGAAAGCTATAAGAGACCAAAGTGACATTCTCTTTCTGTGATCATATTGGCCCTCCCAATCAAGTTAATTAACTATTGAACCTAGAATGGGGTCTAGATTTTGAGCACATAGCTCAATCTCTTTGTAACACATGTCTTTCTAGTGTCCATTCTTAACTACAAGTGTTGCCATAAACCACTCAAATCATATAAGCTTCCAATCAAGAAGAGTGGGACCACATAAGGCCCACACACCTTAGTTACCTCAAAAAGCGAGGTTTACAAAAATTGCCCATGTACAGCCTACAGTACTGTCAGATCTTTCACTTCTAGATTCGCTCACATCCTCTCTCTATGGCACTGCGATCCATTACTAAGGCTGCCAGATAATTAATCATAACATTGCAGCAGCATTCACACAAAATTGGGCTTTGAGGAAAACTAAAGAGGCTGTACAATATTAGTTTGAAGCCCCACTGACCAGGAGTTTGGCAGGTTCTAATTCCTTAGTATCTGTTGTCTTGTTTTTTGAGGGGCTCCTCCTAGTGTGGCGTAGATTCATTCAATCATTCATCCTCTGTCCGGAGAAAGAACTAATTGTTCTCTGAGAAATCATTGTTTTTGTTTTTGTTCTTGTTCTTCTTGCCCTCCTTGCCTCCTGCGCCTTCGTTGGAATCCCCCCACAGAGAAGCACGCTTCCGAATTTTCGCCAGAGCTTTCAGACAAGCATCTGGCTTCACATCTCCGGTCACTATGACCTTCTTCGTAATCTGGTTCACGCTGATGCTGTTAACACCTGCAAATTATTGAGCCAACCCCAAATTTCAGAAAACTTACAGACGGTACTACAAGTACCACCAAATTGTTGGAGAAAATAGATCTATGGAATTTTTTGAGAACCCACTGCAAATCTCTCCAACCTCATGTTCTGCGGATGGTGACACTACTGGAACTGAAAGGCAAAGACCCTAACCATCCACTACGACTTTAAGAAAGTCTAATCAAAGTCCTGTAAAATTGTCGGGAAACTTTGGAGAACTCTCGGTGAACTGCTCCAACCTGAGGTTGTGCAGATGGTGACACTAGAATTGCAGCTGAAAAGAAAAATCAACCCTAACCATCAATTCCGTTAGGTGCTTCATGGTTCTTTTTTGATGCCGGAAACCAAGTACTTTAATTTCCACGTGGCATTTGAGTTGGTTTCAAGCAACGTAGGATTATCATGTCGCAAATTTTCAAGAGTGGCCATTTACTAAAAATTTGAAGCACGAAGCAGTCTACGGCCAGAGAGTGAAAGTGTTGATGATGTAATGGATGTTATAATGGCCATCAATTAGGTCGGAGCTGGAGGAGCATTTAAGAGCTACACGTGGAAGGGTTTAAGAGCACCCCAACATGTCTGATCAATGGCGACGGCGCCTCCCTAACGACCTCAAAATACAATCCCATGATCCTCGCCCTCAATCTCCCATGCGCAATTATGTACACACATCGATCATAATGACATATTCAAACTCGCATCAATGTCAACCCCAAGATAGACCGAGGAACCACACTGATTCAGCCCACAGCGAAGAAATTTGACAAAGAAGAAAAGAAATCTGTTGTGATGATTAGCCTAGGACATTAATGTTTTGAATCGGTACCGTTAAGCTCGATGAGCACTCTGCGAACCTTTTTTACGCAAGCTTCGCAGCACATATCCACTCTCAGGAGCAAATCTCCATGGTGACCCTTCTGCTGCATGAAACCAATCAACCCCCGCATGAAAACACCGCAAAATTTCAAGGGTTAACCTAAATCACTACATTCTTCTTCAACTGTTCTTTTTGGTGAAGGAGAATTATCATCGGACCATTCATATCCAAAAAAATTAAGTCCAGCTTTACCTTTTCCTTGACATGCTGCTCCTTCACTTCCACCTCCTGTGGCTTGGGATACGAATAGTGAAAAGTATGTGCTGGCTCCGCTCCATAGAACAGCTGCAAAAGGCAGGAGACAGAGTGGAAATCAACACACAAGCTGGACGCGGGGAGAAGAATTTGTCAGCATGCTTCAATTCATCCAGACCTCAGTACGAAGAAATATTGATAAGAATTATCCTGGGTGCTGGAACTGAAATTATGGCAGAGACTTATAATAGGCTTCACACCTCGTTCACTGTCCACATCGTGCGACCTTAACCCTGCACAGAACCAAACACGGATATGGTAACTTTCAGTAGAATGGATTTCACAAGACTACTCGGAAGAAGCAGCATGATAGCTAATGACTCACCATAGCTCAATCTGGTCATACTTTTCTCGGTAACTTAGCTTCAAGTAGTTAGGAGTCAATTAGCAAGCAGCTGTAACATTGCTTGTTAACACAACCATAGCAAGCCCACAAAAACCTACATGTAAGCCTGTCAATGCAATTTCATGAGTTGTCTATGAAAAATTCTTAACTTCACTGCATACCAACTGTTTCAATCACTCAAATGAGAGGACGCCCCAAGAAAAACAAAACATGGCAGGTCATGACAATCAAAACCCCCAGTTACCGAAAAAGACATCGAAATTTGCTCAGCCAACCTAGCTAGGAGTTTTCTGAAGAAGGTGTTATCATGCACAATATCATCTGTAAGAACTAACCTCCTGCTTCCCTCAAGTTACTTCTCCTGAACCCAGTAGATTCAAATTAATCCTTCTGTGTGCCACTATCTGCTTCAGCTACAGAGCTTTATAACTAACTAACTTACTCACAAGTGATGACTTGTGTCCTGATTTTTCAGACTTCCAGATTGCTCTCAGGATAAGCTTGACATGCGCCGGCACCGCTTGAAGAAGCTGTTCTAGCTGCAAAGTTAAGTACTAATTACTTACTGACTGACTCCGAGAGACTCCTCCGAGGTTCACATCTACCGAAGAAAGATCTGTGAGCGGCTTCTGCAGATGCAGACTACTGGACTGCAGATCAACAAGTACTCCTTAACTTGCTCAGTTGGACCTGATGAAAGTTTCTTGAGATCTGCACAACCCAGCTGCTCAAGTAAATATATAGGGTTGATGAAATCCCAGTAGTACTATACACATTACATCGACAGACAGACACCAAGGAGCTGAAGCTACACTACATATATTAAGCTCCTGCCGCTGAGACTCGCAGATTTTGCAGCAGAGTATACAATATACAGCTATAATTGTGATCTACATGTCATGGGCTTGTAGATTGAATCCGGTAAGTGTATTGAAATTCGAAATCAGACCGGTGCAGAGCAGATTATACTGATTAAGCTCCAGCATTCAATGTGTAGTAGTGCAACTAATAACCTACCTATATAAGTAATTATCACAGTCTGATGTCTGCCTATTTCTAGATCTTGATTAGTCATCCCATGAACTTGAACATACCATATGCATTTTAATGCTCCTGTTCTGTTGGCGGAATAATGTGTTTGATCAGAGTGGTCATTTTAATATCCTTCGGTTAGCAATTGTGAATTCACGAAGATTGTTATTTCAAGTTTCAAGATTGGAGTAGAGGTGCAAAAATAATAATGTTTGCAAGCTTGTTGTGGGCTCATCTCATTTGGTTTGCAATCATGTATTACGAAGATGTTGCAAAATGGCCTTACCAACTAAAATGAGCCAATTGGGCCATTATGAGACAATCCGTACCTTGGGAATGTGTATTAGGAACATAGTTCACGAGTAAAATCCGTGAAAATGACTTCATTGACAATGTTTAGAACAACAAGAAGATCATCAAGATAGCAAAACACATTTGTTTCAAACATATTGGTTGATTCATATAAGCTACAAGGGCACATTCCCTACATTAAATTGAGCGGACCAATTGGCTCATTTTAGTTGATAAGGCCATCAAATTCAAGTTTCAAAATGGACATTACAATTGAATGCAAAATTAATAAGAGTCCAAAGTGAAGAGTCATTTTCTCCTTAAAACAAGCACATAGGTCCTCCTGATGATGTTTGTTGTTGAATTAAGAAGGTTAATATTTTGTGGAGCACGTAGTCTAATACCATCGTTTGTAATACAAGTCATTTGGTTGTATGTATTTAAATACAAGCCTTGCCATTCACCACTCAATTGTAGGTGATTAACAAGAGTGACCACATCATAAAAACCCACATACCTTGAGAGGTCATAAGTGCAAAATGTCTTATTCTCTTATGAAATCACAAGCCTAGGAACTTCCAATTGTGTTCACTAATCATTGAATATGTAATGATGTCTACATTTTAAGCACCTAACTAGTCCAATCTCACTTTTAGCTCTTTTGAGTGTCCATTCTTAACTACACACCTTGTCATATGCCACCCAAATATAGGAGTCCAATTAAGAAGAGTGACCATATAAAGCTCACCCACCTATGCACTCACCATATGAATCTTGTTGTTAGATCACATTTATAATCCACTCCCAATGTAGGGTGGATGCATAGCTAAAAAGAGTGCTAAATCATCTCTTTAAAATGTCATGAATTTATCTTGAAAACTGAAAGCAAATGGATACAGACAAGCTACGATAGCATCAAGCATTGTGCAAGTATTAACCTAATTAATAGCGTGACTAGTACTACAAGTTGTATTGTAAGTTTGTTAATATACTTAATACAAATTTTAAGTTGTTCATTAGATTGATCTCCAATATGTTTGGCACCGTCGCAATCTTTGCCCTAGATTGCACAGAATCCGTGTCTTTATATATGTGGATGTTAACACTTTTATTTGCTGCAAATGAAGCATCCATCAGTAATAAGAATTCATGCACGATCATGGAGACATTGAGAATTGTTACAAAATTAATCTACGTATTACAGTTACTGCATAAAATTGTGGGCAAAATTATGAAGGATTTTACATTTCTCAAGTTCTTATTCCACATTGCAGTACTCATGGGTTTAACATAGGTATGTCACTATATTCTAAGCTAATCAAGCCTTAAATGGACACTTGTAGCTCTGCACCCACTTCTCTTATGAAATGAAATATGCAATTAGTGTAACATGAATAGCAATTTAAAAGCAGGGTCACAACCATTTTCCTCATAGTTTTTGGAACTCATATGGATATCTTATTCATGATCAACTACACTATTGTGTCTAATTAGTGTGGGTGGGAAATGCACGTGGGTTGGAAATTAGTGTGGCCCACACTAAATTTCAAGTGTTTGGGTCACTTTGGATGAAAAATGTAATGTCATCCATCCGTGTATGTTAGGGTTCTCCGCAAACAACCTCCGTTAGGTCAATGTGGGGAAAGTCTTCAAACACAATTGGATGGAATTATGAAGTTTCATCCAATTGTGGAAACGACAAAACCCACACAAATTTCTCACCTTTGAAATTAGTGTGGGCCACTCTAAATTATAATTTGAACTTAGCGTGTTTTATTAGGAATTAGTGTGGCCCACACTAATTAGACACAATAGTGTAGTGAACAATCGCTTTGTTACTGCATGATCGTATAGGTTACCCCAATTATGTTGACGTGGTTGACTATTGAGCTTGGAATGGTGAACAAATTACAACCCGTGTGGTCCAATTTCTTCTGATGACGTGTCTAATTGGTGACCATTCTTAGATCTACACTACACCTAATCACACAGTACCCAAATATCGGTGCCCCGCGATTAGGATAAGTAACCGAATCAGGTCGACTTACCTTTTGCACAGCAAACTGGACCAATGAATGTCGATGTAGTATCTATCATCCAGAGCAATACATTGGTCCTAGTAGATTTCACATGCAAGCATTTCCTCAGATTTTCACTCTCAACAATTGACTTACTTTACATGTGAAAAGACAGTCCGCCTGATGTATTATCCTATACAGTTCCTCAAGGATTTTCATTGGGATTTACAATTCAATATAGAATTTTTGAAAATCCTCTCAAATTGAGAACCCATGGAGTTTAATCTCAAGTATAGAAATCAAGTCATTTTGATAAAGTTTTAGGACTCAGCCCCATGACCATCATTCAACCCTCTACGAGTGTTGTCTTTCTATGAATAAAAGAAACTATCTACCCTGCTGCAACCTCAATGGTTGTTCCGCACATATGTCACTCAAGACCGCTTCAATTATTCAATTTCAAACTAAAGTTGATGCTTTTGGAGAATCTCCTAACGAAAGTATGCCCACAAATTCCGAAGGCCATATAGTCTGTTCCCACAATCGTATAATGTTATGCCTAATGTGAACTCACCCTTGATAAGCATAATAAGGCAGCCATGTGTTATTCGATCACTTTTCTCATTGCACCCACTTCTTGTAGGATATGAAACACGCAATTAGTGCGAGATGATTAGCAAATTCATATGATTCATTTTCCATAGCCATTTGCCTCATAATTTTTGGAGCTCACATGAGAATCTTGTTCATTATCATAATACAAATTCTTGTACTCTCGGGGAGATCACTCCATTGTCAAGTTGAACACCACGTGCGAACAAAGTTTGCTACCCCTATATTACATGTCATAAATAATTTTAAATTTTATGATATTTTTTCTACATATACACAACCATTGATGGTATCTTTTTTATATTTTTTTGAAATTTTTAGTCATCTTCATTAATTATAGCAATTTTTTTAGTTCAATTCTGCGTCATTCTAGTTAGAAACGGTATGTTTTATTAAAAAAACAAATAATCAAATTTAATCACCAATTTTTTTACTATGTAACATGTACCATTTATATCTACCCATGAAAAAAAATTGATAAAATTGTGACCCATTTTGGTGATGCTTTTTACATTTTTTACATTTTTTACATCTAAAATGATCGCACGTGGTTGTTCAACTCTACAATGGAGTGATCTCCCCGAGCTTGTACTAATCAAAGGGTCGTATAGGTCTCCCCCCCCCCAAAAAAAATGTTACCTATCGAATCTAGAATGAGCATGTACTCCAATCTCTTTTAAACGTGTGTTTTTCTGACATCCGTTCTTAGATCCACACCTAACCACACATCACTCAAATATAGGTGTTTTTAATCATTGCTATGTTGGATATAGACACGTCTACCTTATGTTATGTCGAGAGATGATTTGCTACGTATCATATGGATATACAATGCACCATAACCCTAGATCGCCACAATGGATGCAACCTCCAAACTCCAATGGCCTCGAGATTCCTACCCACTTACACGTGTGATGGCGCCGGCGCCGGTGTGTGCAAGCATGTGTCAAGGAGAACAAGATTTGAGGTGGAAGGGGAGGACGATCGAGTCGGATGCGGTGACGTGTTCCCCTCCGAAGCGGAGGCCCGCCCCTCCATGCCAAGCTCCGTGTGAGTAGCATCACCTCGCTCTTCTCACTTGATGCCAATTCCATGTACCCCAAGTACTTAGTACCACTCACGTCGTGTGAAGCGGCCTTGAGGTTCGTGCGAGAATGCAGATGTTAGGGTATGTGGCCCTATTGGGGGCGCTTCCAACTCCCACCTACGGTAGATGGATCTTCAATGAACACTTAGACTACTAGCATATGAGTCCTACGCAATCGTTCCACGTCAATGAAAGAACAATGCAAATCTACCATTGTGTTAGATTTGTAAAATTTTCAATTACATAAGACAAGTTTTCAGTGACATAGGTCAATTGTCTAGGACTCATGTGCTTGTAGTGTTATCTCTCCGCACCCACTTCTCGTAGGATATGGAACACACGATTAGTGCGAGGTGATTAGCAAATCCAAATCATGCCCGTAGCCACTTTTCTCTCATAGTTTTCAGAATTTGAATGAATACCCTATTCATTGTCGTAGTGAAGTTTCTCATGCTCATTAAAATGGTCATATAAGTCCCCTCAATTATGTCGATTGTTATTTCTAAATGCTTAACACTTTTGAACACGTAGTCCAATCCTTTTCAACACATTTTTTCGGATGACCGTTCCTACATTCACACCCAACTATGCACCATTCAAATATAGGTGTCCGTTTAAGATCAAAAACCCAAAATAGGCGCATCTACCTTACATTGCAGATCATCATGAATCGTCTCATCTGATAAGCAATTACGTATCATGAACTATCCTAATTTTGACTTTCTAAATAATGTTGGGATCTACAAAAATTATGAGGGGATCCAAGTGAAAGTATCTCTCTCTTTTAAACAATTAAATGGCTCTTCCAATTGTGTTAACTATTGAATCATGAGTGGTTGATGCATTTTGATCACATAGTTGTATTTCATCATAATACTACATGTCTGATTTGAAATACGAGCCTTTCCATATTTCAATCAAATTTAGGTGTTGAGTAAGAAGAGTGACCACATTAAGGCCCACATTGCTTACATTCTGTGTCAATGGATGGATCGAACACAATGATGCAGATGAATACGCCAGACATGCACTGTTTTATCTGGTCACTGATTAAGGCGTGGTGCCTGGACCGGGGAGAACCAGCGGTT
This sequence comes from Polytrichum formosum, assembly GCA_964035585.1. Classification (NCBI taxonomy): domain Eukaryota; kingdom Viridiplantae; phylum Streptophyta; class Polytrichopsida; order Polytrichales; family Polytrichaceae; genus Polytrichum; species Polytrichum formosum. The sequence goes on from OZ037937.1 coordinate 382,569, forward strand.
AGTTACAGATGAACTGAGAAATAACCGGTTGAAGTTCAAGACTTCAGGAGAATTATTGATCATTTTAGAGGAGTCTATGGAATATACCTCAAATGAATTGAAGCAAAACCGGAAGATGTCAACATATAACCGGTTGGATTTAGAATCACCAGGATCTTGATCGACTATGCCCAAAAACTTCCCGGGCACTGCCTGGACCTAATCTTTGCATGAACACGAAGCTTGAATGCTGTAAGATGATTGTGATGTCCATTAGTGGAGACATCAAGATTCAAGAGTACTGGAAACTTGTGATGAAGACGATTCATTGACCTCAACACTGTGTGTGGCCGGTCCAAATCATTGGTACTTGTAACCATGATCATCCTTACAGATCGAGATTAAGAACTTTTATGCACATTTGACTTTCACCTCTCACCCTAAACCAGTCAATTTGTACGTGGGGAAGGTTTCGTGACACCTAGCTACTACCGGGTGGCAGGATTAAATTCTCATTCTTTCACCTTTTACAGGAAGTGCAGGAAGCGACTTTCTCAAGAGAGAAGAAGTTGTTTACATCCATACTATTGGATGAAGGATGAATTTTATCTATAGTAATTATCCATTTATTGCTAGGTGTTCTCATTCAAAAATAGCGACATCTTTTGAAAACATGAGAGATTTCAGTAAAATCGTCTGTTCACATAGAGGGAATATATATAGCTGAACATTTTATCCCTTACAAAAGTGTGGTGTTTTGAGCAATATATAGTGTTTACCGCTCCTCCAAATAACACGTCAACACAACAAAACGTAGAGTGTGGTGGCAAAGTGGCGCCGGGTTGCTCTTCCACTTTAGTGTTTGGGATATCTCCAATGAAATGAACTTATGGGATTGAAAGCACACCATGATGGTGTCAAACTAGCTAATTGCCTAGAGTGGCAGAGTGTGGTATCCTTCATGAGCTAGAGGGCTAATATTAACTTGATGGTCCAATTGAAAGAAAGATTTGTGGCTCCCTAATACTAAATTATCAAATAATGATGAAAACTTATCTCTAATGGAGTTATATAGGGGACACTTCGAATTAGAATGTGCTTTCTCCATGATGTTGTATATTACTTTATTGAGATTTGCATGGTTCTTTTGTTGATACACATGCATTATTCTCTTAATACTTTTAGAATTAGTACAATATCACATGTAAGATAGCAAATATTGGTATTAGCGGTGGTGCCTCCACCAATATAGTTTTAAGGCCCCTCCACCTAGTCTTCCACAAAACTCCTCCATAGTCACTTGAGAGTAAAGATTGGAGGAAATTGTGAAGCAATTGTGGCGGTGGCAATGGAGATGCCCTTAGAGTATTTTCTACTTGATTGTAATGTAACAAGTGAACTTCTTCAATGTGTAACACACTAATGTAATGCACTATAATGCATTCCACAATATAATGCATCAATTTTAATATTTTTTGTGAGTTAAGTTCCTTGACGAATTGTCTTGAAACTCACCTAAAGTGCATTACGTTTGCGAAGATTTTTGCACTGTGTTGGGACTTGACACTTACAATTTCATATGGTGTTGGGTCATGTATGCTTGTGTGCAAATGTTGTTTGCTCAACATAGCTACCTACTCAATTTTTGAATGTTATAAACAAGACTATAAATTTATATCACATAATGTGGTCACATGAAAATTACCCATGCACTCACCAAAAATGAAAAACAAGAAAATGCTTTCTATATTTAATTTATGATAATAAGTAATAGTCTTTCTTATTCCAACCGTAATAGATGTCCATTATAAATCACCCTTCGCATTTTTTTGTCAATGTCAATCAAGACCCCACAAACATTGCTTCAATAAAGTCTTCAAGTCACATTTTATAACACGTCTTTGAGACGAGGTATAATCCTACAATTGTTGGCTAGCAAACAAACACCTCCCGAACAAGTACGTGTCCAATTTGCTAGTCATGTCAACGATCTAAGGCTTGTGACCTTATTGTGGGCACTTCCAACTCCACATATAATTTCATTGTTGGATTGAATCAAAATTTGTCTACTCTGGTTAGCAATTATAAATCATGAAGAATGTCATAATTTCAAGCTTTAAAATGAGCGGTGAGATGCAAAAGTGAGTCAAAGTCCAACATAAAGTTCTCTTTCCCCACATGGCCCTCCCACGTGGTTCAATTTGTGTTGAATATTGAACCTTGAATGGAATCTAGAATGGTCAATTTATTGCGAATATATATTGTAGAGTGTTGTTTGGCTCAACACAAAAATAAATGTTTTGGGGGAGAATTTTACCACCTGTAATTGGTCAAGACCATGGTCAATCCAACATGAAAATTAGCTTTTAGGACTCAAAGTGTTGAGTCAAAAAAATACTATATGGTAGTCCAATCTCATTGTTAAATTTTTTTTTTGATGTCTGTTCTTAACTACATGTTGTTCTCCCCCTTTAATTTGACACGTTTGGTCACGCAAGAAAGTGTTGTATTATCCAAATGTCATATTTTGCATTATATGATATTTTGGCTTCAAATGTTGTATCATCGAGGTTTTCAAGAAAATGGCCTATTTCAATGTAAAATGTCATTTTGTATACGCGATGAGATACATAAGTATGAAACAATATTTTTATTTAAAAAATATGCTCACAACATCAGTGATCACACAATATGGAGTTAAAAAAATATAGAGTCTCATGATGATGTCTTCACCATATATCACACTATGAAAGTAAGAATCTATTGTCTCTGATGATCTTTGTTGATGTTAGAAATTGACATCTTGTTCAATCTATCCATAAAAAGATTGCATGTCCGTCACATCTACAACTGAATCTCCGAAGGATGCACCACTACAAAGTTTGATAGTAATTGAGCATACTCACGGGCTCGAGCAAGCTTGACTATTGGTGTTAGTTGGTCATCCACATCATTCCCCTCCACTGGCTCTTCATTCAAATGTAAACCCGAATGGATTTCTCTACCCCATGCCAAATCCACCAACTCAACCATGATGTACTTTGCATCAACAATTTCCTCACATGCCAATTGCACATATCTTCAATAGGCAATCCTTCACTTCCAAGATTCGAAGAGGAAATGACCATCATCCATGGCAAAATTGGCACTGCAGTCTACAAGTAAAATCTTGGACATCCTTCACATGTTTCGTATGGTTTGGGGATTCATCTCTCTCCACACTTGAGAGCATCACATAATAGGCATGCCTTACATTAGGCATTATTTTCCTCAAGTCCTAGTGAGTAGTAGAATAATCAAATTGAAAGAAAAACTCATTCTTATACTGAACTAAATGAAGCAATTATTCCATGATCCAAGGGTTATACCACAACTTCTAACATTAGGTGGTAAGAAAACAATGGTAATATTGCTTTGATTGCAAGGTTAAAAAAACCAAATGATTCACCCCTACGAACATGCTTAAGGAAATGAGTAGGAAAATTGTCCATACTTAAAAATACCTTCCGCTTTCTAGATTTGAAAAGTACTTTGAGGCTCATCATCCAACTCTTAACCCCTAAAGGTGCCTAAGGACATGAAATGGTCTCACAAAATGTATAATGCCATATGGATGTTGGACCTGTTTAGATTTTGTGTTGGGTGCTACATGATCCTTGTAGCCCTTGGCTTCAAGATAATTTGAGTTATTTTTTGGAAAAATAATAGTCGCCCACGTGGACTGCCTGGCCTTTAGTAGCACCTGTTGTACGTATTTCGACCGGGTAGACCCCATCATACGTTCACACAAGTTGGTTACACCACTACGTGTACACAGATGCCTTCCCAAAGCCCAGCACCGCCACGTGCCGGTCGCGGCCAGGACAAGGGGCCGTTGACATTATCCAGTTAGAGTTGTTTATATTTGTTTTCCCGCCACTTTGGGGTGCCGCACCGCGAGTGGTTTGTTTTTGTTTTTCCCTCCGCTTATGGATTCGCGTTGTAGTCTCTTTCTGTGGTAGTGGGCCGCCACATTGTGTGAGGACGTTGGAGGACAAGATGGAGATGTGTAAACTGGCGGGCGAAAATTGTACAGGAATCAGGAAGGGGGAAGTTCAACTTCACAGGTCCAAAGGAATTGGCTACAAATTCAGAAGCAAATTGCGTTTTTTTTGGGATCCTTTCGGCCACATTCCGCCCTGGATTCATCACGCACCACAGATCCTAAGTAATTCGGTCCACGATCATCGTCGTTACAGATAGACACACACTGTGGTAGGTCATGAAATTCGTTGCGATCCACCATGCAGGGTGCAATTATGAATTTATGTGCTTCATTCGACGCCATTGCTATCGCATCCGGCATGCAAACTGTTGAATTGCTCCTGCTTTCTACATGGATTGTGTGCTAACGTAGGCTGGTGGTCGATGTTATTTCGGCCATGTGCAGAGGCGCTACGCAAGGCACCGCTCAGCACGAAGACATGGTCAACCAAGTGCTAGTTGGAAGAACAGAGTGGGATCCCGCTGACAACGTCGATGTGGCTGAGATCGGCATGGAAGAATCGAGGTGGCGTAGGGGTTGCAGGGGAAGTGAGGGACGTTGTGCTTGATTGTGAACCAGGTCAACGATATTGAAATTTTGAGGCATGTATACATGCATGCGTGCGTCTGGGCAATACCACCAGCTATTGGATTTTTTGTTATGCACAAGCTTATAATTTTGGAAATGTTGTGTGATCCCCCAGTAATTGTGAGTGTGAGAGATACCTGGACAGGGTCATCGTTTGTAGGCCGCAATGTGCTATGTTTCAACCGTTCTGGCTTGCCCAAACCAGTGCACATAGCGGTGAAATTTTGTATGAATTTTGGAAATAAAGGCACTGAATTTTGGAAATTTTCTATCACATTTTGGAAATAAAGGCACGCACATTGCAATACCGCCGATCCACAAATTGTGTTCCTTGTGTCAAACTTCCGTCGAGGTCACACACAGTGGGCTGCTGTGCCGACCTCGCCACCGTCGGGACTTCCCGCGCGCACAAAGGGCGGGAATGCGTTGCCCGCTGTCGTCACTCCCAACCGCGGATAGGCCCACCCAACACCATGACGTGTATGACCATTCTTCAATGGGCAGGTGCCCGATTTCACTCACCGGTGGACCGGCTGCCGCATGCAGGAGGCGTCGCCACCGTCGCCTACAGGACATGGTACTGAGTCCGGCTAGGTGCCGTTTCCGGAGTTCAATACTCTTGCGGGGCATACGGTAGACAAAACCATGTGAACACCGCTACAAAAATTTCCTAGCATGAGTCTCTCCATAATGAAGCTGCGATGCACGGTACAAACACCGGCAACAGTGCAGCCCAACCTCCGCAAAAATTCCCAAGGCTAAAATGTGAATGTATCAAAAACAGCATCTCACAGAGTGTGTGTGTACCACAAAACCCTAGCCCAACTATTCTCTACAGAGTAGAAAGTGCCGGTATGTATACGTATGCAGGCACGTTTAGGGGTTAAATACATATGATGTCATCCAAGACATTTCGTTTGCAAACCACCACGCATAATTTGTTGGCAACCACCTTCCAAAGCATTTTGGGTGTAGAGATTGTAAATAATCATAGGTTTCAACTTGTTAGTGCATGTTGTGTTTACAACAAGAGCAAGAGTGAGGCCGGAGCCACACTAGAGGCCCAGGAAGTTTCCCAACTTCCTCCTACATGGCACTTTGCTTTTGAAAAGTCTCCTTTTCCTTGTTTTTCTCCTTAAACCGGGGTACTAATGGGGTACTTCCGGGCACTAGTGCCCGGAAGTGTTGAACTACATTTATTGTGCCATGTCACTCTACTTTATTGCCAAGTAGATCCCAATCCTAAACCCAAAGCAAAATCCAAAGCTAAAATGTCATTGTTGCCACTCCCCATACTTCCTCTCATGTGGCAACCACTTGCTCATTTGAACCAATGCTATTCATGCAACTCAGTGCCGTTCAAGGAAGTTGCCTCTAGTGTGGGAAGGGCCTGAGATGGTCCTCCTGAAATTAGTGCCCATGAACTTTTCCTTGCGCTTGGTGTCTCGTTTGGTTGGGCGCAATGAAATAAGCTAGTCTCATCCATATTGTAAGCATCTTCTAGTGCCATAACCAATGCGGAGGAGGTCAATGCTTACCAAATTGTGCAGAAGCTATTTTGTGTGTAGACGTGATCATCAACACTGAAGTTGTTGAAATTATAACCGAAATGAAAAGCATCCACCACTCAAGACTGCCAACACCTCCGGAGCCCAAGAAATTGAAGAGTGGCATGGGCAAATATAGGAGTATAAGTAAGTGAGGACTGAAATTTCCAATCTAAAGAGATGTAAGATTCTCGTGTGAGGACAAATTTCAAATCAAGAAGAGAAATCACCAACTTCAGAATTTTAGTCTACACATCCAACAATCCCTAAACCCTTCAATCTCCACCCAAACCCAAAGACTCAAAAGTGCAACACCTATTTTGAACCAAGGTTTACAACAATGAACTTGAGTTAAGTTTAGTTAAGTTAACCCGTTGATAAATTCACCGCGTCCTCCCCGATCCTAAGACATGTCTTAATGTAGGTCCCACCACTTACATGCATTAATTACCTCTGTTATATGACAAATTAGGCCTAAAATCGTATTATGAACACCATAATCATAATATTGGGGTAAATTAACACTAAAAAGTTCGGTCGATGGAAAATGCGTCATATAATCAAAGTGTTGAATTATCGGGGTTAGACTGTACCTTGACACTCAAATAGAGGTGACCAATCAATCGGAAGAGTGGCCATAGAAGGCCCACATACCTTTGGACAAGAGATTGCCACAAAGAAAATCAATAGAGCCCCCAACAATTAGTTTGTGATTAGTATGCTAAGTACACGTTAAATGTGTTTAAGACATGTCCTAATAAATCTCGCCGAGTAGCCAAGTCAAGTAAGTAAGTTAGTGCTGCATCCTAACTTAATGCCTGATTCAATAATTTGGTAGTACAATGCCACTACAAGATGTGATTACTGAACTTGATTTACTTTGACAACATTAAATACTCTTAATCAAGGCCCACCATCATCAATCTTTGTTTGGTGCCCAACCCATTTGGTACATTAAATATGTATTGGTATTACCTAAGAGGTTTGACATAATATTTTGAATAAACACAATAATAGTAGAAAAAAACCACTGCAAGTATAAAACTATACTAAACATCTCATTTAGTGTGGCCCACACTAATTACAATTCACCTACATTAACTCTCTTGCAACCACTAGGTGGCAATTGGAGAGGGTGTCATTAGCCACAAAGACCACTCCACTTGACATGGGACACCAATTTATATGCAACATAACATTATTAAGATCCATAACAATGTTATGTGGGACCGACATTATTATGTGGAATATTCCATCATCTAGACTAAATGTGGGGAATATTCTACAAAATATTGTTAGTCCCACATAACATTGTTATGGATATGAATAATGTTATGAATGCTAAATAAATAAGGTGCTTGTCTATTAAGTGAGCGCTTCAAACTCCACAAACATTTATGGCCATTGTGTCATCTGTTTAGCCGTTGCAAATCACAAAAGTATGTTATTCCAAGGTTCGTAATCTGCGTTGAGATGCAAAAGTTATAAGAGTCCAAAGTGAACAGTTTCTTTCTTCTCAACCCCAAGTTGCATGAGAACCCCCTTGGGGCTTTTTGTTCAAGGTCAAACTTGTATTCGACGATTGTTTGCAAGATCAACAAATGAAATAAAATTCTCAAATTCTACTTCTAGTCCACTTTACAAACCGAAAACACTTCTACATTTTGAGTTTTCTTTATTGCATTTTCAAGCTTTACAAGTCTACGATTTTAATTCATCACATAGCACAATTGATACTAAATTATAGTTGATATTCAAAGCGCATCGATCTTCCATGGACCAAAACCCATACTTTCAACAATATGTCTAGTTTCGTACAAATAAAATTTGGCATGTTTTTATATCAAAAATTTAAGAATATTATAAGTAAACTTGACTTTACCATAATTTGCAAAAATCATATTTCTGGATTTGTTTCATAAAATTTTGAACCCAAATAGTTTGTCGTGGTAGAAAATAGCGGTGACCATGTCAAAAAAATGAGCTTATGTGTACTAAACCCTAAACCAAGTTCAAATTTTGATTTTCATTAATCACACTACATCCCCACTCAAGTCCACTTTACACTCTATCTACGTAGTAACAAAGGCTTTTTAAAATGTGACGTAGATTTCTCTTGGTCGTGGTGTTCCGACTGCCGACCATGGATTTGGGCGAACCAACCCATACACTCATTCCTTGTTGGATGCCTAAACCCTTGCCTCCAAGAAACCAATGTACATGTTGTTTCGCCCCAGCCCCAACCATGACCACGAGATATCCTACATCATTTTTTTTTTTACCTCGTGGCCCTTGGCCACATGTGTAAAATGGCCCTAAGCTCAAGGTAAGAAGGTTTAAATAAACGACAATCCAAGAGCGATTGGATTCCCTCATGATACGCCAAGGTTTTGACGGCTAGTGTTGACAAATCAATTCCTCCATCCCGATTTGCCGTTCATTCACTTGAGGCGTACTTACTTTGAGATCGCTTCTCGTAAGTCGGAGTACTTCCCGATGCACCAATTTGTGCATGAACGCTCGGCCCCCACGTCCTCACGTGTAATGGACCTTGTACCGGCTTCACTTAACTTGACTTCTATTGCCCGTGTGGGCCGGCCCTACTTGGCTATGAAGGTCCACGGCCCATGCTAAGGGCCACTACACACACACACGAGCCAAGAGCCGTGACCATGAAATTGTGAGAGCCCAAAAGAAAGTGTCCAAAGGCCATCCCAACACACCTCCAAAATCATGTAGTGTGGTCACGGACCCTCGAGTGTAGTGTGAAGTCATATGTGATTGGGCCCTCAACAAAATGCTATTTCAATGAATTTCTATTCATGCGGGGTCCTCACACATGATAAAATGGTTGTGAGCGTTCGGAATGTCATGGTCTCCTAGTTTTGTGTTAGGCCTACCTCCAAGAGGTGGTTTTTGAAAATAGTCCAAGTGACCATGAAACATGATCCATTCGATGCCATGTAGGAATCCATGTGGACTTTACATCCATCTTGCATTCACATATATACTCCGTTGGTCCCTCGGGCGTAGTGTGAAACAAACTTGGACTGGCTCCGCTTTTTCCACCAATGAGAGTGCTTGAAGTGTAACTAAAGTTACCTATGTGGTTACATTAACCACTACACCGTTTATAGTATTTAGTGTCACTTATTATTCGGAGTTATGACATGAATTATGGTGTTGCTTCATTTTGGAGTTGGTCGAGTCTACATCTAAGCCCGAAATGGAACATTACAAGAGTAGAGGGCCCTTAATGACTACACTAAATATGATATTTATGCCACTACGGTAACTTTTCAGATGAGACTTGTTATGACTAAGTGAACAAATACTGTCATGGACGATGGATGAGTTCATCCATTGGCCAAAACCCTACCTTCTCTTGTCAGCAACTTGTGATGAAATATTGTCATGGATGATTGAAATTTGGATGAAAAATCACTTGGTAAGTGACAGTAATTGCACCATTGTAAATCTATAATTCCCCAAAAAGTTTGCAAGGGATGACAAATAATGTTGGGTCAACATTTAGTGTTGGTGGCACTATACTAGGGTTTACAATTAGTATTAGGCAAGACAATTAGAGTTGGTGACACTAAATATCATATTTAGTGTCTCCTTTCATATTTAGTGTATCATATTTAGTGTAGTGCCTCCTTTCAAACGTGAACACCTTGAACAAGCGTGGACAAGTCAACATGCACCTATCTCCCACAAGGGCAAGCCCCCAAGTTTCCACATGATTGGTTGGATATATTGGATTCATACAGAGACCTCCACTATGATTGGGTGGATCATAGGTAGTAGGGTGCACCAGAAATCAAGTGTTGGGAAGGTCACTCATATGAGTACAATTCCGACCTTAATTAAGTGGAATCATTAGGTGGAATCCCACCTCCCAATCCCTTGCATATTCTCTCCACTCCACTTCCAAATTTGGGAATCATTAGGAAGCATCATGCCAAATCTATAAATAAGTATGGATTGAGCACCAAATGAGCCTATTCGTGTAAGCAAATTGGTAAATTATTTGCCCATAAGAGGGGGGGTGCAAGTATGGTAAAGTGGCCGCTCTCGATCCTTGCAGAGGTTTATGTGAAAGTGATTCAAAACTATATACTAACTTTGAATTATGTAGGAAAAAAGATCATAAACATTTTTAAAACATGTTGATCTATGAATCCAAGAAATTTATATTAACAAAAATAATCTTAAAAGAAGTGTACATATTTTAGAAGACGGTGTGAGTGGTGATGGTGAAGAAGTAATCGTCAAAATTTTGTTTAGAATATGATAAAACTACATTCAATTGATGAGTTTCTACACAAATGTTTGATGAAGACTTCAAGTGCATAATGAATTCTAGGAATATGAAAAAAATAGTTTAAAATAGTTAAGGTCATGAAATCTTCATCCTAAACCAAATCTAGCCATTTGTTGTTGAGCATTACTTTTGGTGATAAGTTTTGAAGATATTGAATTTCTCAATTTGTGCCAAAAACGATAAGTTTTGAAGATCTCAACTTGGTATTCTACCTTTGAGTACTTAACACAACAATAGAGGTCACCATGAAAAATATTCAATTTAAACAAAATTTTGCTATTACTTTTAGGCATTGGCCACAAAAAACTATGGTTTCAGGATACCAAAGCATTTTTTTGGTCCACTTTACCATGCTTGCACCGATGGCTCATAATATAATTTACCCAAAAAAACGGCCATGACCGTGATTTTTCTACCTATTACCATAAAATGCATTCCACACAATCCAATCATGTAGATGCCCTCGATTAATGACAACCTTCATATACATTGCCCAAAAAAATCAATATAGCTTGCAAAAAAACATGCCAACTCAAATTTGAAGGGTCTCAAACCTACATTGATCAGATAACTCAGCTTAAAGCCACATGTCGTTGGCATGTGGAAAAGTGCCCTACTTGAGCCTTTGGGACAGCCCGATAACATGGACCCAACATGACACCCTCCATGGCAACCCCTCATTGTAGCTCCCTTCAAGCCAATGTTTTCCGTAGCCAATGTTTTTCATAGCCAATGTCATCCACCTAAACCCTTAACTCCAAACATATTTCAATGAAAATGGACATCCGCATGCCTTGAAGCATGTTGGATTTTTACATTTGAAATCTATCAAACCCTTCAAAAACCGTAGGCAAGGACTTGTAAAATGTGAAAATAATTTAGAATGCCTATGCCTAGAGTATGAAGAAGTTAGCCTCCATCATTCCCTTGGGATGAAACCCCTCCACACCAAAACTTGGGAATCATAGTTCCGGAGGCTCTTTTTGGTACTCGCTAATTGACATCCAAGGCTACACACTTTTTGCTCTTCTCTAGAAAACACCGTTTCAAGTTATGTCCATCCGTAACTTTAGCTCAAGAGAAATTTCTTTAACGACCGGCAATTATTAGGCATAAGATTCAATTACATGCTCAGTTTATTTCACCGCCCATTTTTTCTCTTCATCTATAATTTTATAGTTTTGCAAGACATTTGAGATCATAGCATTATGTTTTGGACGATGATGACAATAACAAGAGCGTGTAATGTGCCCACACATTACATCCCGCATCTTACTCGCAGCAACTAGCTCCTAAACCTGCTCAAGCCCTAAGGAATGCACCCTTTATAACACATATGAGTATATATGAGTGCACAAAATGGGTATCAATTTGATTTTTGTTAGTATTACGTATACATATGCTACACAAATTATAACTCGAAGTTATGTACATGTATGCAGGGCCTTCTAAAAATATATATGACATTTGTACCTGTATGGTAGGGTCATTAGACTTTATGAGATAAGTATTCAATATTAGATGAAAACTGGGATGAATAGTTTTTCCATTTCTTTATCTCAACAATGTATGTATGAAAGACGCAATATTAGGGTTTTGGAAGGGGTGGTTGAGTTGAGAAACAAGGCCACTTCTTGCTTGGGGTCGCAAGAGGGATGTAGATGGTTGATGCGACTGGTTGATAGGGGTGGTTGCGGGTGTTTGATGCCTTCGCTAGACCAAAAGGCGACTCATTCATGAGGACATGTCTAAAATCATACAAAATTTTGTACACAACATTTAATGCAACTTGCGGGGTTTTTTTTCCTATTTATATTTATGTTGAAGTTTTTATATCTCAAAATTGATTCGAATTTATTTTTCATATAGCTTGTGCACAGTCACTAAGCTAATGCCTAATTCTTCTAACATCGATGTCCTATTGAGACACAACGGCTTATGCTTGTTGTCTTTGCCTACTATCACTATATGCACGATGGATATCTCCCTAACTTCTATCCCATATACATGTGCCAAATTTTTGGTTAGCGGTAGATATACATCCCCAAACTAATAGATCATAAAATCATCCTCAAGCTTAGTTTGTCCGCTTTGAAACACATGCCTTTCACCACTCTCATCGCTTGACACATTGCGAGGTCATGAAGGATTTTGTTGCGCATGTGTCAACCAACATAGCAATGTTAATGCTCTTTATCTTAGTATGATGATAGACTAAATCCTTCCTACTTAGATTGATCAAAGAGAAAAAAGAAAAGGGGAAAAAAAAACATCAAACCCATCCGGAACTAGTACTTTAAAGCTAATGCTTTCAAACACCTTATGGCCTTGCTAAAGGAAAACTTGGCATAATATGTCGTACTATTACACGACACTTGCTCTTGCCACTCCATGGGCAAAAGTATTACCGAAGATATTTCAAATGATTTTGAATGTTTAAGTCCGTATTGGAGCCCCAAAGAAAATTCCAAATCACTATATGATATCATTCAGTCCATAAATGAAATTTTGACCTGTTGGATTTATACGGTCACACACAAATTCAAGCCTAATTTCATGTTACATTTAAAGAAAAGTATAGATATTCTTATAAAACTAACCGATAAATATCTCAGCTTGGTGCTTACATACAAATATTGATATATGCTAGAGAGTTTTTGACAAAAAATTTATGTTCAAATCTATTTATTCGTGGATTATATTATGTGAGACAAGTTTTCATCTGGGCAGAAATTCTCAAATATGGGTTCAATTCCACCAACTCATATCAATATTACAAATTTATTGGGCAATCAAAATAAGTTTGGATATATATATATATATATATATATATATATATATAAATGCATATTTCTAAAGTGAAAAGTATTCATAATTGACATGAATTTTACTTGGGACCTAACATCATTTTACACATATAAGAAGCATAAGTTTTTTTTAATGAATTTGTCTTTGTTTTTCCTATATTCCAATTGACACACCATTGACCGCATGTGAATTGTCCCTAAGCATCCACATGCAACTATTTTTGTTACGATGGTGCCTAAGAATTAAGCTAAATCGATAAAATATGTTAGACATTGGAAAAATGAACATGTTTCCTAATTGATATTGGTTGTTGCATGCGGTTGACATCAACATAACTTGTGGTTGTAATCCAACCGTTGTTATTGAGGAGTAAAGGGGATCCTTACCGTGGATTTTGTTTTGTTTATTCATGCTCTAGAACCTAGGAACAGCGAGAGGTTAGTTGTTCTTTTGGGAAGAGGTTTTCAACACTAAGAGGTGGTGTTTAAGGCCTACATGAATATGGTCTATTCATTAATAGGAAGGTGATTAGGAAAGATTGAACTTCAATAGTGTTCACAAGAGTTCAGACCTTGGACAACTGCAAAAATACCTATAGTTAACTAGGTTTTCTTCAATATATGTTAGGGAACAACTATAGTTAACTAGAAAGATTCCAAGTATTATTATATACTCAAAGAAGTTCGCCTCTTGATTTGCTTCAGTTGAGGGTCTTTAATATGCTCGGGCCACTGAGCATTGTCAAGAAACGCCTTTATATGATCACTCACAGTATTAGGCTCCGGAACAACCTCCATGTACACCACCAACACAAATAACACACTAGGGACACTACAACACTACAACATGATTCCATGAATAGGTTGTGCTCGACTTTAGTTAACTAGATATAACTATAGTTAACTAAATTCTTTGGCAAATCACATTTAGAATAATTGTAGTTAACTACATTTTTTGGCAGGTCAAATCACGAACAACTATAGTTACGAAAGGCAACTAGTTAACTAGTAGTTGAATTAGTTGGTTAGTTGTCCAAGGTCTGCAAGCGTTCACCATAAAATACAGAGATGAACCCGGGTGAAATGCCTTAATGGTCCCTTGTCTGAGTGTAATCAAAAAATCTTACATGGTATTTTGAGTGTTCACAAGTTTTGGGTGTTCACAAGTTTTGTCATTTTTATAAATAAGAATATTCTCATGTTCCTCACCACCTATGTGCACATGCATCTCCTTACTCCTCTCATTACTTGTGCATTCTCCAAATAAAATCAAACTCAAGAAGAGAACTCAATTTTTTCTCAAGGTTTTCTTGCCCCTAAATACAACAAAAAAACTTGCCTCCCTTGTTTTTTATTAGCTCAGTGACACAAATACTAGAAGTGGCAAATATGGCAAATTCCCTTAAAAGTTGAGTTGGTGCCCACTTTTTAGTGGGATTACATTTAACTCTATTGTCTCAATATAATCTTTGGTGAGGTGAAGGATGTTAGTCATCTCAAAGCCTCTCTCCCAAATACTCAATGTTTTATAGACAACGAAACAAAGCATAGCGCCTTGCTTCATAATCCAATGTTGAAAGTATGTATATTAAACACAAACACTCATGGTATTGTTTGGGCATTGTTCATGCACTAATGGGCATTAATTATCAAATGTTTACTTAATATTGAGTAACTACCAAAGCCCAACATTTTCCTTCGAATTTGTACCCATACCCACCCATACCCATCAGCAACGACCTATGCCCACCCATGCCCACCCATAGCATGACCCGTGCCAACCCATGCCCGCCCATAGCATGACCCGTGCCCACCCATGCCCACCCATGCTATTAAAATTGCCGCCAATGTATTCAAAAATTGTGTAATGTGCATTACCCGCCTACACCAAGTCTTGGCCCACCCATGCCCATGCCCATGCCCACCCTTGCCCACCCATGCCCACCCATGCCCAATAATATCGAACCCATGGGCATGGGTGGGTTTGGGCATGGGCATGGGTATGGGCACCCAATGTAGGGCTCTGGTAACTACCATGAACAATGTTGTGTCCTCATTGTTATCACATTGATGAAATCCTTGATGCAGTAGCAAAGTTGTTAATGTTTCGTCAATATTAAGTAATTATTGGAAGTAGAGTCGTGTCAACATTAATATTATATTGACACAAATTTCACTTTATTGATGATTGCCATTGATTCAATGTTTGCTCAATATCGAGGATTTGTCATAATTAAAGTTTTGTCCGCAAGTTAGTTGTATTGACAACAATGATGTTTATATGTAAATTACACATTCAATCTACGTTTCAAATTTTAGGGTTTTTCATCATAGGCCTGCAACAAAGAGACAATATCCTTAGTGAGTCTAACGATCACTCAAAGACAATGTTTGGATTTATGTACATTGAAGTACTTCATATTTAGGCTCTCAAGAAAATAGGCAAGTAGAACATGAGATAAATGTTACATAAAATAATTAGATAAAACTCCACAATAATAGGCTTCCCATAAAAGAAATTCAGAGGCATAATGGAACAAAGTCATCAAAGTAGAGTGTAACAAACAATTTGTAGGAGATTTGTGATAGTACTCAGGAAATGACATGGGGACTTGGTTGCACATTGTTTCCGCTAGGCTGACTAGACAAGTAGGGTATGCTTGCACTACTAATCAATGACCATGACCACCATTTTCTAGAAAGATCTCATTGATTGAGAAATAAGTGGCGGTCCAACAAGGTCACCAAAAATAGAAGTGAACGTGGGTGAGTATGTCAGATTATGGATGAGAAAGTTACATGAAATCTTACATGTCCAAAAATGAATAATGTTTGGTGGTCATTTGAAGTTTGCGGCAAAATAACCCAAACACGTTGTCTCAGCAAAAAAAAGAAAAAGAAAAAGAAAAGGTGTCCATGTCATAAGGAACAATTTTTTGAGAGTATGGATGATTTAAAAGATTTTTTATTTAACCAAAATTCATTGAAACAATGATTTTTTTCATTTTCATAAAAAACACAACGTCCCGATCTAAGCCCACTTTACATTATGTCACGTGATGAAGGCTTTTGAAAAGTGATGTGGGTTTTCTCTTTGTCATGATATGCGGACTGTGGACCATGACCATGAGAAACCCAAATCAAATTTTCCCACTGCACTTGATCACATGTGCATACTGGCCCTTACATTGATTAATGTTCACATTAATTTCCCACTCACACTACTAGCTACACTACGTAGGATATTCAGTGTTTAACACACTAAATACGAACACATACACTAAATATCAATAATGCTATGAAAGTAAGTAACAATAAACGTAAACTCAACCACTAAATATCAACTATGGTAATATGTGGAAGTTACATGTTTGAATTTAGTGTTAGTAAGGATATGAAAAAAAGGATATAATAAGGGAGATGGCAGTATGGAAGGTAGCGGCACATTTATGTCTAACACTAATTATCAAAGAATTGAAAATTAGTGTTGAGCACGGTAGGGTGATAACAACACTAAATATAATCAAACACTAAATATCCTATTTAGTGTAGTGGGACAATATAGTGTAGTGTCATAAAAATAAGATCAACTGTTTCCAAGAGCCCTCATAACATTATTCAGATCCATATCAGCGTTCTATGGGACTGACATTATTTAGGGAATATTCTTGATATTTCTCACATTCAGTTCAAACTGAATGTGAGAAATATCAAGAATATTCCCTAAATAATGTCAGTCCCATAGAACGCTGATATGGATCTGAATAATGTTAGGCTTGGAATACAATATTCAACTGCAAACTGAGGACATTCAATTATGTAAGGCCCAAGATTGTCTAGGGAAGTGGGCGCCGCCTTTGAGGGCCTTCACTCACTTCATAATTATCTAGCCAGTGTTCTAGATTAACTCACATTCATTCACTTGCCCTGCAATTTGGTGTTTTCTCCAAATGCCCCTTGCACACTGCCCCAAAACCTATGTTACATATCCTAGGCATCAACAATATGATAGGTAGTCATACATACTTGTGGAATGTATTGTATTGCTAATTCCAATCTCAATATAAGAAACGCATTATCAAACTTAGGGACACTTCACACACGGGACTGAGAGCCCGTGACCATTACACTTCAAGCACTCTCATTAGGGGAAAAGGCGGAGCCGGTCCAAGTTCGCTTCACACTACGCTTGAGGGACCAACGGAGTATGTGAATGCATGATGGATGTAAAGTCTACATGGATTCGTACATGGCATCGAATGGATCATGTTTCATGGTCACTTGGATTATTTTCAAAAAATCACCTCTTGGAGGCAGGCCTAACACAAAACCGGGAGATCATGGCACTCCGAACGCTCATAACCGTTGATTTATTCTAGTTTATCATGTGTGAGGACCCGCATGAATAGAAATTCATTGAAATAGCATTCGGATGAGGGCCCGGTCACATATGGCTTCACACTACACTTGAGGATCCGTGACCACATTACATGATTTTGGAGGTGTGTTGGGATGGCCTTTGAACGCTTTCTTTTGGGCTCTCACAATTTCATGCTAACGGCTCTTGGCTCGTGTGTGAAGTGGCCCTTAGGTTCACACCATGGACCATGAAGTCAGACCATGGAAGATGGCCTTTTCCATGGTCTGACTTGACAGTCCAACTTCCATGGTCCGATCTCTTAAAAAATCAATTCACAAAGGCTTTCGGCCCCTCACTTGGTGAAAACCAAATGTGGACCACGAGGAATGACCATGCACCAGAAAGTGAATGTGCTCATTTTTATAATATATGTCCAAAAAGGAAAGATAGAAATTAATTTTGACCATTTTCTTGTCTTCTCTTGTCTCCGTCTTCTCTTCCCAAAAAAATCATTATAAATCTATTATAACATCATTACTTTGCCATGGACCCTTGCCTTTTTTCTACTAGAGCACCTCTTTTGCCTCTCCCACTGCAAAACCCTAAACCCTAACCCTAAACCCACAAACTTGGACCTATGTCGGGCTTTCCAACTTATGGAGGCACTTGACGATAATAAATCCACCAATCCCCAAAATTGAAACGCCTACTATTGAAACTCTCAGATTGAATTGCATTGTTTATGGCAAATAATGGACTACACTATAAACAAGGAACTACTAACTGTAAAAACATTGGAGATAATGTGGATGCACATTATATTCCACCCTACATTATAGTATTACATTGGAGGTTCAAAAAATAATTGATGAAATCTCTTTTTCCTTTTTTATTACAAACAAACATTCTATCTTTGTGGAGTTTTTGTTGTTGTTTTGAAAGACATGAAAAGAGCCTCCTAACTCTCAGTCATTTGAAGATTAGTTGCATACACCTTCATGACACATCTACATGTCGTGTTTTTTTTAAAGAATTAATTTTATGTTGTTTCCCTCAATTGGTGGTCTTAGGAGGAGAGTTTATGCTTTTTGGATTTGCACATTTCTCAGTTGCTTTAAATTGGTACCTCGCCCACAACTAGAAATGAGAGAACGAGGATATAGTGAATGGTTGAAAAACAAGTGTAACTAGCATTGCACACTAGTTTCATTTGTAATGGTGTGCATCTTGAGGACCACATTATAGGGATGTGAAGGGTAAAGTTGCCTGTAATATTTACCATAATCAATGCACTAGATAATTCACAATGTTTTGCTATATCAAGAGAGGTATTGATATATATATATAACTTTCAAATGATTTATATTGCTCACTAATACATGGGTTGTTTTGGGTCAGACAATGTTTTTCAAGAAATATAGTTTGTTAAATAATATTTCCAATTTCTAATGTAAAGAATTATAACTTGAGGTCCATTCCGTCTTTTGGAGTACAAGAAAAAAATATTGGGAGTGGAGTTACCTTTTTATAACGACTTGCTTTCAATATATGAAAAGGTGTCATAGCTCATTAGCATAACTCAACTAAGCCAAATATGCCAATCCATAAGCTAGACCTATTCACTCCCTTTTCAAATCCTATCAGAACCTCTCCTATTCTCGACATCATAGTTTTTTTAAATTGGTTATCAAAATGGAGCACTCATGCAAAGAATCTTCATGGTTCAAGTGAAGACCCTAGCAAGTGATGATCAATTGGTAAAACACTATATCGATTTACCTGGTCATCAAAAAAGGTTCTACTAGGATTTGAAAAAAGGAGCCCCTAGGTTTGGCATACTGGGAATTGCATTAATTTCCAATAATTAGAAACTAAATAAAACAAACACCACAAAAATTACATGTAAGCTTGGGCCATAAAGACCAAACAATATTATATTCTTTGGAAAAAAATAACACACACTTAGGCCTCATTTAAATTATCTTCGGTGAGGCCTTTGACAAGCATGCATATGGACACCAACCCTAAAGTGACATTGGTGGCCGACCCACCTGCAACAACACCATCTCTACTAAGGCCGTTGCTCGAGGCCAACCCAGTGGAGGTACCCACCACCTCCACGACAATTGATGTTGTTGTGCCGCCAAACTGCTACATCAAGCCGTGGACGTACGCCAACCCTGGCTACGACTAGGAAAGTTGCTATTAGCAACCCCTTCAACCACATCCTCCTCATGCCAAAATTGTTGCAAGTTCTCAAATCAAAGTCTCTCTCGTCACCCTCTAAGGGCACCTCATCATCATTGTGCAAAGTCATATCAGTGCCTCTCCTCCACCCTATAGTTGAGAGCAATTTGTTGCGCGTTGAGGTTTCGCATGTTTGATACCACCACAATAGTGTCAAAGATCACACTCAAAATTTCCTCCATCTTTATGTCATGAGATTATAACCCCCCTGATAGCTAATTTCATGATTGCTCCATCTAGTAATATCACCATGGCAATTCTAGCTAATCATTGGTTCAACACACTATTTTTAGATGCAATTTAATATTTTTAATTTGGTCAATATGGATGATTATTATTGTTTATCCTCCATATGGTCTAGATACTATTACTTGAAAAAAACATGCTTCAAAAAGGTTAAATATACACTTAATAAAATATATAGGTATTTAAGGATTTTGCACTAATTATGATACATTTCATATACTCATGTGTCCTTGCACATTTCTCCATTGCTCTCGGGGAAGTCACTTAGTGTATTCTTTGGGGACACATGAGCGTACAACATATATTTTTTGGGAGGCTATGTAGCTCATTTACTGCATTTTAGTGGACCCTATATTTTTTAATAATTCTACTTTCTTCAATTTCTTACCACCCTATGTGTAATTATAAATTAAAATCTCCATAATATTTCAAACCCTTCATTATTTATATTTATTTTAATTTTCCTTCGTGGACAATAGCATTGTACTATAGCATTAGAAATGGAATTCATCACGCAACAAAAATTAAGTTGTGTATAAAAGAAGCATGTTATTTACATAATTGGTTACATGTCTAAGCCCATTGATAATGGCGTACTTAATTGTTTCATCCAAACATTGAAAGAAGTCCACAAATTCCAAAACAAACCAGCATCACTAAAGTGTCCATAATGTGTTCACTAACATAGTTGCACTAACATTGCACATGTTATCATGCAAAGTGTGAAGACAATTTGAAATGCCTACTTATGAGTCCTACGTGAAAATTGAGAAATGATCATCACAAAAGATGCCACAGCCTCTCGCCTAGAACAAATCCATCAATCCACCATAGATTCACCAAATATGGGCCACGGAGCTCTTTAAACACATAGGGGTCAATGCACGATGATAGAATTCTTGTCTTGCGTGGGAGGAACAACCATAGAATTATACAAATGTCAATGAAATATTCCTCAAAAGTACACTTAATAACCCTCATCCAACGAGTTCATCCATTTTGTAGATGGATTTGTGATCATTTTTCATCTAATTCTTAAATTTTTCTTACCCTAAACTCAACCTAAAAATAAATAAAAATTCCCTACCAATTACTATAATGCTATTTTAGAAATACTATAAACATCATTTTGGGTATTACAAGTGACCCTATGTTATATATAATGTGCTACCTCACATTTCTTCAAGGCTATGGCATATCAAAAAAAAATATAATTTTTATCAACCATGAATAAATGTCACCCTATGTTTGTTCTCTCATAGTTATCTAAATTTTCGATAGTGACTTCCCCGGGCCATTGCTCCACCCTTTGATCACAAGCTTGAGCCCTCTCTCCACTAGACCCTAAACCATGTGTTTTTAAGGCCCAATAAAGTAATAATGACCATGTTTTCTAAGATGCCCCCTTTCTATCCACAAATCCTACATGGCAAGTGACGTGGTTGCCTTTAATACCGATACTTTGACCATGTGTTCAAATTCTACTACATGAAGGTTTTTCCTTGCTCACAATTTGTTGAAATCGTATGCCCCAATTGGCCACGGTGCTTTCAGGCATGTTGCTATCTAAGGTTGCATGACGACATCCATTAGCTAAAAGCAATGCAAGAGAAAAAAAAACTTGGGCAATATGGTAGCAATGATACCTGAAGGCTTTAAAACCAACTACCATACTAAAAAAAGTCATGTTGCCTTCCATACCAAAAATATCGCATTAAAGGGTGAGAATTTGTCAAAAAACACACATGATCAACAACAATTCCTCAAGCATTCTTCGCGGCTATGGTGAATCATGGGTTTGTTTGGTTGTTTAGAGTCGCTTCGCACTATGCGAAATGGTCAATTTTCTAGGACCAACAATTGTTGGTTGCCACTCATAGGGGTCTCATGCACATATAGATTTTTCCAGAGGTGGTTGCTTGATGTTAGGGTCAATTGATTCTGCTTGGAAGCATAATCTGCTTCCAAAGTTGACTACAATAATAGTAGTGCTTGTGGGTGCCGTCAATAATTATTCTCACTCCAATCTTTTGGACCCATTGTTGCTTTGCATGTGTATTTGAATTAGTGCACATGTAGAGGGGTGTCAACACTTAAAAAAAAAGGTGCATGATGTGCTATGTTGCATTGCTAGTGGACGATTTACTGATCCTGATGAGAGTATGTTTGGCATAGCAATCGCCAACCAGACATCAAAAGAAAAATGATTTATTCTCCTCGTTCTGCACTCTCACACCAACCTTCTCAAGGATGAATTGGTTGGCTTCCTTCGACGTTGTCATACGTACAATCTTTTGATTCTTAAGATTGTTGTGGACAAGATGCAACTTGAACTCCTCTATCCTCCTCATGAGCTTCTTGTCGGAATCAAAAATTACGCTAGCATCTTTTGCATGCATGTAGTTAGTTTTTTGCTATCACTTAAAAACAACAACCCAGGGAACTAGGTCACAGGGAAGACTGAGCTAGTGTCTATAAGGGTTAATGTCACATTGGATTAAGGTTCTTAATAACATTTTATGGTAATTCTCCTTCTTTACTCTCTTCAATATTAAATCATCCCACTCTTCAATAGTTCATTTGTGAGGTTTCCGTAGTGAGTGATTTCCGTCCTATCACAGGGTAATTTTCTATCACTCTATGTCTTGACCTATCTCAGTCGTGAAGCTCAAAAGCTTGGCAAGTGGTCAACTAACTCATAGGCAGGACAACATGTCCGGGGCAACATCTTTTGCGTATCCATCTTTGTCTTTATTTGTGATGAATTATACTTGCAATCAATTCAAATTACTTCCACTTAATTCACTTACAATTATCGGATGAGTCTTCGGAAACTGTAACCTCCACCTTCATCCTTCGACAGGCCTGGCCATTCATCTCAAAGAGTTTCCATCTTGTTAATACATCGAGTGTGTATATATATATATATTTACCAAGCTATATCTCTCGATTACTTGCTTTATGCCATCCAAAGAATTTGCATGAAAGTCAATCTGATCTCACACAATAAAATCTTCTTCTGCTATCGATACCCATGTTAGCTCTCTCTCTCAACATGCCTACTCTCTTTTATCATGGCTGGCAATATGCTACTAACTTGCCCAGGCGATATCCTATCTCAGGTTATTACCGTAGGGTAATGTCTACAGTGGCTCTAGCCCTCAGTCACGGCTATGGCCTCACCTCTTCTCTCAGGTACAGTCTTGCCCATCTCAGGCCTTTGTGAAGCTCGTTCTGCGGCTATTCACCTTCCCTGGACCTAGCCCAAGCATTTGCTTCTCTCTGGTTATTGCCTCCCAATTTCTACACTCAGGCTATGGCCCTTTCATACCTCGTCAAGAACTTAACTCCGACTCGACCTTCCATTGGTCAAGCTTCTACATCAATAGCTTCAGATTATGGCCTCTTGCCAAACGACTCGAACTATGATCTTGGGCGGCCACTCACTGGCTTAGCACGTCCAATCAACAACTTCACAACTTATTGCTCTCAAAGCATTTGCCTATGTTTCTATCTCAAAAGACCATTGCCTCTACATGCAATGTTTTCTAGGAGTCTCGCACTTCAACTACATCATTCTTCTCTCAGCCTATCGCCCGAACTTGTTTTCTTGCACTCGACTTGGCCTTTCACTAATCATACTCACACTCTTTGACACAATCTTACTCAAATTGATTCTTCCAGTCCTTTCCTACGACTTAATCACACTCCATATTTTAATCTCATACTACTTCACCTTCTTGGTGAACTATTTGTCTATTTCAACGCTCCTGACTATCGCCAATATGCTTCACTACTCAACTGGCCTTCTCGACACTAATTTCAGATTAAGACTAACTCTCATCACTCATTCCGCCCTTACTCAAAATGTCATTCCATTCAAGACAACTTACTCTCATTCAAACAATCATTGCGATCATCAACATTGCATTGCACACACACTACAAGACTATTGCTTATCAAAATGCTATATTCCATATATTAGTTTTCTCAGTCACAAGACACCGAATATCTCGGTTCTTCCTCTGCCTATTGCAATCTTTCTCCCGAGTATCCCACTCGGAGTTTGTCTAATTGCCCTCAACCTCAATCACTGAGAGTTGATGCTCTATCAGCCTATTGCTCTAATATGAGACTATGCCTGATTCTACCTTTGAAAATAGCCTGCCTGCTTCTGGCTCGCCTCCTCCTTATGACGACGAAGAGGGAGGAGTCGGTTAGAGGCTATAACCACTTCTTGATGACGATGGCCTCCAACTGCCGCTACAGATGGCATCCAGAGTCTATTTGCCGGATGAATGTCATCAATTTTTTTTTAAAAAGCCTAATTCGGCTAGGCGATAGCCAAAAATTGGTCTTACAATGCAGATCCATTCAGACACAATGAGGTAGGTTAAAGAGCCTGATCCTGCACAGTTCTCTAGGAAGTCCATCCGGACCATGCACATTCACATAGGTATCATCAGTCAAGGTCAGTCATATCTATCGCCATATGTTACAAATCCAAATGCAATGTTGTTTTCCATGCAACTTGGCTACCTCATCTAGCTTGAGCCGATTGAGCTACTTGACCTATCTTTAGCAAGCTGATAGCTAGCTGGGCTAGCCCATATATTTCAGGCCTCGATCTAGCTATAGCTGGGCTAGCCCATTTTTTCAGGTATTGTTTTCAGCCATAACACTTAGTTGTTGGGTCGGCCGCTAGCCAAAAAAGTCCGTGGGCTAGCAGTTGTACAAGATATGGTTATGTTGCCTTTCAAACCATGCTAAAGGTGCTTCATTATCAATTTTTTGAATATAGGAAACACTATAGAATATAGCCTCATTTAAGGCATATCCCTTGGCCATATTGTCCTTTGGATAATGGCATTGTCTAACATGGTATTTTAGCGTCTCCATGTACCTCTCCCAAAATAACATCCATCATGCTGAAATTGGTCCACACAACCTAATTTCTTCCACAAAATGCACAATTACATGCACATGAATGTCAAAACATGTGGGCGGCATGTGTTGCTCAAGCAAACACATGACCTTGGTTGCCTCTTAGTCCATTCCTTTTATTTCGGACACAATAATCTCTTGTGACGTAATCCACTTGAATAAGGTAGCTAGTCTATATATCACAACCATTACTCATAGATTCAATGTTCCACGTATAGCAATAAGCAACAAATCCTTCAGTATGTTTTGATAATCATGGCTCTTAAGACCCATTATACGGTCGTCTCCAAACTTCTTCCTTAAGATTGCTCCATAGCTCGTTGGGGTTCTACAACTCCTTATGACATCTCTTACTCTAGCCCACTCACCTGGTTTGAAAACCCATGGCGACCTTTGCCGTATATGTCATTTTTCCATTTGCATCCAAACCTGCCTCAAGTGGCCCCAGTTTCGGGATTCTATTTTGTGCCCATAATTCATCTTGGACAGTCATGCGTCCTCATGTGGGCCCGGTGCATTCAAGAAGGTGTGCAACATCAAATCAATTATGTTCTTAGCAATATGCACGGGGTTTAGAAGGTGGGTTATCTTTACCTCATGTCCCAAACCCCCCCCCTTTTACTCATTGGATGCACACAAAAATCACTTTATATGGTAGATGTGTGTGTATATTCTATTGACAACAAACATATCAAGCCACCAAGAGTTAAATAATAAATATTTCATATTTTGGCCATGAGAGTGGCCTATGTAGATGTTAAAACTAAGGTGAGGGGTTAGGGATTAAAGTTTAGGGTTTAGTGTTTACCTTTTAGTGTTACACAAATATTTGTATGATACATACAAAGCAACTAATACCGACGACGCATTCATTGATATGGAGTCACTAACTATATGTGTTCCTTTATGCAACTTGAGTGTATGATAATAATGTTTGAATAAATTATGTTACTTGTTAATATTCTTTTTGTTCATCCTTACCAAGGTTAGTTTTGTGAATTTGACATCATGGTATAGGTTGAAGTAAATTTGTTGACAGATAATATTGGACATTAGTATTGGAGCACAAAGTTCAATATACATACTCTCCAATACAACAATTT
This sequence comes from Polytrichum formosum, assembly GCA_964035585.1. Lineage (NCBI taxonomy): Eukaryota > Viridiplantae > Streptophyta > Polytrichopsida > Polytrichales > Polytrichaceae > Polytrichum > Polytrichum formosum. The sequence goes on from OZ037937.1 coordinate 408,741, forward strand.
GTAAAAAAAAAATGGACAAGCAATTCATGCCTAATGTCTTTTCATTTTTCATTTTTTTAATTTATATTTCACCTTTCACCAATTCCCTCGTTTTTAACTAGTATGCCCCCAAGAGATTTTTTTGGCGTGACACATGTTTCCACCTCAGCATTGAATGGATCGATGTGTTCCGTGCGCCATATGTGGTTTGGGTCTAGGAACCTCCGGTAACCGGGGTAAACAACTTTGTTGAGGTAGTGGCTTTTGTGTGAGTAAAATGTTTGGGCACATGCATGGCAAGCCCTTGATCCTTTCATTCACATTCCATAGCACAAAGCGTTCCCTACATGCACAACGTGTGCTTAATAGTCTACAAACAATCCTTGGGTGTTAGGGTATCATATCAAATGAACACGGAGAGCTGACAATTACACTGAATTGTCCTATCAATGTGGGTTACCAGTTGGAGTTATGCATTGCTATAACTTTTTTTTTAGTGTATGATTTTTTACTCGAGCTAAAAAAATAGTTAGTATGCACATCAAAGGACATGATATAACTTACTTGGTAGAAAATGATAATGTTAGTAAAAACTTATATCAACACGTAACTCCAAATGGTAGCCCACACTAATAAGACAATTCAATGTAGTTACATGTGAACTGGTTGAGAAATAACTATTTCAAATTAAAGACTTCAAGAAAATTACCGACCAATTTAGAGGAATTTGTAGAATATTCCTAAATTTAATAAAAACACAAGTCATATGTGTCTGGGCTCTTCGGACAAAAAAAAGCAGCCTCATCCTTTTTTGTAAACCTCCAAGCTTCTCCATCAAATGGCCATGTCATGTTTCCTTCAGTGATACTATGGTGTGTGCTATGCCATGTCATAAGCAAAGCGAGCTTTGGATTGGCATAATGAGCTTTAAGCCAAGGAATTAGTGGGAAATAATAAATTTCTCGGCCACATACAAACATATTGCATTCACCCACTTGACTTTATTTTGAAAACAATGCATAATGAACTAAGAATCTCTTTCAATGCACCTTGGTAAATCATACTTACTTTCACATGAACCTTCTTGCCAATAGTGTTTGTCCAATACTTGGATCTTTGCATTTTGGGCAAACTATATCTTTGGCATGGTCCCCCAAAAACATGGCATAATCCTTCCTACAAGCATGTATGGTAATATACTCTATTTTTAGTTTATTTTATTTTATTTGAGACAGAAGGCCGACATGCCAACATCAAAGCACAGGAGGCAGTTAACCACTTGGCAAGTTTTTGTCAAGTAGAGAGGATATTACACAACCGGGAATATGGTAATATACTCTAGGCTCACTGATTTGAGAACATACTTTGCCTCCTCTCTACTGGAAGGCAACGTACCATGCATATGGGGTGGAATAACAAATTGTGAGATGAAACGAAAAATGGTAGAAATGGCAATATTGGGCAATTGGAACCAAGTTTGTAGGCTAAGGGCCACATCACACATGAGCCAAGAGCTGTGACCATGAAATTGTGAGAGCCCAAAAGAAAGTGTCCAAAGGCCGTCCCAACACACCTCCAAAATCATGTAGTGTGGTCATGGGCCCTCAAGTGTAGTGTGAAGTCATATGTGACCGGGCCCTCAACCAATTGCTATTCAATGAATTTCTATTCATGCGGGTCCTCACACATGATAAAATAGAATAAATCGACGGTTGTGAGCATTCGGAGTGCCATGGTCTCCCGGTTTTGTGTTAGGCCTACCTTTGAGAGGTGGTTTTTGAAAATAGTCCAAGTGACCACGAAACATGATCCATTTGATGCCATGTAGGAATCCATGTAGACTTTACATCCATCTTGCATTCCGAGTGCAATAATAATGTCAAATAACTAGAGAAAGACAAGGAAAAATGGAAAGGTTGCATGATCTTTCTTATAAACATGCTCCTGGCACCCAAACAAGTGGACGGTTAGGATAGTATCCTTGATCCGCCAAAGTGGAGTTTATTCAATTGAGGTGGGAAAAATGAATTACTAGTGTGCCCCTCCCAAAGGCCAAAAATTAGATTATGAAGAATTCCCGTTTTTTCCTCTATTTCTTGCAAACATGGTTGTTGGGAAGAGAGGCAGGGGGGAGGCCGGTGAAGGGAGGGAGTCATGGCGATGATGAAGAATCACAAGAGTGGGCCGGGGACTAGGGCCATAGGAGGGGGTCTATGGATGCTTTCAAGTCTTAGATTGCTATGGGTGTTGGTTACCTTGTGTCACGTGCATTGGAGGGGGGGGTTCCAAGTGTCCCAATTCACAACGTTGGGGAAGAGAAAATGGAGTTTTCACACCAATCACGATAGAGATAATGAAGGTCGCTTTGGAGGACCAACGCCTAAATAAAAATGAAGTTTGTCACGGTATGCGGCATCGGTGGCCACACCACATCCGGAGGGATTTCATCCATTTAGATATGGATGGATGAAACCCTTGGAATGGTGGAGATGCTCCTATGTGAGGAGTCTCTTCCTTGGCTTGGCATTCTTGCCAAGTCAAGCCTTGTGAGTGAGTGTGTGGAGAGAGCTTGTGTGAGGTGAATGTTGCATGATTTTGCAATGGAATCTTGAGTTCTTCTCCCCTTACTTACACTCTTGGATTCTCCCGTGGTGGAGTGAGAGATAACTTGACTTGTGTGCATATTTGAAGAGAGAACTAGAGCTCATAGTAGTCTTTGACTCTCTTCCTTCTCACTTGGCAAGAATATTTCATTATTCTATTTTTTTTATTTTCTTCTTTCTTCTTGAGACATAACACGCAAGGGAGCGCGTGATGGCAAGGAGCGACGGAGTTCCGGACTGTTGGAGCGAAGAACATCGCGGATTTGTGGAGCAAGAAGAAGAAAGAGCATGTTTTCTTTTGAATGTCACATCAAGGTGAATTGTGGTTAGAATTCATTGAATTTTTCACGGAATTTCCCATCATTTGATTGCTTGCAAGCATGAACTTGTGCCATTGAGTTTTGAGAACGGATTCTTGACTCCAACTTGAGAAGAGATCGTTCCAAAAACAAATTTTTGTGTTTAAAAAAAAAAAAAAAAAGGGAGAAGAGGGGCCAAAGCCCCTGGTCTGAGACAAGCGGCGGCCGTCCGGCCCTTTCCCCCCGGGGGCCCTCCCCTCCTTCCTGGCTCCTTTCCCGGCCTTCCCCCCCGGGGCCCTCCCCTCCTTCCTGGCTCCTTCCCCGGCCTTCCCCCCGGGGCCCTACCTCCTTCCCCTCCCTAGGGCTGTTCCCTAGGCCCTCACCCAGCCCCCATACCCGGGGGTCAACCCACCCCGGCAGCCACCCCCCCCGACGCCACCTGGCCCCTCCCCCCCGGCGGCCACTGTAACCACACCCCCCTGCCCGGCCCAGCAGCAGCTAGGGCGGGCTTTTATTTTTATTTTATTTTATTTTATTAAAAAAAAAAATACGGCAGATGCAAAGAAGAAATAAATAAATGAAGTAAATTGGAGGGGGCATTCAATGAGATATATTGGAGGGGGTATTCCCGCATAGTATTGGTTGGAGGTGACATTCTTGGGTTTATTAATCCAACATTTTCGCGGAGCATAAGCCAAGGGGATTTTCATTAATCAAGCACGGAAGTGGGAGACTCGAAGACAATCATCTTATGCGACATTAAGGTGTTTGGGGTATCGGAGGACGTGGAGCATCGCGGGAGGAGTTCGTGGGAGCATCCGGGAACACGCGGAGGGCGTGGGATTGCCGCGAATTTGTGATTGCCTTATTCTTCATCCACATCGACTTGGGAGAGGTATTTGGTGTAAGATGGGGTTGGCATTTTCTTTTGTTTAAAAGAAAAATAAGAGGGAGGAACTTAAACAACCATGTATTTGGATTTTTGGGGAGCAAATTGACGGGCATTGGGGTTAGGCATATGGGCATTGGATTGCCGAGGGGTTGCCACGGAGAGTTGTGAGGCACGTGACATTACCATTTGACCTAATAACAACATTGATAAGGTCGAATTGTGTTTATTAACACATATTCCCGGCATTGTTATATGGAGGGATTTTTAAGGGGTAGTGGATAGATGAGCGATGTGTATATGCCATTTTCTTTTCAAAGCAACATGAAGCCTTCATTTTTGACCACCAACCGCAGGCGGGTGCCGGTTGGACACGGTTAATTTTCTTTTTGCTTCAGTGTTGTTTGGGAAAGAGGATCCAGTGCAGTATTTGCATTGTTTTCTATATTTTGTTGTGGTACCTTCCCCCGTGGCGAGCTGTGGTGCTGGATTATTTCCAGCATTGCTCCGTTTTGTGTTGTTTTTAGTTTGTGACAGAATTTTGTGGGGGTGAGGTCGGAGTAATGGCCGACGGGACCCTTGTGTGTGCACCAAGTGGGCGGTGCTTGTTTTCCCTCATGGTGAGGCTGGATTGATCACCAACAGACCATCAGGTTGGTGATTTTGCAGGGGCAGGTTGCTTTTTACCTTTTTTTGACCCTTTATCTTGATACTACGTCAGTTTGGGTCGTTGGATCTAGTAACTAGACCCATTGCGGGTTTATGGTTACAACTCGGAGTCGACATTATCGTTCTCCGTCTCCAGCAGCATCGGAAGGCCGATTATCGGACCTCTCGGACGTTGAACCAGTGGCAGCACCCGACGAGGCTTTTCAGCCTACTTCGGCGTGGGGGACTGCCACTCGGTCTCACGTCCTGTGGGTGGGATCTTTTGACGAGATGGAGGAGGAGACGCGAGGCGGCATCCGGGACCGATTTTCCGGTCGAGCGGGGACCATTTCCCTGCAAGATTGGAAAATCCGGTTCAGGACGTGGATGAGGGAGAAACGTCAACGCAATACCAGTTTCAATGACTGGTATGCGTTCGAGCTTCTGTCCCAACATTTGGAGCACGAGGCTCCAGATTTATGAGCATTGGAGGGATGCTCATTGGATGGAGCTGTGCCAGGTGGAGCGGTACTGGAAGACTCGGGTGGAGTTGGTATCCGCGTTGAAGGAAGGCGCAGCTTCCAGTTCATTGGCCGCTCCTGTGGTGAAGCCGGAGCAAGCCGAGGGCGTCGTTGTGGTGGATGTGGAGGGGAGTTTTCCTAGTCAGCCTAGAGATAAGGCTCCTGCGTCCGTATCCGCGAGTACGTCGAGCCCGATCTTGCCGCTCTCCCGGTATGCCCAGGCTACCCAGGCGGCATTAGCCTCTTTAGGGGCTCCGCCAATTTTTGATCCTCTGCACGAATTCCAACTTCATTTGGAGGAGGAATATGGAGGTTTCCGTCGGGATCAGATGCAGCGGATCCATGACTTCAGGCGGGAGAAGGACGACACACCTCGTACCATGTACACGAGGTTAGCGAGGTTTGCCAGGGAATCTAGAGGTGTTTTCGCGGAAAGTCAGTTGGTGAAGGTGTTTTTGTCTAAGATTGACAAACGCCTTCTTGACTTAGCGCTGCCCAAGATCATCATGGATTATGGCGGTCGGGCAACACTCGCAGAGGCATTCGCCATTGTGGAGCAGTGTGATCGTGCATTGTGTCAGCACGATGCCACTGACTTGGTGTCCTTGCTAGTGGATTCTAGCAAATCCCGGAAGACTTCGGTCGCGACTCCATGATTGGCAGAGGCGGAGGTGGACAAGACCTTGTATTGTTGGTCTTGTGGGCATGCGGGCCACGCTAAGAAGGATTGCCCTTCGAAGCCAAAGCAGACCCATACCGTGAATAATCCAAAGCGGAAACCAGTTGTTCCCGTTAAGGATTCCACGAAGGAGGTTGGTAAATATTTACCGAAGCAGTTGAGATGTTCCCATTGCGGGCGGAACAATCACGCGGTGGAAAACTGCTTCGCTCTCCATCCAGAGAAACGTCCTTCTTCCGATCGGGAAAAGGCGTTGGAGGTGAAGATTGGCGCCTTAGAGGAGAGGTTCAAGAATTTGGCATCATCTGGCCAAATCTTAGAACCACCGGCTCCATCCGGAGCTCAGGCTACCTCTTCCACTCCGGATTACTATATGTTCGGAGCTTCAGGAGAGGTGATGAGTTTGGCAGCCGTGACACGTGCTTAAACCGTGCCACGAATCACACCTCCAGCCACGAGTCTGTGGCAAGCTTACGAGTCTGTGGCAAACTTACGAGCTCGGGACAATGGTCCCGCGGATCAGATTGAACAGATACGACTACCATTGTCTTTTGGACTAGCCGATGCTGTCCAATCTGTCAGTGGTCGCAATTCGAGCATTGAGGCTCCGAATTCGGCGACCAACATGGTGCACACGTTGGCATCGAAGGTATTAGCAGTCGACGAAGGGGTGCGACTGCCCACCAGCAGTCGTCTGCCCTTCTTCGTCGACTACTAATAGCAGTCGACGAAGGGGTGCGACTGCCCACCAGCAGTCGTCTGCCCTTCTTCGTCGACTACTAATAGCAGTCGACGAAGGGGTGCGACTGCCCACCAGCAGTCGTTTGCCCTTCTTCGTCGACTACTAATAACAGTCGACGAAGGGGTGCAACTGCCCACCAGCAGTCGTCCGGACTTTGTCGACTGCTATTAGCAGTCGACTTGGGTTGTCGACTGCAGTTGGGCAGTCGACAGTCCAAGTCGACTACTAATAGCAGTCGACTTGAAGGGCAGACGACTGCTCACAAGCAGTCGCCCGCCTGTCGTCGACTGCTAATAACAATCGAATTTCCATGTCGACTGCCCAAGAGCCGTCGACAACCCAAGTCGACTGCTAATAGCAGTTGACTAGTTATGGTAGTCGACTGCTCTTGAGCAGTCGACATGGAAATTCGACTGCTTAATAGCAGTCGCTGTAACTCGACGACTGCCCACTAGCAGTCGACACTGTTGACGACAGTTTACCCTGTGTGACGACAAGGTAAACTGTTTTACCCCCCCAAACGGTCGTGACGTTTTCAGGTCTGCCGTCACGTCGGTGTCACAGGACGTGACGCGACGTGACGTGTAATCCCTGGGGTTGCTCATGAGTTTTACCCCGGCTCCTCTCCTCAGGCCGTAGGTTTGAGGGCATTTTTGTACCGTGTTGTGGGTGGGCATGCCGGAGAGACGGGTGAATACGTCCCAGGTCCTCACCCCCACGGATACGTGTATGACTCCAACGGCAATGTGACAGTAGGGGTATTACCACGGGAACCGGTCCAGGGCGAGGAAACAACTTGGGATGTGGAACAAGTTTTGAGGCCGATCTGGAGAGGCAGGAGGCCGTTATACAAGAGGGTAGCTTCAATGAGGTGGACGTCCAAATCCGGATGAATGAGTGGAAATACGTCAACGGCCTTTTGGACATCCGTGACGGGGCCTCTAGCCCCACCATGCAAGACGTCCTGCGCCATCCGAATGCCGCGAGGGGGTTGCACATTGGAGACCGTGCGAGCGCTCGTGCACAAGCTGACCGGGAGACTGCGGCGCAAGAACTATGGGCCATCACCGAGAGCAGGCGTGAGGCGAGGCGCCGGACACTACGGCCACCAAATCTGAACGGTGCAAGCTCAAGCCGCGTGTGAGCCCAAATTGATGTCCACATGTGTTGTTAACACTTGTAAAACATTACAAATAGTGTTTTGTTGATTTATGATTATTCACAAAAATATAAAAAGAGTGAAGCTTGAAGAAAGCTAATTTTGAAGCATTAGGCTTGTGTGGAGTGGACTTAAGTAGTATGAGGACATACCTTGGTAAAGTGTGGTAGGTAGAAAGCCAATGTTAGTTAAATGTTTGAATTAAGATCTTTGTTGATCATTTGAGGAAGGAAGGCTTAGGAGATTAGATGAGAGCCTACAAAGTAGGAGGAGATTTCGAAGGCTTATCGAGAGCCTTGTGGATGGGATGAGTCCCTAATTAGAAGGAGAAGGTTAAGGGGTTGTGATTGGAGGCTCTAATCCTCTCACCCTATCCTTATCTCATGCCCTCTCTCCCTCTCAACTCACTATATAATCCCTCATTCTTCCCTCATTCATCCTCTCTTTCCTTCGTGCTCCTTAAGCACCCCACGGGTTATAAGTGTGGGTGTGTGGGAAGCAAGATAGGAGCACATGTGTGTGCTTAGTTCTTAGGAGAAGAGCCAAGGCTATTTAGCCTTGAAGAGGGATTGACCTCTTGTTAGAAGTAGATTGGGTTTAAGGAATTTGGAGTTTGATTGTAAACTTCAACTTGTTGCATTGAGATTCATATTGAAGTGAGAGAGTTCAAACTTGTTTAAACTTGTGACATTTAGAGTGACTAGATTGTACTAGGTGCATTACTTGTAGTGTTTTATTAGTTATAAACTTGAGCAGAACTTTATAGTGAGATATTTGTCAATTATGGATGATCAGAGTGTTCAATGGGTATGAAAATTTGAGGGATTCCTTATTATAAAGTATGGGAGTTGTGATAAAAATTTGAGAGCTTCAGTCATTGGGATGAAAGAGTTATTAAAAGTTGAAGGGGAGGGTGTCTAGGAACAAAACAACAAGGTTTGAAAATATGTATCTCTTAGAGGGTTATAGATATGGATACCAAAATTTAACACTACCTTTTGAACTTATATATCTATCTTGTGTCAAAAGTTTAGATTGATTGGACGTAGGAGTTGGAAGTTATTAGAGTTTTAATGACCGGATGTTTTATCACAACATTCATACTAAGTAGTTAGAGTTAGAATTTCATACATAACTTTTGCATATGAACTCTGTTTGTGCCAAAATTTGGTGTGGAGATTTTTGATAAGGTACTTAACAAGTGTACCAAATTTCACTTGAAGAACATAAGTTGGGTGGGAGTTATACTATTCTGAAGTTTAGTAGGAAGACATTGATAGAGATTTACATCAAGAAGAATTTAGAGAAGGAAGGGCAAGGATAAGTATATAAGTATTTTTTAATACTTGTATTTAAAGCCTATGTGCTCATGGAATCCACAAGCGAAGTGTTATGTACCAATACGGAATCAACCACGATGACATGTGATAGCACGGAATCAATAATCGAGAACTCATGTAGTAGTGTGGAGTCGACGGCAAGGACTCGATTCACAAGAGGGATATCTTTGAAGGCATGCATGGCCAAAGCGGCCGGGTGGACATTAGAAAATGCTAAGGATATAACCTTGCCCGACATTAATGAATGTAAAACTACATAGTGTGGTGTTAATCAAGTTGTGTATATTCCAAGGGTAGATTGGAATTATATATTGGGTTACAAAGAGAGAAGTCTCTACATGTCATTATAAACTTTTCCACTCGGGCTAGGACGAAATCGAAGGGTGGAGGATTTTTGGTGACAGGAAGGCATCCGCACCATCTTTGACAGTGGCTCAGGCCACCACGGACATTCCTATCTCTGAAGATCCCGAGGAAGTGGCCAAACGGCGAGCGAGGCTTGCCGCGGAGACCATTGTGTTTTTTGACGCACACACCTCGGATGATAGAGGACCGGCCATCTCTTATGACTTACCGGAATCCGCAGGAGCAGCTTATCTATCTGATGTCGCCGCTCGACCTGCTCGTGAGCGCCGCGGAATTCGACCCGGTGTCGTGCGTATGGTGAATGACACCGGCATTTTGGTGGTCAGTCGGACTGGGGGCAATGCCACTCGGGTTGCTCCCCGTTGTGTGATGATGGATTCAGGGGCACAACCGGTTTTGATCGGCAAGAGACTTGCCCAAGAGTTGGGGTTGGCGGCTGAGAACTTGGCTCCATGTCCATTTACCATTGTCACATCTATCGGCCACGTGGAGCGGGCCACGGGTTATACTCGGGAGCTATTACAGCTTAGCTTCCGAGTGAAGCCTGGAGATCCACCCGCACCTCTTCTTCTTAGGTGTGCGGTGACAGATGCGACCAACTACGACATCTTAGTTGGTCAGCAAGCACTATATCCCCTTGGTTTTGGTTTGGACAACTGGACTGAGGAAGCTTGGATCCGACCAGGTTGGTCGGCTGGGGACGGCCGCAGGGAACTTATTCCTGTGGCATTCGCGGCGGCTGCGACCATAGCACCATTATCCATGGTTTTTGGATGTGGTGCTATTGTGGATACATTGCCTTATGGTTCTGCATTGTTGGAGGAATCATTGGCATTCATGGGGAGTACGGACGATTCACGGGATATAGCACCTAAGGGTGCATTGGTGCGCCATCCCAAGGATCCTGCTTCTCCCTGGCACGATTCCGCCGAGCTATTCCGGAGGTGTGAGGACATTGTCCTCTCTCTCGGTTCTACGACACCGGTCATACCGGATGCCGCATCGGCATTGGCACATCCCAGTTTATGGCGGCCGCCAGACGAGGGGATTACTTTGGTGGAACTATTTGGGGGCATCGGGACAGGATTGGCGGCCGTGTTGGAAACTGGCCTCACAGTTCGACAGTACATCTATGTTGACAACAGTCATATCTCCACTCGTGTGGCACGTCACCGTTTACACCAGTTGATGGTGTTGTATCCACAGCAGCTCCACCCGACTGCCATTCGTGGGTGTTTTGGACGTCTTCCTCGTGATGTTACACTTATCAGCGAAGAAGACTTACGAAGGTTGGGTCCCGTGGATTTGGTGATTGCGGGATGGCCATGCCAGGGCCACTCACGTGCGGGAGCGGGCCGAGGTTTAGAGGATCCCAGGTCTGGCCTTTTCTGGGACCTCATCCGGCTCATGCAGTGGTGGTTTGCCCACCAACCTTTTCCTCCATGGTACATATTCGAGAATGTACCTTTGTTGGGAGACTCTCGGGATAAGGTGTTGGAAGGCCGATATTATGTTTGCCAACACCTTGGAGATCCCATTTTTGTGGATGCCGCGAGCCTCGGTTCTTATTCCCACCGGCCTTGGTGGATTTGGACCAACCTCGCACCGCTATCCACCTTAGCTGCAGCATTTTCTGCAGTGCCTCCACCTTTGGATCAAAAGGTGGATGACATCTTGGATCCAAACCGGACCTCTTTGCAGGTTGTTCGAGATGATTTACCCCCGTTGGCGTTGGTCAACAAAGTGGGGGCACCACGGAGGGCCTTTCCCACCTTTATGACTTTCTCACAGTCATTCGCATTCCGCGATCACGGACCCGGTATGGTGTGGGATGCTCACACAAAAATCCATTGCGAACCCTTTGCCGACGAACGGGAACGTGCTATGGGATTCCGGACCGGAACCACAACAGCTCTTGGCCTTTCTGAGGGCCAACGGCGGTTTGTGTTGGGTCAGGCTATGGATCTTAATACCATGGTGTGGACTGTTGGTTTATGCCTTGCATTGTAATGGCATCATGGTGACCAGTTATTGTCTCTGGGGGCAGAGGACTCTGGTCAGGGGGCACAGCGGTCCACATCCATGGAGGAGGGAATTGAGGCCATGGTTGGAGAAGCCGAACGAATCTCTCGATTGGAGGAGCAGGTGATGGAGGAGCTTCGAGCTCAACGGGTTTATACTGCTTTGGCTTCTTCGCCTCCGGTGGTGGCTTCATCATCACATATTGGTGGTGATGAAGGGAGGCCAGACTCGACTGTTGGCATCGAGGTTGGGGGCATGGTTAATGCCCCCTCCTCTGAGTAGCAGTTAGAGTCCGTGCCAGCACCAGGTGGTTCCCCTTTGGTGGAGAGGGAGACCACAAAGTTTGATGATTGGTCATTGGAGTTAGGCCCTCATCTCACTGGTGCTGAGACACGGAAGGTACGAGCATTCATTCGCTCGTATCGTAGGTGTTTTGCTTTTAGCCTTCAAGATCTTGAAGGCTACAAAGGAAAGCCCATCCACATTCAGCTGGAGGACGACCATCCTATTTTTCGGAGACCTTATAGGCTCAGTGCTCCCGAGAGGATTGGTGTCCAAGCTCGTTGCCGAGAGCTCTTGGCGGCAAGTCTAATCGAACTTTCCAACGGGGAATATGCTTGTGCTACGGTTATGCCATCGAAGAAGGATATCTTTGGCAATTGGACGGAGAAGCGGATGTGCGGGGATTACCGTCCAGTTAACCGGAAGACCAAGTCGGATCGGTATCCCATGCCAATCCCGGAGGAATTGTTCGATGCCATCGGATTTTCTCGAGTCTTCAGCACCTTGGACTTGAGATCCGGCTATCACCAACTCCCATTACTTGTGGGAGATCGGGTGAAAACTGCATTCTGGGGAGTTGATCAAGATGGGAAGAATAAACTTTATCATTGGAAGTTTCTTCCATTTGGCCTAAAGAATGCACCTGCTGAGTTTCAGAGAGTGATGGACCAGGTTCTCTCTGGCTTGCCCTTTGCTCGGTGTTATATAGACGATGTGATCATCTTCAGCAGGACACCACAAGAGCATGTGAGACATTTGCAAGCCGTTTTTGAACGGTTGCAACTGTGGGGATTGCGCTTGCACCATGGCAAGTGCAAGTTTTTCCATGACCGACTGGCATATCTAGGTCATATGATTGTTCCAGGAGGTCTTGGGGTGCAGCAAGCTAAGGTGGACGCCTTGCAAAAGATTCCGGCACCGGTCGATGTGCCGAGACTTCGTGCGTTCTTGGGTTTGGCGAATTACTACCGACGATTCGTCAAGAACTTTAGCTTGATTGCCAAGCCGCTGACCATTCTCACGAGCAATGACCAACCTTGGACTTGGGGACGTGAGCAACAGCATGCATTTGAGACATTGAAGCAGAGACTGGGTACAGCTCCAGTGCTTCGACGTCCTGATGTTTCCAAATCTTTCCAGTTGCATACGGACTGGAGTTCATTGGGTTTGGAAGCAGTTCTCACTCAGAAAGATGATTTTGGTCGGGAGTATGTTGTTGCTTATGCTTCGCGAAGCAATAACAGTGCGGAGGCCAATTATTCGTCCTATGAGGAAGAAGCTTTGGCGGCGGTATGGGCTATTGCTCATTTCCGACCATATCTCTATGGTCAGCGTTTCACTTTGGTGACTGATCATCAGCCTTTACGGTGGCTCATGGAGTCGGATAAGCTTACTGGCAAGCTCGCTAGGTGGGCTTTATTGCTCCAGGAGTACGACTTTGAGGTGGTGCACCGTGCCGGTGTTACCAACCTGGATGCGGATGGACTCTCACGCAATCCAAGTCCTTCAGACGAGGACTTGACTGGAGCCAGGTGGCATGGGGATTGTGATCGAGAGGCGGTTCCAGGTTGGCATGCAGCTGCCTACCTCACTTTATTTTCTAGCTCTGCTGCTGAGGTTCCGATACATGGCTCGGATGATGAGACTGATCGACCTCAAGCTATTGCGGATATCTGGGAGGATCTTCCCGTATTGCATAAGCTTCAACATGGAACCTTTCCTTTGTCCATCTCAGCGATGGAAAGGGATAGGATTGGACATCGAATAACAAGGTTTCGTTGGGAGAACGGTTTGTTATTTCGATTGTGGTCGGATGGGACAAGACGGATTGTTCCTAGACCGGATCAGAGGGCCTCCTTAGTGCGACAAGTGCACGAGGAACTTGGTCATTTTGGCGTACGCAAGACACATTCGATGTTGCGTAGCCAATATTGGTGGACCGGCATGTATCAGCAGGTTGCTGCTTATGTCGGGAGGTGTGAAGTTTGCGACCGGGTCAGGTCTAGCTTCAACACCTTGTCACCCAAATTACAGCCTTTACCTATCATGGGATTAGGCTACCGTTGGTCACTCGACTTTGCAGGACCGTTGGTTGTCACACCACGTGGAGCAAAATACGTGTTGGTGATGGTGGAGCATTTTAGCAAGTGGATTGAACTTGTCGCTCTACCCAAAATTCTGCCGAGTTGGCCGCGGCAGCCTTTTTGGATCGTGTGTTGGCACGTTTTGGAGCACCGGCTGAGGTATTGACGGACCAAGGGAGGGAGTTCCTCGGTGCTTTTGAGGAGTTATGCACTAAGGCCCTTATAGATCACCGCACCACCTCGCGGGATCATCCGGAGGCGGATGGCTTGGCTGAACGGGTTGTTCAGACAACCAAGCGTGGCTTGAGGAAGTATGGATTACTTCGGGGGAGCCATCGGGATTGGGACCTTATGTTGCCTTGGATTGCTATGGGCTACCGATTTAGTAGGCAGGCCTCCTTGGCGTCCTACAATCCATATCAGTTGTTGTATGGACGTGAGCCCATGCTCCCGAGTTCTATTCGGGAAAAGCTAGCTCCTGTTGTGGACTTGGATGACCCAAACATTTGGGCAGAGTGTTTGCAGGAGCGGGCTCAATTCTTCCAAAGGGCCATGCCTATGGCCATGGAGAATTTGTCCATTGCTCAGCACCGTGATACCCTGCGTTATGCACGCATTCGCAGTGGTGCTTACCGACCTCAGTTGTGGAGATTCCGGCAAGGGGATTATGTTTATCTCCAACGTGAGGCGCCTACGACATTGGATGTCAAGGCGGGACGTACTATCCTTCGGGTGAAGGAGTTGTTGCCGAGTGGTTTGTTATTGTTGGAAGGCAAGGATGGCAGGGAATGTCGCGAGCATTCCAAAAACTGTGCTCCATGTCACCTACCCATTGAGGGTACAGTTCATCCTGAACTGGCCGTCGTGCCAGAGGGCCTTCCATGTTTTGTGTGTGGGGAGAAGAAAGGAGCGGCTACTATGCTCTTGTGTGATCAGTGTCAACGTGGTTGGCACATGGCATGCTTGAGGCCACCTTTGACTTCTCTACCATCTGGACAGTGGAGTTGTCCTCGCTGTCGAGGATCTTCGGTACCTGGTGCTTCCACCAGTCGTACTCCATGATCATGTGTGGCTTTCATCGTGTTTTGCTTGCCTAAGTGGAATATGAGGAGTTATGGCTTAAGGACGCTATCGAACGCGAGGCGGTGGAATTAATTCTTTGGAATCTGATGGCCAAACATCACAGGTGATTAAGGATGGGGCTCACATTGCACCCAGCCTACAATTCCTTGGGACGAGGTTCACCACTTTAGTTAGTAGCGGAGCCATCCTTCATTATCCATACCCTTTGGATTGGCTTTGGTCCTCGCTGCTTGGCGGGGCGCCACAGTCAGCTGAGGGGGGACATGTGAAGGCGTGTTGTGTATGTGTGGCTTTGCTATGTTTTAGTGTTATTTGTTAGTGGTGGTTGGTACTCGAGCTGCAGTGACACACGATCGTTATTTACACGACAGCTGTCACGGTATGCGGCATCGGTGGCTACACCGCATCCGGAGGGATTTCATCCATTTAGATATGGATGGATGAAACCCTTGGAGTGGTGGAGATGCTCCTATGTGAGGAGTGTCTTCCTTGGCTTGGCATTCTTGCCAAGTCAAGCCTTGTGAGTGAGTGTGTGGAGAGAGCTTGTGTGAGGTGAATGTTGCATGATTTTGCAATGGAATCTTGAGTTCTTCTCCCCTTACTTACACTCTTGGATTCTCCCGTGGTGGAGTGAGAGATAACTTGACTTGTGTGCATATTTGAAGAGAGAACTAGAGCTCATAGTAGTCTTTGACTCTCTTCCTTCTCTGTGAAGGCGTGTTGTGTATGTGTGGCTTTGCTATGTTTTAGTGTTATTTGTTAGTGGTGGTTGGTACTCGAGCTGCAGTGACACACGATCGTTATTTACACGACAAGTTGTTGTCTAGTGTTATCATTGTTGTGGTTGGAGAGGGAGAAAATATGATGTTGTGGTACAAATGGAAAATTAGATATAAAAACTAGTAGAGGAGGTTGTTGAGGAAGCGAGTGACATGCCCCAAGTGAAGAGAAATACGGAGGTTGAGGTTGTACCTAGTTTGGATGAGGCAGAGGAAGATCCTCAACATACAAACTTGTATGATGATCCCTGGGAGTTTGAAAGGGCCCAAGTCCTAGTAGAGAGAAGGGCAAAAAGGGAAGTAGTGATTCGGTAAACACAAGGAGGGTAAACCCCACCTTGCACCAAGGGGATTCTTGAGCATGGTAGGGCCAACGGGCTCAAATTCACGTCAGATTGCCTGACGTTGGTTTTTCTTTTCTTTTCTTTTCTTGAGGAGGGTAGAAAGGGAAGTGGTGATTTGAAAAACATGAGGAGGGACACAAAGATAGAGTCCACCATATGACCGAGCCACTTTGGGACATCGGGAAAAAAGGGAAGAGAAAGGTTGATGCACCGCCAACCAAAAAACAACAAAGGAATTTTGAAGACATCTTGATGGATCCATGAGGTCATGTGGAATCTTCAAAAGTAGCCCAAACACACAAAAATGCAAGAAACAACATAAAATGACAATGTTGGGACATGAAGAGGTAAACCATATTGTGGGGCTTGTTGGAAATAAGGAGGAAGAGATGGAGCGGACGTTTGAAATAGAGTGTCAACTAAGGGCGTTGCCAAGTTTTTAGAAAACATTAAAGAAAATAAGTGACACCATGGCAACAATAAATGTGGGCCGCCTACTAGTGTTGTAGGCATGGGAGAATTGAAGACACCATTGCCATGAGGGGGAAGCATGACACCTAGTGGAGAGCCTTTTGGAGAATTGTGGAAAAGAATGTGTCATTAAGCATACAATGAGGCAACGAGGATGTTCCCGTGGCACTTTTTGGATGGAGCAAGACCAAAGGGAAAAAAAATTCATGCCAAAGTTGGAAAACAAGTTTGGCACAAATTGGAGTCATGGGTTGGTGTACAAAAAACTATCTAAGTCATTGAGAGAGAAGCAGATGCTGGCAAAAAACCACTTGAGAACACTAAAAAAAAGTGAGAAACCATATGCATGCTCGTGGGAATCGTGGGAGGCAATCATCACAATGAAAGAAATGACCATTAAGGCAACAACACCCTACAAGTGGGCACTTGCAAGCATGTCGCTCAAGAATGAATGCATGACAATTTCACCATTTGGGGCAAGCAAGAATCAAGGACGTGGGGTCAGAGTTTGCGAGTTCTCAAACTTGTAGACCACAACTTGATTTGCCCTTTATAGAATTGTGCACAAAACATTGAGAATAGAGGGCTTGACCTTACTTGATTGTGGAAATGCTTGGAACTAATGCATGAGCATAATGCAAAAAAACGGGGAAGGTGGGATGTGGCATGTTAGAGAAGAATGCAGAGTTGCAACTAATGTGATTGGTATTGAATGTTTCTTGCAATTGCGTAGACCCGCGTTAACTTAGTCATTGCAAATTGTAGGTAGCATGGTCAATGAACAAAAATGAACAAGCACATCGATGAACTTGTTGGCAATGGAAGCAAATGGTGCGGTGAGGTAAGTAAATTATGGTGTAAGTTGTGAACTAATAATGCACGTTTGAGAATTCAAAGGAGCTTTGTTTGTGCCTCGGAATTTTAAAATGGAAAATCTTTGTGTGTACCCTAGAATCCAACAACAGAAGCAAGAAACATGGATAATTCACAAGTAGTTGTTTCATAATTGGAAAAGGACCACGAAGCTTAAACCCCATAGCTACCCTCCCTTGCAACAATTTCACCAATCCTTCCTCGACTTAGCCCCTCTAACTTAGGATGGGTTTGCACTAGGATCCAATATCAAGGAAACTCCAAAATCAAGAGATCCCATTAGTTGAGAGATTTTTTTTTGGACGTAAGGCCTTTACACTAGGATCCCGGTCCAAGGTATAAAACAAGACATGTGTTTAAAAGAGATTGGACTGCGTGATGAAAACATGTTAACTATGCTAAGTTCTATAGGCAACATGACTGAGAGGAGCTAAACAAAGACTTAATGAACACACAAATCTTGACTTTGATAATGAGTAAGATATTCATACGAGCCCCAAAAATCATGAGGCAAATGGCTAGGGGAATATTTTGGATTTGCTTATCGTCTCGCACTAATCACATGTTTCATATCCTACGAGAAGTGGGTGCAGAGTGAGAAAAGTATCCAAATAACAAACGTCTACCTTGTGTGGGGATGCTCCTTAGGTGTGAACAAAACTTAAGATACCCTATGCTCCGCCACTCATTGGGCTAGATCCAACCCTAACTCGTAGATAGCCAGCGCGAATTGGTAGATACTAGAGGCAGTTCATCCCCGTCACTCCCCGTCACGGCCTCTCTTGCTCTTGCCCTCTCTTGCTCTGTCTCTCTCTGTGTATCCTTCCTTCGTCAACGGAGTTGTTTCGGAGTTGCAAGGAGAAGCCGAGCTCAAACCCCATAGCCACCTTCCACTGCTAGGGTTCCACCAAGCCCTCGCTCGCCACGGCCACGATGTCCGCCCGCCGGGCCCTGGCCGCGGCCCTGCGCTCTGGTACTCGCAGGATTGCCTCACCTGCCAAGCAGCAACAGCAGCAGCAGAGCTCCAGATCCTTCACCTCCAATGCGTCCTCGGGTAGGGGCGCTTCTCGCTCCCTGGTGAATGCGGCCGCCAAGGCGCTCGCCCGATCTGGTGGAGTGTCTGGCCGCGAGCTGGCGCCGGCGATGGCGAGAGGCATGGCCACGGATAACACGTCTGCGGATTTCACTGGTGCAGGGAGCATTGGTTCTATTGCCACTGTGATCGGTGCCGTGGTGGATGTGAAGTTTGAGAAGGGGTTGCCGCCGATTTTGACCGCGCTCGAGGTCCAGGACCACAATATTAGGGTTGTGTTGGAGGTGGCGCAGCACTTGGGAGAGAGCACTGTGCGAACCATTGCTATGGAGACTACGGATGGTCTGGTGCGAGGGCAGAGAGTGCTCAACACTGGAGCTCCCATTCAGGTGAGCTTCGATTTGTTAGAGCCTTTTTCCATATTCGTAAGGAATGGAGGTGTTTTCCCATGTGAGTGCTGTTCCTCTTTTAGGTTTCTGTTGTTGTTTGGAAGTAACGCCTTATGCGGTGAGAATGTGGTTATATTGGCGATCACATAAGAGGAATTTTGTGCACATTCTTGATGAATTGTGACGATGTTCCGAAATGTGTGAGGAATGTCGACATTCTGATGAAAGGGGAGCAGTAATTTCGGACTTAAACTTTGGATCAATGTAGGTTTAGAAGCGAAGAGGAGGTTCTCCTTCGAAATTATGTGAATCTTTAGTGCAATTCATTCAACTTATGTTTTATTTTACTTATGGTGCTGAAATTTACGATGTTTAGGTTTCTCTGCAATTTTGGATGCACTGCATGTTGCAGTGGGAATGTGGTTAGTTGAATGATCGTTTTAGTTAGTTCTATAACTATGCGCATTTCGAAATTGAATCTTGATAATTTGGAATATGACTATCGTGATTGATCAACCAAATCTGATTACTCTAGGTTGGAAGTGAGGAAGAAGTTGATTGGTGAATCGATGGTACTCTGTTTAGAGACGGCTCTACAATGTATTTCAGTGCAAAATTTTAAAAGGAGCTGTCGTGATGTGTTCAATCTTCCACATGCAAAAGAATTACAATATTTATCAGAGGAAATATTTATTAGTTTAGAAATGAGGGCCAGGAATATGTGAAATTTTCTTTGTGACTTAACTGTGTTACCCCATTTAGGCTCAAATATTGTGGTATTGCTTCTGGTGAGCTTCACCATAATGTGAATGTGGCTTGGTGGTGCAGGTTCCTGTGGGTCGTGCAACGTTAGGGCGTATTATCAATGTAATTGGAGAAGCCATTGATGAACGTGGTGATATCAGTAAGAAATCACTCCTTAGTTTGTTTTTTCTTGAAATAGTTTTGATTATGCTATATACCTATGGTCACAGACTTGATTAATGTTAATCAACATTTTGATCCTCTTCAATTTTTGAAGCTGATGAGGTTGGAGCTGAAAGAAGGGTACCTAGCTCATCAGTTCTTGAGTTATTGTAAGCCTGATGAGGTAGATATGGGGATTGATATATTGGACGTGCTATATTTGTGCAGGCAGGGAGCATGTCCTTGGCATTCATCGTGAGGCTCCTGCTTTCATTGAGCAGGGAACAGAGCAAGAGATTCTTGAGACAGGAATTAAGGTGATATAACATGTGATTTGCTCTTCCTGTTGCTGTTCCTTTTATTTGCAATGGGTGGATGGATTCAGGTTCTTTGATGGAAAGGAATTTTGGGCTGCTCTGAAGTTGTAGATAATATGCAGGTGGTGGACTTGTTAGCACCCTATCAACGTGGTGGTAAGATTGGTCTCTTTGGTGGAGCTGGAGTTGGAAAGACTGTGCTTATCATGGAGCTGATCAACAACATTGCCAAGGCCCATGGTTAGTGTCTCTTCTTCAAACATGGAGATTCATGAAGTACAGATGAGAGACTTTTCTGCAGTTTCTGTTTAGGGGTTTGCAGGTAGTATGTGGTTGTAGCAGAAAAGCTTTCAAGTCTCCTAATTATTTAGGAATCTTCTGTGACTGGGAATATTTGAATTTAATTGTAGTAATGATTTGCAGGTGGTTTCTCAGTGTTTGCTGGAGTGGGAGAGCGTACGCGAGAGGGCAATGATCTATACAAGGAAATGATTGAGAGTGGTGTTATCAAGCTGGGTGACAAGCAGGTATGATTGACCTTCCTTTTGTTGAGGGAATAGTTTGAATTCAACACATCATCCAAGTTGTGGACCTTTGTTTCAAGTTTGAAATGTTAGTACCATAATCATCTTGAAGTGGATCCAAGCAGACTGTTGGGATTGGAAAAGCATCTGTGAGATATTGGGCTTGATTGTCAGCGTGAACTAGAGAGCAGTGTTAGTTGTTGTGCCTCACTGAAGCTGCTGCTTCTGGTTTGTGTGGCTTTGCTTCGTTCACTGAAGTGTCATTCATTGGTTGTAGATGGAGAGCAAATGTGCGCTAGTGTATGGTCAGATGAACGAGCCCCCAGGTGCCCGTGCACGTGTTGGGCTCACAGGGCTCACTGTTGCAGAGCACTTCCGAGATGCTGAAGGGCAAGATGTGTTGTTTTTCATTGACAACATTTTCCGATTCACTCAGGTAAGAAGAATGGTCTGGGAATGATTCCTGTCTATAGAGCTGGAGATTTTATCTGGAGGATAGTCTAATTAGATGTACCTGTATATATGTAGAAGGTCTCCATGACAGGGTTAAGAATGGTCAACTTGGTGTGATCTATTAATCAGTTGCGTTCATTTCTGTTACTTGGAAACAGTTATTGTTGCAAATGGGACTCTAGAGTGCTGTTGAGGTGGAGTGCATATGGGGGAACTTGGAATTGTAAATGGCTCTATCCGCTGTATGAACTAGATATTGCACTTTAAGTTTCCAGTTTTTGTGACAAATACCAATGGACTGGTTAGAATGATCCAATGTAGATTTGGCACTACTGACGTCCCTGTGTTTGTTACAGGCAAACTCTGAAGTGTCTGCTTTATTGGGACGTATTCCATCGGCTGTGGGTTACCAGCCCACTCTGGCTACAGATTTGGGAGGTCTGCAAGAGCGAATTACAACCACCCAAAAGGGATCCATCACCTCTGTGCAGGCTATTTATGTGCCAGCTGATGATCTGACTGACCCTGCCCCTGCTACCACTTTTGCCCATCTTGATGCCACAACCGTGCTGTCTAGGCAGGTGGGTGCATAGCTGAAATCTGTTTGGGCTGGATAATCAGTAAATTTGAAAATTCTTTCTTTATTTCTGTGCTCTGATATTTAGGGACATTTTGAGCAAGCACATTGTTGCATTCTTTGATTTACTGATCAGAAGGTTATTCACTCCTTGAGGTTGAAATATCTGCTTCATCACATTAATGTGATTTGTTGGGTGCAGATTTCTGAGCTGGGTATCTACCCTGCTGTGGATCCTTTGGATTCAACCTCTCGCATGCTTTCTCCTCGCATTTTGGGTGATGACCACTACCAATGTGCACGAGGTGTACAGAAGGTGTTGCAGAACTACAAGAACTTGCAGGATATCATTGCCATTCTTGGTATGGATGAGCTGAGTGAAGACGACAAATTGACTGTGGCCCGTGCCCGTAAGATGCAGCGGTTTTTGAGTCAGCCTTTCCATGTAGCAGAGGTGTTCACAGGATCTCCTGGGAAGTACGTGGACTTGAAGGACAGTGTTTCAGGATTCCAGGTTTGCTTTAACTCTATCACCATCCTGTTTTGACATGATGCTGCGATCCACTTAGTGTCTAATGGACTAACATGTGGATCTGGTGATTCCCACAGAGATTTTCAAGAGTCTGTTGTTCCAAATTTTATTATGAGTTAAAGAGTCTGTTGTTTCAAGAGGTTTTGTTACGGAAGTTTTTTTGTTTCAATCCATATGGAACATAGTTGCATGATAATTAGCATGGTATGTACTTGTGTTTGTCATGGAGCCATGCCAATGTGAGCATGGTTATGTACAGGTCTTTCAACAGAAGTCCTTCACTCATATCATGTGGATTATTGTATTTGACAGTGTTTGTCTCCTTGCGACAATGCATATTGAACTTGTGTTTGTTTTGTCTGCCCAGGGTGTGTTGGAAGGGAAGTATGATGACTTGCCTGAGCAAGCGTTCTACATGGTTGGTGGAGTTGAGGAGGTTGCACAGAAGGCTGAGAAGATGGCCAAGGACATGCAGTAGGTGGTGATCTGCCCACCTTCTAGATTTGCACTTGGTTATTAGTTATGTTGCTCGTTTCACTTACGGCCTAACCGGCAGGTTCAAACATTTGAAGCAGCGTGCAGGGAGAGAAATACCAGAATCAATTTTGAATGTGGTTTGGTTAGAACTTGTTGAGAATTTGTGGCAGTTTCCCATGTTGTCTGAATGGGAAGGTGAGTCCATAAGGGTGGCTTAGTAGCCCAGGTATTCTGCTCTGTGAGCTGTTTCCTTCCAGCATGCAGTATGTATAACTGCAGAAATAAAGTGAGGTGGGCTTCTACAATGTGGTGCACATGCTGCTCCATCTTCTTGCAAATATCATCTGTGATGGACTGTGATGCAGAATATGTTCTGTTGTTTTTGTCAATGTGTCATGTCGAGATGTTTATGCTGTATTTTGAAGCCATAAATTACAGGAAGCAACATGTTTGGCTTCCTTTTTGTGTCGAACTTTGTGATGTAGCATTGGAAGAGGCGCTACGTTTAGTTTAATTTACTTTCTTTGGATTATCATACTGTATATCTGTTTATATTCTTAATAGGAGATTACTTTGTTACCAATTAGACATGTTTTAATAGGTTTTTTTTTGAATTTTGAATTTTTTTAATCCTGGTAGCAAGGTTGGAAAGATGTTCTTGCCCAGGCGATTTGAAAGCTTCCAGGAGCTGAAGCATGTCTGTAATTCTGGGTGGGATGTTCCACACCATTCTTTAGAGTCGGACAACTTCAATGGGTCAAGATAATAGGCAAGGTGGTAACTAATTGTAACTTAGTGAGGAACCTGACTGGCACCTTCAAGAAGATAAGTATATTGCAGACAACCTTGCATATGTATACTGCAGGCTCAGTTGACCGAGAGATTACTTGGAGGGCCTGAGCAGGGTTAGAAAAATGGTTAGGCACAGAACGAAATTATGTAGTGTTTTAATAGTATTGGAATAACTTCGCAAATCCTATTTGCCTCCCTGTGGTAGTCCATGAACACGGGGCATTCAAGGGCATGTGTCGAAACCTACTGCATGTATGAATGATAGGCTTGTATGAATGATAGGCATTAAGGCAGGATAATTGTGTGACATTCTCAAATAAATTTCAAAATGACCCATGGCAGAAGCTTTATGCTTTGTGATTGAGAGGTTGGGAAAGATAAAATGGAGGAATATCTTGCAAGTAAGGTACATACACTCAAAAATCAACACATAACCTGAACACATAACCTAAAACCAATACTATCTGCCATGGGAGTACATTTTGGGTTCCCAAATGGGAGACTGTGGCACATATTGTTGGTTTTATGTCATGTGTCTATTTTGGGTATGCCTACCTTGGGTAGTATTCTCATAAAGAAACCTACTGCATCATAGTATTTAGTGAGAAATACCATAATGGTGACATTCATTTGATCAGCTTCACAACACTTGTATCAGCTCTAAATAACAGTGAACAGCTAAGTGACCTTGACGTGCAGTGACAAAGTAGTACTAGATAGGGGAGAAGAAATCTCCAGAATGGGAACTCTTCCATTACGATACCTTGTCTGCTGGAAAGAGCTATGGCAAAACCTTGTCAACAAGTTGAGACAAATATACTGCAAACTATCAGGCTGTGACTAAAGCAGGCCTCATTAAATTAGGCGTTCTATAAATAAATGCCTAAAACGCATAAAATAATTTGAGTGGCACACATAAATTAAGGAAAAAAAATTCAAAAATGCCTAGAGGTTGTGCAATCCGACGTGCAATTTAGGGTTTAGGGTTGGTCGTCTACATTGCTCACAACCTTCTGTCCCGCCATATAGATGGGAGCGTGTCAACACAATAAAACATGCCACATACAATGCCACAAAACACACTCCAGTTGTCCAATTCCTAGCATTTTCCAGTCATTTCTTGAAAAACGGTTATTTTATGCGCCTCGGATACACGGCGCGCATAAATTAAGCTAATATATTTAATTTATGCAAACGCCTAATTTTATGAGGCCTGGACTAAAGTGACGTTTGTTGCCAGACTGCCATTCCTGACATTTGACTTTTTCTTGCAACAACACAGCAACTTACCTTGAAATTCAGGAGACTGAGGTTCAGAAAAATTCCATCAACAAAATTTTGCATCAACAAGTTTCTAGTTCAGAATTAGGCGACGATGTGTACTGTACACACTAGAGCGAAATCACATTCTGCAATTGCAACAGAAGTGCTTATATAAACGATTATTTGCACTGTGACCTATCTTGGAACCACTAGGTATTAACATATACACCATGCTTCTTATGCAGATTGCCTACAAATCTGGTGTACCTTGCTGTGAGGGTGGTGCATCTAGAGGTGGTAAATCTGTATAAGGGAGGGATGGAAGTTCATTGTTGCCCTCAGCAGCGCTAGAAGTGCTTCCATTCTGCTCAAATTCATCCCTCGCTCTGTACACAGGAGGTGGCCTGGAGTTGTAACTAGGAGTCTCACTACCCAGAGCCTTTTGTGCTGCTTTCAAAGCTGCTGTCCTCGCTCTCTCTTGCACCTCATCCTGTGTAGATAAGAAACGCATATCATCAAGGTATGACATCAAGGACCCCACTGCAGAAGTACAAATCACATACTGCTCATCTGAAATGTTCCAAATGCAGCAGTCATACTGTGATGCGATGGGTTAAGGAAAGTGATTCTTTTGAGAAATTAGAAGTGGGTGCCAGAAAGTAACACCCTGATCTCTACAGGAATAGAAGAAACTATCAACGCATGACATAGGATTCCACTTCAGAAGCACATGTCAAATATTACTCGTGTAAAAGCATGCCAAGGAAGTCCAGCCATGATAAAATAGATGAAGTATGACAGTGTGGTTCAAGTGTGGCTGATGTGAAAGAACACCACAATTGATGTCCACAAGGTATGTATGAATGTACGACAGCATGGACACAGCCGCGGTTGCACATAACACATATTGCTCATCTAGAAATGGTCCAAGGAACTTCAGGACCTATTGTTTAGAGGAGTATCATGGATAGCTGCAATGAAATGGTACCGTGATTCATGTGCAGGAGAATTAGAAATTAATGAATGCATGACACTAAGGACCTCACAGCAGACGCACACATGAAATGTTCCAAAGCAGTCCGGCTATGTTGAATTAGATGGGTAGAGTGAGGACACAGCAAATGCAGGAGTAGCTGCAATGACATTAGCACTATTATTCAGTGATGCATTTCAATCCTGACAAGAGAAATAACACTATTGGACACTAGATTGTTACCTGAAACTCACGGATATTCCTCTGCTGCTCAGCCTGCCGTTGCCCAATTTCACTCAAAAGCTCTCCCAACAGACTGCCAACCCGCTCGCTCACTGTCTCTGCTAGAGCCCGCCCTAAAAAGAAGGCATCCAGCAATTGTTTGCTCTCCTGGTCCCCTGCCCCACGAATTCCCAATACCATGACAAAATATCCTTCTAAGTATCGTGTCCCCAACAAAAATTACATGTATCGGTACCGACTTGACAACAGAATAAAAATCATCAAGAGAAATAGCTAATCCAGAGATACTTTGAGTTCCATATTCAACCTGAAACAAGCACAAGGAGGCAACAAGAACGAGAATGAAGCGAGAAGAAAACAATCATGCAGAAAGTGATGAGCCACTTCACCATGACATTAACAACGTCCTCCGAGTGAGGTGTTCCTACAAAGCTTATCTTAACCAGGAAATGGATGGAGACCAAGAAATGAACAGGGCTAATATGAGCAATTTCGTCCTGGACAATGAGCTCACATAACCTAATGCTACACACAGTAAAATTTCTCTCAAAGGTAACTACAATCTCCTATCATTTCGTCCAATCCTCCTAGCTGCATTTCCCAACTTCTAAACTGGGGGAGTTAAACATTGAAATCCATCTCATGCAGAAATTCGATCCTCAAGTAAACAGACAGACATCAAATTGGTAAAAATCCAATCAAACCCACCCACATGAATGAGCTCATGTTCCACATCTAATTCCAACATAAAAAAGTCCTTGTAAACCAACCAAGCAAATTTCATTCTCGACACCGGACACCGAACTAAAACGTAACAATTTCACGCAAGTTCTGAGCAATTTCGTCCTGGAAGTAGGCTCACATGACCTAAAGGTACACCCTCTTTAAAGGCAGAATGGCGCGCATGTACAAATTCATTGACTACATGAGCAAGAAACCCCATCAGTGTACTATGAGGGTGACAATATTCTACAATTTAGTCCCATTCGCCCTAGTTGCAGTTCCCACCCCCTATACCGACCCTCCTATCCCATCTTTATACCAAAATAAATCCTCAACTGACCAGACAGACATCTAATCAAACCCATTCACATAAATGAGCTCATCCTCCACAACCTATCCAATTCACAAAATAAAATTCCATGAAAACCTCCAAGCGAATTCCATTCTTAAGACTCACCAATGTAACTGGCCAATGGCCGACTATCCCAATCCTTAGAGATAACAAATTATGCCACTTTTTCACTCATAAACTAGTTGAAAACGAGTCCTCCACAACTCCATTAGAGATGGGTTTCCGTCCTTATTTCAGGATGTAGTACTAGACAGTCTCGAGTCTTTCTTCCAACCAACCAATTGTACTATCAGGTTGATATTAGCCGCTATCTCGTGGAGGACACTGCCCTCCGTTCCGTTACTATAGGGAATTGGCCTTCTTCGCCACCATCTTCATGTACTTCTAATCTCATAGAACTTTATGGTCATTTCATTTCATTCTCCCCAGGGGAAAAAATAACCGGAGCGCAGAAAAAAAACCTCGGTAGAAACTCACCGCCTTGCTGCTGTGCTCGGACAAGAAGAGCAGCGCCTCGTCGCCGCATCTGAGCACCATTTCGCCTGGGGAGAGAAGCAGAAGTAGAGAGCGGCGAGAAGGAGAGGGAGGTGGAAGGGGAGGCGGAGGAAGTGCAGGAGCAGCGGTTGGGGAGGGAGAGGGACGCCATAGCGGAGGTCGCCATGGCCATGGCCGAGGGTGCAAGAGAGGGAGGGAGAGCGAGGAGGTTGATGAGATGGCGACTGTCTTGCCACAAGCGCCTACTCTTGTTGCTGCTCTTGTTGCTCTTGTTGTTGTTGCTCTTGTTGTTGTTGCTCTTGTTGTTGATGAATCGGTGATCCTCGCGTGTCCTCGTGTGGTGAATGCGGTGGCTTCACTTCGAGGAGGAGGGAGCTCACATGGGTCAACCTAAGTTCCCCACTTCTTTCATTCATCTACATCGCTTCTCATCGCTTGGGTTTTTCTTTCTTTAAATTCCTATTTCAATCACAAGTTGTAGCATTTTTGAGGAGGGTGTTCACTAACCTCTTTCCTTTTCTAGTAAAGGGTTGTTGACATCATGGACCATGAAGTTGTCCCATGTCATAGGGCATTTTTTTCATGGTCACACTTCATGGTAACACTTCCATGGCTCAATTTCTAAAAAATGCATTTTTAAAGTCTTTGGGCCTCTAACTAGGTGTAAACCGAACGTGGACCAAGAGAAGTGACTGCGCACCAAAAAGTGGATGTCTTGATTTTCTTAATATATGTCCAAAAAGGATAGTTTGGGGAATTTTCTTCATGTTTGACTTTCTCTCCTTCGTCTTCCCTTCTTTCCTCGTAACTATGAAAATGTTTGGCACTATATATATATATATATTTGTGTGTGTGTGTGTGTGTGTGATAGTTAAAATGGCATTTCTATGCCATGATCCCTTGACATTTGCAGCAAGAGAACCTCTTTTGCCTCTCCCATTGCAAAACCCGCTAGACAATGACAGTGAATAATGTAGGCCTGAAAATAGGCCTTTTGGGGACCTCAAGTTCCATGATCACTCTTACATTTTTTTTTGCTTGATGCAAACCAAAGTGGTCCCGGGACGAGTTCAACAACCAATCACATATTTTAGAGGAGCAAGGAACGGCTTCATGGTCCATGATGTAAACAACCCCTCATACTCAATCGGGTCATTATGATAGTGATAGTGTCATACAATCTCTTGGATTCTCCACAATTCAAGGAGATTGCTCCCCTTTGTTAAATGAGAAAGCCTCAAGGTAACATTTCAAGTAGATGGAGAACATTAGAAAATATTTGAGAATAACCAAAGTGACGCTTAGTTTTAAGGGCGAAGGTACACCCTATTGCAACATCTTATGGAGGGGCCTAAATTGTCTTCATGGTTAATCAACCCTTCCCTTCATGCCTAGCATGGCATTTTTGAGTAAGGTGGGTGAACCTATTTCGGTTTGTGACCTATTGTGGACAC
Source organism: Polytrichum formosum (assembly GCA_964035585.1). Lineage (NCBI taxonomy): Eukaryota > Viridiplantae > Streptophyta > Polytrichopsida > Polytrichales > Polytrichaceae > Polytrichum > Polytrichum formosum. The sequence goes on from OZ037937.1 coordinate 437,407, forward strand.
TTAAATTAAGGGTATAATTGGACATGAAGCATATGTTAAATAGTTTCCTAGAAAAGAAAAGAAAACCAAGTGACATCATCTAAGTTGAATGGCTTCCACATCCACTTTGAATTTGGATCACTTTAAGCATCCAAACCTGCCAAAGTGTCCACAATAGTTGCGGTTACCTTAGTGTACACAATGCTCCCTCGAGATCAACATCTGCATACCGATTTCTCCTAGGGATAAATTTCTTTGGACAAATAATTTTAGTCAAATATGAAAGAGGACATGAGTGTGGGGTTTAACCTCAAAATGTTGGGATGGACAAATGTGTCTGCAAAGGTTGTTTTGAGAGGACTTTAGAGGTCTTAACAAACTCAAATTGATAGAATATGTTGATAAAAATCATGCACATTTACAACACGCCATCTCCATGTGTTTCTACACGATTTAAGCACAATTTGAACGGTTGAGATTCTTGAGGGGACAACATAAGAGCCCCAAGAGCACCTCCACTTTGGGGGTGATTTAGATTTTCTTTTACTCGCAAGGCATTTGTTAACAAACCTAACACAAAAATCTACCAAGGTTTTCATATGTTTTCAAATTGTCACCAAAGCTTGAACACACCTTCTTAAAACAACATAAAAAACGGGCATCAAATTGATGAACAAGGGAGAGATCTAGTAAGTAGAGATTCTAAACTAGGGTAGATGCTAAACTAAACTATACCTAAAGGCTATAGAGCAAGGGAATTATATTATAGGATTCAAAAAAACAAGGTCCACCTTTCACCCTTAGTCTCCAATCCAAGCCTTTATTATGTCACAATTGTTACTTGACAAAATTTGTGTGAATTCAAAGGTGAATCCTAGCATGGAGCCATGGAAGTGTTACCATGAAGTGTGACCATGGAAAATGCCCTATCGCATGGGACAACTTCATAATCCATGATGTCAACAACCCTTAAGTGTGAATCAGCCGGCTTAATAGCTTGAGATGTGGGGCGAGGAGGTCACAGTGTCGACTGTGTGTATGTTTGACAAATTTCATTTGACGTTCAACTTCGAATCCAAAGTGTCACGTGATGTTTTAAAAAAACAAAATTGAATGTTAATTGACAAATACATTTTATGTCAAAAATGTCACCTCAATTTTGAGTTCCACAATATTTTAGAAAAACTAATATTTTGAATAATCAAAATACAATCTTGATTTGTAACCCAAAAAAACTATCAGTCGAGCATAAGTATCCTTCGGTCTCGCATGTTTCTCCAAATGTTGAAGATGGTAGCCCAATCCATTGCATCCACTTCAAGCCCACAAAGAGAGACCCGCATAAGAGCATCAAGGGTCTTCAAGTTCAACCTATTGTGCAAGTGGCTTTTGATTGCATTTTGTTTCAAAAATCCTCTCTCACAAATAGCTATACTTGATGGAATGAGTATAAATTTCTACCAAAGTTGCATAAGTTTAGGCCAATTTGTGTGCCATTCCAAATTGGTACCACATATGCGCCAAGCTTCAAATATCGTTTTGTTCTCCCACTCATGTGAAAGTGTTTATGTAAATTCTAGGAGTTCTCCCTTATACATGTCACTTTCTTCTTCAATGTATTGAAACTTCAACAATATCCTTTCAAGGCACAATTCGGTATTTGTGATGCGGTCACTATCATCGCTTGGATAATTACGAGGGATGAAAAGTTTGGATGCATTGCACTCTACAAACACCTTAGAGCACGCACTAATTATCTTGAAATGTATGGTAAATGGCCATGTATTCTTGAATTCAGTGTCACTCAGTAAAACATTAACCCCTAACTAATTTTAAGATTTGGAAAAATAATGCATGTTTCGGGAATTAATACCACATACACTACATTGGATAATGAGTGCAGTTGGGCATTGACCAAACAAAATTTCTACCATAGGTGTAAAGGGTAAAACTAGTGATAGTGGAATATCTCCCAACATCTTAGATATTGGGATAGATCAGGTCATGAACTTCAAGGCCGTGTGAACACTAATGAAAGTCCGATATCACACCCAAGTGCACAACTATTGCTCTTCCCCCTCTGATAGAATCATACAACTCCTCTTTCTACATATCTTACGTGATCCCTTGAACTTCAATTCAAGCATTCTATTGAAGCAATTATGATTTTCACATCGTACATTGAACTCAATTGAAAGGAATCTTGCACTATGCAAGTCTACCACCTCAAATCGTCATGTCAGGTTGTGACAACTAATCAACCTAAATGACTAGAGATTGGACTAGGTGGGAATTGACCAAAACAAAGTATCTAGCAAGAGTGTACAGTAGATGGCACCACTGGTGAGAGTGGAATATCTACCATTATCCTAGGTATTGGGACAAATTTAGAGGATGAACTTTAGGGCCTTGTGAACATTGATAGCATTCCACTCACAGACTCAACAACAATATTGGTTCTGATCTAACGTCAACTCAAGCATTGCATTTAATCAATTAGAATTTCACATTGTATTTTAAACTCAATTGAAGGGAATCTATCACAGATGTAGGCGGTGCCACAGGTGAGAGTGGATTATTTACCACTGGCCTAGAGTACATGACAAACTTTAGGGTATTGTGAATGCTGATGGCATTCAAATCACAAACCCAAAGACAATATTACCTCCAATCTAGCTTCAATTCAAGCATTATGAATTGTACATTGTACATTAAACTCAATTTGAAGGGGATCTCTACACTATGCTAAGTCTACCTCAAATCATCCCAACGTCAAGCTGAGATGCCTCATAATTAACCAAATATTTAACCAGCCAAAGCATCACTCTTCGAGATCTATTGGGGCAAATTGTTCATTCACATACATGCACAAAACAATTGTGGAAATACATCCACAAGAGACCAAGAACAATGGTCTTATCGGCCTTGTACTTAGCCTCCACCACCTCTTTGATCACCGTCTCAGCAGTAGAGCCTTCCCGGTTACAAAGGAAATTACAAGAACAACGTTGAACTTAAGTATATAAGTGAGTGTAGGAAATTCTCCTACTGTTATAGTTTATGTTTTCCGGATACTTGAGCTGCAGTTTATAGTACTTAAGTTGCCTAGTAGTACGTGCCATTTCAATTTCTAGCCTGTCAATTGACATGTATGTTTTTTCTTCACAAGTCACAGTACGTGTCAACTTCTAAATTGTGCGTGTCAATTGACTTGCATTTTTTGTGTGTGCAAGTTTTTGCATGTCCAAAGTGAAAAACTCACAATGTTCTTTAGGTCTACAACATTATCTAGTCCACCAACTCTGATGGCTCTTACACATGCTCGTCATTGAGCAAGGGTGATGCTTCTTGGGCGCCCTCCTCTTGAAGGCTCCACATGAGGAACACACTTTCAACAAATCCTAGTGCATGTAGATTAAGAGGTACCCAACAATTTTGTCACTTCACGTGTGCTACGCCCATGATGCAATAGGGCTATATCACTCAACCTCTTCTCCTCTAGAAATGCTCTCATGGGCAAAGAAAACCTTCACACTTGTGAGAGATAATGTCCTAAGAGACCGCAAGTGCTACTATTTAGAAGTGAGAGGAAGAACCCTAGGCAACATTGTGAATTTATTCTTGCAATTGAAGGTGAGTGACGAAAACAATTCCAAAACTGAGTCAATAGACCTAAGTTCAATCAAAAAGCAATTTCTCTATTGTTGCTATAGTTTTCAAGTTGAAATTTGGAAGGATGATAGCCAACTTGGTTGTGCACCTAACCCAATTCATGGTTTGGCAAAATGATCAATACTCTTCCATATATGGCTTCCCAAAATTTGTTGTTTTCCTAATTGACTCTGTTTTGGGAGTCAATGCAAGCTCTAACTCATCTCCAACATAAAAATTTCCAAAATCATTGTTTTTGTTTTTTGCTTGTTTCTATGTGGCATTTGAACCTCATGAAATATGCACATGCCATCATCTAATTTAGGTGAGCATATTGTATGCAAAAAAATTGGTTCTTTTTTAGCAAATTTGTGAAAATAACTACATTGCACATCCACCTTTGTGTGGTCCATACTAATCAACATTGACCCATGTGCTAAATAATCATGTGGTCCCTAAGTAGAACCATAGAAGGATGCTTGGGACACTTGCTACTACATGGCAGGTCATGGAAACCATTATAATCAACACCACATAATGATTTTTGATGCCACGCTAAGGGCCACTTTTGCACTTATGGCCAAGGGCACTGACCATAAAATTGCGAGGGCCCCTGAACATTTATACCATGGAAAATGAAATTAATCTTTTGTGGACACATGTCTTCAAAACACACAAAAATGGAGTCTGAACCAAATTATATTTCATTACTATCCTATACATGTGGACACTCCTACACAATATTTTATAATGTATAAGGGGTTGTGAAAAATTGAATTGTCATATTCTCCCGGTTTTATGTTAGACCCATTTCTTTGAGGTTGGCTTTACGCAAAACCATGTCAAGCTCTAGAGTAGGTGAACTAGGACAATCTCGGCAATTTCCACCAATACAAGAATTTTGGTTTTAATGACCATGACCCCTTAACCCTTTATTGCCCCCAAGGACCCCAGGGGCTCTTTGTGAAAATGAGGTCCCACATTTCTTCTTGGGGCAACGGTCATTTGCCAAAAAAAAATTGCATGGACCTCGGGGATGCCCATTGCCATCCAACCGTGGTGTCTGATCGAAGATCCACACCTAGATGAGAAAGATGAAATTTTTCCAAGACTAGGGACCCTCCAAGCTCTTCATTAGAGCTCTCAAAGTCTTTTGCCCGTCTTTACCTATGTAGACTACCTGTTAGCTGAGGTTTGGTTCCCGTTGCTGCCCGCTTTAGTTCCTCTCAGTTTGAAGCCCACATTAGCCTGAATGGCGACCCGGAATTCAACGGCCACCTCGATCCAGCCTCCAGACTAGGAAACGGTCAATGGACTTTGACCAACCATAACTTTGCCATAAACAATCCAAACGAATATTTTTAAAATGGGAAAGTACTCTATTTTGAATGGGGAATATGCTTATATACTTTTTTGGAGGGTCCATGGTCAACCCGTCATCCAATTATAGAAAAAACTAGTATTTTCAAAGCTGCCCCTACACGGGACCCTAAACTTTCACACCGTTGGATTTTATGAGATTTCCATGGATTTTATATTTTCTTGGACCATAGAATGTGTGCTGAACTTACGTAACACAAGCAAAAGCCCGATCGGAAAAAAAAATTATTTAAAAGGCTTGAACTTTGTGTAACAACGGAGGTGGTTTGAAATTTAAGGATCACATGTAATGGACCCCGGGGCAAGAAAGGGTTAAGCTCTAGAGAAACGGAGTGTGTATGTGTTTCAAGGGGGGGGGATGAATGCATTGAAGCTCTAGTATGAAGGTGCTGCTTAGGCTCCAAGTTATTTTGGATCCTTTCGACTACTTCGCATAGCATACAATGCTTCATGCTTCATATTTATAAAGTACTGCCCTACCTAGGTGGCTTTGATGAATATTATATAATTCAATAAAATACATGATTTCTAATTTAAGACACACACATATATATATTATCATGAGGAAATTTGAATAAATTTTGATTTTCAAGTTTGTCCAAATATATCTTTAGAAATAAATCGAATCTTCAGATAGAGATTTGAAACCGCCCCATGTAGGTTGGTAGTAGACTTTGGAAAATGTCTCACATTGATGGAACCCCCAAGTGTTTGGCATCAAAGAAGATGGGTCATCGGGAAGCGCCTTACATATTGTTCTCCAATGTCAAGCACACTTGAACAACCAAGGGGGTTGCTATTTCATGAGCGCCCTGACATGAGCATGCTCATGTCAGACCCCTCGGTTATAGGGGTTATAGGGTTCTGACCTTGATTATAGGGGCCTAAGGATCCACGGGCAGAGGTGCCACCAAAAACAATTTAGCAACCCTGACAAAAAAATATTTATACATGCAAATTTCGGTGTCCAAAAATCATGGGTGGGTCCAAAAAAATTGGTGATAAGGCTTGCTCATGCTCATGCTCATGTCCTAGCTTCACTACTCATTTTAGTAAGTGAAATATTCCAAAAGAAAGCTTATACTATGAGGAGTATGAATGCAAAGGCGTTTATTAAACAACTCATATACCCAACACCCACAAAACTAAGGCTTGCAAACAACCTCTATGTCCATAAACTCTTCCACGTCTTCACTGAATTTGCGACGTTTGCGTCTACTTGGGGGAGAGCCTACATTGACGCATTGTTGTACAACATCCTCCACCCAATATGGAAGAGTGAAATCACGTGGAGGAGACACCAAAGACATCCTGAACGAGAAGAACACAAAATATTGGAAGTTATTACATAGAACTTACAATAATCAACATTAGAAATTAATATCCTTGGTTGAAACGTGAAGGCAAATAACAAATGATGGAGAATGTCCTCACACTTTTTCCTGAAGACCTCCACCACATGCCCAGAGTCACTGCTTCCATCTGAAGATTCTTCACTATTGTCGGAATGTGACAAAGATCCAGGGGCCTCCAACAATTTTTCAATGACGTCGATGTGTAGGTTAGCATCCGGGGGAAAAAAGCCAAGTCACGGCCTAGAGTTTGGCAAGCTACAAGTGATGCACCTAATATCACAGTTAAAAGAACAAAAATTACACATGAGGAAAAATTCATAAAGCGTACAAATAAGAATGATAACTTGCAAGGACAACAAATAAATAATATGAGGTGGGTGCGATACCTGTGGAAATGTTCAGATCTACAACCATACCCCTTGAAGGTGAGCAACACTCCAAGAATCCCATCATGAATGTGGGGCTCTTTTCACGGGAGCCTCTGTATGCATGTTTAGTGGAATCCAATGTCAAATCCTCCAAGGTGGCGTTGTTGAAAACAACATCCCTTTAAACGCATTGGCTTTCCGAGACAAACTTCCAATGTGAAGCGTGGGATGGGTGTATTTTGGGTCAGGGTGGGTTGCATTGTGTTAACACATATTTAAGTAAATTTAGACAATTAAGGAGTCTAAATTTAATTTATAATTAAATAAACATGATTAATAGATCATTAATGTATAAATTAAATGAAAGCGGCTCGCAATATATCGTGCCACGGAGGGGGATCGGGTAGTCTCCCGATGGCAATGAGTGGGAAGCATGCACAAAAATGATAGAAAAAACAAGGCAGTGATGTATACAAGAACATCGGGAGATCTCCCCATCCAGAAAAATTCAATTACAAGACAGTGAACAATACATAAAACGATGGACATGTTATTGTACATAGTAATCAATGAATTCTTGAACCAAAGCCGTGCATTGTCATTGACAAGCCATGCACGGAAAATAGAACATAAAATTAGAATCCAACATCCATACTTGAAAAATGCTTGTAGCACCAGAATTGAACAACGGGAAGGCTAAGCGTTTAAATCTCTAAGTATTGAAGCAGTACAACTTCCCGGACTACGTCTGGGTAGACCATAGGACCGGGAGGGCTCCCGGTGCGAATGAAGGGATGAGCGACGGAGCATCAGTGGTCGATTCGTTCTGGGCAGAACCTAGAGGCGTGGGAACCCGAGGATGTCCGAGATGGGGATGACATAGTTGAGCCTGCAAATGCAAAAAACAAAAAATGTGAGGAAACATGAAGAGGTTAGCACATGCAGAAAGCAATACCAAATGAGATTAAAAAAAGAGACGTGAAGTACCGTGAGAAAGTTGAAGGCGGCGTTTAACTGGAAATCTCCTCCACTGTGGAATTGATGAATTGGCTGCCTTGATTTGCAATAGGCGGTAAGCAGCATAGGAGTTACAGGTTGAACTCTTGGTGGGCTTCAATTCGACTCGCTTCTTGGGAGATTTCTTTGGTTTCAAAAATGTGGTCCCCAAAAGTGCCGCGCTCGAGGACACTCCAGACGACAAAAGCGAAAGTTAAAGTATGTTAGAAACATGAGAGAGGGTGAGCGAACATCATCGATCGGGAGGTCTCCCGGTGTGAATTTAGGAAATGAAAAGCAAAATCAAACAGGGGAGAAAGAATTGAAGTGAGAATGAATTGAAAGTATTGGAAGAGGAGGCGTGTATGAAGCACATACGGAAAGTGTCGCGAGAATGGACGGAGTATGGCGCGCAATTGGCGGTCACGAATGGGCTAAACCATTTATGGTAACGTGGGAGTGGGGGTTGTCCGTCTGTGATATGATTATGCAAATAGAGAGGAACATTTGGTGCGTGTATGAGTCCCTCGATGTAAGGGTACAATGCGGTTGTGATGTTATCGATGACTCTGTGACCCGGCCAAGTGTGAGGGAAATAGCAACAGTCGGAGGGTTTGTTCCTAATATGACGGCTGGGTTGGTCGTCGACAAACAATATATTGCCCTCCCTACAACCGAAATAATTTGCATGGTGACTGAGGAGGACTTGTTTTTCTTTAAGGAGGAAAGGGACGTCCTTACTAGTGAAACCGTTTGTATTCGTGCACATGGATTTACCCCAGACAAACTTGAGCGCAGATATGACGTTTTCGCGAAAGAGGCGGCGAAGGACAGTGTGGAGAACTGAATCTTCCATGCACGACCAGATAGCGACATGGAAATCGCGTAGGAGTAGGGACATGAACTCTCTCAACCCGGGACGGACTTCGAGATCCCATAGCTTGTCCATGAAAAGGCCGCCCTTGCCCCCGAAACGCGCGAAGCACTTGGCTCGAACCCTCTCCGGGGCGCGCCTACAAAGAAGACCATCGACGGAGAGAACAATCAACTTGAAGGGCTTGGGTTTGGGTTGGAATCGAGGGCGCACATGAGTAATAGAAACCTCAAAACCCTGCACATGAGAGGCACCGGGAGGTCTCCCGAAGAGAATATGAAGAGAGAAACGGCGGGGGAAATGTTGACAATGCATGATGAAAAAAATTCATTCAACGAGTAACACAGTTACAAACACATTCACGACACAAGAAATGAACAGGTTGGTAAGAAACGAGGAAGTTATTACAAAGACATGAGAGTACTTAAAAACATGAATAACGGTGTTTGGTTGCTGGTTGCATGTCCAAAATGTTAGATGGAAGAAGGGCACCCAAAAAAATGAAACCCAAAACAAAGAAATGAGGAAATCCAAAAGAGAAACTTAGCGTCAACCCAAACCCACCTCCGTGACAGATTCAGGGGAGCCAGAGGACATGGAAATCTGCCGAAGATGCGCAGAACCGCACTCCGAGAGCAACTGGCCAGTATGGATACTTCCAGAGAACCCAGAGTAACCAGGAACATGTCCAGCCGACTGGACAGCAGGTGACGTTGGAGAACCCAGAATATTGGCAATTTTCTGGGACACCTGAAGGGGCAACGTGGAATCACCTCTTTCCTTTCTTTTGAGTGGCCTTCTTTCCTCTGACACCTGAAAAAAATGGGAACACCGTGAGACGCTGGGCAAAGCATCGGGAGGTCTCCCGATGTCAATACTTGGGTTGAAACTCTGGCGCTCTGTCCACATCATCTGGCTTATACCTCCTGGAGTAGCCAGCCATAAGCTTAACGTAGCGAGAGTCAGACTTACGGAGCTGGGCCTTTCCATCCGGGAGGGGGTTCTTTTCAACAAACTTTCGCACATCCATGTTTGAGGCCAAGAGATTTTTCAACCACTCAAACAAAGTCCGGAGAAGGTAATTATCCTCATGTAGGAATTCAGGCCTAAACGTGGGAGGATGGATGGCCTGACTCCAGTGGTTAGGACAATTTTTATCCGGGGAGTCATCAATAAGCAGAACATTACGTAAGGTAGCATTAGGAAGTTTTTTGAAAACCCTAAGTGTGAGATCCTTCATCAAAATGGGTTGGTCGGGATTATCCCTATGCTTGGAGACAGTGCAATGATCTTGATAAAAGAATCCATAGTCATCAAAGGGAATATCAAGGCGACCAAGCTTGAATCGCTTGCAATCCTGCATAAGAGCATCAACCATCTGCAAGGCTTTCTACTTCCGGGTTGAAGTCCAGAACAAGACGTCAGCCTTCTCGTACAACCAATCTAGGAGTTCACGGGCACCACTCCGCAAAAGGGTCTTGTCATTTTTGTTACGCGGTTTAGAGCAAAGGAGCCCGTTGAGATCAAAGACTAGGAAATATCTTACCGATGGCACACTAATGGACTGCGGAGGCAAGTCAGTCGTTGCTGCAAGACAATGGAACATAATTTCAGAACAAGGTTACATGAACCTCATACAATAAAAGTATATGTATGGAGATCCATCATCGGGAGACCTCCCGGTCCTCAAAGAGAATATTGCAAAAGAGTATTAAAGTGAGAAAGAACTCACCTCGGGGGGACATTTCAGTGGCCGGAGTCTCCTGGAGGATAGCAGCATCCGCAGCGACAGACTCCACGCTACGCTGTTCTCTGTTAGTAGTGGCGGTGCGCCTAGATCTCAGTTTGGGTGAATGCGAGCCCGAACTGCCCATGGGCATGGGACCACCAACCACTTGGGACTTAAGCTTCTGGCGAAGAGGGCGAGGGGGAGAAAAACTCCTGTCATCAACATCTACTGCAGTAGAAATATCATTGACGAATTCATTCTGCATGGCTTCATCCGCAGCAACATCCATGTCAAGATCCTGGTCATCAAGGAGGATAAGCGATTGAGGTTGCGCGGTTGGAGGAGACATTGCTGCGGGTAGAGGCATCGGGAGGTCTCCCGATGCCCGAGGAGGTGAGGGTGCACGAGAAACGTTGCTTGGGCCAATGGCAGAGTGAGTGGGCGAAGCAACAAAGTCGGGCGCGACGTCTTCGGCCATCGGGAGGTCGCCCGATGGATCACCGAGGTGAAAGGGGCCTCCTCTATCGCCTGGCTGCTCACAGTCACCAAGGTGAATAACCTCCATCTCATCGTCTGAGTTTTCAGCAGGGGTGGGTTCGTCCAGTTCCACGACCTTTTTCTTCTTCTTGTCCTTCCTGGAGGCACGAACAAGTTGTTTCAGCGCCAGCCCTTGCAGATATTGAATGATCCGTTCACCCAAATCTGTGGCCCGACTGTAACTCACATTGTCCTGGGCGATGTCTGCAGTGGGTACAAGTTTATGGAGACCCAAAATCGTCAAATTTCCCCCGCATTGTATGTTTAGGAGAATCATGTCGGGTTTAAGAACACCACCCATAATTGCGTCGAGGGAGGCGACGCTCAGATCTGCGTGTAGGGTCGTCCAGTTTCCCAAAACAGATTGCTCGAGGGACTTGGCATCCACAAAGGTGGGTAGCTTGGGTGAACCGAAAATCCTCCGCAAATGTTTCGCGCTATCAGCATCCTCGTCAACCCTCGGGAATACAACCAAGATGTACACGAGCACCTGTGTCTCATGGGCGGGAGTAACAAATTTTTCCTGTTCCTTGTGTGGGGAATACACGACTATGTGATAATCCCAGACGGACGAATTACTCACCCACATGGCAAATTCTGAAGCGGTCGGGAAGGAGCAAAAGAAATAATGGACCCCCAAAGTTGAAGAGTTTTCCTCGAAGACCTCTAGGAATTCTGGAGTTATAGGATGTTTGGAAGGGACGCCTCTTTTTCTGTCCCAGAAATTGGAGGCACTGACAATGTAAGGATCATCAGAGATATTCCAAGCGCGCACAGCATGAAGAATATCTTCAGCGCCCTTCGCCTTGATGACAAGGTGTTTTGACCTGATGGCATCATCTGCACGCGGCGTCGAAGTTGTCCCCTGGAGGTAAGCATTGTAAGCATCCCAGAAATCAGGAAGAGCAGGTTCCTGGGAGATTTTCATCAAGTCTTTCCTCTCCTTCAACCAAGCTTTCCCAGCTTCTGTTCCCCTGACAAGCTTACGCATCATGGCCATGAAAGCGGCATCGAATTTGTGCTCTTTGGCCACGGCTTCCCATTCCGAATAGGTCCAAGCCTTGTATCCTTTCCCCTTGTGTGGTCTCTCCCAGCCGAACTTTGTCATCACCTCTTGCCTAATGACCATCTCGTCCTTCTTCTCGTCGCACATATCAGTGAGGGAGACAAAACCTGCAATACCAGGCTGCAAAGATTTGCAACACACTTTCCCTTTGAGAATGAGGTTGCCAATCTCCTGGAGCATATCGTCAGGGAGGCCCTGAATTCTGCTAACATCGGATTTGGTGAGGGGAGGTCGTTTTGATGTCCCGGTAAGAATGACCCCGTGACCGTCGGGAATGTTCCCATCAACCCAGTTGTCAAACACCAATCTCCAAGTGGTAAACGTCATTTCGCTGCATATGACAAGGGGGAGACACTCTTTGATACTTCCAGTGTCGTGGAATGTTGTTGTCACTGCATGCTTGAATTTCTGGACATGGTGTAGAGCGACGTCAGAATATGTGACAATAGAAACAGTAAGCTAAAGGCATCGGGAGGCCTCCCGATAAATGGATATGTATCTCAAAACTCGAACAATAATATTGAGGAGAATAGTACTTACATTCCATTCAGGAGAGTGTATGCCACCCAACTTAGCAGGTTGTGGTTGGTTGTGGTCCTTCCAGACTGCACGCCCTTGAGTCACGTCCTCGAAGAATGTAGGCTTGGCGTCTTTGTCGTGAATTTTGAGGTTCAACACTTTGGACATGTACATAACTTTCTCCTTGTCCAGGGACCACACCACGACAATCTCGTGATTCTCGCAATAGGTCTTCATGTCCTGCTTGGAGGCGAGCTCTGGCATGGCCATTACCTCTTTCATGGCCTGAATTGTGTGTTGGCCACCAATAATCCAAAAGTCGCATTCCCGCATATCATCTTTCACGGTCGGTTTCAAATCGAAAGGCTTGAACTCGTTCAATGTGTTATCAAATACACTTGGCATGACAAACACTGGTTGCTTAGCCCTGGATCCATGGAGCGCGATGACTTCGTCCATCAACTGTTGGCGTCGCCCCATTGTGACTTGCCTGTGCACCCAAGTAGCCGGTGCGCAGTGCAGCCGGTGCAATGGCACCTTGACCCTCCGACCATCGGCGTCGTCGAGTGGCTCGCAGCCCCAAACGTACAATGGCTCAAGATGGTTGTGGATGGCCTGGTTGATGATTTCCAGCTTCTTGGGGTCGGTCCTGGAGCTCTTCTGCATGCGCAAAAGATCTTCGAGGCTAGCTTCTTTTGCGGTCTTAGGTGGCCTGGAGGCTGCCCTCCTCTGTCTCTCCGGAGTCCCACCTGGAGTCGAACCAGGAGTGGAGCCTCTGGAGACCGGGAGGTCTCCCGATCCTGGTGTGGAACCCCTCCTCGCCTTCTTCTGTGTTGACGGGATGACGATGGCCTTCAAATCCTCCACCATAGACACAAACCTTTCACGCACGTCGCTTGGCAGCTTCTCGTCGTCGGGGAGCCACATGAAGCCAAAATCTGTCGATCTCCCACAAATATCTGTGTCTAATTTCGCGACGGGAACCACCAGGCCCACATAATTCGTGGCCACGGTGGGGGAGGATTCGCAAAGGTTCAAGATGACGCAGGCATCTGAATACTCCTTACAATCAACGACATCAACTGAGGTCGGTGACGTGACCTTCCCACCGACCACATAGACAAACCTAATTTTCAACCTTTGTTGAGAGGTGTCCTCCACAACCTCAGCACCCCACTTCTCAACCTGGTTCTTGACTAAATAGGAGGCCACAGAAGGTGGCTCGAAAAGACCTACATTCTCTCCAATCTTTTCAGACACCAGATGCTTCAACCGCAAGGTGCCCATATCGTCTCTGATTCAAACAAGACATTGTGAGCTTCTAAACATGTTACGAGAGACCAAATTCAAATATAAATTTATAGAAATCATTCAGCATCGGGAGGCCTCCCGATGCTGGGGGATTGCGAATGAGAATTCAATTTGGTGTACTTGCATCGGGAGGCCTCCCGATGCTGGGTGAATGGGAATGACAATTGAATTTCGAGTACAGGGATCGGGAGGCCTCCCGATGCTGGGGGTTTGGGAATGACAATTGAATTTCGAGTACAGGCATCGGAAGGCCTCCCGATGCTGGGGGTTTGGGAATGAAAATTCAATTTCGAGTACTTGCAAAAATTCATGTATGCGGAAACATTTTTCGTGCAATCCAATTGACATCGGGAGACCTCCCGGTGGTGAAATATAATGGCCAACAAACTAAAATTTCCACTGCAACAACTCACCAGTAGATATGTGCGGCTACTCCACGCTCTGTGTGCGACACCTCCGTGTGCTCCACGCGACACCTCCGTATGCTCCAACCCTCTACCTCGGACTGCACGTTCAAAAATTACCACATGAATGAGAGTAATGTGGATGGATGATAAATGATGCGGATGGATGATAAATTCTGTGCAAGGATGGATGAACTATGCGTTCATGTCATGGAGGAGAGTCTGAACGTCCTCTATGTGCTCACTCCAGAATGCAGCAGGGCTTCGCCGTGGAGCAAGTGTTGCAAATGGCTCCGGGAGAGCTCCTCATATATACTGCTTCGGAGCCGACATCCTAAACCCTATTTCTTCCCTACGTCAGCTATACAACGTGTGGACTACATCGCGATGTGACTGCAGGTTGCTGTCCACAGAGATTAGGTTCCTAATCTCTTAGCACACTCTGTTTAATGATCACGTCGTGCACTTAATGAGGGCGCCAACGGCTCCAATCGCCACCACTTTGCACGCCAATGGCGTCTACATTGTCACTGTCGCATGTGCCGCTCGCCATCAAATCGCCGTCTTCAATCAACACTTTATTCGTCACGCATTCCAAGACTTTCTCTGGCACGATTCCAAAACTCCTGTCGTCTAACTGAAATGGCGACGAGTGGCCGACAACCCTCTATCATAGGAGAGCTAAATATAGCCATATTCTAGCGCCTTCTCAAAAATTACAAGCGGTAATAATGCTTGTGAATAAAGTTTACAGGCAGTGAATATACCCTTTGACATCCATCCGACAATATCGGGAGGCCTCCCGATGCAGACAAAAACTGACAGAATGTCAGGATTCTTGCTTCAGGGTAATAGAGTAGCGTGGAGGGTATAGAAATTGAATGCGGAACTACATGAATCCAGCATCTCAAAACCGGATTCACGCAAAAAAAAATGAATGTAGAAAACAATGTTGACCGGATTCAAAATTTGGAATTATGAAATCACTTACCCCATTCTAAGCTCAATTGTCGTTTCGATGGAGACAAGAATGTCAGGGCTCGGCGCTATGGTTGAACGATGACCATTAATGATGACGAGGCCTTCTGCGAGAACAAGTGGTGGAAGAACCAAGGCGATAAGAATCCAAAAATAAATAAACAACAAGAAGTAATCCAATGGATCCAATGCAGTAGAAGAGAAGGCATCTTTTGGATTAGGCCGATATCACAATGACCTCCACAGAAATCCCTCTACACCTCTTCATTCTGAGGTTGCGACTCCTCATTTCTAACGCTTCATTGTGCGTGCTTGACGCTTCATTCCGCTACGTCCCGTGTATGTCCTTGTGTAGTGTACAATCCTCTTGCTGCATCAATACGCAATTTTCTCGCAGGCCACACTTACTTTCATTCGCACACATTCATCCCGAGACTTTCATTCACAAGCTTTCATTCTCTGATATTCATTCATCCATAGTATTCATCCCTCTTATTCATCCACAGTATTTGTGAGCCCAAATTGATGCCCACATGTGTTGTTAACAATTGTAAAACATTACAAGTAGTGTTTTGTTGATTTATGATTATTCACAAAAATATAAAAAGAGTGAAGCTTGAAGAAAGCTAAGTTTGAAGCATTAGGCTTGTGTGGAGTGGACTTAAGTAGTATGAGGACATACCTTGATAAAGTGTGGTAGGTAGAAAGCCAAGGTTAGTTAAATGTTTGAATTAGGATCTTTGTTGATCATTTGAGGGAGGAAGGCTTAGGAGATAAGATGAGAGCCTACAAAGTAGGAGGAGATTTCGAAGGCTTATCGAGAGCCTTGTGAATGAGATGAGTCCCTACTTAAAATGAGAAGGTTAAGGGGTTGTGATTGGAGGCTCTAATCCTCTCACCCTATCCTTACCTCATGCCCTCTCTCCCTCTCAACTTACTATATAATCCCTCATTCTTTCCTCACTCATCCTCTCTTTCCTTTGTGCTCCTTAAGCACCCCACGGGTTATAAGTGTGGGTGTGTGGGAAGCAAGATAGGAGCATATGTGTGTGCTTAGTTCTTAGGAGAAGAGCCAAGGCTATTTAGCCTTGAAGAGGGATTGACCTCTTGTTAGAAGTAGATTGGGTTTAAGGAATTTGGAGTTTGATTGTAAACTTCAACTTGTTGCATTGAGATTCATATTGAAGTGAGAGAGTTCAAACTTGTTTAAATTTGTGGCATTTAGAGTGACTAGATTGTACTAGGTGCATTACTTGTAGTGTTTTATTAGTTATAAACTTGAGCAGAACTTTATAGTGATAGATTTGTCAATTATGGATGATCAAAGTGTTCAATGGGTATGAAAATTTGAGGGATTGTTTATTATAAAGTATGGGAGTTGTGGTAAAAATTTGAGAGCTTCAGTCATTGGGATGAAAAAGTTATTAAAAGTTGAAGGGGAGGGTGTCTAGGAACAAAACAGCAAGGTTTGAAAATATGTATCTCTTAGAGGGTTATAGATATGGATACCAAACTTTGACACTACCTTCTGAACTTATATATCTATCTTGTGTCAAAATTTTAGATTGATTGGACGTAGGAGTTGGAAGTTATTAGAGTTTTAATGACCGGATGCTTTATCACAACATTCATACTAAGTAGTTAGAGTTAGAATTTCATGCATAACTTTTGCATATGAACTCTGTTTGTGCCAAAATTTGGTGTGGAGATTTTTGATAAGGACTTAACAAGTGTACCAAATTTCACTTGAAGAACATAAGTTGGGTGGGAGTTATACTATTCTGAAGTTTAGTAGGAAGACATTGATAGAGATTTACATCAAGAAGAACTTAGAGAAGGAAGGGCAAAGATAAGTATATAAGTATTTTTTAATACTTGTATTTAAAGCCTATGTGCTCATGGAATCCACAAGCGAAGTGTTATGTACCAATACGGAATCAACCACGATGACATGTGATAGCACGGAATCAATAAGCGAGAACTCATGTAGAGTGTGGAGTCGACGGCAAGGACTCGATTCACAAGAGGGATATCTTTGAAGGCATGCGTGGCCAAAGCGGCCGGGTGGACATTAGAAAAGGCTAAGGATACAACCTTGCCCGACATTAAGGAATGTAAAACTACATAGTGTGGTGTTAATCAAGTTGTGTATATTCCAAGGGTAGATTGGAATTATATATTGGGTTACAAAGAGAGAAGTCTCTACATGTCATTATAAACTTTTCCATTCAGGCTAGGACGAAATCGAAGGGTGCAGGATTTTTGGTGACAGTATTCGTCCCTCTTATTCATCCACAGCATTCATCCCTCTCATTCATCCTCAGTGACGTCAGCAGTGGACACTGTGACGCAAGACCGGGAGGTCTCCCGATGATCTGAGTTGTGACATTGTCTTCTTATCCTGGAACACCAACAGGATCGGGAGGTCTCCCGATTCCGTCGATCAGGGTTTAGTATGTTCAACTCCCAATGAATGGATCGGGAGGTCTCCCGATGCTCGTAGAGTTGGGTACTTTAGCTGAGATTTTTGGAACACCCGACCAAGCATCGGGAGACCTCCCGATACACGTTTACCACCCCCCTAGCACATCCTAGTCATTGTTGTTCATACAGGATCGGGAGGCCTCCCGATCTTGAATGATTTGTGGACATGGCTTTTAGCGCATGCCAGAAAGTCTATTTCAAATTGAATGACATCCAGGTAGGTATAGGCGTAGTGGTGGATGGCGGGTGCACCTTTGCCAGGGCAAGTATTTATCAAAGCACTGCGTGTGCACTACGGTCTCGACCAGATCGTAATCGACTACCCGAATGTTGGTGATTGCATTGGCGACTCGGTGGGAGGTCCAATTCCATGGGCCCCTGAGAATCTTGTGGTGTGTGTCGGGGACGTTGTGGAGTCCTCCATTGATTCGTCAGAGGATCTCACTGTATTCGAAGATGATGACAAAGAAATGGAGGATCCCCAGAATTCCGAGCCTTTGCTGCCAAGTTCTCCAGAACCGAACGAATTGATTCTCCCAATGTCGACGCCATCGCATCCGATGGAAGCTTCTTACCCCTCGCGGAAAGAGTGGAGACACAAAATTTGCAACTTGGAGGACAGCACGGGTGCTGTGTTGGCGACATGCCGAATCTATGCTTGCTTGCCAGAAGAGGTATTTATCATGGATATGATTGGACCCGATCACGTTGGCGTGATGGTCATCAGTTCGATTCCAAGAAATGGGGACCAGATAATGTCCATGAGATTATGGCCATTAAAGGAAACCCGTTTCCTGGACGGTCTCCTACTCTCTGAGGTGGACCAGCACCTTTGTGATAATCCATCGAGTGAGAGCGAAGAAGAATTCTTCGCGGGTGTTAAGAAATCTGCTTATCGTAGTTCCATTCACAAAAAGAAAACACCGGAGAAGACGCCCAAAATTGGTCGTCTCCTCGACTTGGCGTCTATTCGCGCTGTAAGTGCGCAAGAATGTTGCTCGATGAACTGTTGTCAATTGTTTCCATGGTTGTCCACCCAACATGTCAGAGTGAACTACTGGAGAAAGTCCTTTGATGAACGGAGGGAATGGGGTACGGAGGTTTTTAGTAGGATGCAACCCATGGGATCGGGATATGGAGTTGTGTTAGAAGGCAAAATTGTCTGTCTCTGTGCTTGGTGGAAAACTCATGGCGTATCTCGTGCAACGTTCATGACTTACAAGCAACGATATAGAAATGGAAAGAGATCGTCAACTCATGGCAACAAGGGCATGCGAAAATCTAGAGCGAGGACCATCCAAGCTCAAGCGACTATGGAGTCCATCATTCGCATGAATGCTGATCAAATGCCCCATCAAATGAAAGGAACTGGAAATGGACGGCAAGATATTCGCAAAGTTCTCCCTGCTCATCTCACATGGGAGAAGGTGCGGGAGGAAGTTAATGAGGTGAGAAGACGTCCACATTATTTATTGTCTTTAAGGAATCCTCCACATCGGGAGACCTCCCGATGTCCAGCCCTGTTTCTGTGATTAGTGCATACCTCTGTCATGCAGTCCAGACAGATATTGAAATCTTCTGCATATTTGTTTTGGTCCACTGTCACGCATAGCATCGGGAGGTCTCCCGATTCTATGCATTTCTCGTGTAGAACTCATGTTGGAATTTCGTTTCCGCTGTTCTATTTCTTCCCTGTTTGTGTTCCCTTCCTCGATTTATATTTATTACTTTTGAATTCGAAGGCCATTTCATTATGTTTTTTTACTTCTCTTTTTTCTCTACATAGGGTGATCCATGACCATCGGGAGGCCTCCCGATGGCCATGGCCTTGCATTTCTTTCCGTTTTTTCGTTTTCTTTTGGCATTCAACATTCTTTTCAGACAGTGGACATGCATTTTGAACAATGGATGTTTTCGCAAGCACTCTGTTCATAGTCTGTATTTATTCATATACAAAATTTGTTTGCAACGATGGATTTGCAAAGACTCTGTTCAGAGTCTGTATGTATTCATATACAAAATTTTCTTACATTTGAGGCTCCATCCTATTCTACTCTCTATCCATGGAACTACGATCCGCTACTCAAATCCTGGGTTGCCGAGCTCTCGTAGCGCTCTTCGCCAGATTCGGTGCGAGGTGTTCGGTCGTCGAAGACTCCATACTCGCCGTTGTCCATGGCGTAGGCTTCTTCATCTTCCGACACTTGTTTCTCCTCGTCGTCGTCTTCATCCTCCTCCTCCTCCTCGTCTTCGTCTTCGTCATCCCCGTCGCCGCCGTTCTGCTCTTCCTCTACATGATGAGCGAAGAACTCCTCGTAAATGCTCCATTCTTCAGTGTCGCGATCGCCTCCAACATTGTTGGATGCTCCCGCGCTGGTATGCAGCGAATTCTCTCCCCCTCCCTCTCGGGAACTCGCGGTTTCCCTGGTGGAATTCTTCGAATTCCACACCACTCGGTTGTTCTCTGTGTCGCTTCATGTGCTCTCATCTACTCTAGATTTCTTCGAACTCCTCCCGCCACAGCTGCCCCTTCCCTCCTTTCTTCTCATTCTGCCGGGTTTGTTAAGGTCGTCTATGAGTTGGATATGCAAATTGAGTAGAATTTGCAATCGACTCCTACAGCAATGGATGTTGGTGTTTCTGCGCTGTCTGGGGGCCTCCCTTATAAGCGTTTCTATTGTCACGGGACATCATTCCCTTTCCCACCTATCATTAAGACGTAAGATTTTCTTGGCATTGCACGTATGTGCACATGATCTGTGGGGTCATCATGTTATGTGAATCTGATACGCGGCATCTTCTCTTTAATTCTGATTACATATAATCAAATAATTATTATGATATCGCCATCGTGTATGTTGCATGGGGAGGTCTCCCGATGATTTGGCCGAATTCGCACGTGCCTAGTATATGTAACCGATGTCACGTCATCTCTTGAAATCATGCTGCCATGGTTCATTAGCCATTATTCCATTATTTAGTTCAATATTTTTGTTTTTCCATCCGTGTCCAGTTTGGGTCAAGCATCGGGAGGGCTCCCGATCCCTTCATTGCTTATTACTTCTGCGGTATAATTTTTTTTTATTATTCATGATTTATTTCATTGTTTATTGCTTTTGCAGACCTCCACGTCCTTTGGAATACAAAGTGTATCTCAGTCCACTGTCAGTCGCCTTCGGAATAGTCTATTTCGAAACGTTGACGTTCGAAAAGGCGGCTTCAATTTCTCAAAGTGCTCTGAATGCGAACACTACAAAGACTTGATTGACATGAGTATCAAAGGCAGTGAAGAGAGGGAGAATCTCAAGAGGGAGTTGAGAAAGCACAACAACCACCAGGGTTCATGCCGCAATCTCTATCATGCATGGCGCCATGAGTCCAAAATTAATCCCCGCGAGGTTCTGGCTATCATCCACGACGGCATGGACACAAACAAAACAGCAATCCCCCGACTTCGTGTCATCACGAAGGCCACTGCAGGGCTGTTTCAACTTCCGGTCAGCCTCACTGGCATGGTCACTCATGGCCACGGCGACGGCGCATATGCCCACTACGCAACCGACTTGTGGCCCAAGGATTCCAACTTCACCATTTCGTCCCTTGCCAGGTGCCTCCGTGCGTTGGAGAAACCTCCTGTTCGAAATTCCAGAATGTTGTTTCAAGATCCTCCATTGAACGATTATTTTGATAAACTTCTATGGGGTAAATCTCGGTGAGTTCTTAATTCTTTTTGTCCAACATTGTCATTCACGTCATGGGGTCCTCCTCATCGGGAGGCCTCCCGATGCTCCCTCTTTCTCTTCCCATGGCTGGCCTCCTTCCTTTATATCGGGAGGCCTCCCGATGCCCGCAGCCTCCAACTAGACCTCCATTTTCTGGTCCCTTTTGTGTGCAGATGCCGATCTTCCCTCCCCGATGCAACGGATGCTCCGGATGTTGTACGTCCGCTTCCAAAGAAATTATATCTCCAGCTGGACAACTCAGCTAGGGACAATAAAAATCAATACGTCATGGCCTTCTTGTCCTTGCTCACAGCTCGCAAGGTCTTTCATGAGATCCAGGTCGGTTTCCTTCTCGTAGGCCACACCCACGAAGATATTGACGGCTACTTTAGCTACTTGTCCAAACAACTCAAAACAACCAACACCTTTGTCCTCTCCGACCTCATGAAAACGTTCATGGAATCACAGTTCCTTTCCTTCATACCCGAGTTGATTCAGGAGGTCGCTGATTTCAAATCCTTCATTAAGGGATACGCCGAGGAGCTCGTCGGTCTTAAAGAAATGCACATTTTTCGCTTCTTCCTCGATAACGATGACTGGCCTGTATTCCAGTATAAAAAATCCGCACTTGATCCGGATTGGTTGCCACGAAGCAGCTCCGTTCGCATGTGGAAGGACGATGGTCGTGGTCGTCCCCTCCTCCCCTCTGGCGACCCTCCTGCTCTACAGATTAGGCCTCCTTGGGGCCACGTTCTTCCTGGCCGTTACGATGACAAAGAAGTAACTGCTGACGATGCACGTGATGCGAATCAGAAGAAGGATGGGATTCGTGCTGGTATCAGAAAATATATCGAAATTTGGGAGAGCGGCTGTCTTGAGAATGATACCTACCGTCAAAAAATGGAAGATTATGTCACCTACTGGAAAGATGTCGCTGAGGAATTGGATGTTCCTTTCCCCCCCACGCCTCCCACCCTACAACTTGGTTTTTGGCCTTCTACTTCTTACACCACTCCAAATTCATCTATGTCTGACCTTGTTCAGACTGATACAACCCCCGAGGATGTTCCCATTGACCCCTTCTGTGGAGTGGCCCGCGACAAACCCAAGGAGTCCTTCAATCCTTACAGAGATGTTCTCCTTGGTGACTTTGTTCTTGTTCGTCCTTCCGACCCTGACCTCTACCCTGTCTGGATGGGCCGAGCACTCGCTGCTGTTCAACTCGATCGTAGCCATCCCCAGTATGGTCAATTTC
Source organism: Polytrichum formosum (assembly GCA_964035585.1). Classification (NCBI taxonomy): domain Eukaryota; kingdom Viridiplantae; phylum Streptophyta; class Polytrichopsida; order Polytrichales; family Polytrichaceae; genus Polytrichum; species Polytrichum formosum. The sequence continues at coordinate 460,015 of OZ037937.1, forward strand.
AAATTCGATATTGGAGGCCAACCAAAGGCAGGAAAAAAATTTCTGACCATGATCGCTACAAAGGGGCTTGGGATTCTAAGTGGGAGTGTGACCCATCTTCCACAGCTGTCATGTGGATAGAATGTAGTTCTGTTCTTTATTCCAATAGAGCTAGGAAAAACACAAACGACACTTCTGTTGTGCAAATAGGCAAATATGAAAAGAAGTTTGCTCAACGAAACCTAGAACTTGCAAACTCTATAAGTCAGCCTTCTTAGAACAACCATCGGGAGCCCTTTCGGTGTTTCCATTTTCAATTTTCCTTCCAATTAATATATGTTCATCTTTTATTTCGCTCGTCGTGGTGCTCCTCTTTCTTGCACTTGCACATGGCTATCGTTTCACATGTTTTGTATTTCTTTTCGTGTATATCCTCGCTCGTGCTCATTTCTTTCACATTTTATGTGATTTTTGTTCTCAATTGCTTCACACTGCATTTTTTTGTGTCGTCCACTTTTCGGGAGACCTCCCGATGTTTTCTGCTTTCCACGCACATGTTGTGGACTTCATGCCATTCTCTTCTCGTCCCATATCAGGAGACTTTGTTGCATACTGTTTTTTTAGTTTTCTTATGTTCTGTGTTTTCTCCTATTAGTGTGGGATGCTATTCTTTGGTGGTCGTACTCCCCAATTGTGTTACATGAGAACACAGGGAGGTCTCCTGATGCTTCTTTACTTTGCCTCCATAATTTACAGATTGGTGATTAGCATCGGGAGATTTCCCCATGTTATGTTTGGTTTTCCTTTTTTCCTTACATCATTATCGCTAATTTTATTCTCTACCTACATTGTCTACCATAATTAATTGTTTTAATTTACTATTTTAAGCCCGTGATTATAGTAATCACGTTCTAATTTAGTCTAATTTTAATTCATACGTCTAGTTTTAGTTAAATATGTGTTTGTTTCCTTACAAATGCAAAGCACTCAAATGAATATGTCTGCCACACGAGAAATTTGACATTAAAGGTTAGACACTTGAGGACTTTGAGGATTAGTGACACTGAAGACACTACTATAAAGCATTCAACAGGTTTTTCAAAGAGTCCACAAACCATTTACCTCTTTTTCCGGGAAATCACCTTTCACCAAGGGAAGACTGTTTACACCAGTCCAATGTTCCATAATCTCAAAGCCTACTTTATTCATCCACTACTCTCTGTGGGCCCTAATCTCGGAATGGGAAGCGTAGAACACCAAGAATACACCATTGTCAGCAAGGAATTGGGTGCAAAAAAGAAAACTCCACTTCCAACAATGTATGTCGTATTCATTCCAAGGTGGAATGCACTCTTCAAATGCAGAGTGCGGCACAGGCAAACCCTCCGGGAAATCATAGACAACAAAGTCAGCTCCGTACTTAGACAACCTTCCCCCAATCCATGTTGATTTTTCCTGAACATAAAAAAAATAATTTTAGTATATATCATTTCATAGAGTTATCAAGTATTGAAATAATAAAAAGCAATGGAAGAGGAAAATCTCATACCTTCACAAGGAAATTCTCTAATTCATCCCATGAGCCGGAAGGGACCATAGGGGCCGACCCAGGTGTCTTACTTGATTTTTTTCTCTTCCCCTTCTCCTTGGGTTGTGTCATTGAGGCCATCATATCCATAAAGCTTTCAGTAATGCATAAAACACTACCTGGCTTAGTAGAGGATGAGGATATTTGGAGAATGTGAAATGGCGCATCAACGACCACTGATCCAGATTTCTCAAGTAATGTAGAAGTATCCTTCCTTGATTTTGTTTGTAGGGATGAAGGAAAAGCTAAAGGGGTCTTGGACGATGTAACTGCAACATATTCTCGAACGTTGCGTTCTACACCTCGACATCCGGCTGCTTTACTAGGGCTACCCGCGGTTGGAGCTGATTTCGTAGTAGGATATCCACTGCCCTGCAAAGTAGGTACCTTCTCTTTATTTATGTCATCCTCCACCTGATCCATAAACAAAATATGTTTATCTTCTACAGCAAGGTCATTATCCTTTGGTCCTCTAGCTTTCTTCAGCTTTGGTTTAACCCACTCCACCTCCTTCGTCTTTACAATAGTAGACATATCCAAAAGGGGAGTGGAACCAAGTGGGTTTTGTTTCACTTCAGCAAGGATACGAGCTCGGAGGGGCACCTCGTGGAGTGGACAAGACGTCTCAGGCAAATCAAGGTACCATCCAATTTTCTCCAAATGAGGCACACCATAAGTCTTTAGAATCCCAAAATTATACATGCAGTTCACATCCAAGGGGACGGAGAACATGCTCGTAGTATCTGCGATAGTCAAACCACAAGGCATTATTATGTTGAGTCCACAATATAATAACAAAGCATGTCAACGAATCAATAAAAATTATCCATATGTTTTCTTTGAAGAGGCCTCACATTGAGTACATAACATTATTGAGAATGCAATATTACAACCTTATTGGGAGACATTACAATTTATAAACATAGCTTAGCTCTTGAAACTGACTTCAATACATGTAAACACATAAAGATTCCCACTCTCCAAATAGCCATAAAAAGAAAATGACAACAATAAGAGAATAATTAGTTCCAAAAAACATTGACCTCGTTACTAGTTTTGTAAAGTATGAGTGCCAAGTGCCAACATACTTCAAAACATTTCGATGTGCCAGAAATCACCCTGGATACCTTTTGGTTGTCGCGGCCATGGCTCAATCCGAGCTTGGCACCTCGACACTAGTACTGCACAGCACTAGTGTCGAGTTCACTTAATTCTTGTCTCAAGGATTTTACCAGGATCATGATTGAACCAGAAGGGTTTGAGACCTAACCGGTTGAAGGTCAAGACTTCACGAAAATTCTAGAAGATTTTAGAGGAATTTATAGAATTTAAACTTCACTTAATGAAGCAAAACAGGAAGATGTCAACAAGTAACAGGTTAGACTTCAAAACATTCAAATGAGCCTAGAAATCTCCCATGAAACAGTTTGGATGTCGTGGCCGTGGCTCGAAAAAGAAAAATCGGAATATGTCCACATGTAACTGGTTGGAATTCGAAACTCACTGGAATCTGTTTGGATGCCGCGGCCATGGCTCAATCCGAGCTTGGCACTCAACACTAGTACTGCACAGTACTAGTGTCGAGCTCACTTAATTCTTGCCTTCAAGTTTTATCGAGGGTCGTGATTGAACTGGATAAGTTTGAGAGCTAACCGGTTGAAGGTCAAGACTTCACGAAAATTACAGATTGTTCTAGAGAAATTATTTAGAATTTAGCTACACTTAATGAAGCAAAATCGGAGTATGTTCACATGTAACTGGTTGGACATCTAGACCTAACCGGTTGAAGGTCAAGACTTCACGAAAATTCTAGAAGATTCTAGAGGAATTTATAGAATTTAGCTACACTTAATGAAGCAAAATCGGAATATGTTCACATGTAACTAATTGGACATCTGGACCTAACCGGTTGAAGGTCAAGACTTCACGAAAATTCTAGAAGATTTTAGAGGAATTTATAGAATTTAGCTTCACTTAATGAAGCAAAACAGGAAGATGTCAACAAGTAACAGGTTAGACTTCGAAACATTCAAATGAGCCCAGAAATCTCCCATGAAACAGTTTGGATGTCGTGGCCGTGGCTCGAAAAAGCAAAATCGGAATTTGTCCACATGTAACTGGTTGGAATTCGAAACTCACTGGAATCTGTTTGGATGCCGCGGCCATGGCTCAATCCGAGCTTGGCAGCTCGACACTAGTACTGCACAGTACTAGTGTCGAGCTCACTTAATTCTTCTCTTGAGATTCTTTCCAGGTTCTTAATGAACCGAAAGGGTTTGAGAGCTAACCCATTGAAGGTCAAGATTTTACATGAACTACAATCTATTTTAGATGAAATTGATACAATATACCATCACTGAATGAAGCAAAACAATAAGATGTCAACATGTAACCGGTTGGACTTCGAAACATTCCAACATGCCCAAAAATTTCCCTGGACACTTTTTGTTTGTCGCGGCCATGGCTCGATCCGAGCTTGGCACCTTGACACTAGTACTGCACAGTACTAGTGTCGAGCTCACTCAATTCTCCTCTCGAGATTCTTTCCAGGTTCTTAGTTGAACCGAAAGGGTTCGAGAGCTAACCAGTTGAAGGTCAAGATTTTACGTAAATTACAGTTGATTTTAGATGAATTTCATACAATATAGCTTCACTGATTGAAGCAGAACAATAAGGTGTTAACATATAACTGGTTGGACTTCGAAACATTCCAATGTACCACAAATCTCCCTGGGCACTTTTTCGTTGTCGTGGCCATGGCTCGATCGGAGGTTGCCACCTCGACACTAGTACTGCACAGTACTAGTGTCGAGCTCACTTAATTTTTGTGTCGAGGTTTTTACCGGGTTCATAATCAAACCAAAAGGGTTTGAGAGCTAACCAATTGAAGTTCAAGACTTTACATGAATTACAATCAATTTTAGATGAATTTTACAAAATATAGCTTCGCTAAATGAAGCAAAACAAATAGATGTCAACATGTGACTGGTTGGACTTCGGAACATTAGGATGTGCCCATAAATCTCCCTGGGCTTTTTTTGGTTGTAACGACCATGGCTCAATCCGAGGTTGGTACCTCAACACTAGTACTGCACAGTACTAGTGTCGAGCTCACTTAATTTTTGTCTCGAGGTTTTTACCAGGTTCATAATCAAACCGAAAGGGTTTGAGAGCTGACTAGTTTGAGAGCTAACTAGTTGAGCAAACCTAGAAGCCAAATACAATCACAACAAAGTTGTTGAACTTTTATGCAAATGAACTCAAATAAAAAAGAAAGTCCCACATGAAATCACATTGAGAACCGCACCTTGCAAGTACACGACATGCGACCTTCTCCAAATCCAATTGGTCCTTGGGCAAGTTAGCTCTATGAATTGTTGTGGGGACATTCACTGAAAATTCTCTAAAGAAACAATGGCGCCAAAGTTGTTTTCGACATTTGTCCACATACTCCTCGAAAGCTAAAACACCATGTGGAATTTGAGATTCAGGGTAGTCTTCTTGCATGTCTTTCAACTCCTTAGAAGCATGCGCGATCAACTGAAAATACAAACATATAAAGATGATTAGATTATGAAAGTCTTTTAACAATGGGTGAAAGGTAAATGCACAGTGATGTACCTGATGCCAATAAGTTGCCTTGTGAAGGAATTGCTCGAGGTCTTTGTCGCTCACAGAACCCGTTGGGAATCCCTCTTCCTTTTTTCTAGCAGCACCCGAATTCCATAATTTCAACCACTTCACTTTTTGATGATCATGGACTTGTGACAAGACCAATTTGTGCAATTTCTCCAACTGCATTTGAGGAACCTCATTATTGTCCCAGTGTTTCTTAATTTCCTCCAACCACTCCTCACCAAGTTGAGGATTGGCAATTGCTAAAAGCTTGCGGAAGGCGCTATCATGTTTTTTCCTCTCCGCCTTGTACTCCTCCTCAATTGCAAGGCTAACACCTTGAGGGGAACGGTCAGCTGGTTTAGGATACTTGAGCTCATAATTTTTTTTTGCATGCCTAGCAGCCTTTGCAAAATCGTTCTACATCACCAATGAGGAACAATTATCAAAACCAATGGAGAGCATAATTTCACCCAATGACTTGCTATGATAATACAAACAAATATTAAGAGATTAGGTTACTCACATAGTGAACGTAATAGAGCAGAGCATTCCTGGTTAGAGTGTACCACTTCCCATACGATTTCTCATACTTTAAGGATTTTTTGTACAAAGTATCTGGCAGCAAAGCTTCATAATGCTGCACAGGAAGTTGACCATACTTCCGTACATTGTAGAGGTCATGAACCAAATTGGTGACAATATGGGCTTTCTCCGTTCCTCTGGAAAAAATCAACAATTAGAAAATTTACATAATGGAACTCCAAATAAATGATATGAGTTCAAGGATAATATACGCACCTATTCATCTCAGCAAAAGCTCGAGAAACAAGTGCCTCCTTGCCTTTGGAATTGATAATATATGTATCTGGGCAAGCATGCTTGGACATATCGTCAACAAAGCGACGTGAAATAACCCGACTCCAAGCGCGGAGTCTATGGTTACCATCCCACATGTAAAACATCTTGTTGGAAAATTGTTTAAGGTGCTCAGAAGACATGAGCACTTCCTCAAAGTTGTCATTCAAATGTTGCCAATGAGGATCCCAAGATGCTCTCATCTCCTCAGACAATGACATTTCAATTCCCTTAACATTGCAAATTGCCACATACATAGAGCCACCCATACCTCTAACATAACCAGACAAGATCTCATATTCCTCCTCCAACATCTCAATATCGGCTTCCAATGCAGGTCTCACTTCCTCCATGGCAACCATACGACATAATGGAATTTGAAGAGGGTCCTTATTGACCTTTAAGGGTTCCAGAATAGCGTTGCAATCAACACAAGCTAATTTTGCAACCCTATACACATGCTGGTCATAAGAAATGTCAGAGTTGTCGACCCCAATTTTCCAATCTTCCTCATCATCACTATCCTTCATCTCCCCAGTGGATGGGCCAACTCCAGCGTCATGATGGATTTTCTTTCTTTTCTTGTTTCGCATGCTCCCCCCAGTAGGTGGCGATGTCGCCAATGGAATCATAGACATAGTTGTGGGCATGGGTGTAGTATTAAGATTGGCTAAATTCGCGGCATGCAAAGTCACAGATGACGATGGCGAAATAGATACCTGAAAAAAAATCATCATATCCCTCATAATCTCATTACCATAAGAGCACATTATGAAGTGGACCACATGTCCTGCCAACCATATCCTAGAAATCACGTCCCTTCACTACTATTCTAAATACAAGCAATAGGTTTAAGCTAACCCCAAATTAGTCTAGAGAGCTTACATTGGGAAGACTTGAGAAATTTACCGATCATTTTAGAGGACCTCAAGTCATGAACTTCAACCGGTTATTTCTCAAATTCTTCCGGTCCATTTGTGATGGTTACAAAACCTCAACACAAGAAATGAGTGAGCTCGACACTAGTACTGTGCAGTACTAGTGTCGAGGTGCCAGCCATGGCCATGACAACCTAAAAGTGCCCAAGGAGATTTATGGGCACAGCCTAATGTTCCGAAGTCCAACCAGTTACATGTTGACATCTTTCTATTTTGCTTCATTTAGCGAAGCTATATTCTGTAAAATTCACCTAAAATCGAATGTAATTCACATAAACTCTTGACATTCAATTGGTTAGCTCTCAAACCTTTTTGGTTCGATTATGAACCTGGTAAAAACCTCGACACAAAAATTAAGTGAGCTCGACACTAGTACTGTACAGTACTAGTGTCGAGGTGCCAACCTCCGATCAAGCCATGGCCACGACAACCAAAAATTGCCCAGGGAGATTTCTGGGCACAACCTAATGTTCCGAAGTCCAACCAGTTACATGTTGACATATTACTGTTTTGCTTCAATCAATGAAGCTATATTGTATGAAGTTCATCTAAAATCGACTGTAATTCACGTAAAGTCTTCACCTTCAACTGGTTAGCTCTCAAACCCTTTCGGTTCGATTATTAACCTGGAAAGATTCTCGAGAGGAGAATTGAGTGAGCTCAACACTAGAACTGTGCAGTACTAGTGTCGAGGTGCCAAGCTCGGACCGAGCCATGGCCGCGGCATCCAAACAGATTCTAGTGAGTTTCAAAGTTCAACCAGTTACATGTGGACATATTCCGATTTTGCTTCATTAAGTGCAGCCAAATTCCAAACAATTCCTCTAGAACAATCTGTAATTTTTGTGAAATCTTGCCCTTCAACCGGTTAGCTCTCAAACCGTCCCAGTTCAATCACGACCCTCGTTAAATTTGAACGCGAGAATTAAGTGAGCTCGACACTAGTACTGTGCAGTACTAGTGTCGAGGTCCCAAGCTTGGACAGAGCCATGGCAGCGACATCCAGAAAGTTTCTGGGGAGTTTCCAAGTCCAACCGGTTACATGTTGACATCTTCCGATTTATCATCATTAAATGTAGCTAAATTCTAAATAATTTCTCTAGAACAATCTGTAATTTTTGTGAAGTCTTGACCTTCAACCGGTTAGCTCTCAAATTGATCCAGTTCAATCATGACCCTCGATAAAATTTGAAGGAAAGAATTAAGTGAGCTCGACACTAGTACTGTGCAGTACTAGTGTCGAGGTGCCAAGCTCGGACCGAGCCATGGCCGCGGCATCCAAACAAATTCCAATGAGTTTCGAAGTTCAACCAGTTACATGTGGACATATTCCGATTTTGCTTCATTAAGTGCAGCCAAATTCCAAACAATTCCTCTAGAACAATCTGTAATTTTCGTGAAATCTTGCCCTTCAACCGGTTAGCTCTCAAACCGTCCCAGTTCAATCACGACCCTCGTTAAATATGAACGCGAGAATTAAGTGAGCTCGACACTAGTACTGTGCAGTACTAGTGTCGAGGTGCCAAGCTCAGACTGAGCCATGGCCGCGACATCCAGAAAGTTTCTGGGGAGTTTCCAAGTCCAACCGGTTACATGTTGACATGTTCCAATTGGGAAGAGGATCGGTGGTCAACCACCAGGGATCTCAAAATTGCAAGTCAGGCTGCACGGGGGGGTCACTCTATAGGATTTTTGTGCACCACGTGCGGCGGAGGGGTATTTGTTTAGGGGCTATTTACCTCCAAGGCACGAATTAAAAGCTCCCTATAATTACTTAATTTTCTAAAATGGCCTATTTTTTTGCACCCTACCATTACTTATAATGCCCATGTCATTGCAATTTTTTGTGGTCTACATTCCTTTTAGTTAATTTTTTAATTTAAAAGTGTATGCAATTCAAAAGTGGTGGGAAAAAACATGGCAACAAAAAGGTATAAAGAATACATACCATTGCAAAAACTAAGCACAAAAAACTTAAAGTGGAAACACAACAAGAGTGAGCTTGTGTTCACAAACACAACACCCGCTCCACAAAAATCCTTCATTCAAAGTCAATTTACATACTAGTGAGGACCAAAACCATAGTGTATAATGCTTACATAGTGTGAAACACTCCAAGCTTGATCATGAACCCTATACAGTCATGACTCCAGAGAAAATATGTTAGCAACACATTTAAAGACTGCAAAAATCTACCTACAAGACGTTGAGATTGCACGATAAGAGAGAGAGCTTGGAGCGATCAAATATAGAAGTTGGATTGAAGGCAACGTCATAATGATCTCGCAAAAAGATTACAAAATAAAGAAAATTGAACAGTTGGGTGAATATGGCAGGGACAACATGCAAATCACAAAGACTCCAACATTGAATAAAACGTGTGCTATGAAGAAGCGGTGGTGGAAGTGGACATACATGTTGGAGATGACGATGTCAGAGTAGAGAAGTCACCAAAAATGAGAGGCCACCAAGAGAAGGGAGAGAAGCCACTGAGAGGTGTCGGGAAGAGAGTTAGGGTTAGGCTTCCAATTTCATCCATTTTGGGTAAACGATGAGTCATTTTTCATCCATCCCTCGTGAGGTATGCGTACAAAATTGATTCTACTAAACATACATCCTAGGATCCTTATTTTCAGCCCCTATATTATTTTTACAAAAAAAAAGAATGGCCCATATTTTATACCTATCTACCTTACTTGTAATGGGATTTTCTACTTTTAATGGACCCTTCATTATTTGGAATTATTTTATAAATTTTATGTCAAACGGATTTAATCTTCCCTATATTATGCCGCACGTCGTTTTTAAAATGCACTAAGTGACCCCCCCGTGGTCAGGCTGGCTCCGACAAAGAGTACCAAAAGTTTTGCAGCAATACTCAAACAAGGTCCAATTCAGAAGCGGAATCTTCATGGACTAGTCCCTATGAAATTTAGGGGAATCACTTAGGAAGTGCTACTCTTATTGTAAACATGACTACTTTCGTATAATACTATCAAGGTTGATAGTGTTTCATCAATATCATCATCTTCAGTTTTTACCACCACAGCAGCACCTAAACAATGCCGTATTCACAGCTGAAGTTAGGAAACAAAAATGAAAACATTAGCATCTTCTTATCATTTCTTTAAGAGGATTGGCTTATGCACATAACTCAGTTCTTGTAAGGTTGATAGATTACGAATAATGTTCTTTTTGCACATTCCTGAAGTTGTGCAACATGAATGGATGGTAACTTACTTAGTTAACACACAAAATTTGAAGAAATGCCCATTCTGCGAAGGACCATTCTGAGTGAGTTTGATGCTAGGACCATATTTTACCACGAGACATTGAAAAAATAAAAAATAAAAACAATGTGCAAGAAATAGAATCATGAAGACATACATGATCCAAAAGCCGGCTACATGCTGAAATGCCACTAAGTTTACCATGGTCACAAACCTGACTATCCACCATTGATAAAGAGAAGTACACTGCAAAGTTACACAGGATCGACAAGAAGCATAATTTCGGTAGTGCGAGAATGATCGCCTCATAGGCTCCTATAGCTTCTGTACAGAAAATTGAATAACAGTACAGCCTTACTTTGGACAACAACAAACTCCTCTGTACTTCCATCGCCATGGAAAATGTATCAAGATACAATCCAAAGACTCATCAATACGCCGCTATGGATTTAGAGGGTCACAGAGAATCAGAAAGCACATTACAGTGCACTTAAACTGCGTTCTCGCATTCTCTTTTAAATTACATATTGCTGACAGTGCACCGACATTTCTGCCACATGCACTAATTTTCGTGAAGTGTTGACCTTCAACCGGTTAGATCTCAAACCCTCGCATTTCAATCATGATCCTTGTAAAAATTTGAAGGCAAGAATTAAGTGAGCTCGACACTAGTACTGTGCAGTACTAGTGTCGAGGTGCTGAGCTCAGACTGAGCCATGGCCGCGACAACCAAACAGTTTCCAGGGAGTTTCGAAGTCCAACCAGTTACATGTTGACATCTTCTAATTTTGCTTCATTCAGTGACCTTGAACTGGTTAGTTATCAAACCCTTCCGGTTCCATTATGAACCTAGAAAAAATTTCAAGACAAGAATTAAGTGAGCTCGACACTAGTACTGTGCAGTACAAGTGTCGAGGTGCCAAGCTCGGACTGAGCCATGGCCGCGACAACTAGAAAGTTTCCAAGGAGATTTTTGGGCACATTTGATTGTTTCCAAGTCCAACCAGTTACATGTTGACATATTCCGATTTTGCTTCATTCAGTGAAGCTAAATTCTAAATAAATCCTCTAGAACCATCTGTAATTTTCATGAAGTCTTGACCTTCAACCAGTTAGCTTGCAAACCCTCCCAGTTCAATCATGATCCTCGAAAAAATTTGAAGGCAAGAATTAAGTGAGCTCGACACTAGTACTGTGCAGTACTAGTGTCGAGGTGCCAAGCTTGGTCTGAGCCATGGCCGCGACAACCAAACAGTTTCCAGGGAGTTTCGAAGTCCAACCAGTTACATGTTGACATCTTCCGATTTTGCTTCATTCAGTGACCTTGAACTGGTTAGGTATAGATTCCGGTTCCATTATGAACCTAGAAAAAATTTCAAGACAAGAATTAAGTGAGCTCAACACTAGTACTGTGCAGTACTAGTGTCGAGGTGCCAAGCTCGGACTGAGCCATGGCCGCGACAACCAGAAAGTTTCCAAGGAGATTTCTGGGCACATTTGATTGTTTCCAAGTCCAACCAGTTACATGTTGACATATTCCGATTTTGCTTCATTCAGTGAAGCTAAATTCTAAATCCCTCTAGAATCATCTGTAATTTTTGTGAAGTCTTGATCTTCAACCGGTTAGCTCTCAAACTCAAAAAAAGAGTGGGTGCTTACTTTGGCTCCTTCTGTTGCAACCTCTGGGAGTGCCTCACATGTAGCTTCGGATTCTACCTCTTGCGCAGCCGCCATCGCCAATTGAACCGCCTCCTCCACGGCGCAGTGCATCACCTCATCTGCAACCAACGCCATGGCAGTTGTTTCGCCCTCACTAGCCGCAATGCCTTGGCCTTCGTCCTCCATGCTCACGTCTTCCTCTTCTGTGATGTTCTCTGCCATAGACTTGCTTGCAGTATGCTTTTCCGCTTGGAATATGCCCTCCCCAATGTCAATGCTGAGGTTTCTTCCCGGTTTGACTTGAATTCGAAAAATGGCGTCAGGTGGCCTTTCGCCTCCATCTTCTATATCGGTTGGCGGGCTATCAAGATTCCCTCTTGTGGGACCCAAGTGGTTGTCGCCATCGTTACTCTCAATTGGACTCTTTCTTGGTGCACCTTGTGCTTCAATCAGTGATGGCTCCTTCTTCCCCGTTGTCTTCTTCTGGGATTCCATTATTGGGTTGGTGGAACTCATGAGTTCGTCAACATATCAAAAAAATTTGGAATCCGAATCTTCCGGTACCTTGACTTGGTTATGTTTGCGTGGCATCTTTTAAATGCCAAATGGACAAACTGTATTCTATCAACCCATCTTATAGGCATTCCCAAAATTTGTTGACCATTCTAGATTGTATAGTCAACATAATTAGGTTTAGATCCTGCTAGATTTAAAACTACTCTTTAGTGCTCATATGCCCTGAATGGTCATGTATTTCTCTTCATTGAATAACCAAAAATGATACTCTTTAAATTTTGTGCGCTTGTACATAATCAAATATTCATGACCCCTAGGATGAGGATGCGTAAAGGCTGTAATGATTTCTGAAAACTGGTGATTTGATGGATTTTCTTTCTTAATTGCGTATCATGGATGATGGATGTCGTCACAACTAACTTTGTGCAACATGTGTATTTGCCAAAAGCCTAGTGGATGGCAATGCTTCTTAATCCATTCATCCATAAATTTACTTGTGACGGCGTGTTTTATAATCCAGGATGATTGTACAACATACGGTATTGAGGCCTTAAAGTGAGACTTTAAGAAACTTTTGCTATTTCAGATTGGATAAATTGCTTGGAATGGTCTACATAAGTTTTCAAAATTGTTCTAATAAACGAGCCTTATATTCTCCACTAGTGGGGTTCATTGATGTTGGATTGCTAAGTACTAAGAATCACCACAAAATCAACCTTATTGTAGGTGCAAGATAGAACCCTGATTAGCCATTGTGATTGGCCAAAGTTGGTGGTCTCCTAAATGCGTTCTTGCATCCTTCTTACACCACTACTATGAATGGCCAAAGTGGTGTTATTTTCTACTTAATGCCATGTAAGATTAATCGCTTTTAACAATGACTCACTTGTTGATGGCTTAAGGATGAAAATAGGTGTCGCCAAAAAGAAGGTGTTACTTTAAGGCCTTAGTACCTTCTAGTTTTTCATTCCAATTTGAATTCACATGTCCAAGAAAAAGGCGGCCGCTAGGACATCCCGTTATTAATGATTTGGGTTTGAATTCCAGTCATTTGAACGTATCGTGGGAACATTTGAACATGTTTTCACTTTTAAGCTCGCATGTTTTTTTGATTTGCTTATGCTCACATCTACATGAATAAATAAAGGAAAGCTTCAGTAACTTCTGCAATCATTTCTCCACCTTATATCCCTTTTGCCATCTTGACTCATTTGGAGAATTCCAATGGATCGGGACCAGTTGTCGCAAATGGCCATCGATGATGACCTTGGTTACGAAACCCCTGTGCACGAGTCTAATCCTCCCGATTGCCCATCTCATCCTGTTGACACTGAAGATGAAGTTGGTCTCACTCAAGTTGATGTCTCCTTTCACGATCAGGCAGAGTCCACAGTGGTCCTCACTCATTCAAATTGTCTTCCAGTGTTCTTGCCAGCTCCAGGGGGTCATCCTGTTGAAATCAGCGAGTACCATCTTGCATCATCTTTTAAATTGGAATTGCATACTATTGTTGTTTCCAAAGATGTCATCTTTCCTTCTGGGTCTATTGTTGGAGTGATTCATATTCCTGTGTGTCGTTGTAATGAGTTGGGACATAGTTTCTGGTCGTTGTCAGTGGATGCATACCGTGTAAGTGGTATAGCTCGTCATGTCCCTGTCCAACAAGTCACTTGTCTTTCTGATGCCGCAACTCAATCCTTGTCTACAAGAAACAGTTATGGTAACAATTGGGTTGTGTCCCCTATTGCTCCATCCCCTGCCAATGTTGGTTGTTGCAGTGCCCCACCTTTGTCGCCAGTAGTTGTTGAGGATGACCTCACAGAAATCACTTCTGTGGTGGATATTCTAAAACGCCTTGGATCTACCCCTGGAGCGTCTAGCTTGTTGAAGGACATAGATTTCCAGCTCATAGAGAGGAGGACAATGCAATATCTGCCCCGTGAGTTCAATGGAAACATTTTGTTTGAATTTCAGCCGATTGTCCACTCTTCTTCAGGGTCAACATCTATGTTGTCAGGTATGGATCGTAGATATGATGGACACGTTTGGACTCTTACAAAAACAACCAACATAAGGAATACAAATTTGATTAAATTTTGTTATGCTCATTGTGTTGGTCGTTTGCGTTGTGGAAATAGTTCTTGCTCTCATGTTCGAAACCATGGTCGCCCAAATGAAACAAGTTGGGATGGAGTGTCAGCAAATCCATTGGTTGTTGGCTCTTTGGAAGAGCAAAGAGCATCTATAATTTGCAGCCACTGCAAATTGAGGCCGGAGTGTATCCACACATGCCCTGCCAAAATGTTGTACGTGGTCCACAACAGGCCTGATTTGACTCGAGCATGTGTCCATGTTGGTCGTCATGCACACCCTGTGGCTTTGGGCGAATGTCGAGAGACGATCCAAACTGTGAAGAAACTTGTGCGTGAGGAGGTTGCACGTAGCCCAGGTGCCCCTGCGTCTGCAATTGCCCTTGCTGTTAGCAAGAATTGGTTGGCAACAGCCATGTTGGCACTTGTGGGTGAGACTGCTACACCCTTCGACTCGTCATCCATGAAAGACTTCATGGGGAGGTTCAAGAACATTTCCTCGCCTAATATCCGTAATCAGGTTCATTTCTTTAAATCATCATATGCACAGAAAGGAAGTATTGACAAGATCCTAGAGCTAAAGTCCAGGAGTCACATCGACTTCATTCAAGATAGTACATTTCCTGGACAGGGCTCCTCAAAAGTGTTCTTGTTCAAGATGTCTAGTGGGTCCCCTGGATCTGGGGTAGATTTGGTGAGGAGGATGCAGCCTGGAGGTGATTTGCAAGATGCATGGTTGACGTTTGACCACACATACAGAGTGAAAGGTTGGACTACAATGGCGTGCCACGTTTATGACCCTGTATTTCGTCGAGTCATGACTGTTGCGATTTGCGACATGCAATCCGAGGATGCAGATTCCCAGTGCTTGTTATGGTACAGTTTGATCAATCTTATGAAAAACCATGGAATATCTAACATCAATTTTAAGGGGTTCATGGCAGATAGTGCCCATGCCAATTTCATTGGTGTTCGAAAGGTCTTTGGTTCTGGAAATCCCAAAGAGCCTATACATGGTAGGGAACGTACATGTGGTTTCCATTGGGAGCAATCTTTCGAAAAACATAAGAAGCATGTTCAAGATTCCATGAGAAAGGAGTTTGTGCAATTGGTTTACAATTTTAAGGAATCAAAATCTGATGAGGATGCTCAGCTCAGCGTGATGAAGCTGAAACATTGGATTGAAACGTCGGGAGCATGCAGCTCTAAGGACCAAGATGCTCTCCTAGAATGGTTGGCCTATTGGCATTTTTGATATCATCAATGGGGGTCTGCCACTTTGTCGGTGAGTTCTGGATATTATGTATGCTTCATTGTCATGCTTCATTGTCATTGTTTATTTTTAATATCACAATATAATTCCAAATATGTCTCAATACTTATTACTGCGTATTTTTCATTAGAGTATGTCATTGGAGGAGCAAGCATCAACTCCTAATTGCAACTTGTCAGAGACTATCCATCACTCTTGGCATGCTGCATCTGGGAAAAAAGGCATTGACTTGTTTGAGGTAACAGTGGACGATTTGGCGCGAGCAATTACCCAAATGTCCCGGTACTCCAATTTTTTGGATTATGGCAAGTCACAGAATAGAGGTCCCAATCAAATGGAGTTGTTGTGGCGTGCCATGCATCGTCACCATGATCCAAATTCCATAGCGAAGGCTGTTGATAAGCATGCGCCACAGCTCCATGATCGAGTGCCTCATTTGGAAGGGGAGATGGAGTTTGGATCTGCAAAGCGGTGCCTCTCAGATGAATTGGGTGGTGCTAATGATTCACATCGACCAGATAGGGTTAACTTCAGTATGCAGAAAATACCCAAAACCTCTGCACGCCTCAACCCTTCCTCTCTTGCACAGAAAGTAATAGAAACTCAGTTGTCCCTTGCACAATGGCATATTTCACGTATTAACAAGGGCTCCAATGTGAAGTGCTCTGCCATCAGAGCAATAACCTATGAGAAGTGCAAGAATCTCATTGGTGGCGATACTCTTGCACCATGTTATGAAGGCCCTTATAAACTGCCTTCATTCAAAGAGTCAAAGCCAAAACTCCATTGGTTTTGTGCAGGTGATATTGGGATGTGTGTGATGGGCACAGTACGTGATGTTGTACTTTGTAAGCCAACAATCCCTCTTGTTTGGCCTGTGAAAAGCGGAACCAATTTGACGACTACCGAAGTACTCATGCTTAATGATGGTGGTTTCTTATTGGATACATTAGGTGAGAAGGCTTCATTGTCCCCTCAGGAGGAGGTCTCCAGCCAGCATACCCAATCTAAGTTGGATGATACACATCCCACAATGCGTGACAACAAAGCAGTTCGTCGAGTGCAACCCACAGCACACCATTTTACAAAAATGGATTTTGGACGCTTTATGGTTGCGACAATAAAAAAGAGGATGCCTCTTCCTGGAGGCAGATTGTATCTCTTAACAAACCAGAACAGCACAAATCCTACCATGGAGTGGACTGTGACAGTTGACAAGTTCCCAAGATGTAATTGCCCTGATTTTCGTAGGATGTTCTTCTCTAGTATTGGGAAGAAAGGGAAATACATCCCTTGCAAGCATCAATATTATGTATTCTTGGTTGTTTTGCAAGCTGACCCTGTAGTGGATGTGTGTATCCACAATGCAACCTGGAGCGATTATGAGGTGGCCAAACTTCTCCATAATGATCCATTTGATGGATGATAGATGATACATACAAAGACATATGCCTTCATATCCATGTCACATCCTACTTACATGTGCGGGCCTTGCATTGCCCTGTTTTTGGAGACCATTCCAAAGGACCATGGCTTGAACTTGGGGCTGAATGTTAGAGATCAGTGTAGGAGTTGAGTTTTGGACCAAAGGGTTGGGGATGTTGAGAGAACACTTGTTTTATTATTGCAGACATTTAGTATTTCAATGAGGTTGATAGTTGTAAGATGTTTTGAAATGCCCATACTTTTGAGGCATTCCAATCATGCATCTTATTTGAATAGATTGTGCCATTTAATCTCGCTAAAACAATATGTTTAAACAATGTTTGTGGCATTATGGACAGTGCTTGACATTGTTCGCATCAAATGTGTGTTGTTTATTTCTAATCATAATCTTGGGAATATAATGTTTGCACTGACATCAATCACACCTATAATCCCTAAACCAAAAAATCCCTATCCCTATTTGAGCATGTTATTTGTTGCTTTCACATGTAATGTTTTGAGCACATTGACTCAACCCTACCAAAATAATATTACATCATATCCAAATTTGTACATCCTTTAAAAATTCTCATTGTCGAATGAAAAGTAACCCAATTCTAGAATATTGACCCTCAACAAAAGACCGTCCTCAGAAGTCATGTGTCTCTAGGTTTTGAACGGGCACCTATGAATGTAGTTTGGGCATCACAAAAATCATTATGGGTAGCCGCCTCGCGAACTTGGTCATAGGGGTGTGTATACCCCTTAAAATAATCCCAATAAATCATGGGCAGGTCCGAAAAAATTGGTGATAGGGCTTGCTCATGCTCATGCTCATGTCCTAGCTTCACTCGAACAACCACAAATCCATATATAAGTTTTAGACGGGCACTTTGCGCGTAGTGTATGAAATGGGGCCCTTAGGTGGACAACAACTTCGTCATGAGTATCTTGTTAATCAATAGTAAATATTACACATGTCGTCATTGTCCTTGCTGGTAGGTATACTTTGCACACTCATATCAATGTGGTAGGTCATTTCTCTTAGGAGTTTATGCAATCTTCACATCAAATACACTCTAAACTCCGTAGCATCACACCTGTGGCAACCAAAGTGCACAGGATACTACGGAGTTTTGTAGTGTTAACATGGATGCGTGATACTAGTGAATCAGTGTAGCATGTGACACTATGGAATAACACAAAAGTGCAACATATTAAATGGTGTGGTGTGGTCCACTCCACTTTGTCTTCCCGGGTGATGTGGCGGATGCATGCACCAACATTCAACAAGTGGCATAAGAAGAAGAAGAAGAATGAGAATAAGAAGGTGACACTCCGCATATTGACACATGGTGCAATGCAAGGGTGTAGGTTGATTTCTTTGGTGGTTTGCATTAATGACAAAATTCGTGATATAAGGGAGAGAAGGGTGACACTAAGGAGTGAGATTTGAACTACGCACATCCGTTCCCTAGGGTTTCGGGATATTAGAGAGTGAGTGGCACTATGGAGGTTGATACTATGGAGTTTAGGGTGTAATTGAGATGCACTAGAGTTATCCGGAGAGTCCCTCAAAGAGAGACGAAGCCATGGGTTTGATCCTTCTTTGAGAAAACACTTTCTATGAACGACTCGTTAGCTCGTCATGTATTGGAGCCTATTTTGAAAGTTGGGTCAGACTTTGGTTCATGGTTCTTGTCACTTTCCATCCAAGCCTGGCAAGGATCAAGAATGGTACACTTTACCTTGCTTGGACTGCTTATGGTTTTAACCCACTTTCAACCAAAACTATTTTATTTTATTCCTATAAACAATGTGTACATATAGTTGAAGAGTGGATTCGATCTCCATTAACATCCCTCCTATTGGTGCAACCCGTGGTGTGAAGACACACAACATATGGATTCCAGTGCAAGGTTTGTGTAAGAGTAAGTGCCTCCTACAAATCCACTCCCATGTTGACAAGATCTTAAAGTTCTTTTCATGTGCCACACAATGACTACAAACAAAAATAGAATCAAAAATAGGGGGATTAATAATAATAAATTAATTTATAAATTGTGCCACACTTCCAACCAACACATTGAATGTTTGTTGTAGGACAAAAGTAGCACAAAATAAAGTATGTGCCCATATTAATTTTCTAAAAAAATGTGGCCCAAGCTAATTTTCTATTGGAAGTTAATGTGGGTTAAAAATGAATGCAACCCACATTAATTTTGATTATGAGTGGGTGAATTCACAATAACACGACCCAAGGAAACTGTAACCAATCCTTAATTTAACGGATTGTTAAGCAATAATCTTATCATATGAATTGATAATGCAATACAAATTAGTAGCTACATATAATATATGTCATTGTACAATATACTAAAGTTTGACGATGTTTGGGAAGTTATTGGTACTCCAAAAGGACTAAAATATGGTCGTAACCAGTCGTTAATAATGACTAAAATGTGCTAAAATGTTCAAAATATGTCGCAAAATGTCCTTAAATTTTTCTAATATCTATGTAAATTGAAGATATTTTTTTCTAAGCACTCATCAAGAGTCCTTATAACTCGGCGGGGTTGGCTCATGTTATTGTGAATTCACCCGAGTATAAAGCATGGGCTCTAGAAAACTATTGTGGCCCATAGTAATGTGACTATTTAGCATACCCTCAATTAGTACGCCTTGTATTGTAATTGATGAATTACAAATGGATGTGGTTGTCATCAGTGCACCTTATCCCTCAAAAATGGAGCCAAAGAAAGTAAAGTAGGACTATTTTTTTAATTTTTGTTTTGTTTTGTTTTTCTTGAGACAGAAGGCCAACACAGCCAACGCCAAAATGAATAAACCAAGAAGAAAAACGCACCCACACCGAGGGGAGGCGGGACCCATCGGACGCGAAACACCACCACGTAAAGAGTAACAGAGCCCGACTCCCACCAAGGACAGCCCCCCAGACCCACCTAACCAAGGACCACCCCCACCCCACCCGCCAAGGACAACCCCCAACCCACCAAGTTCACCTTCAAGCAAGAGCTTGACTGCCTACCTACGTTGCCTTTTCCAATTCCACTCCATATGCAAATTGTGTCTCCTACAAAGAACATTCCTAGCACCCCAAGTTTTGTCAAAACCTTGGAGCATGGCCTCTGCCGAGAAGCTGCTAATTTTGATTTGTTTCACCACCCGGTTCCACGCTGCTTTGGCGTAAATGATGAGTTCGTCCCAAATTCAATGCTTGACCTTAGACACGTGCCATTGTTCGTGGTTAAACACTCTATCATTACGTTCAATCCAAATGGTCCAAAGTGTAATGCCCCTAAGGCCAAATCTTAATCTTTTTGCCATATTTTTTTGAAATCCTTTCCGCAAATAATGCTTGCTTCCAGTTGAAACTATCATAGTTGCCCGTTCTAACTCCACAGAGTTCATGCATAACGAATGTGGTCCATCTCCAAGCTCTCCTAGTTTGGATGCAATCCCAAAATTTATGTTTGACCGATTCGCTCGTGTAATTAGGGAGGCAAAAAACACATTGCTTGGAGATAGAAGCCGGCGCAATGCGGGCCCTCCACTCATTAACCGCAACAACTTTGTGCCAAATAGACCAAATGAAGGCGGCCTCTTTACCGGCCCGGAGTGGATCCCATACCTGTGACCAATAGAACCTATAATTACCCGGGAGGTACCCCTGCCATTTATCCGCCGCACGAGTGGTTCCCGGGTTCCTATTGAAAATGGAATCTCTACCATCTTTAGTGGTGTAATTAAGAAACCGGCCTCCATCAATCCACCTCCACCGGTCTGGGTCCCATCCGAGGGAGGCCACTTTCCCGTAGAAAAAGATAATTTCATTCCTTTTCCCTCCCTTTTTAGGACCTCTATTGGTATGGATAATTTTAACCTCATGGAAAAAACCATCCATCTCCCCAAGTGGGTGTTCCCATTAAAGTAAAGTAGAACTATCAACCGCTATGATTGTAGTTGTGTGTAAAGTTTAAATGACAAGCTGGAAAGTTGAGTTCAATTGAGGTTCAGTTCATTCCAACTAGGCCCTACTAAACTAAGAGCACACTTCCATGCAGTGGTCAAGATTGAAGTCTTCAATGCCCTTCAAATGCGATTTGGCCCTTCAAAATACACCTCTCTCAAAACAACCCTTCAAAACGCAACCCCAAATTGAAAATGAAGACGTCACATGAAGTCCTCAATATAATCTGCCCACCACAAAAACCAACAAACGTAGGGCATTGTCACTACAGGAAGCGGAGTTAGATGGTTGATTCTTAATTCTTCACATTGTATTGGAAACATGTACCATATAATTCATGCACAAATTTAATATGAGTTTTGTATTCATTTCTATATTCTTGGATTGACGTCTTAGATTTGAACCAACCCTTCAACTGAAGGGTTGAAATTTGAGAGCCCTTCAAAATGAAACTCATATGAGGGCTTCAATCTTGAACATTGCTTCCATGGAGCAAATACGGCAACACAATACCAAACTATTATTTTATGCTCCCATGTTGCTGACATGGTCATAAAGGCCCATAGTTGTACACATTGTTTTAAGCCATGCCCCCTCCCCCGCCTTCCCTCCTCATGGACACATAATGGGAGTCCTTTGAACACTCCACCAACATAGAAGACATAACAAGCTTCATGCTCCCTTGGGCCCTCGCCTCATAGAAGTATTCTGCAGCAGTGCATCACATGAGGTTTCTGCATCACTGCATTACATGAGTATTTGTTAAATATCACCCTCTTCACTTTCCACCGGTACCACCCTACTTCCGGTAGTACCTTACCGGTATGCGAATCGGCTTAGTCCAGTATTCCTTACCGGCATCCTAAGGTCTCGCCTACTACCGTTTTTTATGTTGGAAGTCTCATTCCATACAACCTTGTTTTCTCCCTACCTCTCTGGGGGTATGCCACTCTTACATTGCCCTTACTGGTGGTACACCCCATATGCCAGTCGAGTCGACCAGTACCCCTACCGGGTTTTCTACCGAGTTTCCGGGGGATCTACCGAGTTCTCTACCGGGTTCTTAACCGGGTTTCCTGGGGATCTACCGGGTTCTCAACCAGGTTTCCTGGGGATCTACCGAGTTCTCTACCGGGTTCTTAACCGGGTTTCCTGGGGATCTACCGGGTTCTCTACCGGGTTCTCAACCGGGTTTCCTGGGGATCTACCGAGTCTGACCGTACTACCTCAATAATGTGGTTAACACGAGTTCTAACTTCCTACCATGAGGTTCCCCCCTACCCCCTTTATTTACCGGGTTAACCGGTTTTTATACCCGTATTACTGTTAGAGTATTACTTGACCTATTACTGGGGTGGATTATACACCCTACCGAACTCTTCATTAGTACTCCTAAACTATTGCTCTCTTATACTACCACTCTCAGAGTCAGTGCACAATCTATTCTTCTACCAGTACTCAACACCTTTAGTAGCAGGACTCGGCTAAGATAATACCATTCATCTCATTCCGTGTATACATTCTGGTACTACCGTCTTACAAAGACTTCTCCGAATGATTCCCCAACCATGCCTTAGCTACTTGTAAACAACTCTTTTGTCAACATAAGTAGTCCATTACCAACTTCCATTTTCATACAACCAACATTTACCAGAGGTAAGGCAACTACCAATATAAGATAACCACAAGTTCCTTACATCAGATTCAACCAGTATCTTATTCCAAAGCAACCCAACACTCTATTGATATAAATCCTAATACACATTTCTAAGAATGAGAGAGTGAGAGAGAGACGACTCTCTTCCTTAAGTACCTTCTCCTCATCTCTTCCTATCAATACTAACCATTCACTGGATTACCCTATCCACTACTATCCATTCCTTATCTGCAACTACGGCTCAATCTTATCCCTAATTGCTATTTCTGATACTACTACCAAAAGTAACTTAAAAACCACTTCAACCTGATATTGCTAAAAATTACTGTCTACTACTCTCCTTTAACATTGCCCCCCTTCTAATTTAAATTCCGCCCTCGGAATTTCTAAGTCCTTGCTACCGGTTACCTAATGCCCATGCTGGTGAGACCGGCTTCAAGGCGCTCCTGAGGACTCGGCAGTCCGCTCAGCTTGTGGGATTGGCGACGTTCCCTGATTCACTGTTGGAAACACGGCAAGTCCCCTTCCATAATGTGACGGTGATCCTTGTCGAGGCCCCGGCGTCCCCGATCGTGATCGTGACGTCCTGTCACCTACCGGAGGTCGAAGTGCCGGGTCTTCTTCCGGATCGAGTGAATTGTCTCCTTCAGTTGCTGCTACCGGACTCCGTTGTCGCTCTTGGCTCCTACCTTGAGAGGGTGGTCTTGGGCTTCTGGGCTGGCTGGGGCTTCGTGGCTCCTCTGTGGGTCGAGAAAGAGGAGATCTTGTCTTGCTCCGACTGCGACGATCTGCTCTAGAAGAATGAGGAGAGCTCCTCGGTTGACTTCGACTTCTGCTTCGAGGTCGAACCGGTGGTGAGGAAAGTGCAGGATCGGGTTGGGCGGGTGGTGCGGAATTTGATGGGCCAGCTCCGTCACCTGCTACTTCGTCATCTAACTCTTCCTGATCTGAAAGAGGTGCTTCGGGCATTTCGAACTCCGGAAATGCTAAGCGGTACTCTCTCAGTTGACGAATATACTCCGCTTCATCCCTTCTAAAGGAGTCCAAAAGCTCTCGGTAGATTTCGGTATAACTATCCTCAATCTCACGAGCTTTTTTCTTCCTTTCCCCACTCATTTCTACCGCTAATTGCCTTGCCAACAAAGTAGTATAATTCTAAACTACTTCGTGAAATTCCTCTAAGCGGTTTTTACACAATACCCTCACGCTCTCCATTTCCTCTAACTGCCTAATCCTAGCCCGCAGACAGTCCATCTCCCTTTGCATCTCGAACCGGGTCTGCCTTTCCGTTGGCGATTTCGAACGTCGTCTCGCGCTTGCTCATAATTCTTCCTCCAGCTCCGCGATACATGCTCGAAATCCTTCGGTATGGCCCACTACTTCAGCCAATGCAGCTTCCCTCTCCGTCAATCGAGTGTTCAGCAGTTGAATTGTCTGCTGCTGGTTCTGATTTGCGATTTCGAGGTTGCCCACTTGAGCCTCCCGGGTTGCAGCTTGCTGATTCGCCGCCTGCAACGCTGTTTGGAAACTTTCTGCTTGCAACCGCCAATACTCCTTCTCCCTTTCCACCGCCAACCTTGCCGCTTCTACAAGGTCTGCCTCCCTATGTAACGCAGCCATTTGTCCTACCAGCGTCCTCCTCTCCACTTCTCGTGCATTGATATCTCTTTTGAGCTGCTTTTCGGATCCCCGAACTTGTCCCAGCAACCTATCTCGATGGGCCAATTGTTGCTGCAGCTTCACGATCTCCTTATTCATCCCTGCCATATCCCGATCAGCCTTCTTCTTGATGTCTCGGCAGGCATTGTCGATTGCTTCCTTCTGATCGTTGCGGAAGCGATCCTGAGCTTCTTCGGCCGACATTCTTAGGGATGTCTCCAATTCCATTTTCTCCCTAAGTTCCCTTGTGGCCGTGCTCACATTTTGGACCATCTTCTGATACTTGTTTAACGACCCTAAGACCTTGTCCAATTGTTCTAGGGCTGCTTCCGGTATCAACTCGCTTGGTGGCTCCAAATGGAATGCTGCTCTATTCGATCCCGGTGATTCGAATAGCGGTTTCTTCGTCCCCGAAGGTGGTGTCTTGTGAACCACCATTTGCTTCCCCTTCCCGGGCTTTCTTTCACCGGAGTAGTTGAGGGTGGCATCTGTGCGATGGGGGCGGGACTTGCTTTCATTTTCTTCCTCTGTCCTCTCGAACTCTCGCCATCGTTCGTCTTCCTCTTCCCCCGTAATGCTTCCCAGGCAACTGCTCTCCTTCTCTGCTTCTCGCCTTCCGATTCCTCCTCCGTTTCTTCATCCTCGTCTACCGGTCCTTCCGTGGCCTGGATTGCTCTCGAACTCTGCCCTGGCCCACTGATTGACAAGGGTGGTTGCGAAATGGTAACCGGAAACCATTTCCGTAGGAGAACATCAATCACCTGTGCAGCCACCAAAATGGGTTGTCCCGTTTCCGCTCCTGACCTAACTCTCACCGGTGTGCACAACCTTTCTAGTTCCTTCACTAAATTCCGGTAGAGAATCGCCGCCCAATTGAATTCCCTACCCATCCCTTCTGCTAAACACACGCACTTTACTAAATTATGAGCTGCATATGTGAGCTTCTTCTTGAATACTATTGCCTGCAAAATAGCGTAGATCCTCGGAATGTAAGGTCCCGCGAACTTGATAACTGACCATCCCTCCCTGGTCAGTGAGTTTGCTCCCGAAATGTGCGATACATGTTCGCCCCATTCATCTGCTGCAAACCCTGGAATTTGCGTGCTGCTAAAATTGTGTGGTAATCCCAAAAATTCTACTATCAACTCCTGGTTGATCGTGATTATCTTCCCCTTCACTATTGACTTAATGGATTTCGTATCGAACGATAAGTCTAATCCTTTAATGAAATCTATAACCAAATCCCTCCTCAGGTTTCCCCACCTGATATGTTTGAACCCATCTAATCCTACCTTCTTGGCCCACTCATCCTCCTCTGCCATCGCTGCCCACTGATGAAACTTCCGCATCGCCCTCATCTCGAACTCCTCAGGAATGACGTAATTCTTCGGCGTTGCTGGCCTTATCATCTGTAGTGGTTGTGGCGGTGTGTTGGTTTGCCTCTGCGGCCTTCTCAACCGCCTATCCAACACCACTTCTTCTTCGCTCTGCTCACTTCCGCTGACTACAATTCTCTCATCTTCTCCTGCCATTTTTCTTGCTGCTTCTGTTGCTAAAATCTGAAGGTTTGAATGGCGTTTGAAATTTTTGCAGCGCTTCGCCCTCTCCTTACACTTCTTGCGTTGTGTGCTTGCAAAAATGAACGGTTTAAATAGATCGTCTGAGGGTCTATCCCCCTCATATCTCGTCATAACTGCCGTGATAATGAGACAACTAACTGGCGTCGCTTCAACAAAATTAGTTCCGCCGCCGTTGTGGGTCGCCTCTTCATATTCCGTGCTATTATGACGGCTATAGTTTTTTAGGCTTCTGACGTGTATATTATCTATTTTTTCTTGCCTATCACCCATACTGGCCACGTCTGGGAAGCCGTCTTTGTTATGATTGTTACCCCCACTGCCTCTTGCTAGGTCCAGGGTAACGGTGTCGTCATTATTACCATTGCTACCCCTACTACCTCTTTCTAGGTCCAAGGTAACCGTGTCGAGGTTAATTTTGCTACTGGTTTTGCTACTGGTTTCACATAGATTACCGGTACCCCCTTTGTCTACCGGGTACTGCTCATCCACTCCGTTGGATGATGTCTCCAAGACCCGATAGGGTTTCAGTTTGTTAATGTTTACCAGTACCGGTTTAGGGTCAAAAGTCTCTTCATGCACCAGTAGTACAGTGTTATTTGGTAAGACATACTGCACACGAAATGGACCATGCCACCGTTGTTTAAACTTACCTGGATGTTCCTTCGTGCCTTTGGGGAACCACAGGACTCTATCTCTGAGTTGAAATTGTTTAGGCCGGTAGTGATCCTGACTCCAAAGTGCTCGCTCCCACTGTCGATGAGTCTGAGTGTGTCGAGCTTGTTCTCTTGATTCGTCCAGCAGTTCCAATTGTCGGTGCCTTGGTTGTATTATTCGCGCTGGTTGTTCTTCCCGATTCCGGTCCACTGTAGGCAGAATGTACTCTCGGTAGGCATTAACGGAGTCATCCCATAAACTAGCTGAAAGGGCGAGAAACCGGTAGCTACCTTGAAAGAAGTTCGGTATGCAAACAGTACCGTGGACAAGTGTTCGTCCCAGTCGCTGCGAAGGTCACTAATAAGTTTAGTGAGCAATGTGCCAATAAACTTGTTGGAAGATTCTGCTTGTCCATTACCTTGAGGATAATAAGTTGTGGATGTACGGTGTTTTATCAGGTAATGGTCCGTGAGGTACTGAATTGCCTTGTTGATGAAATGAGTCCCTTGATCACTTACCAGATACAGAGGACAACCGAAACGGGTCAGAATGTTTTCGTATATGAAGCGGGCGGTGACCACCGCCGTGTTTTTTCGTAATGCCTTGGCCTCAACCCACTTGGTCGCGTAATCTGTTGCTACCAGGATATACTTATTGCCGGTATATCTTCCTACCGGTTTAATTGGTCCCACAAAATCCAAACCCCATTTCATGAATGGTTCAACTGGCAAGTTTGTAATTAACTGGGCCATTGATCGAGTATTCAGGCCTCCCGTTTTTTGACATTCGTCACAACTACGGCAATACTCAATAGTATCTTTGTGCAATGTAGGCCACCAATAGCCGGCATCCAAAATTTTGCGTATCGAGATGTGGGATGCCAAATATCCGCCACCTACCCCCTTGTGTAGCAGTTCCAGTACGGCTCTAGCCTCACTTGGATCAAGGACTCGTCTTGGTATCAGATCTTGCCCTTGCTTAAACAAAACCCCGTCCTTCAGAAAGAAACGGAAACTTTGAAGTGTCAATCGACGCTTTTGCTCTTCTGATAAATGAGCTGGGTACTCTCCGGTAGCTAAGTACGTTCTTAGATCTGTATCCCATGGAATGGATATCGTGAAAAGTGTGGCATCCGTAGGTTGATCCGGAATGCCTATTGGAGGTTCAGACTTTGCTAAGCGTGTTAAACCGTCAGCTACTGTGTGGGTTCTACCGGGTTTGTATACAACCGTAAAGTCGTACTCTAGAAAGAGAAGTAACCATCTAGCAATTCGTCCTGAAACCTGTGGTTTGTTGACAAGGTGTACCAAGGCCATGTGGTCTACATAAAATACAAACTTGTTTACCAGTAGGTAATGGCGAAATTTATGCAACGCATAAACCGTAGCTAAAGCTTCCCTCTCGGTAGTTGTGTAATTTCGTTCTGCCTTATTCAACAGTCTAGAGGCGTAAGCTATGGGCTGATCACATTTTCCACTAACATTTTGTGCTAGCATAGCTCCTACTACTAAATTAGAAGCATCCGTATGAACGTGAAACTCTAATTCCCAATGCGGTACGATTAGTATTGGGGCATTGACATACCGGGATTTGATGTGATCGAAAGTCGTCTGACATTCTTCGGTCCACTTGAACTCTTCGGCCTGCCGCATCAGCTTGGTAATTGGAGCCATGATGAACGCAAAGTTCTTGATGAAGCAACGGTAGAATTGAGCAATTCCGTTAAAACATCCAAGGTTTAAGGTTGAGACTAACCAGTTGTGTGGTCCAAAGTGTGTTGTCCGATGTGCTGTCCATTGGTTTCAGGGCCCGTCCCTACAAGTCCTTCCCTGGAAACACCTATACATGCAGCCACAACCCAAATTCAATTAGTCATCCAGCACATTACAAGTGAGGGGACAATGTCGAATGTGAACTTAAAGTCCACAAGTCCCCTCACCTCTAGATTTGGGCAGTCTTGGGTCAGCTAAGGGAGTGCATGGCCGACGCGGCGCCATGCTCCTCGAAAATGTGTTCACTTCACACACCCCTGCTTGCATTCCAGAAACATTCAAAGTGGACCAGAAACTTGCAAGATCTGGGTGCGTTTGAAGGCCTTCAAGAGCTGGCCATAATTTGAGCTTCAGGTAATTATTGTCCTCTGCAAGATCTTTCATATTTGCAACATAGAATGGGGGTGGGACTATGACATTCGCCTGTGGATTGCATTCCACCCTAGGTGCATGGTGGTCCACTATGATTGTGTTAGTGGCATTCCAACATGGCCATTTCTTCCACACCTTTGTCAAAGGTTTCCCCCATAATGTAACCTCGTCATTTTTTTGTATGATCTCACAATCCTTTGCTGACCACGCAAACTGGGGTTTGGTACCTTCCATATGCTCAAACACTGCCAATATCTCGTGTAGGACCTCATCCATATACTCACTATTCTTTATCCCCCAAAAGGCTACTCTAAATGTTGTCAAACACCTTCGCAGAAACTCAATCATCCAAGGTCTGAACACAAACCGACGGGTCATTGTTTTCTTCGTTACCCGAATGTTAGGGTTTGGATTGGGTTGTGTCAATAAACTTGTATCTAGAAGAGTACCATGCACATTAAATATCAACAACTTGGCTGGATTGCAGGCTTCCGGTATGGATGGGATATGGGGCCATTCTATGGGACTCACCTCGCTGCCAGACGCATTGTTTTGAGCACCATTCCCACCTAACTTGCTTGGTGACAGGGTTTTACTTCTCACATGAACTGAAAATGCAGACACCCCCTTCCAGGGTGACAATGCCTGCATTAACTCCTCTGCGATAACCCCTACATCACCACCTTTTACTACGTCACTCTCCTCTCTCTGACTCTGCCCTTTCCCGCCATGTACACTCCCCACCCCCCCCACTCGCAGCCTCCCTACTGTCCCCTTCACCTACGACTCCCGTGACCCCTCCTCCCTTATTTCCCTCCTCCACACGCCCGCTCCCACCAATGCCTTCCACCCCGCTCCCACCCTCTTGGTTCTTTTTGGGGCCTCCTCCAAGTTCCACATCCCCTCCTTGGCTGACCCCCCCTCTTGTGTCCCACCTCCTGCTATCAGCCATAAACCCCCACCCTTATGCGTCTGTAGTCCGAGTGGAAGTCTATGGCTCACATGTCTTTATCATTCCCTAGCCTCGGAAACTCCACACTCATGCTCTAATGAATTTAAATGTGTGGTGACGATTATCACTCCGAACGAGTAATAATCCCACAAGATTAGCCGGATGATTGTTCTACTCTAGTGCCTTCCAAGCAATGACCTTTTAATATGTAGCATATAGGGCGTTCATGTAGAACACCAACCTAGAGTGTTATGCAGAGTTTAATGCAGAATATAATGCAGAGTGTAATGTAGGACAGCAGTACAGAGCCTAATGTGGAGGATTAATGTAGGGTTTACATGCAGAACACAATGTAGACTGTAATGCAAAACATGTAATGCAGAACATCAGTACAAAGCCTATTGCAGAGGGCGAATGCAGAATAGAAGTGCAGAGTTTGACGCAGAACACTGGTCCAGGGCCTAAATCAGAGGATTAATGCATAAGAGAATGCAGAGTTCAATGCAGAACACTAGTCCAGGGCCTAAATCAGAGAATTAGTGTATAATGGGATGCAGAGTTTAATGCAGAACACTAGTCCAGAGCCTAAATCAGAGGATTAGTGCATAATGGGATGCAGAGTTTAATGCAGAACACTAGTCCAGAGTCTAACACATGAGATTAATGTAGAATAGAGTGCAGAGTTTGATGCAAAACACTGATCCAGGGCCTAATACTAGAGATTAATGCAAAATGAAATGTAAAGACTAATGCATAGATTAAGGCTGAAACTAATGGAAGGAGAGATGAAATAATAACTTATACTTCTATTAACCCATGATATCAAAGTTAACATAACTTAGGCAATAACATGACTCTTCAATAGGGTTCAAAAACCCTTTTGTTCAACACTCATGAGGTTTACAAACCCCTTTGTCCTACATTCTTCTTCCTATCCCTCTACAACCTCTTTGCTCTAACTACCTAGAAAGGAGGGAGAGGGTAAGCAATCCCAAGTAACAAGTGAAGTGATCCTAGTGAGAGAGGTTATAGTGGAAGAGATCCTAATGCAAGAGATCCTAATGTGAGAGAGATCCTAATATGTGTGTGCTCCCAATGCATGAGAGGAGAGGTCCTAAAGTGAGAGAGGTCCTAAAGTGAAAGAGAGAATGAGAGAGAGGAGAATGAGCCTCCGTGCTCTCCTCTATGGGACTACCCCCTCCAACCACAAAGCATTCTTCACCGTAGATCAAGCCATACCTACATCTAATAGTTGGCATCCACGGCCGTCACCATCCTAACCCTTGATCAAAACTCCTAGATCCAACGGTTGGCATCCACGGCCGTCACAACCCTAGCCGCCCTTCTCCAACCCCTAGATCCAACGGTCTCCTTTCGCCAACCGTTAGATCCAATGGCCTTCATCCGTTTCAACTTCATCCGTTTGGCGTCCACTTCCATTCGTCGTCGTCCATTCGTCTCCGTTCGTCGTCGTTCTCCATCCGACGTTGTCCTTCATTCGTCTGACGCCGTTCTGCATTCGTTCAACCATGTTCTGCATTCATTCGACGATGTTCTGCATTCGTTCGACCATGTACTGTAGTCGTTTGACCATGTCCTGCAGTCGTTTGACCATGTTCTGCATTCATTCGACCATGTCCTACGATGTTCAACGCTGTCTTTTCTCCACATTTCTTCACACTAACACTTGACCTATGTCTAATTTCAAAACCAATAACTCCCCTTCTACTTAGAGTGCGAACCTTAACCCAACCGCGAGCGGTTTGGTTAATCTACGCGGGTAAATAGAATATTTCTAAAAGATAATATAATTGAGAGGGTTCAACGCACACGCGCGTAGTAACTTCTTCTCGGTATCCACCTACGGATTATTCCTACTTTACCACTAGCTCAACTTTGGGATAGCACCGGTCGATGTAACCACCCGGATTCGAACCCGGGTTGGTCCAGACCTAATACCAGTCTCTTAGACCACTCGCATCCACATGCGGATGTCCCAAGCTTTAGTACTCATCTATATATTGACTATTTCTACTAGCTAACTTCCTCGTTCTTGTAGGTAGTGAGCCTAGACTCAAACAGTGAGCGGTTTGAGTGACTCACACTAACCAACCCACTAATTCCTCTAACTCCAATCCCAACACAACAACCGCTCATCACTTCAACTAAATCTTAAATCAAAACACCAAAGCTTCACTCTTTTTATGATTTTGAGTACTTTAACAATTGTCAAAGACAAGTTTTACGGAACTTAAGGGTTAACACCATATGTGAGCATCATATTTGGCTCACACCTGCACTTACTTGTTGCCCGCTGCCCTCTTCAGTCCCACGTCCCATGCTGCCTCCTCCCCTTGTCACTTTTTTTTTCTTTGAGGCCTTCTCGCTTCGTCCAACCTTCGTCCCAACCTCACTATTATCTGTTGCCCCGCTAACACCCTTGAACTTCACATCCTTGCTCCTAGTCATCCTGACTGATTGTTTAGGGGGGTTCTCGTCCTCACTGGGAACGTATGAGACATCAACCACATCTATAGGGTTACCACTAGAGGCACCAATGCGAGCCGGTTTAGATTGGGTTTGGTTCTCGCATGCTGACTTGGGGGGACTTCTAGGGATTTCATCGTGATTCGCTCCACTATGGGTGGGCGGGCTCACCATGGTCTTACACTCTAGCTTGTTCATTATTGTCGTCACCATAGTGGCCAAATTATCGAGCGTCATTGTGTTTGCTTTTAGAGCCTGCTCATTATTCTGGCTAGTCACACTATAAGAAAACAGTGATTTTGGTGACGTCCACCAAAACACGTTGTAACGTGCTTTTGAACAGGTAGTACGTCGCCGAGGATATGATCCAAAATCTGTTTTTTTTCGTGACGTGTGGAACATGTCAGAATTGTCTTGAACGTCACGGAGAACACGACCAATTTCGCATGACGTCACGTGTAATCAGGGTGTTTTCAAGCCCCCAAAGCGGGACACGTGGAGGGGTCGACGGTGCCAACTCAGCTTTTTTCAGGGCAAAAAAGGCCCTTTTTTTTTCCTTCGGACTGTCCAAGGAAGTGACGTGGACCGGCGCGAAATCTGACGTGGCTGAGAGAAAAAGTGACGTGGCACTTCCACATCAGCTGCCACGTCAGTCAGTTTAAGAAAATTGTGTGCATGTACGTATGTTTTCAGTGACGTCACCGATAACGGAGCCTTGTTTTCAGTGACATCAAAGAAAATGTCCTCTTCTCATGCGAAATTGGTTTTTTTATAGCAGATGATGACAGGGTGTATGTTATTAGTGACGTCACTTATAATGGAGATTTGTCATCCGTGACATCAAAGCGAACATCGTTATATCATGCGAAATTGGTTTTGGGTTGTTTCTGATGACAAGGTGTCCTTTTTTTGGCAACTTCCAGAGGTTTTGATATACATCCTTAGTGACATGTAATTGAACGCGTTATTTGGTTTAGCCATTTCGTAAAAGATTGTCCGTGACATTGAATTTGACAGAAAAGATAACGCAAACTTAGAAATAGATTGTTGGAGCTCCCGTGATGGCTGACATGGGTTTTCAGCCTGTAGGAACATAAGCATGCCATTGGCAGAGACGTCATATATTCACGTATTCATGGTTCAATTCGTACCTTCCACCTATGTATGCGACAATAAAATGAATGCACATACATGTAGCTACATATGATGCATCTATAATCATGTAATCATTGATTGAATACAAACATACACTTGAATTTCATACAATAACGGTGTGGAAGAATGTGCACAATGAACTCATAATCAAAACGATTATGGCTAAGAAAGCGAAAACCTTGCAATGGAATTAACTTCATGACATGGAAACTGAGATGTATCATGCATTAGAGAAAAGGGAATACAAAAAACGATGTGCTGCAAGTTTTGTGAAATAAGCACGAAGTCTTTCAAATGACTTCCCTCTATACAAGTTCTGGTATGCAAAACCTGAACATCGATGGCTTTGGGAAGGCACGGAAAAACATACGGTGTTACGACCTCCTCACCAAAACAGCCCCCCTCCAAGAAAACAAAACTTGGGTTGGATTGCTTATTGAGAAAAAAATTGATCACAAGGTTTTCTAATTCCCTTAAAGCGAAAAACCAAAACCCTAATCCCATATGCAAAGCCCTTGCCTGCATGACATCTGGCCTTGCCTCTGGTGATGGGTTGAGCATGTCTTTGATCAGCCCAGTTATAACATTGTTGTACTTTGGCACATCGGGTATTTTGTAGTTGCAATTCAGAACTTGTAGTTTTGACTCACCGTCAAATGCTGACTTGAGATACGCAATCATGTATAGGAGACATCCAAGAGCCTACACATCAACCAAAACGATAAACAACAGTTATCAGATGTAAACATATTGCTCACAACCATCCTTACAACATCATCTAACATTCACCCTTACAGGAATGGGGGTGTGTTCATACAGGATGAGTCACAGTTTGTACAAACCCCAAACAAGTAATAAAATGATACTTAATGTGCTCTATGACATTATAGAGCTGATATTATGGGACATTTCATAGGGAGTTCGTCTGCTGTGGATTTTCCTTTGGTTGGTTTCAGGCAACATCTTTCCACTTGTGGTCCATACTCGAAGGTATTGTTTGAATTTGAACAAAGAGCAACCTATTTTTTTATTCATCGAGGGTCGAACACATTTTGCACCTCTTGATATGCTAAAATGGGTTTGATCCTCAATAAACTGATATAGGATGTTCTTCGTTGAAACCTCCACACTACCTCCAGACATGCACAAAAAACTTAACAAACATGCAAACCAACCAACCCCTGACCAAAAGTCATGTTGAGTTAGAGGATAGCTCTATTAAAATGACTTAAGAGTATATTTTGCATCGAAGAGTGGTCCCCTTCAATGTCTGGATCACAATTTCTATACCTTGGTGTTGCTAGACTGAAGTCCATAGTGAGAATTTGAAATACTTCTCTGGTGAGAGAGCCTCCTTAATATGATGTAATGTTGCTTCACCACATGTTCCTAACCATATGCTGATTTTCTCTTTCAAAATCATTTGAGTTGACAAAGCTGTTGAAAATAATAGGAGGGTTGCCATCTTACCCAAATATCTACTTTCTCACTGATAAGCTGCCTTTGATATAGATCCCACATCTGGTATGCCACATTGGAAACGAGTTTTTCAATAAGCTCAATATAAGAACTGCTTAATTAAAAATTCCAGAAAACAACGAGAAGGCCAAGAACAGAATGAATCTCAAAAATCCCCAGTTCCCTAGAAACACTGTCTCGTCCAATAGAAATGAAGGCTGACTAACCTCAGGTGCTCGATAAGCAGGTGTCGTATACTTCCGGATAAAATCTTCCTCGAGGCCCATTTCATCAGGTGTATCAAAGTGTTTATGATTGACTGAAGTACTTCCAAAGTCACATAACTTCCATAACCCATCTGGACCCATAAGCACATTTTCTACTTTCAGATCCCTGCACAGGACAGGTGATACACATCAAATCTCCAAAGTTTAAAACTACCCACATTACATGCTTTTGGAAGCACAAACTTTGTTAAACCCTTGGTAGAGAATTCTGAAAACCATTTCTTCATAAATTGTCTCAATGCACATCAACATAGGGAATTAAGGCAGCAACAGTCGATGTTAATTGATAGAAAAGGAGGATAAAAAAAGTCAAGTACGTGAGAGAGTTGGTGCATAACCAGTAGTTAAAATTCCAAATTCAAAACTTCACAGAAAATTAAGAATGCCAAGAGAACCTTCATTTGAGAAAGTCAAAGATTTATCAAGATAAGGACTGAAGACATTCAAAACTTCCAATTATTAAAAGCATGCAAATATTGAACAGAACGCCAAGCATGGGTGGGGAGCAATCAACAAACATCGCAACATTGCAAGCAATCTGCACAAAACTCCCAACAAACAAACAAGTAGACCCACCAAATCACTTTGTGGTGGGTCAGATGAAAACCTGTCTGCAATTTCTAGGAGAAGGAACCTGATTTTGCAAAATTATGTGGAAGTTCCTAATTTATGGGGAAATGGATTCCTTCCACCCAAGACACAAGTATTTGCATAGAGATCGTGTAAAGACCTAAATGCAATGCCAGCAGGAAGTAAGCACAGAACTCAACAGTGCAAAGCCATGGGTGGGGAGCGATCAACAAACCTTACAACATTGCAAGCACTCTGCACAGTAACTCAAAAAAAAGATGGGCCTAGCAAATCGTGATCACAACTTCTGGGAGGCAGAACCTAATTTGCAGAATTCTTCAGTAGTTTTTAGTTTAAGGTAAATCGGCTTCTTCTCCCCAAGACAAAAGTATGTGCATTGAGATCATGTAGAGACCTAAATGCAATGGAAGTAAGCACCGAATGTTGCTCAACCAGCATGGCAACATTGCAAGCAAACTGCACAAAAACCCCAGACACACTAGACAGGCCCACTTGGACATGTTCCTTCACCTTATTTTGCATAAATCCTCGGAAATTCCTAATTTGAGGAAGAATTCGCTTTTACTACAAAAGACACGAGTATGAGCATGCAGATCCTGTAGAGACCTAAATGTCAAAAGGAAGTAATGCCAGAACACAATGCAACACTGCAAGCAATCTGCACAAAAACCCCTACAAACAAACAGACCCACCTACTTTTCCAGAATTCCTCGAAAGCTTCTAATTTGCGGAAAAATTGGCTTCTTCTACCCAAGACACAATTATGTGCATTGAGATCCCGTAGACACCTAAATGCAATGTGAACAGGAAGTAAGCTTGGAATGGAAGGGGACACAACGCAACCTAGAGTCACGGGGATGGGGATCGATCCACAAACATTGCAGCATCGCAAGCACTCTGCACCAAAACTCAACAAACAGATAGACCCTGCAAATCGTTTGTGCAATTTCTGGGAAACAAAACCCAATTCTGCAAAATTCCTCAGAGATTCCTGGTTTGGAGGAAGATCGGCTTCTTCTACCCAAGACAGAAGTATGTGCATTGAGATCCTGTAGAGACCAAAATGCGATGGCAACAGGAAGTAAGACCAGAACACAATGCACCGCAGAGCCATGGGTGCATAAAATTGCAAGCAATCTGAAATAAAAGCCCCACATACAGACAGATACATACTAACACCCACTTGAACATCAATTCCTCCAATGCATCGCAATTAAAATGGTGAGAAATATGGAAACCTGTGAGCAATGGGAGGCGACTGGCAATGCATGGCATAGACAACATTGCAGATTTGAAGGAAAATGACAAGGATATGCTAGGTTGCATTCCGCATGTGAAGTTCTCTACATCAAACTGACATAGCGAGACACATCCAAATTCCAAACTCCAATCTCCAAACTTCTCTCCACTCCACTCTGCCCTCCTAACCCCAAACTCCAAAACTTCTCTCCACCCCCATTGTCACTTTCCTCCTACCCCAAACCTCCGACGGACATAAGTTACATTCCAAAAAATGAAATAACCAACATTCAACCTCCAAAACTCCTCTAAGTTATGTCTCCTCCTAACCCAACACTCCCAACAGACCTAAGTTAAGTTACATCCCGCATGTGAAGTCCTCTGCAACACCAAACACTCCAAACTCCTACAATCTCCAAACTTCTCTCCCGGACTCCCACTACTTATCTACCTGCTATCTCTCTCTCCTCCACAACTCGAGCAACACCAAACCTTACGTTACATCCTCCGACCGCATGTGAAGTTCTCCAATAAGTTACTTGCATCAAAATGTTGAAGTTACATCAATAAATCGAACTCCCAGAGATGAGAGAGATCCCGCATGTGAGGGCACCTGTGTGGGAATCCTGCGAGACCTAAGTTTAGCAAGTGAGATTTTGTTGTGGAACGTGGAGGCGATGATTGAGGGAAGGAACGAGGGATGGAGAGGGAGAGAGAAAGAGCAAGAGAAACTTGCCTTTGCAACACTTTCACTCTTGAGTTTTGAGTGAGTCAGTGAGTCAGTGAAGCACTTTTCTTTTCCTTTTGTGAATTTCCTTTGTATTTTGTTACATTAACCCTTCACTTCCTGAGAGTCCCATACATTGGTTCCTTGTTTGATGACTGTAGCCCTGTCTCCAAGGTACCAGTGTACAGGTTGTTTCCCTCCAGCCCCCCCTTTGGCTTATGAATGACTCTTGAAGGAAAATTCATCCAAAAGGAAGGTGCAAGAAAGTCACACTAGGCATCGTTGTGTTGCTGCTCGTGAAATTTTCTTTGCACCAGCATTAATCCCATTATGAAAAGATAGTTGCTTGCAAGAGATTTTTTAAAGTCAAGAATGAACGAAGTTTCTCCCTTTTTTATATAGTATTATATATAATAATTCCATATTATTTTGATTGAAAGTTGTCAATTTTCTATGGACTCTTTTCCTTACCTCAAAGTGCATATCTACTCTTAATATAATGTTGAAATTTTGGACTATAATTCTATTTGCATATATTTATCACACTTTCTTGAAGCTTGAATGATTTCAAGTTGATTATTAAAAAATTATGAAATCAAGTAAATATTGCTACGGTATTGCTATGATCTAAAAATTGTTAACCCTTAACTTTGTGGAGCGTATTGTGGTTTCATTAATTCAGTTAATTGTTAAGCTTTCTAACCTCAATTCTTATTGTACCTAAAAGGAAAGTTACTGCTAATGGTTTTAAGATCACATTGATACGATAGCAATATTTAGTAATTTTCATGATTTGTTTACAATCGATTTAGAATCATACGACTTCAATAAGTTGTGATGAATATATGCAATAGAATTATAGTTCAAACTTTCCCCAAACTTTCAAGATTTCATTGGAAATAGATATACGCTTTGATGTAAGAAAAAGAGTCCATAGAAAATTGATAGTATTCAATCAAAATAACTACACATTCTTATATATAGTAATGCATCAGCAAAGGGAAAAGTCAATTCATTCTTGACTTGCAAAATCTCTTGTGAACAACCATCTTCCATTTTGGAATGGGAGATCATCGCCATTCACAAGAGTATCTCATGAGGAACACGGTGATACATATTGTGACCTTCCCAACACCTTCCTCTTGGATGAAGTTGCCTCTTTGCATATGGGATCATTCTTAACTACAAGGCTTAATATATACCACTCAAATATAGGTGTAAGCATAAGACTGGTATTTCATTAAGGACTGTACATCTTATATGACACCTTGATGGATTTCACATGGCACGTCCATGACAAGCTATCCATTAGAACCCTAAGCCACTTATGAAGAATAGTAGAATTGTAATTAAGTCCCAAATAAATGCTCGGTTTGTGGTTCCAAACAAATGAGTTTTTTAAACAATATTTTGTTGGTCACTAAGTCTTTTTGTTTAAATTTTTATAGTATTAGAAGCTCATTTGAGGTCTTATGCCATACATGGCGATGGGCGGTACAACAAGATTTAGAGCGTAACGGTGGTGGTGAAATGATTTACGAACTTCATGAATGTTTATTCTGTTAGATGCATATGATCAAACCATTTTTAAAAAATTGGATTCATGCATGTTTTCTGTGTTCTATGGATATGATTAAACAATTTAAAAAATTTGCAATTCATACACATATTTTTTTTACATGGATATCATGTGACAATTAGAATAATTTAGAATTCATGAATGTCTGTGCTGTTAGCAATATATGATTGAATAATTAAATTAAATTTGCAGTTTCTGAATTTTTGGAAAATAAAATGGATATGATGTAATGAAAACCACTAAAATTGAAATTGATATTTTCTGCAATTGCCAACTTCCTAGAAAAGTGCTATAGTTGCTATCAATTGTAAGACCAATTCATTTGGGCTTGCAGAAAGGCTTCCAAATAAAAAAATGCCCACTTCTATGGAATAAGGCCCCCAACAATGGCCCCTACTTCATTTACCATGAAAATGTTATGGCGAACTCCTCTTAGGTAGTACTTTGCCCTTCCTCATGCCTGCAATTCAATCCTTTTAGATTTGAAGCCCAAGGTACTAGTCCCTTTATCTATTTTAAAATTATAGGGTGGGCAATAGGTGCTCCCAATTCAATGGCCTAATTTTTTGGGCCCACAAAAATGGATTCATAATATGAAAGGCCCACTTAGATGAAATTTTGAAGCTATATATCACCTTTTCCTTGTCCTTTTTATTTACCATGTTCATCACTTCATGAGCTTCAAAGTAAAATATATATATTAATTTCAGACATAGAAATTTACTTCAACAATTCTACGATGCAGCAGTCCGTACGAGCTATTTTTAATTCAACACTTGTCATCAGAAAGTGTCCACATTTTTTTAAGCCTAAAGGAAGCACCTGCCCCTTCTTCAACATTTCTCACTGCTGGGCAGCCCCCCAACACCGCGCAGTCGCTGCCCGAAGTGGTCCCAAACAAAGCTGCTGACGTGGACAACCTGCGTTCCTGGTGACGTCACCAAAAAAACGTCTTATGTTCTATTGAACGTCGCTGAGGACATGTCACGTTGCAAGTGATATTAAGATGTTATTTGAAATTTTCCGCCTTGTTTTCGGTGACACGAACTGAAATCTCGTCCAAAAATCTATGTTTTTTCGGAAACGTCGCATGTTTCCGATTAACACGTGACGTCTTCCAGAACGTCACGTGTTTTTGTAAAAACAGGAGCAAAAACGCCGGTTTCTTATAGTGCATCAAGAACTCTGATAGCTGGTTCCTAAATTATGTTTGGTTAGTCTCCAGTGTAGTGATGCGGGCAGACATCCTGCCAGAGGCAGCCTGCTGTTCACATCACACACACAAAGAATAAAAACTTAGTGTTCAAGTATGTCAGCTTCTGGGAATGAAGTCACTACAATACACATTTGCAACTATACAATGAAACATCAACAACTCAATATTGACTACGACAATAACTAGCTACAACCAATAAACAACTATACAATGAAACGTCAACAACTCAATATTGACTACGACATTAACTAGCTACAACCAATAAATTTCTATGACTTCTCTATTGTGAAGCGTTGGATGGTGACTTACAGAAGTGCAGGCCCCTATTTGCTCCGACTCTTGTAAGTCCTCTGCAATTTCAGTGATTTCAGGACTCCTCTGTCTTTTCTTTCTCTGCCAAAATCAACACATAACACTTCCATACCACACATTACCAAATGCAACTGTAGAAAACAATGGAACGTCATGCTCAATCCTGCATATGCAAAGGAGATTAGATTACATTGACATTGATGACAATATTGTCTAAGAACATTGCCCAAGAATGTTGACCAAGAACCTTCACGCCAATGCTCACTATGTGTTCCTCAAATGTTCCTTGAGGATATACTAGCATCCTTGATTGTAAATGTGGTGAGGTGAATTTGGATGAAAGCACAAAGACAAAGTGGCATTTTTCTCATTAAATACACAATGTGATAACAACAAGTGGTTGATCCTATGCCAAAAATGGATTGGTTATTGTACATCAAAGACCGGACAATCAAAAATGAAACACATGGTTTCCACATATACCAACATCGTCAGAGCTCCAAAATCTATCATCCAGAAGTTGCTGCCTGGGGTAGCTCACCTCAAAAATCATGACTCATTCCTTGAACTTGCAAAACAAAACAGATTTCACCTAAAATGTTGGATATTCCTAAGAGCTGCTTGTTCATACAAACTCCACACGATGTTGGTTACAATTACTACAACTAAATGACTACTTTTGAGTGGTTGTCTGCATTGAAGCCATCTCCCTCTAAACACATGATACCAGCTTAAGAGTTGCTTGTATTTACAAACTGCGCAGGATGTTGGGTACTATTACTACAACTATATGACTAGTCTTGTGTGGTTGTCTGCAATAAGGGCATCTCACATTTAACACCAAGTTTCGGAGTGGAATGATATCTTCACAATTCCAGAATCAATCACCCTGAAGCATTTGCCTCCTAGGTTAGCTCACTTTCAGCAAAGGGACTTGCACAGTCAACTTGCATTCAGAATCAGACTTTACCTAAAAAGTTGGTTAATCTTCTAAGTTGATTTCTACCATAGTCTGAGCACCATGTTTGGTACAATGTGTTCAACTACATGACTAGTTGTTTCTGACTGTTTGCGGATAGGAGTATGTGACGCCAAATAAAATACTAAGTGTAGAAGGCAGAGCAATTATGATATAGAATTATGCTTTCCAATCTTATACTGACTGGTATTTACAGTACAAAACAAAATGTAAACACCATAACCAGTTATCCCCGATGTATGCAACAAAACAAAACAGAAAACATACCAATTGCGCCTCCTTTCCAGCCTTGCATGCCCGCCCGACGTTTGAGGTCATCTTCACTTGTTTGCGCGCATTTGCCATTCTTTGTGCCTTCTCCTCCGTTTCTGGTTTTGACCAGTACTCACACAACCTTGCCCATTGATCGGGCTCAATGTAAATGGGACAGTCTTTCTTCCTGCCAAGAAACCATCCCTTCATTTTTGACCTCTCCGTCTTCATCTGTCTCTTCACCGCGTTCTTGAAGCCCTTATCCGATAGGTCAGTCCCCACATATTCAAACTCCGTGTCTATGGCACTCCTCAGTTTTTCAACATTGTTTGGGGGCTGGTCCTTCCACTTCACACAACTTTCGTCCAGAATCCTAGGGATTAAGCTCCTCAGAGCCTCGTCAAACTCGTTCTTGCCCTCACAACCTCCATCTATGCCTCCACCCACCTTCACCCTCACACGGTGCGGTTTCTGCCCTTGATTTTGTCTTGCATCCACTCGTTCCTCCATTTCCTTCCTAATTGCCCTCCTTGCTGGCCTTGCCTCACTCTCCGCTTTTGTTGTTGGACCCTCGTTTGCGCTCGCAACGGGGGCTTGTTGTGCCTGCAACCACGGGCCCAGGAATTGTTGTCCCATCATCCACGGGCCCTGTTGACCCATCATCCAGGAGCGGCTTGACCCATCATCCGATGTTGTTGTTGAGTGGAAGCAGCTGGCATCCATGGTTGTTGCATCCATGGAGCAACATTGGTGGGCGCAGACTCTGCTTGACTTGGACCTGTAGTCTTCTTCTTGGGGGGGGACTTGAAACTTTGTCTTGGCTTCCTCTTCGTGGCACTGGACCGGGGCTGCTCCACGGTAGCCTCCTGCAGTGACAAGGAATCATCGTCCTCCTCCTCCTCCTCTGCAATTGGCAAATCACACATACAACTCTTGTACAACAAATTAATAAGTGCAAAAACATACTGTCCAT
Organism: Polytrichum formosum; assembly: GCA_964035585.1. Classification (NCBI taxonomy): domain Eukaryota; kingdom Viridiplantae; phylum Streptophyta; class Polytrichopsida; order Polytrichales; family Polytrichaceae; genus Polytrichum; species Polytrichum formosum. Next base: position 503,078 of record OZ037937.1, read on the forward strand.
TTGAAGTGTGAATTGCTCGGAAATATTTACATTGCCATTGCTGACCAGCCTGCTTTCCACATGCAGTTCACTATCAGCTCTCATTTTCAACCATGAAGTCAACCCCAAACTCTACATTTCCAAGCTACATGAGGCAACACAAGCTGGCAAGTTGTCAATGTGAACTTATTGACTAATAATTGACTGTTAATTGATTGGTAATTGGCTAACAATTCATCTTGACTATTAATTTCACCCGGAGTTATTGATAGGCGGAGGACAATCTTTAAGTTGCAAATATACAGTTCAATCTCGCATTTTTTTATTTTGAAAGAAAAATTACAACTAGACACTAGATATGCCTTTCATTTGCAGAGCTGTGTTGCTGTAGATGTTTATCATCCTATAAGGAGCCTAAATATATCCATCATTCCTCCAGTCATACTAAGCCCCTAAATCCAGTAATCCTACATTGTTCATGGTGATTGGTCAGAGTTCATGTTCTTGAGCCATTCCTACACCCTTATACCACGAGCATGACAAAATGAACAAAGGTGACAAGCATTTGTTGTTGTTTAGTGAAATCTGATTACAACTCTTATACTTCACTTTCTATAACAGATATGGAATGTTGAGGTCAAGTGAAACATCACAAGCCTCCATCCTCCCCTCGGAAATACAACTAGCACATGGGCATACAAAAATTGGTTACGAATCCCTCGGATAAACAAGCAACATAATGCTTCAGTTAGTCATGAGGGTCTGTGAGGCCAAACCCCCCACCCTTAAGCGTTCGTAGTCCGAGTAGTGGGTTTGGGCTCACATTCTTCCGTGGCATTGGCCTTGGGCTTGGATGAGTCCTTTGATGACTCAAGTGTCCAATTCCTTGCCTTGTACGCGCAAGCCCAAGCGGATATTCCTCTCTTTCTTTTACCATTGATCACCTTTACTTCCTTAGGGTCCTTGAGCTCCTCACTAGGCTTAGTGGGTGAGTCCATAGTGCAAGGATCAACTCTTCATGTGACTTTGTTCTAAACTACTTCACATACCAATCCATGAATGTGGAACAACTCATTTATTTATTTATTTATGCGGTTACCAATGCAAAGTATTAACAAATACTTTTCACATCAAATTTCCCACATCACACCATCCTCAATTTAATTAACTTAGCACTCCTTGAGCCAAACTACTCTAAATGTGTCACACCAAACTACATTCCCCATACTAGTTCAAATCCCAACCTTTGGCTTGAACACCACCAAAGTTGGTCTTGCAAATTCAATGATCTACCTAATTTCTCAAGCCACACACCATTACTTTACTAATCAAATGCGTTCCCCGATGCATAACAACAATCAGTCTCACCCTAGCTCGTCCTTTTTGCAGCAAAGTAAAATCTCACTCCGAAATTCTACGCTGTTCGATGCAGATTGACGCCCGTCACCGCCCGTCAATTTCTTCCTTGAGGCACCTGTTTCCCGCAGACAGAGATCAGCTCCTTGTTAGCCCTTCTCAAGTTAGGCTAGCCTCGAATTAGCTAGCTCCTTATTTGCTCGGCCCTTAATTAACCAGCTCCTAGGTAGCTAGCTCCTAACTAGCCTAGCTGCAAATAGTCCATCTTCTAACTTGCCAGCTCCTAGTTAGCCTAACCCGCAATTAGCCTAACTCCTAATCAGCATGGCCCATGATTGGCCTAGATGTCCCTTAAACAACTTGTAACCAACTGTCGGTTCTCCCTGATCATAGCCACCTTCCCTTAATTAGCTGCCGTCGGGTAATCTCCTCAATCTCAGCTTGATTAGTGCAGCTCCCTTGGCTCTGGTCGCTACGGTTCCCAATTCAGGCGCAGCTAACCCAGTTCACAGTCTCGGCTCTGCATTACAAGGTCACGGCTCTTGGCTCATGTGTGAAGTGGCTTTAACCAGCAACTGCAGCTGACTAGGCCCAGCTGCAGAGCTAATCCCAGCTTACAGCTTACCCAGTCTCGGACTCCCAGCACCTTCTCCAAAAGCCCAGCTCCTTCTTCAACAATTCAGGCCTTTGGCCAAATATTAAACCATTCAAAATAAGTACCATCATCTAACACTAACTGAGTGCGCCAATTTAATGGTTCAAACTAAGCTCTATAAACTAAATGCTATGAGGTGAACACTATGAACTAAACACTATCACTAAATGCCTTAAGTCAAATACTATATCTAAGCAATGCAAAACCAATCTAAAAACTAGTTTGCCTCGGTTCTCTACCTAGAACCTTGCACCACACGTGCACCCTTCTTGCTCCACACACACCCACACACATAGCTTCAAGCTTCTTAAGAGCTCGCTCCCTTGAGAGCACTTGAGAGAAAGAGAGACCAACTAACTACACTAATTAACTCCGCTAATTTCCCACACATTGTCGCTAAGTTTAAGAGTCTTTCCTACCAACTAATTCACAATCTCCTCATGAGCTCTAAGAGCTCCAATTCCTAACACCACACACGAGAGATCGAGAGAGAAAATGAGAGAATCCCCCACCTTACCTCGGACCCCCTTGGGATGCTCAACCCAAACTTAGCCTCCTTCACTTTCCGCCGCCATAACTTTCTCCCCTTACCTTCCCAAATTGTCACTCACCACTTTAATTCAAACCACGATGCTTAAATCGTAATTTGATTGGTGCTTTTAGAATTTGCTTATCCTCCACCTTGCGTTCTTCCTTGGACCTTCCCCATTAAGTGGCCACGATGAGGTGGTCCACTTGTGCGTTCAATGTGATCCTCCATTCATCCCAATTCGAATACACTTGCCTCTTGAGTCACCTTGGTTGTCTCCATCCATTTGTACTAGCCTACTCACTAACTACTCAATCCAAGTTCTTCTTACCTATCCCTATTCACTCAAATCCTTTCCTAAGGTAAAAACACACTAACCTCTCCACTTCAAGCCCCTTATAACATTGTACTCCTAAAGCTAACAATTCACTCTTTTTATATTTTTGTGAAGTGACATACCACTTCAAAGCACACCGACTAATATTTTCTAAAGATTAAGACTAAATGTGGGCACCGCTTTGGGCTCACAGGGTCCAGCAGCAAACAATGAAGGCCATTGCAGATCTTCCCGTGACTCTTCTAACTTATATGCAACAACATCCACAAGTAAACTGTTCAGCAATGTGGAATCAAGCTTGTATATGGGGGTGTTTACCCAATAACCAATAAATCAGAATGAAGACACACAATGAAGACAAACAATGACTAACCTACCATCTCTATAACTAGAGTTATGACTGGTGCTTTTTTTAATAGTACTCTAGTGCTTTTTCTTTTTTTGAGACAGAAGGCCGACAGGCCAACACCAAAGCACAGGAGGCAGTTGACCACCTGGCAAGTTTTCCGTCAGGTAGAGAGGAGATTTCACACCCGGGATTCGAACCACCAACCTCTTCCTTGAGATTTGGGTATCCCTCCACCATCATCCGGTAGTTTAGGGTCGTCTCGGACCATACTCTAGTGCTTTTTGAATTCAAAACATGGAGAGGGTAACACAGAACCAAGCACCTCATCACGGTGGGCCTGGCCGCTCATCCTCGCAGATCGACGGCGGAGATCCATCTTCCACGATCGACGGCACCGATTGGCCACGGCCAGTCCTCGATTCGAGGCTGGCTGGTGACGAGGTGTGGCTGCCAGTGTATATGTTTGACAAAGTTTTTGCAAGTTTTTCACTTTTGACACGCAAAAACTCGCACAAAAATAAAATAAAAATGCACATCAATTTACACGCACAATTTAGAAGTTGACACGTACTATGACTTGTGAAGAAAAAAAACACATGTCAATTGACACGTTGGAAATTGAAATGACATGTATTACTAGGCAACTTAAGTACTATAAATTGCAGCTCAAGTATCCGGAAAACATAATCCATAACAGTAGGAGAACTTCCTACACTCACTTGCATACTTACGTTCAATGTTGTTCTTGTAATTTCCTTTGTAACCGGGAAGGCTCTACAGTTGAGACGGTGATCAAAGAGGTGGTGAAGGCTAAGTACATGGCTGACAGAGACCATTGGTCTTGGTCTCTTGCAGATGTATTTCCACGATTTTTTTGTGCAAGTATGTGAATGAAATATTTGCCCCAGTAGATCTTGAAAAGTGATGCTTTGGCTGGTTAAATATTGGGTTAATTATGAGGCATCTCAGCTTGACACCGGGATGATTTGAGGTAGACTTTGCATAGTGCAGAGATCCCCTTCAAATTGAATTTAATGTACAATGTACAATTCATAATGCCTTAATTGAATCTAGATTGGAAGCACTATTCTTGTTGGGTATGTGATTTGAATGCCATCAACATTCACAAATCCTTAAAGTTCGTCACATACTCTAAACCAATGGTGGATAATCCACTCTCACTAGTGGCACCGCCTACATTTGTGATAGATACTTTTGTATGGCCTAAGTCATTTGAATTGTAGTTTTCAAAATGGGAGGAGATCTAGAGTGCTTTGTTTGATTGAAAATTGGGGAAAGTAGCTATCTCCACTCAAGATGATTTGAATTTCGAGGTCTTGCATAGGGTAGAGATCCCCTTCAATTGAGTTTAATATACAATGTAAGATTCTCATTGATTAAATGCAATGCTTGAGTTGACGTTAGATTGGAATCAGTAGTGTTGTTGAGTCTATGAGTGGAATGCTATCAGTGTTCACAAGGCCCTGAAGTTCATCCCCTAAGTCTGTCCCAATATCTAGGATAATGGTAGATACACTCCTGCTAGACACTCTATTTTGGTCAGTTCTCACCTAGTCCAATTTTTGGTCATTTAGGTTGAGTAGCCGTCTCAGCTTGACAAGATGATTTGAGGTGGTAGACTTGCATAGTGCATGATTCCTTTCAATTGAGTTCAATGTACGATGTGAAAATCATAATGCTTCAATACAATGCTTGAATTGAAGTTTAAGGGATCACATAGGATATGAAGAAAGAGGTGCCGTATGATTCTATCAGAGGGGGAAGAGCAGTAATTGTGCACTTGGGTGTGATATTGGAAATTTATCAGTGTTCACAAGGCCTTGAAGTTCGTCACCTGATCTGTCCCAATATCTAAGATGTTGGGAGATGTTCCACTCTCACCAATTTTACCCTCTACACATGTGGTAAATACTTTGTTTGGTCAATGCGCAACTACACTAATTATCCCATGTAGTGTGTGTGGTACTAATTCCCGAAACATAGATTATTTTGCCAAAACTGAAAATTAGTTAGGGGTGAACTTTTTACTAAGTGATATTGAATTCATGAACACATGTCCATTTACCATACATTTCAAGGTAATTAGTGTGTGCTCTAAGGTGTTTGCAGAGTGCAATGCAACCAAACTTTTCAGCCCTCGTAATTATCCAAGCAATGATAGTGACCGAATCACAAATACCGAATTGTGGCTCAAAAGGATATTGTTGAAGTTTCAATACACTAAAGGAAAAAAGTGACATGTGTAAGGGAGAACTCCTGGAATTTACGGAAACACTTCGACATGAGTGTGAGAACAAAATGACATTTGAGGCTTGGCGCATATGTGGTACCAATTTGGAATGGCACACAAATTGGCCTAAACTTATGCAACTTTGGTAGAAAATTATACTCATTCCATCAATTATAGCTATTTGTGAGGGAGGATTTTCCAAACAAAATGCAATCAAAAGCCACTTGCACAATAGGTTGAACTTGAAGATTTTTGATGCTCTTATACGGGTCTCTCTTTGTGGGCTTGAAGTGGATGCAATGGATTGGGCTACCATATTCAACATTTGGAGAAACATGCGAGACCAAAGGATACTTACGCTCGATTGATATTTTTTTGGTTACAAATCAAGATTGTATTTTGATTATTCAAAATATTAGTTTTTCTAAAATATTGTGTAACCCAAAATTGAGGTGACATTTTAGAATAAAATGTATATGTCTTTGTTTATAGGCTAAATCATGTGGGAACGTTGATTCGGCAATGGGAACGTTGATTCTATCAACCCATTTTAATTGTAGGAAACTTTATTTTTTATGCTACATCATGTGGGAATGTTCATTTGTCAACGGGAACGTCGATTTTATCATCGGGAACCCATTTTAATCGTTGGGAACTTTAATTTGTAGGCTACATCATGTGGGAACGCAGATTTGTCATTGGGAACACCCATAATTAGGCCTTGCCGCCCCCACAGGGTGACATCAGCTGATGACGTCACCCTCGAATCGTGGCCACCTAGCACGGGTCTAAATATGGGAACTGAGCAGCCCATCATGGCCCACGACTTTGCCTCACCTTGGATTTTCAAGGGTCAACCGCCTATTTATTTGGTGAACCATGACTAGGCATAATTAACAATTAGTTGTCAAACTGGGGCCGGATGGATAACTCCCGGTTGAACTCCATCCCAAACACATGATTAGTTGGCGGATAACTCTAATACTTGTTTCAATACTTGTTCTAGATCTTGTTGTGAGCCCTATGGGTGTAAAAACACTCGGTGTTGTTGTTGTTGTTTTTATTTATTTATTTATTTATTAGACAGAAGGCCAACACATCCAACGCCATATGAATTACAACCAAAGAAAACGCGTCCACTCCGAGGGGAGGCGGGGCCCCTTGGACGCAAAACACCGCCACGTAAACAGTAACAACAACTGACCCCCACCAAGGACAACCCACCGGACCCACCTAGCCAAGGACCACCCCCACCCCACCGGCCAATGACAACCCCCAAGCCACCAAGACAACCCCCAACCGAGGCCAAGACTACCTATCTACATTGCCTTTTCCAGTTCCATTCAATGTGTAAGTTGTGTCTCCTACAAAGGACATTCCTAGCGCCCCAAGTTTTGTCAAAACCTTGGAGCATGGGCGCCGTCGAGAAGCTGCTAATCTTAATTCGTTCAATCATTCAATTCCATGCCGTTTTGGCATAAATGATGAGCTCATCCCAAATCCGATGCTTGACCTTAGATTTGTGCCATTGTTCATGGTTGAACGCTTTGTCATTGCATTCAATCCAAATGGTCCAAGCGTAATACCCCTAAGGAGGTGCCAAATTTTAATCTTTTTGCCATAGTTTTTGGGGATCCTTTATCCAAACAATGTTTGTTTCCAGTTGAAGCAATCGTAGTTACCAGTTCTAACTCCATAAAGTTCATGCATAATTAATGTGGCCCATCTCCATGCCTTTCTAGCTTGTATACAGTCCCATATTTATGCTTGACTAATTCGCTTGTATTGGAGAGGCAAAAAACACATTGCTTGGAAATTGAGGTCGGCGCAATGCGAGCCTTCCACTCGTTAACCGCAATTGTTTTGTGCCAAATTGACCAAATGAATGCAGCTTCTTTTCCGGAACGAAGCGGATCCCAAACCTGCGACCAGTAGAACTTGTAGTTGCCCGAGAGGTAGCCCTGCCATTTGTCCACCGCACGAGTGGTTCCAAGGTTTCTATTAATGATAGCCTTTCTTCCATCTTTGGTGGTATAATCAAGGAAACGACCTCCATCACTCCCACCTTCACCGGTCCGGGTCCCAACCAAGGGTAGCCAGTTTCCCATGGAAGAAAGTGATTTGTTCCTGCTCCCCTTCCTGTTTTGGTCCTCTATTAATCCGGATAATTTTCACTTTATGGAAGAAACCTGACATTTTCCCTTTTGGTTTTTCCCATTCCCTAAGGCATCGAAAGTAAGTGCCCACTGTAAAGCATTGCACCAATAGGGGCAAGGAGATATGGTGTAGTTGCATACATGGTGGAGCATAATCGGACCCGCATTGTAGGACGAGAGTAGGATCCTCCCTCCCATCTACGTAAAAGCCAATCCATTCCCCCTGATGAATAGTATCCTCATCATCTTTCAACAGGTTTCTCTATTTTCCAGCAATCTTGTCTGTAAGCATGGTCCAATCTTTGGCATCTATTGCTGCGATGTTAAACTTTTCTTTTGCCCTGTCCCAAGTAAAGAAATCTCATTGTTCACTATCCCACACATCGTCCACACAATGAATACCCTTACGGTAGAGTTCCAAGCCTTTGGCGTAGGTGAATCCATTATCAATGAGCTCCACACCATCCGACCACCAGACGTTCGAGTGTAGTAACTCCATCCTGTTGCGAGGGGGAAGTTGGTAAATGCCTTTTACTATAACCTTCCAAGCCTTATTGATATGGCCCCACACCTTAGAACCCGCAAACCCAATGTGTTGTTTACTAGTGAACTAGTCAAGGCTAACCCCCCAACTCCTTCCTCTCTGCGGATTGAACCTGGTCAGCCTATATCTGAGCATAAATTGCAAATTAGACTCACATGGTTCCATTGCCTTGACTATCCATTTATAGAGTAAACTATTTTTAGCAGCCTCCGGGTCTACAAGCCCCTAGTCCTCCATATTTCTTCTTTAGGCAACACTCTTTCCAACTAACTCTTGTGTGGGTAAGTTGTTCATTTCTAGACCATAGGTAATTGCGAATTGCTCCTCTGATTTATCCAAGGATTTTATTTAACCCTCCTCATACTGTGATAAAAAACCACAAAGTGGATAACAAAACCTGGTTACAAATAACTGCTCTCCCTGCAAGTGATAACTTCCTAGTACTCCAGTAGTCTAATTTCTTAGCTATTTTACCATAGAAGAAGAGGTCAACATCGGTTGTGTTGAGGTTGAGGCCGAATGGGGTGCCTAGTAATTTGGATAGGTCCCCTTCCTCCACCTATTGCCAATTGTAGCCCGATAGCCATTCCGGTTGGTGCGTGTACTTATCAAACCAATAAGCACACGATTTTTCCCAATTAATCTTCATCCCGGAAGCTTTGCTAAACATTTTAAGTAGCTGGACTAATTCATCTACATATCTTTTGTTTCCTCTAATCATGAATGACAAGTCATCCACGTACTGTGATACACACTATTGTTTTTTCCCCATGGCAGGTAAATCCCTTTTAACCGATCTTCTGTCATTGCTTTTTTGATCATGCTTTTTTTAAAAAAATTATAAAAAAGAAGAAGTTACATTTAGATTCGCAATGTGCAAGTTACATTTAAATTTGGTGAGTTTTGGTGCTTCAAGTAATCTGTTGTATGTGCCAATTATCTTGTCGAATTTGCTTTTCAATTTGGATTCAAAAGCTAGCATCGGTGGGTCTTAAACAGACAATTGTGACTCCGCACCCACTTCTCCTAGAATACGAAACTCACAAATAATGTGATATGGGCTGAAAATCCTACCGTCAGCGCACCTGGACTGCAGACAAGATTCTGTCTGTGAGCGTTGTCAGGGATGTATAATGGCTTACCGACACTGTGACCTCCTCGCCCCACATCTCAAGCTATATAAGCCGGCTGATTCGCACTTAGTTATTGCAAACTTGAATCATCCAGACCAACTTGTACTAAGTTTAAGTGAGCTCTGACCGCATCCGAAGATGAAGTCGATCGGGTTTACTTTCCTAATATCACTTAGGTTCTTTGGTGGGTTGATTCTTGATTGCAGTTTCCCTGAACAACGTCTGTTTCAGCCTGGGCCGATGCCTCATCATTCCTTCTGTAAGTTACAGTATACCATTAGAGCTCATCTTATGTCTCCTCATGTCGAAGGTGCCAGCCAGAAGGCTCTTGAGTCCGTGTTGGAGGTCACCAGTGTTTGCTTCAATATATTGCAGTGTATATGGCACAGATTCATTTGGAGGCGGGTTTAGGGTCTACCTTCACTGAAAATCCCAGAAAAAGAAAAAATTTATCAAGGTGATAGAAACCTGCCCAAAATCACTAGAGACCCGTTTTGGGCCTCTCGTCCCTTTAGGGGTTAAAAACAATGAAAAGAAAAACACAGAAATATAAGAATAAGGAAACAGAAGATTACAAGCAATAAAGAGAAAAAGTACACAAAATAATAAGTACTAGAAGGGATATAATGGAGAATATTAGCAACATCAAAATATCCTCACACTCGGGGATCATTTGTTAGTGTTTAGGGTTAGGACAAACGTTATGTGACTTTTGGTTACTGGTGCTTTTATTTTAATAACAAAAGTAAAGTCAAGGGAAAAGTAAAAGTCAAAGGAAAAAGAAGAGTGAAAGGTTTAGAAAGAGTAAAATTGAAAAGTAAAAGTCAAAGGAAAAGGAAGAGTGAAAGGTTCAGAAGAGTAAAATTAGAAATTATATGTAAATGTAAAAGTAAACGGAAACGTCACTTTTGATGACTTAGGATTTACAAAAAACTTTCTGAATTAGGGGTAATTTTTGGAGGTTGGGGCTAGAATTCACTTTATAGGATTAGGGTTGATTTTCAAGGCAAGGTGGCGGGTTTGAGCCCAGAATTTGTGCCATGGACACCTTTTGTCATCCTCCTCGGGCCTTTGGACATCATAGTAGTTGTCCATTTCCATCAAAAATTCTTTCACCTTTCTTGCCTTGCCAAGCCCAGAGAAAGTGTTGGGCATGTTTACCTTGGCCAACTTCTTTGTTGAAGAAGAAGGCCTAGCACCTTGCATTATAAGGAGCTCGATCATTTTGTCTTGTCGGGCCCTCTGTTCTTTGCTATGCTTGAGTTCTTGATTCACGGAGTCTATGAAATCAAGCATTTTGAGTTGGAAATTCAATCCAACATCACCACTTTCCAAGTTCTTGGGTGGATTCAGTAGTCTAGCCCCCGAATTCTCTTCGAGGTTTGTGGGGTCCTTTTTGAGGGACTCCTCTACTTCGTCACCCATTCCACCATCACCCCACCATTGTCATTAGAATCAATGGTAGGGTCAAAATCCTCTTGGACATGATCCTTGTTCCATTTTGAGCATCGCAACTTTTTAGAAGCCTCGGGCTCATCATCGTCACTAGCGCGTTTGTTGCTCATTTCTCCTTCAAAGTGCTAGCTCAAAGACTGGAACCCTGTTCTAATACCACGTGTCGCAACCATTTCTAGCTCTCCTTAACTTATCTACACCGTCTCGCAACTCTAGCAAGTGTCATGAGTGCTAGCCCTGCACATCCCCCACATGTGCATGGTTAGCTCCCCATACCAACCTCCAAGCTCATAGCTTGGTTACCAAACCCTCCTACTCATGCATTTGGGACTCTCCCCTTAGTAGGTAGCCAATGGTTAGGTGTAGACTTCCACTAATGTCCAAGACCATACTTGGTGGCATTCCCTTACCACGCAATCTAACCGCACTTAGTGGTGTCTCCTCACCACTGCCCATGACCCCCATGGTGACCCCAAGGCCACCAAATTGTCACCGTGCCGGCGGTGAGACACCACCCCCCATCGGTAACACTTGTGGTCCCCATTTTGCCTCATGAATCCCTGTGGTGAGGCCCAAACACTAGCCACACCCACTAGGACTCCCTCCTTGGTCACTACCGGGACACTATGGGAGTGGAAAGGGTGACCAACCCTCCCTAAAGTATACGCTGCGGACTTCGGCAACCCCTTTGGTCCTATGTAAGGGGTTGAACCCTTACACCTCTTAGTTCTGGAAGACCACCCGATCTCCCAATGCCTGAGCCGCTAGAAGGCTCCGGGAGTGTTTCCGAACCTTCCAAGCCGCGTATCTTCCTCGTCTCGCCACCAAACGGGACGTGCAACCACTCTATCAATATCTACTCTCCGCGTAGATGTCGATAGACACCTCACTTGTTCCATTTGGACAAGTATGGGGGGAGTCATGCCATTTCCAAGATTCGGGACTCCCAAGATTGCCTCCTAGGCCAGCACAGTCCCTGGACAGCGCCCCTTCTAATCCCACTACCTTCCAATCCTCATAACTTTTAGATCAGTGATCGGGGAGATTTTTGGGCATAATCGGTTGAGATCCTAGTGTTTGCAAGTCTAACTGGTTACATGTTGATATCCTTCGGTTTTCCTTTATTAAATTGGGGTATATTCTATAAATTCCTCTAAAACAATCGGTAATTTTCCTGCAGTCTCCAACTTCAACCGGTTATTTCTCAAACTCAACTAGTTCATCTGTAACTAACTGCCGGTTCTCCCCGATCATTGTTTCAGATCACACCTCTGATTGAGGTGTTCCTTAGCATTTCGGAATCGTTATGACATGAGCCACCACTTCCTCATGTCCTTTCCCTTGTGGCTCCTGGTCTGCGTGGGTGAGAGGCATCTCCAACACCCGGGGTCCTTTCCCACACTAGGCCCACTCGGGTCCCCTCACCATTGGCACCACAAGGCCCGGGCGTCACTCCGGTGTCCCCCCTTGGCCCTTGGTGTTGCGGGCACTCCTCAGTGAGGGGTGCATGACACTATCAAATTGCCTCTTTTTACCATCAATTAAGAATTTACATCCAAGAGCTTTTAATGTAAGGAATGTAACAAGGCATGAGAATTTGGGAATTTTATGGGGAGCAAATTATCAAGCATGGATGACAATATCAATGTTTGAGAAATTTCTTTTAGACTTTGAATAGAGGATGCATCTTGCATGAAAGAAAAAAAAATTATTATTGCTTGATAATTTCTCAAATCACAAAATTGTGAATATTGGAACAGAAATCAATATTACAAGAATGGAGTTTCTTCCACCGAATATTACAAGACATTATCAACCAATGGATGTTGGTATTATAGCATCATTTAAGGTGCACTATTGAAAGGATTTTACACACAAAATCAATTGATGCTTTGATGTCAAATGTGGAACCTAAAATTGATGTGTATGATGCAGTTACTATGATAGTAAAACCACGATACACTAATGTCTTAGCTAATACTATACGCCATTGTTGGAGACACATTGGTCTATGTTCTACAATTGATTTGAATGATGGTAGTGGAAATCTGCTACATCTCCCCACTAGAGAGGGTAATGAACTCCTCAGCAACTATCAAACATATCATTTGGTAGTAAAAACCAAGCTATTATAACTACAATGGAGTATGTTCAAGTTGAGGAAGAATTTGATTTGAATGCAAGTCTTGATGATGATAAAAAAAAAGAGAAAATATTGAATCAAATTTTGCCTTTAGTTAATAATGGAAAAGATAATGAGTTAACATTGGAAGTTGAACAACCAACTATTATGTATTCAAATGTGATATCAAGTATTGCAAACATTCATTTTTATTTGGAACAACATACTAATGAGACTAGTGGTTTGTTAGAAAAATTGTTGAGCTTTAAAAAAGATATTTCAAGCTTGTATGTCCAACATGGAATGCATGCATCAATCTACACTTGATCGTTATTTTCAATAAATGGTATTTCTACTGATATTTTATACCTCAAATTTTTTGTAATAGTTATATTTCAAATTAATTCATTAGATAATGGTTATTTTTTTATAAGTTATGTATACGTGACCATAACCTTTTTAAAAGTTAATAGTTAAACCTCACTATTGGTTATGAAAATGGTGCTCCCAAGGCATATGCTTTATAGAGGTTCGACTGCATCATCATTTCATCTGTCATGTTACCAAATGTAGCTGGAAATACTCTGGATAATGCTCTAAAAGCTAATGGCAAAGATATATTTAGATTTCAGCCATTGTTGATTTTGAATATGATGAATGTTAAGTTATTGAACGGATGTCAAATGCTTACTACATACACGGAGGGTTGCTTGAGAGATGAAGTTGACTAAGTTAGCTATGCTTAAGAGATTATTGATTCTTATACTTGAAGATATAAGTATTCCTGTTGCTGCTGGGTTCTAGTGAGGATGTTGCAGTAGTTTCCAAGGAGGACAGTGGCCGACATAGGAGAGGTTCTTTTGTGGTTAAGGGTTGTAGGTACACTGTTGAGTGTGTCATTCTGGTCGGGGTAGACTACGAAGGAAGCTGCGCAAGAGCATTACCATCATATGAAGGTGTGAAGCATCCGACTCCTAGTTCGATATTCTAAATGTTACTTCACCTGCACCATCAACTTCTATTGGAGTTACTGGATATCAAGTTGTGTGTGACAAGACGTTGTGTCTCTGCTGATTGTTTTTGGAGATGTCAGAGGAAATTATGTGAAATTGCTCATCCCTCACGAGTACAATTTCAGCAGGAACAACTCAGCAGGAAATTGTACTCAGCGATTGCAATGGTACTCTCCTGCTGTACAATTTCCTGAGTACAATTTCCTGCTGAGTACAAAATGCGAAATTGCAATCAAAGCCCAGCTGGGAGGAGAAGAGAGTAGAACTAGATTATATCTCGTAATATTCAACAAAACATCATTTAATATAGTCACCTCAAATTCGCTGATGCAGAAAAGGATAACCAGGTCCCACATAAACCAAGCTGACGTAGAGAATCAACAGAAAAGTTGAAGCCAACAACAAAAACAACACCGTTGAGAGCACGTTTATGTAAATCACTTCTACCTGTCCACCTTCTCAGAGTGTCTCACTTCCGCTACAACCTCAGCTGAAATTGTACTCAGCAGGAGGAGTGTCTCTCGTTTGCCCTGTGTATGTCGCCCTTTTGCCTCACGCTCTGTTGTTTGAGGCATCTTCCATCTGAACTTTCATGTCTGGCTAGGCCAGGACATTCTTGTAAGTTCACTGCTCTCTCGTCTATATCTCATCATTGTGTGCCATTAGGCTACGTACATAACTCACGACTTTTGGCTAGGCATTCATTTAGAATACCAAAACTTTTGGTTTCTTGCATGTGTTTATTTGAGAAGCGCATACGGTTCTCACAAGTTTTAAAAGTGTCAGGATCATGAATTGCACAAATTTTCATTTTGGTTTTGGCCACGGCAGATATATGAGAGATGAATTTTTCAACTGGCAAGTCCAATCGTGTAAATGTCACGCATTTGGGGAGATTTAATGGAATTTCTTGTGCTCAATCTACTGCGTGCAAGGAAGAAGAGGCAAAGATTCTAAGGGATGCTTCTGTTTTCTCTTATGCGAGGAATTGCGTTCATTCTTACAGTTTAGATTGTCCGATTATTGCCAAGCATCAAGGTACGCTGCGTTGAGATAAATTATCACAAATTATTTTGGGTCCTCTCTCACAGGAACACGACATTATGCTGCCTTCATATTGACTAAGGGAGTTTATTTGCATACTATGGGGATTCTTCCTCGTATACACAGGCCTCCACAGTACTTTTGAGTTGTGCATTCCTTTACAAATTTTTTTCTGGATGTTCATCTCAACAACAATTTTCCACGAAAGCATGATGATTGCGGTATGTGCCTAAGCTTTTCCATCATCACTAAATTAAACTTGCACTGCTAAGATATCCTTTACTGTATCCACATGGAATACATAAATGTGTTGTTTAAAAATTACGGTTGTAGATCCTCTTATAGTCTGATACTTTGCAGCTTCTATTGGACGTGCATTCGACATGTCCCATGATCTTGATGAACTCTTTGTGTTGTTTAAGAAAAATTCTTGGTGCATGTAGCTGGGCTTGAGTTCATATGGGCCTTATGACATTGGCAGGTAGCATGAGGTAAAAAAAATGATGAAGGGATACCAACGCTTTGGAAGGTTCCAAGGTTCTATGATCCTTGGAAAGATTACAACATCCTTAGCTTTGGTGACATTCTTCTGTCAGAGTTGTTGGTTTCCTTTTGATTATGGTGCTGAGATATATTTTGATTACTCCATAATATGTTTCATCAATGAGTTGTATGACTTTTGGGCATGTGCTTACCACTTTCTCGCTTAGTCCTTATATATGTCTTACATGGATACCGTAGCTCTCTAGCAGCTTGGGCACTTTTCTGCCTAATAATTAATTAAAGTGCGAAAGTAAGTTAGGCAGCCCAAAAAATAATATTCTAAAATTGGGCAAATTCAAAAAGTAATTTAAAATAAGTTAGACATTCATCCAAGTCATTCCTATAATTCATGGATGGTTTTCCTAATTTCATCTATGGTGGCTACAATTAACCTAAACATTTCCCTTAACCAACATTCCTTACCCTGAAGTTTGTTTTTTACTTGTATGTCAGGGTTTTGCTTTGTGTGAGAGTTATATGGAATGGTCTTTGTGAGAGACTATATCACTTGCATTATTGTGATTTTAGACACTCTTTGAATGTTATTTCTTTTTTTTTGGACACTCAACGAAATTAATTTCCTAGAAATTTAGGCACCTTCAAAATTAATTATTTTCTGCCCAAGCTGCTAGAGAGCTACGGTATCACAATTTGAGAGCTATACCAAGTTGTAACTTAGTCCAAGATTGAGACTACATCCAAGCCGCAAAATGGGCTGTTTGTAGTTTACTGAGCATCCCCTGCTTGAGTGGATGTACTACCTCTACATCTTGTGCTCATGACGAAAAATCAGGCAATTGAGCACAATGGTGAAGAAATGTTGCCTAAATGATCCAGTATTTTCATATCTTTCTATTCGTTTTCACAGATGCATGTATTATTGGTGGTAAGGATGATTGGATAGTAAGAAAGAGTCTGTATAGGGAATACTTTCTATGGTCCACAGTTGGCTATGGACTAGGCACACTCCAGTTGTCATGACTTACTGCATTCATTTGATCGTCGCTCTAGTGCTGGAATTCTTATAATTTGTAGCACAAACTTAGGGCCACTTCACACACAAGGCTGAAGGCCCCTGACCATGGCAATGTAAGAGCTCTCATTGGTTGAAAAGGCGGAGACCGTCCAAGTTCACTTCACACTAGGAGGTGAAGGCCTAAAGGCCCAAAGAAAAGTTCGTGGATGAAAAGTCTACATGGAGTCCTACATGGCAGGTTGTGGATAAGGGTGCATGATCTACCGGAATTTGCATCAAGCCCACCTCTAAGAGGTGGGCTTGACGCAAATTCCGGGAGACCATGACTTTTTTAATATTTTTTCCAACAGGACAAATTTCAGGACAGATTTTAGGGCAGATTTCAGGGCAGATTCCATAATAAATTCCAAGACAAACAAACACCACCAAGTAATTCTCTTAAATTGATAAAGTTTGAGACATATAATATTAAACCAAATCCTCCCCTCTTTTTCCGCCAACAAAATATGCAATGCTCCTGCAACATGGTCCACTCTCACTTCACACTATGCTTGAGGGCCCATGACTACATAAAATGGCTTTCCCAACACCCATGGTACGGCCTTTGGATGAGAATCAAGGGTCCTCACCATTACAAGGTCACGGCTCTTGGCTCATGTGTGAAGTGGCCCTTACTTAAGGCAGGATCTCACTGTGAAGCCTTTTTTAGAGTTGTATTAACAAACCACTAAAATCATATATATTTATATTTATATTTATCTGGGTTTTTGCTAGATATCTAGGTTAGTCAAAATAGTACATGGGAAGCCATTTAGAATGACGTGACTTGGAGAGTTGTACTGTACCTTCTAGGTTTTGGTCTAATGAACACATGAGGCCACTGTGCTGACAGAAAATATTGTAAAACTTGAGTGTAGTGCTTGTCCTAGGATAAATTTTGTGGTGACCAGTTTCATATAACCTTGCACTGACATTACTGTTTGATTGGTCCGAGATGACCCTAAACTACCGGATGATGGTGGAGGGATACCCAAATCTCAAGGAAGAGGTTGGCGGTTCGAATCCCGGCTGTGAAATCTCCTCTCTACCTGACGGAAAACTTGCCCGGTGGTCAACTGCCTCCTGTGCTTTGGCGTTGGCCTGTCGGCCTTCTGTCTCAAAAAAAAAGAAAAAAGACATTACTGTTTGATGATTTTTATTTTTATTTTGAGACAGAAGGCCGACAAGCCGACAGGCCAACGCCAAAGCACAGGAGGCAGTTGACCACCGGGCAAGTTTTCCGTCAGGTAGAGAGGAGATTTCACAGCCGGGATTCGAACCGCCAACCTCTTCCTTGAGATTTGGGTATCCCTCCACCATCATAGTTTAGGGTCATCTCGGACCTTACTGTTTGATGATTTCTACTTCCAATGATTTCTAGTGAGAATTCGAGGACGTTAAAAACATCTAGGATGCTGATTTCCTGATTTGGTGAGGAACTCGAGGCTCATTTTTAACAAATGTTGCACTGAATGGCAAGTACGGCGGCAGGCAACCTGCAGTCGTGAATGCTGTGCGTGTACTCTTGGTATGTTGGACTCCCAAACCACATAGCAATTTTTATTTCTTATTACTTGCTCGGCCAGTTGTGGTCTGTGGAAGATTCTGGGCTCGTTGAAATGCGCCTCAAACAAGCTTGAGATAGTACTAAGCTGTAAGTTTAAAACACCTCCATATCCAGGCTTTTATTGCAATTCTAGCATTTTCTGGTCTTGAAATCGCTGAAAAGTGCAGATAAATTTACGCATGCAGGCAGAGCTGTCACTAGGGTTGGCGAGGCAAACTGAAACCTGTGTGGTATATATTGTAACCTAGAACCAGACAAACTCACATATCATGCACTCACATATCATGCACATCTTATGTGGTTAAACTCCTATTCACTATCTTTATTGCAGAATATCATACTACATACAAGAGTCCTGACAACAGATGCCTACTTACTAAATGAACTGACTAACCTACAAACTAACTATCTTCCAGATGGTTCTAGACAGGAATGAGCTTCTACGTTCTTCTACAATGTTAAAACCATCAAGTGACAAACTAATGGTGCCAATAGTATAGGAAGGCGGATGAAGCAATCTCGATCAAAAGACAAGGATGCATTCGATTACCAGATGATGGAGATGCACATGTCAATCAGAACTTAGCATGTGACGTAATCATAGCCCTTGCGCAAACTCACTATTAAAAACATGGTAGGGTAGAGTCATGGCCCATTTTGGATCACCAGGCAGCTATTCGTGATATCACCACTCACCTTTTTCCAATTTCCACAGTCAAGAGCTCCAGTTTCCGTGATTAAGTGGCTGTTTGTGTAGTTTCATGTTGGATATCTTTCAACCCTAAACCCTCAAGTACTGTCTGGAATGATTTAAGCGAATAATTCCAGGACTATGTTGCTATGGAAATCTATGTTCCTTCGGAACAATCATATATTGCATAATCTGCACATGGACAGGCCTAACGCTACAATGCGACAGAGTACCGTAGTCCCCAACGCATTTCATGTCACCGCAGCAGAGATGGTTTTAGGTCAAACTGGAAACGGTTGACGATGACATTCTTTGAATCGGACTCTTGGACGCTCATTCGGTCCAGGGCATTCTCAACATCTTCAATTGTAATAGCATCCGATGGTTCGCGATCTGCACAGTTGAAGATCCAGTTTGTAAAGCTGTTCCAGAATTATGTTTATTCGCTAGTAAAGACTAAGAGAGTGGCGTTAGCATTTTACAACCTTCGAGCAAACGATTGCAAACGTGCATACCTGGGGTTAGGCAGGTGTTAACAACAAGCACATAGAGGGACACTCGGTCATAGGAATCGGTCGCGGCAATCTTGGATCTCACTAGATTCAAGGAGAGCGGATCATCTTCATAGACTTGTTTCCTTGGGAAGACTCTCTTGTCCTGGTTTCTGGAAACATTGCTACGTGTCAGTGAACAAACAAGTCAAATTCTGAAGCTATGCTTTAAGCCTATAAAGCAGCACCTGATTAAGCTTGCAGATCTGCCAACACAGAGAGAAATAATAACACCTTCGCGATAGCCGATTATAATCTTCCTCCTCTCCCACACTTTTTGGAAAGAATATCTCTGGTCTAGAGCCTTCAGCTGCGTGGTCCACCTGAATGATGTAGAAAAACCAGTCCTCTGAGAATGTAACTTCAAAAGTAAGCTGGACTTTGGTGTCATTGTGCACTTCGAAGCCACCTTCAATAGCCCTGCCTCGATGGCCAGACGGTGATTCTTGCGCCGGTTTGTCGGACACGATCTCCCGTGGCGGACGAAATCGGTTAGGGGGATCGTCTGTTGGGTCAATAATCTCGAGCTTCACCTTGCACCTCTTGTCACGACCGGTTTTCTCAGAGAGTGTCTTCAATACGGAGGCCAACGGGTGGTCAACGGGCTGGTTCACAGCAGTAGTACCGGTACGCCGTACCTGGAATGGATCGCTGAGGCTCTGGACAAGTTCTTTTATGAAGCCAACATCCTGCATCTTCTCCTTCAGCTCAAGCACTGCCTCCATAATCCTCTCTTGATTCCGTTGTGTCTCACTCGCCTGTTCCTCTGCGGTTGTCTGTATCACCTCAGACAGCCGCTCCAGATCGTCTGCAGTCCCTTTTGCGACCTCTACTTGTTTCAATTGCACGCTATTCATTTTCACCAATGACACATGCGTTGCCTCACTCTGCAAGGCTTCGAAGCTTTCCGTGGCTTCAGCGAGACGGACAACGAATCGTCGTTTCTTCATAGGCTCTTTTAATCGCCCTTGCTTAAAATCCTTGCCTTCTTCTAACAGTTTCTCCAAACCGCCCAACGACTCCTTCATTTGCTTTAGCCACTCCTCCACAGCTTCTTGATGTGAAGCTGTTACCCCCATCCCACGCTCACTCCCTTTTCAGCATCGATCAGCGCATCATGTGACCATGGATTGTTAAGATAGTAAATGGAGAAGGTGATATACAAACGTTGGCATTTTCGACTTGATTTTGGCACACTGCAGTGAAAAGGCCTAGTGGACGCCAGACTCTTTAAAACCTCCTTTCATGCCCTTCTAAGCTGCTCAAAAGTTTAAGACGGCTCTTGAAAACTTCCTCTAAAACTTCCTTTCAATCGTCCTTTCATACCCAAGTTTGGTTTGAGCCAAATTTACCTGGTTCAGGAGTAGTTTGCGTATGTGCTTGCTCAATCGCTTCCACCATCGGTTTGACACGGAGGAGACGCGAATACAGCTTCAAGTACTCTTTCGGAAACGCCATACTCTGCTGCAGAACTCGCAAGACTTCATCCAGAGTCTTCGTGATGCCATATCCTATGAAACCCGAAACAAACCCTGGATCCGGCATCATGCAGCTCGAGTATCTCCTCAAGCCTCCCACTCTCTCAATCTACCAACACCTCTCAAATCCCCACTCTTTCCGTTCCGGAGCTTCTACCCAAAAAATTCCATGTTAATACGCTAAGATTTGATCGACTGAGAGAAGGGAAACCCAGGCCCATCCAACTCCTCACTATTGGAGATTCGGGAGACGACAAACAAGGGAGTGTATTTCAAACAAATCAATCGACACCCACAACACCAAATGAGGAGGTCACGATGGCTCGACCCAAGAAGCGCAGGCGGAGCCCTGGCTAGATCGAGATCTGTGCCTTGATAGAGTTAGGGCATGGTTTAGATTAGTCACAATGGACAGTAGTATGTGCAGATCGGAAGTGAGAAATGCAAGTACAGGAGTTGCGTGTAACTAAGCCCAGATAGGAAAACTCTCAGATTGATTGTGGAAACAGCATCAGGTCAAGGTCAAGGTGAAGGCGAGCGGGCACGATCGGTCCTGGCCGGGGATTCGTGGCACTCAAGTAAAATCATCCATGCGGATGAAAAAAACGCAGGAATCATCTAAATGACTATTTTAGGCAATTTGATTCCGGAAATAGAGTCAAAGGCCCCGAATTAGACTAGTGACGTCACATTCGAATGAATCGGCCCTCAACCCCATAGGGGGGATTTTTTTATTGGAGCCACTTCATCCACGATATCTTGGATGGATGTTCCTTAGTGAGTGCCACGAATCCCCAGCCATCGGTCCTGATCAAATACGGGAGGGCGAACCAACATGTACACTGGTACCGTACCATACCGGATGATTGGAGTGGATGGCGCCGTCCAATTTTTATCCACTTCCCAACCCAAGTGGAATTAAACTATGATTAAGAGGTGGAGTAGGCGGAACACTCTAGCTTTCTTTGCTATGTGTTAGGAGAATTATTTTTTAACATCACTTTTTGGCTACACTTCCCATGATGCCGGCTCTTATTATTATAGCTTTCTTTGGCATGTGTTAGGAGAACTACAGTGACAAACAAAACTAAGTACTCAACTGAGAACTTCAATTTTGGCAAACAATCTCTAGCGATTGAAATTTGATATCATCGAAGTAATTAAGCAAAGTATGTGTACAAAGTAGTCTTCTTCATGTATGTAAAAATAAATTTTCAAAAAATGATAGGGTTTCTAATAATAGCCATGTCAAAGCGGCTAGGGTTCACAAACTCAGTTTTGTTTGGAGCCACCAGCCGAACTTCATTTTTCATTTGCATTCTGATTTGTGCTCAATTTCGTTAGATCATTAGTGCATTGTGACGCCCTGCAATTGGAGATTGTGTAGTAGTAACACCATATTCGTTATTTTGAGAGGTTTGGAGTCTTTCAAAATAAAGTAGTGGAATGGGAAGGAGGGAAAGTGGAAAATCTGTATGACCAAATGAGGTGAATGAGGTCCCATAGGTGAATGGGTGATAATGAATTTGCATTAAAATGAGAGTTTGTATTGTTTTCAACGGTGTGAAGTACAGATGTGATTGGAGAGTAGAGTGCTATGATTCAATCACATGTTTTGTTATAACTTTATTAAAGTATTTTTTTTGTACATACAAAACTCCCGGTGAGATATATCTACAATACGAATCTCCAGAGCTGAATCACACCAAAACCACCTGTTACTGACTACAATTTCTTCCACCTCTGTCGCATGAAAAGGAATGTCGAAAACTATGTAACCGAAATATGAACATACAAATCGGAATGTGTAATATGTATGTGTCATTCATACATTCACATTGTATGATGCAAGACTTTGCTTGATTATTGCAATCTGTGGAGCTGGAATCTTGATCACGCATTCGCGGGTACCCTTTCTAATTCGTGGCCACCACGCCGTCATCAGAGCATTGGTTTGTTCCCACACAGGAGGTTCACTGTCTTCCATCTTCCAACGCAGACCTTTCTCGCTGTCCCAACCCGTGTAAAACGCTTGAACATCCGCACTTCGTGAGGTCGGACGAAAGTACTGAATGAGAATGCAATTCGGTTCCTCGGGATTGCAATTGGGGTTCGACAACGCTCGTGCTATCCACACTGGTTGTGTCTCACCATCTGCTGGTCGAATTGCAACGAAATACCCTTCCTGCACATCCCGACCTATCCTGAAAGATGGTGGTGGGCGACCTCTTAGAGGACCAACATATGGATCGTCCTCCCCAAACTCCTCACGGTCCTCACCGTCATCTGCTATCTGGTCATCAATACTTTGTCTCACACGCATAGTTGGCCAAAACCCTTCCCTCATAACATTGCATGGAGTGACTACTTCATGCAATGCCTCCTTCACGCCCTGCCAATACACCACCAAATGCTCATACCGCCGTCGGTACTCTCCAGTGACATCAACATTGCACAAATCCTCCCAGTACTTCACAAACCCCGATATTCCTCGCTCAATATCCTCCACACCTCTCATTGGACGTTGTGGAAGAGCTGATGGCTCACCACGTGGCCACAAACTACGCCCCCGGGCATCCTCTTTCCATATTTTAATGCTTGCTCCGTTCTCCCCTAACCACTCTGTATCCGTACACAACAATTTGTATTTCATTCTCGGACACCCTGCTCCATCCACGTAGAACATCACCTGCTGCGGTTTTGTGTGACCCACAAGACCTTCATCCTTGTCAAGAATTGCTCCATCTATAAAACTCTTAAAATCCAGCACCTCCTCGATAAGGTGGGGGATAGTAGGGATGGTCTCCACGTCCATGAACGACTTCATGAGTGCAGGGACGGTGGGGAAGTTCTCCTTCTTCAAGAGCATGCTCCACCTCCCAAATAATGCGTCGATGTCGTCATGTGTATGCCCCACCATCATGAAATTGACATACACTTCGCGGAAAATCCGCTTTGCTACAAGTAGGGACCAAAAAGCATAAACATATCTGTTCTTGTTGTCCCCTGTGGCGTTGTCCATTTGCACATTCAAAATGGGAGGCAACGGTGTTGGCCCCACTAATGTCTGAGGTGGCGGACCCAGCGATGTTGAGCACATCTCTGCACCCTTGAGAACGCTACGAAAGAGAGCGGTGGACCCAGCGCCCACAAATAATTCACGTGAAGATGATTTTGGAGGTTCTTCCAAATCTCGCAACAACCTTGCCATCGACCCAATAGTATAATTCGAATTGTGGGGAAAGACATCCAATCCATAATGAGCGTAACGCACATCACCGTGTCCATGAGCAATCATGCCAGTCACACACACGGACAGCTTCAGCAAACCGTCCAATTCCTTGTTCTTATGTGAGAACACCGGAGATGCAGTTTTCGCATGATCCATCATATCGTGCATAATTGTAACACACTCATCCGGGTAGGTTTGCGAGTGGTATCGCAAAGCGTAGTAGTACTCCCGATGAGCAATGCCGAGGTGTTTGTCTAACTTTCTGGACCACTTTTCAGCCTGTTCAGACCCTCCAATGGCACCTTTCTTGAGCTCTCTATATTTGTCACAGGTACCACAACGTGCAAAATTATCTCCGGGTCTTTTGACATCGTACTCTGCAAACCTAGATCCCCGGATTTTGCTTAAGCTGGATGAAGAGACCTCCTTTAATCCGAAAGCAGCATTGGCTTCGTTGATTTATGGCAGTTGATCCTTCCATTGAAACGTCGCTGGTAGGATCATGGAAACAACTTTTTCTCCGGATTTTGTTGTGCGGGTACGATGCGGCATGTGATCTGCCTCCTTCTCTAGGATGCACTTTAATGTAGTTGTCGCTTGTTGAGTGTGCTTCCTTGGCTTAGTCGTGCCGGTGTTGCCATGGTGCGTCGCCTCGCGATTGGCTCTGGCATAGCGGTGATACCGATAGAATGTTGCTTCCGGTACCCCTGAAATGTGCATCCATGCCCGGAGGCAAACAGTGATCCCCTCTACCGTCACCATCCGTTGTCCGCGCGCATCTTTGTGGATGGACCTATGGACTTCTGTCTTCATGTGGGCTTTGAATTGGAATGTAGATCGATTATACATCCGCTCGCGAAACGACTTAATTTTCTCTCGGGGAAATGGCTGGACGCAGTTCCTCATACAACAGACTTTGCTGGACACCAAGTTGATAGACTCTTCGCTCAGCAGGTTCCTATATTTTTTGGGAGGTTGTCGAGGGGGATTTCGGTTAGCATTTGTGTATGGCCTTTTCGGTTTTGACGGCGTCGGGTTTGCCCGGGCAGCCTGCAGCTGATTGAAGTTATCCCGGGCCTCGTGGTCATGTAGACTAGCACCATGGTAGTGGACGAGCTTTATAGGCCATGCCACAAGTGCGTACACAAGATCTTCGGAGAGGTCTTTTTTCGAATGAGTTCGGCAAATGTGCACTGCGACGTGACTATCCCCAAGGGGACCATTGGCGCCGAGGACGAGATCGGATTTCACATTGTGGCATGTACCTTCGCCCACCAATTTTCCCTCTGCATTATAGAGGGTCACACACTTAGAAATCCACAACCGCCGGAGAAGTCCTTCGCATTCCGGAACGGCAGTCATCGGTTCAGCGTCGTAGACATCATCATCCGATGATTCAGCCATGTCCCCGTCAATTGCCAATGACTGTACAAGTATTGTATTCGTAACGACCAACTTCAGGAGATAATATAAGGACACCGTCCGCCCTCTGAGACACAGACGACACAGTAGTTATACATATTAGGTGGAGTCGATGTGAACACCATACATGTAACTAGGGATCACATAAAATGAAACAAACCCTGAAGGGGAACGACATATCTCTTCGCGCGAACAATTAAATGGTTCCGTAGTACTTCGTTGTGTTCGGATACAGTGCTCGGATACAGAGATCCCCACATCAGCTCGACTCGAGCTAATATGTGCTTACATTGTGCGTGATATTTGAGCACCATGATTACTTCAGCTTCGAGACACGGACCCCGTGGTCAGTGAAGGGAACATTCCGGTGACGTTTTGGGAGTATGAAATATCATACCATATTAGTTTCAATTGATTATGACTAACAAAGCTGTGTTACATTCCACAACCAGAGAGAAACTTAGTCTCAGCAACAGAGCATAGGCGTTTGTGTATGATAAAACCATTTTGTGGGGGGAGTGTTTATCTCCGGAGTTGCATGTACTGCGCGGGGCAAGATTTCTATGGTCCGATTATTATCAGGTTGACTCGACCTGATGCGTGGTATTATGTGACTGTAAGAAGGATGTAGTCGTGAGCACTGGTAATCAGCTCGACTCGAGCTGATTCTTAGCATTTGTCAGCACTGTCCGTGCGAGAATTTAGTGAAGTCAGAATCAGCTCGAGTGGAGCTGATTCTTAGCATTCACTACTACAAAAACATGGCTTAATGTCTCGGCACAATTGACTATCCATGTTTATTTAACTGAGGTAGCCCGACCTCATAGTCAGGGTGGTTTTTGTGACTGACCATAGTCCCAAATCACCCTTGGTTTTTTTGACTCAACAATCCAATCGCACTTATTGACTAAACATAGTCCACAAAGTCAGAGGAGGCATACATTATTGGGAGCGAGCAAACTATGCATTGAATATGTTTTTTTGACTCAAGACCCAATCACACATTTAGACTAACTACAGTCTTAAAAACTTGAGGGTTCATACATTATTGGTAGCAAGCAACCTATCTATTGCATATGTTGTTTTTTTTACTCAGTAATTTGTATGCATGCATGGCACATGATCCTACATAAAGTTTGGGCATATCAAATACAAATTGAATTAGAAGCATGGCTATGTGCACCTTGTAATAACTACTTTGTACGTATGAGATACACAAGCCGGTATGACATTCATTCTTCATCTGAAGATGAAATTCCAAGGTAATCTGAATTGTCCTCTAAGTCAAACTCATTAATATCTTGCCCCTCATCATTATCATCTGCACTATCATCATGCTCCACATCACCTGCATCTAGTGTGGGATCTGCCAAGCCTGAATAGTTGCTATCATTCCCTAAGGTCAGACAAGGCACCTCTACCATTTTATCCTTGGCACATTCTACTCTTCGACTGCGAGGCTCGTTCTTCAGAACCACTTTCCATCCAGGTTCACTGCCAGGATCATTTGAGAAAAAAACCTGCTCAACGTGGATAGGAAATGCAAAAGAATCTTCAGAGATGGGTAACATATGATTGAAGTTCACCAAAGTGAACCCATACTCATCACGTTTCATCGTAGCCCCTGCTCCTCTATGATTGGCTCTCACCCAATTGCACAACAACACTATCACACACGTGGTACCATAGTTTAATTCCAAGATCTCCTCCACATAGCCTACATATTCAACCTCTGCTTCAATGGGGTTCCTGTCATTTACACTTGAGCGACACGTTGTCCCAAATACAGCTGCAACTCCAGAATCCATGGTAACCAAATTGGTCTCAGCACTCTTCACACGGATGTGATTTCCATATGCATACATAGACCGGTATGCAGTAGCTTTCATGGTAGGAGGTATGCTCAATTGAATGACCTCCTCTTCTATGTTCTCTCCATCGTTGATTGCTTTGGAAATGGCTGGTAATATCCAATTTTCATAAGGCGGCAACGGCCTCAACTCATCTGGATATTGCAACCTTGCCCTCCCTCCCCTCCTCCTATGACTATTCTAATAGTGCAATCGAGCTGTGCCTTGAGCTTCCACAGCGTCTTCGTACCTCCTGCCATCAAAAAGTTAGGTATAAAAGTCACGAGGGCATTTGATTTTGGCAATATTGTAAGAAATCACATATATGATAGGGTGTATTATATGATAGGGCCATTGTAGACCAAAATTAAACATGGCCTGACTATCTATATGTATACATATGAGATCTTACTTTTTCCAGGGTTGTAATGCGGCTGCATTTTTCAAGACAAACGAGTGTGCCCAATCCCTCAAGATAGCAGGCATAAGCCTGTCATGCCCCTCTCCTTCTGGCATTTCATCATACATCTTGGGATCTTCACGGTCATCCCATACTCGCGTCTTCGTGCTCTTGGAGTCTTTTATGTACTCTGTACAAAATCCGAGCGATTCTTCAATTGAGTACCCCTCAGCCATGCTCCCTTCCGGCCTTCCCCTATTTCGTACAAAATTCTTCAATGTCTTCATGTACCTTTCTATAGGGTACATCCATCTGGTGTGCACAGGACCACATAGGTCCAACTCCTCTACTAGGTGGTACATCAGATGTGTCATTATATTGAACAAAGAAGGCGGAAACTCTTTCTCAAGGATACACAATGTCATTGCAGCCTCTTCTCTTAGTTCTTTCATACTGCTTGGATCCAAGGTTTTGGCACAAATCCGTTGAAATACACGACTCAGGCGAATGATTGCAAGCCTTGGTCCCTTCGGCAGTATAGTGCGAACACATAAAGGTAGGACCTGTTGCATAAGAATGTGATAATCATGGGCTTTTAAGCCCTTCATTTTGTTAGTAACAGGGTGTATTCTTTTTTTCAAAGAACTTGAGTATGAAGAGGGGGCCTTCAACTCCTGTATTATACCCACAAATGTTTGTCGTTCATCCGCGGTCAACACATAAGGTGCAGGTGGTAGCTCTAGTTCTCCATTCCCCATGGGAATGGGCCACAAATTTGAGCGTATGTTCATAACAACCATATCTCTCCTTACAGCCACTGTATCTTCTTCACCAAAAAGAATGTTCATTAAGTGCTCAACGAGATTTTTCTCGCAGTGCATCACGTCCAAAGTGTGACGAATAAGAAGATCCTGTAAAAACCATAATAAATTATCAATTATGTTACATACTTAGATTGTATACAAGCCTTCTTCATACTGCTATATTGGAATATGTTGGATCAATCTTTTAAAATGTTGCGCCATACATCTATACCATAATTAGTCTAAAAGCAAAACAATGCTATAGACTACACTAAACATTTGACTATAATGCGTCTTAAAATAATTTACAAGCTCATAATTGGTTTATTTGACAATCTTTAAGACTAGAGTATTTGTTGTGCATAAAGAGCAGAGTTTCAGATAAACGAACCTTCCAGTAAGGGAGTTTCCATAGAGCACACATTCTTTTCATTCCATGCTTGTGTACAGGGTCATTTATGGCTCCAGGTTTTCCCCCTTTAGCAATCCATTCATCCCGCTCTGTAGCATTTTTTATAATCTCGTCTGTCAAGAGTGCTCGTGGTTTTGTCCTCTTTTCTATCTTGCCATTGAACCAACTTTTCTTTTTTCGGTAAGGATGTGGGCGAGCGAGTAGGCGTCTATGACCGGTATAGATCATTTTCCGCATAGGTTTCGAGTACCTTGCAATTGTATTTGGCCCGCAATTTGGACAAGCCTTGTAACCCTTGGTTACACACCCTGAAACAAGACCTAGGGCTGGGAAATCATGTATGGTCCACATCAAAACAGCTCGCAACAAGAAGCGATGGTTACCATTAATTGCAGCAACATCATATGCCCACACTCCTTGCCATAGTTGGAGAAATTCTTCAATGACAGGTGCTAAATAAACATCAAAGTTATGATCCTTAACCGCATCTTTCCCAGGAATGATGAGAGCCAACATGACGAAAAATCTTTTTGTCACAAGCCATGGAGGTAGATTATAGTTTAAAAGTACCACTGGCCATGTAGAATGTTTCAAGTTGAAATCACCAAATGGGTTCATCCCATCTGTAGCTAGACCCAATCGTATGTTACGGGTCTCAACAGCAAAATCCGGCCACATACTGTCAATGTGCTTCCAAGCCTTGGAATCTGCTACCGATCGCACCAAATTCTCATTTTCTGCACCTGTTTCAAGAGATCCTGTATCTTTTGGTCGATTATGTGCATGATGTTGCATAAGCCCAGCTATGGATTTGCAACGGTACATTCGTTTAAGTCTTGGGATCAAAGGGAAGTGGCGAAGTACTTTTCGCGGGACTGTGGACGACCCTTCCACATATCGGCTGCAATCGCACTTTGAGCATTTGTCAAGATCCTTGTGCTCCCCTCGATACAATATGCATCCATTTTCGCAAGCGTGTATAGAGTCATAGGACAATCCAAGGTTTCTTAGAAATTTTTTGGCTTCATATCTTGATTTCGGCAACAAATTGCCCGGCTCCAATATATCCTCAGAAAGGAGAGTTAATAACTCATCTACATGGCCATTCGTAGTACCATGCACTGTGCATGTATTAAGAATAAGCAACACAGCCTGTAAGAGCTTCACTTTA
Organism: Polytrichum formosum; assembly: GCA_964035585.1. Classification (NCBI taxonomy): domain Eukaryota; kingdom Viridiplantae; phylum Streptophyta; class Polytrichopsida; order Polytrichales; family Polytrichaceae; genus Polytrichum; species Polytrichum formosum. The sequence continues at coordinate 533,136 of OZ037937.1, forward strand.
CTCCCTGGATACAAAGGAGTGTTAGCCCACTTAAGTAATTCATCCAAATTGGGGTCCACCACAGGATCTCCTGAGTCCAATGTATGCCCATCCTCATCATTTTCCACCTCATCAGGGATGTCATCTTCGCGTGAGCTATTCCCATGGACTTCGTCATAGCGGATAAATGCTTCATTACACATGCGATGCAACTCAATTTCAGGATCTATGTTTTCATTGAATGAACCTGTACAAGGTGCTTGAATTCGATTGCCATGACGACCCAATGTATGGGGATATTCACGATTTGACAGTGAATAAGGATCACAACCCAATGGCGCCAACTCGGGATCCGGTCCCTGCCAAATTTTGAAATTAAATAATAAAGTGTAAAGATCTCAAGTCAACCAAGACAAAAATAAAATGTTTTGAAATTTATAGTAAAAAAAGGTTATTTGGTCCATTGCTAACCTCAAAGTCTCAAAAATTTACTTTATAGTATGCAAATAGTTCTTCTCCTGCTTTGATAGGCCTAGTTGACCTAGTCATTACATATCCCCATTCTTTCTTGTTCCATGGTCTAGGATTCACATCATGATATTCCCAAATGACATTCTCAATCTCCTCACGCCTATCAATAGAGCTATTGATATAGCCTGCAACATTTCCTTTTTCCACATCCCCATCAATGTAAAATGTTTTTTCCGCATTCAATGCATAGCATTTTACTCTTGGAAAATAACCTTGCATCTTCTTGTATTGGTTGGTTGTGTAGCAAGGCCCCGTAAATGGAATCAATTCTTCTTCTGCTTCCAAATTTTGAAGTGTAAATAGACCCCAACCCATGTACGGAAATGTGGATATTCTAATTTCCCATTGACGGTTCCACCATGTGAAGGGGGTCATCCGTGGGATTGGTAGAGTAGGCCATTGGCCATAGTTCTTCCCCACGTCAAAATTGACCAATTGGGTTATGGCCTTAGGCACAAATGAAGCTGACATTTCTTGCTTGGGAAAGCCTTCCCTAAGGAAAGCCTTTAATGCCAAGCTCATTGATTTTTTCACTTGTGGGCGATGTTTATCCTACACCATACATAAATGCAAAACATCAAGCTTTGATGTCCATGTTATCTACATTATGTTGCAAACAATGAAATTGATCCAACTATCAACATTGCATGAATAAATAAAAACTCACCAGAATCGATTGTGTGAAGAATTCGTCACGCTTGAACTTTCGGAGATGTGCTCGTATCGTTGTTCGGTTGAGCACTTGAGAACCATGACATTTGTTGCATGGACAACGATATTCATGCAGCTTAAGACGATTTGCTTGTAGTTCTTCTCTAGCACAAAGGGCAGCCTCCATGGTGTTGGGATCAAGTTCCCCTTCCACCATGTTTGCTGTAACAATTATTAGATAATACCATAATAATTATATTGATACATTATGCTAATATACATATTAGTATGCCACAAAATTAATTAAAACACTATTTTCCATGTAGGATATTGCAATACATAGGTCTTTGCCATGTAGACTAAGGTTAGTCAATAGGTGCTTAATTGACTACATAAGTCACAGAGGTGCTTATAAATATATTTTTATTGACTGGATGTCACATATTATGAGTCAAAAGGTAAATTATTGACTACATAGGGTATTTAAAATTTGAAATTCAAAAAGTGACCTAAAACGCGCCCTTCACATGCACGATTTTTGTGGTTCGACGTTGTCAACTCATCCAACCCAGTTTGTGCGTTAGGTCATTGGCTATGGCAGAAGGTGAGGAAGTTCAGGCTTATGAGCATCTGAGAAGGCAAAAGATTGCAAAGAACAATGCATTTCTTGCATCATTGAATCTTCCCACGTTGGAGAAGTCCAGGTGCGTGTCTCCCTAGGGCGACCAATTTTAGTACTTACTTGTAGGAGACAGTTAGGATGAGTGTCGCGCCCTTCACATGGCCGAGTGTCGCGCCGAGTTTTGCGCTGATGGCTGAGGGTTAGGATGAGTGTTTTGCTTCTTTGCGCTGCCTCTTGAAGTTCTTTGGAATGATTTCTGCTCTTGCCTCAAACCCTTGCCTGCCTTGCCTGATTGTATGTTCAACTCTTGTTTGAGATGATTTCTGGTTTGTCTTGTTGAAACCCTAGCCCTTGCCTCAAACCCTTGTCTCAAACCCTTGACTCAAAACCCACAATCTAAAACCCTTAGACTCAAACCCTTGCTTGCTTGAGCTGTCTTGTTGAAACTCAAACCCTTGTCTGAAACCCTCAAACTACCACTTAGAAACCTTCAGTAGGAAACCCTCACTTACAAACCCTTGCATGTATGTCCAACTCTTGCATGCCTTGCCTGCCTTGAGATGATTTCTGAGATGATTTCTGAAACTATTGTTTGAGATGATTTCTGTTGTCTTGTTGAAACTCAAACCCTTGTCTGAAACCCTCAAACTACCACTTAGAAACTTTGTCTCAAACCCTTGCTCAAACCCTTGTCTCAAACCACTTCAGATCTCAAACCCTTGCTTGCTTGAGATGATTTCTGATGATGTCTCAAACCCTTGTCTAAAACCCTTAGACTCAAACCCTTGCTTCCTTGAGATGATTTCTGAGATGATTTCTGAAACTATTGTTTGAGATGATTTCTGCTGTCTTGTTGAAACTCAAACCCTTGTCTGAAACCCTCAAACTACCACTTAGAAACCTTCAGTAGGAAACCCTCACTTACAAACTCTCACTAGGAAACCCACAATTGTCCACCCTTACTGTTCCTCACTGCATTATTGGATTCTTGCATTCCTCAATTCTTGCATCCGATTCTTGTATCCGATTCTTGCATTCCTTGCTTCACTTGCTTCACTTGCAATACATCTTGCATTTCTTGCTTCACTTGCAATACATCCTTGCATTCCTTGTTTCACTTGTTTCACTGGCCTTTCCCGCCTCCATAGAACCATGTTCCCGCCTTTTTTTTCACAACATGGTTCTTAGTTCCTAAACCCTAATATCCCCCCTCCCCAAACCCAACATTATGACTTGTAAGCTCTTCCGGACTACTAACTACTAACTTATGTATGTAACTAACTAACTTAGCTGCACTCTGATGTTCATGAGGTAATGAGTGAATTTGTTGCCCAATGAGAACATTCGAGTTTTTTTAATTAATGGGCCGTCTGGTAATTAATGAGGATTTGCCTTTGCTGATGCCTTTGAGCATTATGATGTACCTTGACCTTATCTCAGCCTTTCCATTTGAGCTCATACCCAACTCTGATTCACAATGAGGCATGTTTAAAGACTTTAGAGCTTGCTAAAGTCTTTCTAATGTGAATATTTGTCTTTCTGATTCACAATGGGGCATGCAATGGACACTAACGATCTTATCAGAAGATTGGCTAACATATCAGATTTTGACCAACAACATGTCTTCTTGGCATTGAGTAGGTTTCCTTCTATTCATCAACCAATCCTTCAGAAAGCCACCTCAGACCTTGTGAGTACCTTTGAACTACAACAAACCTTACCTCGATCAGAGGGTGCTATTGAAGGACTATACACGACTAGACGGAGTAGGCGCTTGAAGGCAAATAGAAATAAGACCAGTGCGTTGATAGAATCTTCAGAAGACGACAAGAGCAAAGACAAAGATTTTGAAGGAGATCTAGAGAGTTCTAGTAGCTCTACAGAGGATACATCTCCAGTTCCATCTCCTCCTCCCAAGAAAAAGGTACATTCTAAACCTTAATTTTGTGGCAGACATTAACATTAATTTTGTGACATCATGTGTAACATTTAACAAGTTCAATCAATTTCGACAGAACGAGCATCCAATATTTAGCATCCTCCAAAGAGGTTATGACTTGTTAGTTAAAGAGGCCCAACTTTTATTCATGGATTGTATTCATTTCAATCCATCCCAAATTTGCTCTCAGGATCAGGGAGTTAATATTTACGAGTGGTTGAGGATCATACACCAAGTAGAGGATATAGTCATCTTGGATGGGGTAAAAATTTAGAGCCTTGTCTATCAAATCGTATATCTTTATCTAACATAGATTTTCATGCAGAATGTGAGGGACATCTAATGGTTTTAATAACCTGTAACAACCTCATCAAGTTGATTGGATACTCATTGACTTTTGGTGAATTGGTGACAAAGGCACACATTACAATTGCGTGCATTTCTTTGCAAAGAAGAATGTCAAAGTTCCCAAGGTCCTTTGTCTTGCTTGAAATTGCTCCATAGTAGAGAAGAATAATTTTGTGGTTCATTAGATTACTCTGGAAGTCTAACTATCACATGTTGATATCGTGAATATTGCAGTTGAAAGGTCTGAAGCCATGTCTCGCATTGAGGGTGTTGGTGATGATCTTCGCAGTGTCATTGTTCATGAGTACTAGTATTTGAGTGGTGTGTGGTTGAATGAACTATCTATTGAGCAGTTGTATGTGATTTGTAGGAGGAGCTTCTGCACGTTTGGAAAAAGAGGAGCAAAGTGAAGAATCCTAGAGGAAAAATGGCACCCAACAAAAGAAAATCACATGTGGTTGATGAAGATGAAGATGACATGTGGTTGGGAGAATTCGAGCTCGATGAGGACGACAATGAGGAATTTGCTGAGGCCCAACCCCCTCAACCCCTTCCACAGGTATGCGCCTTCACTTTCAACTAATGTTTTGAACATATCGAAGGTATTAGCTGTATTTGAGTTATTAGCTGTCAATTAGCTGTATTTGAGTTATATTAACAATCTGTATTATAACTATGTTTGAGTAGATGCAACAAGTGCAGCCTCCCCCACAACTTCTGCCCCAGCTTCAACTTCAGAATCTTCAAAATCCACAATTGTCGTATCTACTTCAAGCATTGGGACAACAACCTACACCCCAACATATAGCATACCCTAGTGTTGGCCACACTCAAGGCAATGTCCTAGGAGCCTTGTTGGCCGGGTTATTAAATCAGGTATGTTTCTATATTCTCTTGCTTAAGTAATTGTAAATGATGTTTGCTTAAATATGAGAGTGACCTCTCAGATTCGTATTCATTTAGATGTGGAGAAAGCCATTGCAGGTATATATTACCCTGTTTTTAACCTTCTTGCTTCATGTTGTTCTTCCACATTTATTTACATCCGCATAATTTTATGTTTGAAGGATTCATAGATTTTGTACATTTAGTTAGGTTCTGCAAGTCTATTTTGTACTTCTGGTCAATTTACTCATGTTTGCATGACTTGAATATCTAGGTTGAGCCAGCATTTTTACACAGTTTTTTGTTGTTTATTTTAGTCACTGAAAACTTTCCCATTTAAAAAGAATTAAGGAGGATTAGGACTCTTAGGCTGTCAGTCATAAGATACTTATTGTAAATGATGTTTGCTTAAATAATTGTAAATTTCTTTGACCTACTTCATCTACAGTAAATAGGCTGCATGAGTAAATAGGCTACAGTAAATAGGCACCAACTTAATGAGTTATTGATTTTTGTAGGCACCAGCTCCAGCCATACCTACACCAACCATGCCAAACATTCAATTTGGCCATGACGAGGATGAGGATTTTAGAATTCGCATACCTGGGGAGTCGTCGGCAGAACGAATTGTTAGGTTGAGAAATCGGAGGCGAAAAATTGAAGCAGATGCACGAGCTGAAGCAATCCTGCGAAAAACATCAGGGCAAAAACCATATTGGGTGAAATGTGATGTTAAAGGATTCCCCACAGGTTCTAGGTTGTATTTGTGGGGATCAGCACTTCGGGGGTATTCCCATGCATTGGATTGCAGCATCGTTGACTTGAACAAACAACCTCACACTGCAATTGAAGCCATCAGGCGTCGACTGGATGAGGCATGGGAGTATGTAGACTACAAGCTCCATGATCATGCATTTGAGAAGCATTTGAAGCAGATTTTGAAGAACAAGCGACATCTCCTAAAGAATCGCATTGAGGCTAATAAGGAGAGGCCGAAGACCTGCACTCCAGAGCATTGGGAGAACATGAAGGTTTTAATTAAACATCCAGAAAAAATAGCTGAGGCTGAGAGGTTGAAGAATGTACGAGGATGCAATCAAACATCATCAGCTCGTGGAGAAGAATCCATTCGAGAGCGTTTGGTATGTGAGAGCGTTTGGTATGCTATAATTTGTTGATTTGTTGAACATTTTTATTTGGACAATACTTCTAATTTTGTGACATTGTAGGAGGAGGAGCTTGGGAGGATACCAACAAATGACGAAGTCAATGATGAAATGAAGAGGTTGAGGGCAACCAAAAAACAGAAAACAACTGCCTCAGGGATCTCTACAATCTTGCGGGTTCTCTTCTTTTCTCTTACTTGTTTTTTCAGTGATTCTTTTCTCTTACTTGTTTCAGTGATTCTTTTCTCTTACTTGCATATATACAATATATACAATATATACATATTCAATATATACAGATTGTATACAGATTGCATATATACATATATACTGATTGCATATATACAGATTGTTTCTACAAATAGCTGTAAAGTAATATATACAGATTGTTTCTACAGATAGCTGATAAAGTAATATATACAGATTGTTTCTACAGATAGCTGTAAAGTAATATATACAGATTTCAACTAATATATACAAATTGTTTCTACAGATAGCTGTAAAGTTTCTAAAGTTTCTACAGATAGCTAAACTAGGGGTTTCTAAAGTTTCTACAGATAGCTGTAAAGTTTCTAAAGTTTCTACAGATAGTAAACTAGGGGTTTGATGCTTGAGTTCAGATATGCTTGATATGCTTGAGTCCATAATTTGAGCTTCTGACTTAGGAGGAGCTTTTGACTTGCAGGAGGTAAATTCAGGGGTTGGTGGAGGTGAAGGGGCCTCAAATATGGTTTTAGGATATGCTCATGACCCTACTTATCTAGCATTAGAAGGAAGGATCTCAAAAATGGAGAGTAAAATGGATGAGATGCATGCAATGTTTACTGCTTTTCTAAAGTCAGCAACCCCTAACCCACCTACTATTGTTGTTTCACCTACTAAGATTGTGGATGCCCGGGCCATTGAAGTCCAAGAAGATACCCAACAAGTGGATTTCACAAATGAGGCACCCATCATACAGGTGGACCTTGAGGCAAGAGAGAAGGTGTGTGATGCTTAGGTCCTTTTTCAGAACCACTTTTGCTTCAAAGGGTTCAGTAGAAAACTATATTTCTATTGTTAACTAGTAGTAGTAGCCCGAGTATTATATTCTTTGGTAACTTCAGACTTATTGCATATACTTGTATTTTTTCAAGCATGCTTTTTAAGTTCAGCATGTTTTTTAAGTTCAGCATGGGTTCAGCATGTTTTTTGAGGGTTCAGCATGCTTTTTAAGGGTTCAACATGTTGTTTAAGGGTTCAGCATGATGTTTAAGGGTTGAACATGATGTTTAAGGGTTCAACATGATGTTTAAGGGTTCAACATGTTGTTTAAGGGTTCAGCATAAGGGTTCAGCATGATTGAGCTATATATTGAGCAGTTGTATGTGATTTTTCTTTTAACACTTAGTGATGAATGGGTTCAGCACTTAGTCATGAATGGCGTCAACATGTTTTTAAGGGTTCAGCATGTTTTTTAAGGGTTGAGCATTTAGTCATGAATGGTCTTTTCTTCTTAACACTTAGTGATGAATGGGTTCAGCATGCTTTTTGGTTCAGCACTTAGTGATGAATGGGTTCAGGTTTCCACTTTTGTTGGGTTCAGGTGTCCACTTTTGTTGTTAAGGGTTCAGCTATCAACTTTTGTTGTTAAGGGTCCTACTGTCCACTTTTATTGTTAAGGGTTCAGCATGTTGTTAAGGGTTCAACATAGACCTGAGGTAGTCAATTGTTTGGTTGGTGACTAGAGGTAGTCAAATGTTTGGTTGGTGACTAGAGGTAGTCATTTGTTTGGTTGGTGACTATCAAATAATAGACTTGAGGTAGTCAATTGTTTGGTTGGTGACTAGCAAATAGTAGACTTGAGGTAGTCAATTGTTTGGTTGGTGACTTGTGGTAGTCAATTGTTTGGTTGGTGAGTAGCAAAAATTAGACTTGAAGTAGTCAATTGTTTGGTTGGTGACTAGCAAACTCTATGGTACGAGCACATATATGAACCCTATATATGCTAAGATACTTTTAATATTGGAATATGTGCGCAGGAAGCTTCAGAGGCTATGACTGTGTTGGGCATTGCTACAGCAGCAAACAACAATGGGCCACAAGTTTTGAGCAACAATCCTAGCCCTACACAAAGCGGGATTGGACAATCTTCAAAGAGAGCCACACGAGGCAAAGCATCTTCTAGTAAAGTAGGAGGTAGTCGGAGCTCACCAAAAAAAAAAACTACACAACCTCCAAAGCCTGCAATTGTGAAGGAGGTGAGAGAAGATGATTCCTCCCATCACCCTATGATTCGAACAAGGTCAGCTTCCAAAAAGTTCTTGGTGGTTTTTGAGGTGGAACATGTTCTTTGTAAGATTTTGGGTGATGAACGAAGGGATTTGGAAAGCTTGTGTGAGAATTATGAGAAGGTTCAAGGTAGTATCGTGGCTTTGCGGTGGTCAAGCAATCAACTCATCAAAGATTGTATGTCCAAGTTTTTGGTTGCCTTTTACTCGTCCCTTCCATATGATATGATGTCTGGGATTATGGATATTTTATTGCGTGGCGTATCTGAGAGACCTCTTTTCACTTGGAGTAGGGTAGATTGTGTACAAACTAAAGTTTCCCACCCTGAAAACCCGGAGACCATGTTGGTTATGAAGGACTTGGAGAAAGTGTACAAACGGGTCAAAGGACCTATGACATTCACTAGGAGGAACACCATACTTGTAGACTCCAATGTTCTTGAAACAGTTTGTATCCTTTCCGGTAATGTAGTGCACCCTAAGAGATGGGGGGACTCAGACTTTGAGAAGACTTATTTAAGCAGGAAAGTATGGGGCTATCTAGTGGGGCTAGATAGATACGATGATGTACTAACGTACACAGGAGCTCATGAGTTGGATGGGGAGCCAAGAATTTTACCAAATCACATGCATTGGAAGGATGTTGCGCCATTCTGTTATTCATCTTGACTGGTTCAAATTCAAGTATGTCTTTAAGACTAATTTTGTGTATATGTGTGTATCATGCAATCATGTAAGCATGTAAGCATGTAAGCATGTGTGCATGTGTGTGTCTCATGCATATATTTTTGATTTTAAATGTGAGTTATCATTTAGCAAGATCATTCTCACTTGAAACTAACATGTGATTTGTTTGTGGATGTATGCAGTGGAAGGGGTGTGCAGGTGTGGATATAATGGATCCGAATTTTGGTTTAGTTGCTCAAGGACAAATTGCAGGTTGTCCAGGTGACAACTACAACGGAGATGAAATTCCAGAGGGATGTTTTAGTGTTTTGGTAAACAAAGTGTGGGTACAAGATGCGAAGTTGCAATATCCAAACCTTGCGGGAAATCCTCCACAAGTACGGATGAAGGACTCTCAATTTGCACCAATTTTGTGGAGAAAAGAGGATCTAGTTCTTCTTGGTGGACTAGGGAACTCATTGTAGACTGTCATAACTTCATATATAGTAAAGGTCCACATACCTTTTTTTGTCTACCTAGCCTCATGTTGCAAGTTTTATTGACTCTAATGAAGACTAATTTCAGTCTTATGAATGTGTTTGATTGGTTTAAAAGACACAACTTGCCATCTTTTCTTAGTCAATTTGCAAAAGAACCCAGTGCAATATGTTCTTTTTTTACTGTAAGATGCTGTGTTGTTGAAGTTCTTTGCACCCCAAGTAGACAAACGACTAGTCAATTATGCCCAACATCATAGATCGTACACAAACGATAGTCAATTAACCATATAAGCCATGTTCTTATTGACTAATAAACCCTACCATAATATAGTCAATTACTATACACCAAGTAGTCAACAACGCCACAACAAGCTATGTTTTATTGACTAGGAGTAGTCTATTATGTCTCAGAATGTTTGTCTAGATGAATCATCACGGTAGTTTATTTGACCATCCATAGTCTACTTATGTGTGTTTTATTAACTACCCATAGTATAATGTCTCTATGTGTTTTGACTACCCGTAGTCTAATGTACTTTGTTACTTGTGACTACATGTAGTCTAATGTACTTTGTTACTTGCAACTACATGTAGTCTAATGTACTTTGTTACTTGCGACTACATGTAGTCTAATGTATCAATGTTTTATTGACTGACTATAGTCTAATGTAAAGTTCAAAATCATAGTCTAATGTACATACCCAGCCCATAGTCTAATGTACACCATGTTTTTTAGACTGCGTAACATTTGACTATGCCTTATTAGACTAACCTGAAACGACTAGGAAGTCAAAAAGTATTTGAGTGTTTTGTAAACTCAAACTAGTCATATGTCCAGTCATATAAGCCATGTTTTTGTAGTAGTGATTTGTCAGCACTACCCGTGCGAGAATTTAGTGAAGTTAAAATCAGCTCGAGTGGAGCTGATTCTTAGCATTTGTCAACACTGCCCGTGCGAGAATTTAGTGAAGTCAAAATCAGCTCGAGTCGAGCTGATTCTTAGCATTTGTCAGCACTGTCCGTGCGAGAATTTAGTGAAGTCAGAATCAGCTCGAGTGGAGCTGATTCTTAGCATTTGTCAACATTGTCCGTGCGAGAATTTAGTGAAGTCAAAATCAGCTCGAGTGGAGCTGATTCTTAGCATTTGTCAGCACTGCCCGTACAAGAATTTAGTGAAGTCAAAATCAGCTTGAGTCGAGCTGATTCTTAGTATTTGTCAGCACTGTCCGTGGGAAAACTTAGTGAAGTCAGAATCTGCTCGAGTCGAGTTGATTCTTCTCATTTGTCTGCACTGTCCGTGAGAGAATTTCGTGAAGTGATAATCAGCTCGAGTCAAGCTGATTCTTCGCCTCTATCAACAGTTTCGATGACGATATTCAGTGCAGTGAGAATCAGCTCGAGTCGAGCTAATTCTTCGCCTCTGTCAGCAGTGTCCATGGCGACATTCAGTGCAGTAAGAATCAACTCGATTTGAGCTGATTCTTCGCGTCTGTGATTAGTGACGTAGACGAAATTTTGTCAATGGAGAATCAGCTGGAGTGGACAAAAAATTTCGCCTCGATCAACATTGTCGATGACGACATGTAGTGAAGTGAGAATCGCCCCGACTCGAGCTGATTCATCCCCTATGTCATCATTGTCGATGACCATGTGTTGTAAAGGGCGAATCAGTTGGAGTCGACCGGATTCTCCACTTCGGATGTCCGCAACATAGGCATTCTAATGTCCCTCAGAATCTGGTCGAGTCGACATGCTTCATGAATAGTATATTTGTGGAGGCAAGAATGTGGGAGAAGTTCGGGAGTTCGGGAGTACTATAGCTAAAAACTGTTGTTTTCAAATACTTTGGCACATTCGCAGCGAATGAATTCCATGATAAACAAACCAGTACGTCAAATTCTGGGCGCATACCACTTCAACGGTCCCATATGGTGCACCTTCAAATGTCCAAAACAGAAGATGACATCCCAGAGAATTTGCAATACGAGAATCCATTTCAACGCATGAATGGAAGAACACGTATACAAGCAATTTCTGAACTATAGGTCTACAGGGGGTTCGGAAACTACATAAGGTGCGCGCACATTGTGCAATCTCACTGATGTCCAAATCGGCCAGAAATGGATCATGTCACATGTTTTCGAAATCTATGAGAGAACGACGACGACCAGAGCATACTCCTCCTCACACTTACTACAATGAGAAAACTGCCGTGCAAAAAAAAATATACAGATGCAGAGAAGTTCTGCCGGGATCATACCAGTTCGATTCCATCGTGGACGTGCAGCAACTCTGTCCCTGCAATACCCTCCTACACCGCATTGCGTGGGCGACGGTAAATGCAAAGAAAGCTCCTCGGTGCAGCGCCCGTTCTCTCCCTGCGCCGCATCGTTTGTCACTATGCCACACCGTGCTCTCCGACAAAACGCTTCTGCACGAATGTTAGCTTGGGGAGTAATGGAAAGGAAGCGGAGACGGGCATGGTCGACCTGGTTGTCCCTCGTCTCCTCATTTATTGCTAGCCGCCAACCCTGATGATGAGGCAGCCTCGACTTCGACGTCCGCCTATGACGATCGCAGCCGCACATTTCTGAAGACATATCGTGACCGTTGATCGCTATGACTGGGCCCGGAAGTGGGATGCGCGGGCTCTGCCACAGTAGTGATTGGGCTTTCGGTAGCCCTGAGAAATACATTTTTTTGTTTTCCAAAATTTCCAGGAGGTTATGTAATATGTGACTCGCCAAATTTGCAATGTTTCATGAATGTGTTGTTCACAAATTTTTGTACTATACCATGACATAGGTAACTTTAAGATCCTACTATTCCCTCAAGATCGTTCGGTTATTTCTATAGTCTACATATTTTTCAAAATGTCGAAATATTTTCTTCAACCTACATCAAAAACATCAATTTTCTTCCAAAAAGACTTGAGCCCTCTTTACAGTAGAAGCAAGCCGCCATGGAGAAAACCTCAGGAAGGCCATGGGTCATCGTTAAGAAGCCAAACTTTGGAGTTTGATATGGCCTTTGGAGTATTATAAAGTGAGAAGGGGCCACAAAATATCCATACACATAATAGTATGTAACTTTATTTATATGAAGCTTACTAAACAACATAACAACATAACATATAATTCAGTCTATTTATTATAATTAATTCCGTAAATTTAATAATTAAGTCAGTAAATATAATTAATTTCTAAATATAACTAAAGATATATTACTAAATTATTTTTTGGGTTTATAAATATAATTTAGTGAATTAATTATAATAAATATAGTAAATATAATAACTTATTCTAATTCAATGAATTTATTCTAATTAATTCACTAAATTTATTAAATTATTTACTAAATTTATTCTAGAAATTATTTAATTACAGTAAGTACATTTTATAATTAATTATATTTACTTAATTAGGTGAGCATACTTTCTGATTTATTTGGGAATAATTAGGATTACTAAAGATTGATTAGACTTAATTATATTCAATCACACTCAATCCTATGAATTAATTATAATAGTTAATTCCAGTGAATTAATTATATTAATCAATTAATTATTGCATATGAATACTTGTGAAAGTAGACGGCATTACCTAAAATATTATAAAATATACATACTAAATCAGCGCACTAAATTTAACCGTCATTTGAGAATGACAAAGACAATTTCAAATTGTAAGTCACAAAAATTATAACCTCAGTGTTAGTGAGAGTTTTGTAATATTTTTGACTTCCAAGTTAATTACATGCTTGATTGACGGTTTCACTTTGATAATGAAATCCCTGTCAATTGCTTATTTACTCAATGGAAGTGAACATATATATTGAATTTTGGACCTTGAAGGTGAAGTGCACTCAATATGGGATTTGTAGTCAAACGGCCTTCAAGAATGCCAGGGCAATGTTTTTTTCGAAGTTGGGCGGGGAGGGCGGCAGGTTGCGGTCGGGTTGAGAAATTTTGGTGGAGGCCTGCCCCGGCCCGGTTCTGGCACCCCCATAGTTCGCAGGGGGGTACTTAATGTCTGCCACAAAAATACAGTAACGTGCTTTACATCCACTGCACTATTTATACAAATCCGCATAATATTCCATTATGGACCTTTCCCTTCTATAGCAGTTTAAAATTCCACCTGTACACTGATACAGTAAACAATAATAGGTATACACTGCCATATTAATATACAGTAACTTTCACATAAAAAACCCGAATCTATTCTAATATTGTAATTATAATTTTGTAGACGGACATAATATCCTTTGAGGCCGTAAAAATATGCATGTAACGGATACACACAGTATAACATGAAACTTCAATATTAAATGACATAAATATTAAAGATTACGAGAACCATAATTAAGTGCACTCAAAGGTATTAAGAAATAAATTTCATAAATTAAACAGTGAATATATATATATATATATATATATATATTCCAAATATATTAAGGTAAGCCATAACTTCGTGCATTTAAGGGAATGACTCCATGAAATATTAATAATCAAATTAAAATAACATAATACTCCGATACATGAAAGCTATAATTTACTGCACCTATTATAATGACAATATAAATGTCAAAATTTAAAAGTACCTTCAAAATCAATTATGCTAATTTGTAAAAGCCATATGAATATGCTACTAATTTTATTACTAGACATAAAAAATTTCAACAATCATGAGTTCATAACATGAATATCAAATATTATTTATGAAAACCATAACTTAGTGAAATAGATGGGATGACGATATGAAAGACAAGAAAATTTTGTCACTTTCAAAGTTTAGGATTCCTATTTATGGAAGCCATGAATTAATCCACCTAGTGTAACGACAACCTAAAATGTAAAATTTCACAAGTAAAAAACATATATATTACAAATAAGTAAAACCATAAATTTATGCTCGTTTATGATTTACAAACGAGCCACTCGGGGCCGGGGCCCCTCCGTTGGTGGGAGGAGGAGGCCCACGTTGGAGAGGCAGTGTTTGCATACCATGGGTCACTTGGCACGTGGGCCTCCTCCTCCCACTTGAAAATTTTTGACACTTGAAAATCGACCAAAAACCGGAGGGCTTTGTTGGATGATGATTAAGTGCATTATGTAAGGAATGTAAATAATTTTAGTGCATCATTTTATTGCATGTACTTCTTCAATATAGTGAGACATCATATTATTTTCAAATTCAATACAAAAGGGCCAATATCAAGTTTTTTTTTGGTGAAGTGTTGCAAAAAAGTTTGAAAGTTTGTGATTATTTTGAAGCCATTCACATTGAAATGCATGTGCACACTTCAAACTTGAACACTACCGGTTGGACTTGGAAACACAAGGAACTTTACCAATTATGCCCAAAAGTCTTCCCAATCTCTGCTACATACCAAAACCAATTTCTACCAACACTTCCATTTGGTCAACGAAGACACACCTATCAACCGTATTTCTTTGTACAATATGTTACTATATTTAAGTCAAATTGTTTATTGGTGTCATTATTAGAAGACTATATTTACAACATTTGGACGCTCATTTGTGTGTACACACAGCTAAACTCTGAAATGGATTTGTGTACGAATTGCGCTTTGAAAGAGTATACATCATCAATCCGTATACCATTTTCATCCATCCATCTATCTACTGGATTATAATTGGATGTTGCCCTATTTCCACCACAAGATCCGATCATGGGAATCAGGTGAGCATTCATGTTAAGTCAATTCAAACACTCAAAGCAAAGAGCGAATCTGATTAGATAACCCAATCAAAGCAAAATCCACACAGCTCGAGACAAGATTCAGGAATTGATACGAAAGAGTGCAAGTTGGAAGCAAATGAGTCTCATGCGACAGAAGAAAAATAGTAAAATCTAAGGCCAAAAGAAATTCAATCCTGTTGATTGAATCAACACATGATGAATGTCAATGAAATGGAACCCTAACGCTAAATCGAGGAGACACGGTGCAGGAAGCAGATAATCGTGATCCAGTCAACCTCAATTCAATCTCCAACCGCAAATTTCACTCCATGTCTGATTCTGTGAACCCAGTTAAAAGCAGAGAGTATCTTGAATACCCCAGTCAAAGCAAATACCAAACAAGTGCTAGGAAGGTCAGCCATCTGAGTACTATTCCAGCCTTAGGCAGCTTAACCTTGGAGTTCCCATGGGATCTGTGTAAAGGCCTTGGGTTCAAGGCACCCCATTCTATTGTTCATAATAATGGCAAATAGGTATTCCAACTGTTTAAAATAACACTTCTTAAACTATCTAAGTACGAAGAAACAATGGTCTCTCTTATTTCACATGTGACAGTCCAAAACAGATTGCATGATTGTAGTACTGATTCAATCCTCCCATATTGGAAAACTGCAACATTGTTAAGAATGTGTCCAGTTGTGGTGTAATTTTCTCTTAGGAGGAATAGGATCTGAAGCTCTCAACATAACAGGTATGAATTATTCAGTTGCAAGCATTTCCAAAGAACGGATATGCAAAAAGAGAGTACAGATGCTTGAGTTCAAGAAACATACAATTAAATAGGTAACGAAGCAGTAAGACTTACTGAATGATACGAGTAAGGAGTTTTTCCTTGGCGTTCAAAATGCTTGGCCATTATTGAGTACTCGAGGGGCCCCCACTCCTCTTCCTCAAAGATGTTTCCTATTGCTGACTTGTACAACTGAAAGACAAGCCAATCAATATCCCACCGCATGAGTTGAAGAATTATATCCTTGATGTTCAATCAAAAGCTTCAGATAAAAGTAACCAGTAAACCATAAAATATGAATCACTACGTGCATGTGGGTAGCATCTCAATATGCAAGTGCCCAGCGTTGCAATGTTGAGTCAGTGTTGGTATGTACCCTTCAGGGTTCATTATCTTTTCAGTGCTAACTAAACATTTAACTAAAATTTCATTCAACATCGATTTGACTGATAACACAACCGTTTAGGTCTGGTTACTACAAACTATACAAACCAAAAAAATAAAATAGCAACCCATATTTGGTTGGCATTGATTCAATAAGAACTTAGTGTTGATATATGAATTCAAAGGTTTGTGATGTAAGGAAGCCAAGGAATTGAAGGTCCCCTGAAAGAGGAGGATTTTTTCAATGCCACCTTTCTGTGAAACAATCTTCAAAACCCCTCACACCAACCAGTGCATCCTCAGTGGTCTCAATCTCAAATCCACCTCTTGCAAAAAAAAATTGGTACTTCAAATCCTACAACTCCTTCGATAAAAAAAACCCTAAACCCTAATTGGCAATACACTTGGGCAGTGCAGGTGAAGCAAAAGAGAGTTGTAGCTCACCTCAGTGGCGTCAAAAAGGATCTCTGTTCCAGCAGGATACGAGCTATACGTTTGATTTATTCTCGGCACTCCTGATCTCGTGCTGCATCAAATTCACCATGCATCCGGCACATACATCCAAAAATTCAACTCATGTAAACACACAACCACTGGGAAATAGTATCCACATTGCGAAAGCAGTAGATCGTGAAGCTGCAAACCCAAAACCGAAAACTTCTCGAAAACTTCGACGAGGAGGAGGCTAACCCTCTGGGGCGACGTGGCCGCCTCAGAGGGCGGCATTCCAGGAAAGGCCTATAGGCCCTCCTCCTCGAAAATATAAATAAACATTACGAATTTAATTCGCATGAATGTTAATTTTTTTTTGCCAAAAGACGAAATAAATCACTTATTGCAATATTTGCTTCTTCAAAGTCATTTCGCATCAATGTTAATGTTCTTTTTTCTAAACGAGCCACTAGGGCCAACGGCCCCACGTTGGTGGGAGGGGAAGGCTCATGATTTTCTACCTAATTTTAATGAATGTAAACTAAATAAAAGAAAGCGGTTACAATGTAGGGATTGAGTAAATGTTAAATTCACTTGATACAATTATAATCACCAAAGAATGAAAATTCTTCGTGCATATATGTGGGGATTGGTTTTGGTATAGGAATGTATAGTATTTTCATATTTCAATCAAAGTAATATTTGGCAATCAAAGTAATATTTACATAAAGGCCAAAGCCGTGAAACGTGGAACCTCATTTTAAACACCTACAAAAATAAATTATTAAAATTAGTCCCAACCTGATGAAAATCACAATACCAACTAAATCGGCCATCAATTTATGATATACCTCAATTTCGTGTTGTGAATATAACCTTGACAAATATACAGTAATTAATTGCAATGTAAAGCGTCATTAGTAGTTCAATTTACATGTATTAAAATGGATCAAAAATCTTAATCATATTGTACCTATATATTGCATTGTTATCCAAATTGAAGCACATTACAATCATACAACCAATAATAGAACATCAATTTAAAATTCATTTCGATGTTATTTTGCATATGTATATATTACATGTAAAGAAATACCAATGTTATGAAGAGATTTATGTGCGATTTACATGGTCACAAACATAAGAAAAGAACTGAGAATATACAAGTACTAAAAATTAATCAAAATATTTCAAAATAAAAATACCAGACAACATAAAAATGTAGTCATGTAAAAAATAAACATGTTGATTTATCCAATATAAACCAAAATGATATAAATTATATATATTTATATACACAAATATGGTGCAATCCACACTAACTATTCATATTAAAAAACTATAAACTTTACTATTACAAATAAACATTTTTATTCCTCATGACTATTTTGTGGATCTACAGAGTACCAATGTTTTTTTAATGGAATACTAGTAGGTTTATCAGTTTGGGCCGTCAATTGATGCTCTACTTTAGTTTTCAACCATTTTTTGTTCGTAAGACCAAGCCCCAGTGTATAATTATCTATTGGGTTATCTCTTGTATCAAAATGCAAGGTTCCATGTACATATTTTTCACTTTTCACAAACAAACCGGGACCATTGTTTGTTTGGAACTTGTAAAGATATTGATGGAGAGCAAATTATCCTTTTAAAGGATCTCCACACGTGAACCATGTTATTATGGATGATTCTATATCTAATGAATCAACATGAGGCTTAATGAAAGAGTTCTTACTAAAATGCAATTGACAAACATTTGTTGGATTTTCATCCAAGCCAACATATATATGATTTGTAGTACTGGCTTGTTGATGAAAATGATGGTCAATCTTCTCGCCGAATGTAGATATTGCACTTCTCCATATATTGCTTGCAATTTCATCGCCAATGTCCTTGAACGCTTTTTCCGCATGAAGTGATATTTTGGATGAGTGGTATGGAACAACATTCCCACTAGCAATCCCTGCATTGGAAGAATAACCATGACTAATATTTTTATAAAATCCACGATGTGAATTTTGAGATTTCTTTTTGCTTCTGTTTCCATAAAGCGGGGCTCCCTCATAATAAACATTGGCCAGTCTCGAAGTGGATTTGTATGTGCGTTCATCCAACATATTTGGAATATAAATCAAAATGACATGATCTAATATTAAAGTCTTGGTGTTAGCAGTCACTTTGACACCATCAAACAACACAAGATGTGTTGAAATGGTAGGCACCAAATGTTCATCTTGAAACACATCTTCCCACTTGTACTCTTCATTATTGTATTCGTCCAAGTTCCAATATGGTGTGATATTGTTGACGACCTTCTCTTGATTTGGTACATTGGAACAAACAATGTGCATTGTTATTCCCGTTGGTAGTCTCAAAGCCTCAAGAGTAGAGTTGTACAATGCAGAACTGTGTTTAACCTCGCATTATACAATTAGCCCCAACAAAGAATTGTCTTTCCGTTCGTTGATGAATTTTTTGCAGCCGTCCACAATTGCATGGTAATCCGATAATGTTTGAATTATAAAACCTCGGCAGTTCCATAAATTCAACACAGGCTTACAATACAATTTGTAATCTATGTCCCAGTGATTTGGACATAGTTTACATCGTCTCCCTTCCTCTTTGAATTTTTCAAGACAATTGTTGCAGATTTTATGGCAATGATGAATAATTGTTCCTTTGGGAAGGTCCACATCTTCACCGTTGAACAACCTCACAAAAATCTGATTTTTCAATGTATATTCACAAGGAATTACATACATTGTTGAATGACGCTGTCGCTTACGATGAGCAAAATATGAACATCCAATATATCCAATTTCATTGAATGTTAGCTCATATAGGTTGTCATTCTTCAAAAGTCTGTGATTTACTAACTTGGCATATTCACGTGATTTATGACGCCAAGAAGATTCCATTGTGTACAAAAACTTTAGAAAACAATGAAGATAGATGAATATATTTTTTACGAAGATAAGTGTGCGAATGTTTTTGATATGTAATACCATTAGGATATTAAACTCTTATATAAATGTATATTAAAAGTAAAAAAATACATATCAAAGTAAAAGGAAAAAACTAAAAGTCATATATATGAATTTTAAGTATAAAGTCAATAAAAGTTCACTATTTTTTATTATAAATATATTATAGTTTTAAATAAATCCACAAACTCATATGAATGTTATTGGATTTTATATCCAATTAGACAAAAATGTCAATATGTTTTAGAAATTAATATGTTTATTTAAACTTTAAATCCAAACCCAAATTTATGTGGATTAATGACATCAAAGTATCTATATAAAGTCCTAAGCCCCAAAAAAATTTATGTATAAATATAATATTTATTATTAAATTTATGTAATATTGAATACATTATGAGTAATGTGCATAATGCCTAAACATGCATTTATTCACATTAGCAACAATAATCTAAAAATTATATAATTTTTAAATATAAATGCGTAATATTCCAAAAAATTCTATACATTTGCAAAACTATATTAGTTAGATTAATCCTAATTTTAAACCGCTAATCATATTATAGAATAATATCAAGTTATTCACAACATTATGTCAGTTTTGTATCATGTTGATCATAAGATTTTTATGTCCGAATTTAGGGTACAATATGTGAACATTATAGAAAATTTTGTAATTTGTGTCTAATGTCTCTAATATCCAGGCAGGGCATTAGACACATTACACACAACATCTAAAAATATTGCATAACTCTCACACATCAAGGCCTAATTATTTCATTTTTGTAGCATAGCTAGCAAAGTAGTCAAGTTCTAATTCTTCCGGTTTTTGTATACATTGGAGCTTTATTGTATTTTTTAGGAATATTTTAGTTATATTGAGCCTAATTTTAAATCGCTAATCATATTGTAGAATAATGTCAAGTTATTCACAATATTATGTCAGTTTTGTGTTATGTTGATCACAAGATTTTTATGTATGAATTTAGGGTACAATTGTGAACATTATAGAAGATTTTGTAATTTGTGTCTAATGTGTCTAATACCTTGGCAGGACATTAGACACATTGGACACAACATCTAAAAATATTGCATAACTCTCACACATCAAGGCCTAATTATTTTATTTTTGTAGCATAGCTAGCAAAGTAGTCAAGTTCTAATTCTTCCGGTTTTTGTATACATTGGAGCTTTAATTGTATTTTTTAGGAATATTTTAGTTATATTGAGCCTAATTTTAAATCGCTAATCATATTGTAGAATAATGTCAAGTTATTCACAATATTATGTCAGTTTTGTGTTATGTTGATCACAAGATTTTTATGTATGAATTTAGGGTACAATTGTGAACATTATAGAAGATTTTGTAATTTGTGTCTAATGTGTCTAATACCTTGGCAGGACATTAGACACATTAGACACAACATCTAAAAATATTGCATAACTCTCACACATCAAGGCCTAATTATTTTATTTTTGTAGCAAAGCTAGCAAAGTAGTCAAGTTCTAATTCTTCCGGTTTTTGTATACATTGGAGCTTTAATTGTATTTTTTAGGAATATTTTAGTTATATTGAACCTAATTTTAAATCGCTAATCATATTGTAGAATAATGTCAAGTTATTCACAACATTAAGTCAGTTTTGTGTTATGTTGATCACAAGATTTTTATGTATGAATTTAGGGTACAATTGTGAACATTATAGAAGATTTTGTAATTTGTGTCTAATGTGTCTAATACCTTGGCAGGGCATTAGACACATTAGACACAACATCTAAAAATATTGCATAACTCTCACACATCAAGGCCTAATTATTTCATTTTTGTAGCATACCTAGCAAAGTAGTCAAGTTCTAATTCTTCCGGTTTTTGTATGCATTGGAGCTTTAATTGTATTTTTTAGGAATATTTTAGTTATATTGAGCCTAATTTTAAATCGCT
This sequence comes from Polytrichum formosum, assembly GCA_964035585.1. Classification (NCBI taxonomy): domain Eukaryota; kingdom Viridiplantae; phylum Streptophyta; class Polytrichopsida; order Polytrichales; family Polytrichaceae; genus Polytrichum; species Polytrichum formosum. The sequence continues at coordinate 554,929 of OZ037937.1, forward strand.
AATCATATTGTAGAATAATGTCAAGTTATTCACAATATTATGTCAGTTTTGTGTTATGTTGATCACAAGATTTTTATGTATGAATTTAGGGTACAATTGTGAACATTATAGAAGATTTTGTAATTTGTGTCTAATGTGTCTAATACCTTGGCAGGACATTAGACACATTAGACACAACATCTAAAAATGTTGCATAACTCTCACACATCAAGGCCTAATTATTTCATTTTGTAGCATAGCTAGCAAAGTAGTCAAGTTCTAATTCTTCCGGTTTTTGTATACATTGGAGCTTCAATTGTATTTTTTAGGAATATTTTAGTTATATTGAGCCTAATTTTAAATCGCTAATCATATTGTAGAATAATGTCAAGTTATTCACAACATTATGTCAGTTTTGTGTTATGTTGATCACAAGATTTTTATGTATGAATTTAGGGTACAATTGTGAACATTATAGAAGATTTTGTAATTTGTGTCTAATGTGTCTAATACCTTGGCAGGGCATTAGACACATTAGACACAACATCTAAAAATATTGCATAACTCTCACACATCAAGGCCTAATTATTTTATTTTTGTAGCATAGCTAGCAAAGTAGTCAAGTTCTAATTCTTCCGGTTTTTGTATACATTGGAGCTTTAATTGTATTTTTTAGGAATATTTTAGTTATATTGAGCCTAATTTTAAATCGCTAATCATATTGTAGAATAATGTCAAGTTATTCACAATATTATGTCAGTTTTGTGTTATGTTGATCACAAGATTTTTATGTATGAATTTAGGGTACAATTGTGAACATTATAGAAGATTTTGTAATTTGTGTCTAATGTGTCTAATACCTTGGCAGGGCATTAGACACATTAGACACAACATCTAAAAATATTGCAGAACTCTCACACATCAAGGCCTAATTATTTCATTTTTGTAGCATAGCTAGCAAAGTAGTCAAGTTCTAATTCTTCCGGTTTTTGTATACATTGGAGCTTCAATTGTATTTTTTAGGAATATTTTAGTTATATTGAGCCTAATTTTAAATCGCTAATCATATTGTAGAATAATGTCAAGTTATTCACAACATTATGTCAGTTTTGTGTTATGTTGATCACAAGATTTTTATGTATGAATTTAGGGTACAATTGTGAACATTATAGAAGATTTTGTAATTTGTGTCTAATGTGTCTAATACCTTGGCAGGGCATTAGACACATTAGACACAACATCTAAAAATATTGCATAACTCTCACACATCAAGGCCTAATTATTTTATTTTTGTAGCATAGCTAGCAAAGTAGTCAAGTTCTAATTCTTCCGGTTTTTGTATACATTGGAGCTGTTTGTATACTAATGCGCTTCAAATAATATAAAAGAAAAATAATTACAATTACATTTTAATTTACATAATTTTTAATTACTACACGAACTACATGATTTTTGAAATATATATTTAAGTGGCCATAAAGCTTTAATAATTAGTTTAAGAATAATGTTTTCTCTTATTTTTGATAAATTTCATGAATAAATGCCTCTTTTCGTCATAATGTGGACGCCCCCTCCCGAGCGAACACTCCTCCCCCGAGCATGCATTCTTCTTGCCCCGCGTTTCTCCCGCTTACCTCTCCGCTTCGCCTCCCCTTCTCCCCCGCTTTTCTCCCTCCTCTTCTTTCCTCCTGCCCCTCCGCTTCTCCCCCGCTTCTGTCTTCTTCTCCTTCGGCTCTCCCGCTTCTGTCCGCTTCTCCGCTTCGGCCGCTTCTTAGGGTTCGCCTGCAGTCATTTGAAGTCGCAGTTGCTGCTGATATTGCAAGGCGCCCTCAATTTCTTCACGCATTCTCCAGGTATGTTTCTACACTCTCCAGTGACATTTTTGGTTTAGGGTTTCATATGTTTCCATGCTGCCATGCTTCCATGCTCACATGCAGAATTTCAGACGGTTCTCTGGGGTTGCAAGTCAGTAGGCCGTGAATTTTTTAGGGTTCCGTTTGAAGAGGGTTCATTGTGAGGACCAACTGATTTATGTTTACTTCAATGTGGTTTGTGATTTTTGTTTACTTCTGTGGGGTTCGTTGTGAGGACGAGGTGAATGTTTTGTGGTATACGGTTTCGTGTGACGTGCTGCATAGTGTTCGGTAGGGTGTAGTCGTTGAATTTTGTAGGACTATTTGTTTTTTGCCCTCAGTGTTGTCCGTTCTGAATGTATGCCTTCGTATGTTTTTCATATGCGCTGGGTTGCTCTCCTGTGGGTGGTGTGTACGGACAGGCGTCTGAAGAGTAATTCGTAGGGGATTTCCTTCTACGGTGCATTGTGTCAAACACCGCAAGTGGACCCACAGTGCAGCCTTCCATTCAACGTCAATAAAATATTTCTGAACTATAGCATTGTATTTGTAATGGAATTTTGTGAATTTCTTGATGGTGCTCTTCTCTGTGCTAAGCGATGTTAGAGCCTCAGTGGAACCCATACAACGAAACCCTAATTACATGCCGGACGGGAAAAGGGGGACTTTGAAATGGACACATTGTAGTAGGACGTGGCAGTGGAAGGCGAATCAGCTCGAGTCGAGCTGATTGGTAGGACAGGAACGAAGGAATCAGCTCGCGTCCAGCGGATGCATAGGACACGAAGGTGGAACTCAAATAGGATCATCCTAATTCATAGGAAAGGCAACAACAATTCAGGTCGACTCGAGCTGATTGACATGACGAGACACCAGAAATCCATAATATAAGAGAAACTTCCCTAGTTAAAATGAATTTCAAACAATATAAGACCCAACGACAACATTCAATACAGACGATATATTTCCACATTCTTATACATACACACAACAATGACATCCGAGCAGCGGATGATTAATATACGTTATATAGACTCTGCCATTGCTGGACAGCATCGTCTCCTTTTATACACCGTCGTAACGGTATACATGTCACTCTTGAATCAGATCGAGTCGATCTGATTTGACGTATTCCTCATTCGCGGCAGCGGCCTCACCATCAGTAACACACTTCTAACATGATCATTTTCCTAGGAACTCCACTCTAAAACGGTAGATGTAGGCTTTGTAGCTGAGGAGAACATGAGATCACAATTCACTCGCTGTGGGATTTGCAAATCAGCTTGAGTCGATCTGATTCTCAAGAAGAGAGACTCCTTGCATATATGACATAAAGAAGCAGTTGAGGCTTATCTTAGAGAATTCATCACATTGAAAACAGAGTCAACCACCATAGAAAACAACCCTCACATATGCTGTGGATAATTTGTTGCAGATGGATGATATCAAAGCTTCCCTCGGCATGTACTGCAACGAGATACCGAGGTGCAGCGAAGACGACACCGAGAGCGACCCCATGTTGAAGATTGGAACGTCGTGGAGCTTTAAGGACCCCGAGTCACTGGAGGCGTGGAGTCTTGAGATGATGCCGTTCACGCACGACATGTGCTTCACCTTCAAGTTCAAGAAAAGTCCCCTTTTCTTGTCCTTCACAAAGGCAGAGCGAGTGAAGGACCTTGACTTTCTGGATGACGACGTCATCCAGGTGAAGTGCATGACTGGCGGAGTCCTCATAAACTCGGCCGACGAGTACCACTTCACGATTATACTACCGTCGAAGGCAATTCCTTTCACTGTCACGCACTGCTCGAGGTTAGAGTGAAAGACTTTAAGGACAAAGACGGGAGGGCTATAGTAGGGAAGCGGCTATGCTACAAAGTAAACTCACTGCTGAAGGACTTCGCCATCATACGGGCGAAGCTAGACGCGCAGCGAGCCATCGCAGCATCCCGCTCCGTCGGCTACACCCCTCCCCGACGACCAGGGGGAAGCCAGGGGTCGGTCGAAACAGCTGCCCCGACTCCATCAACCTCCAAAGCAAAGGCAAAACGACGGTCCAGTTCCGCAGGGCGAGGACAGGCACGAGCCAGCCCCCTCAACCCTTCCTCAAGTCGCCGGGCTCCTGGACCTGCGTCGGAGTCCTCCGAACTTCATCATCCAACCCTTACAGAGGCGATGACTCAGGTCCCATCGGCCTATGAGGAAAGGGGTACGCCGGACTATAAGCACATCACAGCCGTGTACAAGAAGTTTTGGTCGGACTGCGAAGGCGCTTATATATTCGGCGTGGATTTCCGGAAGGACATCTCCATCGACAGACTCGTCGATGCACCTGCGGAGTTCAACATCCGCATGAAGGAGATGAAGCTGGTGCAGGCAATGGTCCTCTACCTCCTGAACCTTCCGGACCGAAAGGCACGGCAAACACTGTGTGTCATGCCGCAAGGAAGGACGTCAAAGCCAACGTCCTGGGAAGAGATCAAGGACGGAACGTTCTTCATCATCAACGGGCAGCACAGCGTCGCTGCCAGTGAGAGTATCGTCGACGAAAGCAGCCTCGTAGACGAGGATGTGAAGAATGACTTCCGCGTGTGGAGCTGTTTCGTTGTGTGGTCGGAGACTCGGAGGACCCCGAGATCCTGCGGGCAATATCCGCCTATTACAACAGGATCAACCACTTCCAGGTGATCCAGCCTTCATGGGCAACAAACATCTTGGGAGCGCGAACTGTGTGGGTGTCAATGGGATGCCCAGAGAATCCCACACAGATTACAGCGGCGGGGACGACAGCAGCGCGGCGGGCTAGCGACGTTCAAAGCTGCACGAAGAAATTTAAGGTAAATGAATCAGATCGAGTCGATCTGATTTACGCAGAGAAGAGTTCTATCTACATTAGATCAGCTCGACATCACTATGAGTTTCGTTCTCACCATTATTATAGTCATTTTAAAAATCAGATCGAGTCGATCTAATGTGCACATTGCATTGTTATGATCATATTTGGATCAGCTCGAGTTGAGCTGATCTCCATGGGTTAAATTTTCGATATTGCAATCTATTCGATCTGATTTGAACATTGCCTTCATATGTTTGCTTTGGATCAGATCGGCTCGAGCTGATGTCATCGACATTACTTCTCTCGTGCTTCGTTCAATAGTATACCCTTGTAATCAAAGCGGAAATCAGCTCAAGTCGACCTGATTTGCTCCCTTCTTTGCAGTCAATGTCGTTTTTGTAATGGTGATGGAAAAAACTAAATTTTAGTAAATGGTCGCAGGCATTTGAGAAGGCAATGACCCTGCGGTTCTCCATGATTGACGTGAACAAATCTTTGCGCCTGTCCCAAACAAAGAATGCAGAGGAGAAACTAAAGCTCGTGAATGAGCTAAAGATCATTACTGCCCCAGAGCACATCTATAGGCTCTGGGAAGAAGTGATCTCTGATGCAGCACACGGGGAGCTCATCAACCCCGACACTGGCGCAGAGTTCAATAAGAAGGAGAATTGGAAGCAGGAGAGCTGCCTGCTGAGCCGCGAGTACTTCAAATGGCTCGGCAATCTCTCCCTAAATGACCTTGAGAGGCTGGCGAAGCACCTGCTCAACCAGTATGGGGAGAAGCGCAAGTTCCCCTACCCAAAAGTCACCATCAAGTCTATCTCCTCCGTGCTGGAGAGCTGCCACAGCACGAAAGAGTGGGTGGAGAGGAGGAAGAGAAAGCAGCTGGTGAAGAAGGAGCTCAACAACATCAACCCTACCTTGGGGCTGATGAACGCAGAGGGGGAGGTCATCCATGAGAAATGGCAGGAGTTCAAGGCCTCTCGAAACATCACGAGTGCATCGATAAACGTCCTCCTCGAGCGGCCAGGAGAAACATACTTCGCTGCGGCAAAGCAGCTGAAGTCGAAGAACAAGACGTGCGAGCAGATCTCACCGGCCGCCGCTGAGTTCTTCAAGGTCTTCCTCAACCACAAGTCCAGTTTTCAGAAACCATACGCACATGCGCATTACCGGACCTATAACGTGGACAGGAATAGCTTCAGCAACTGGAAGCAGGGCGCATGGCTCCCCGACAACGCAGAACACATTGGGCTCGGTGTTTTAGACCTCCGAGAGATTCCGGGTCTGGAGCGAACCATGCCAGAAGCGGGTAAGCACCCCTACTTTTATCAAGTCCTGGCGGCTCTCGAGTTGAAGAAGACCCCAGTTTTTGCGCATGTGAAGAGGTGGCTGGTGATATCCGGTAGCGAGAGCCATGAGAGACAACAAGCTGTGGACTTCACCAATTTTCACGGTTGGTTCAAACTCATGCACTGCGACTATGCGGACTACATTCCCGCGAAAATCGAGCGGCTTGGAGATGTCTCCATTGCGCGTGCGCCCAAGAAAGTCATCCTTCACTTTTTCCAGGACGTGGAGTCTGCCGACCCTGTGAACATTGAGGATGAGTACCACCCTCCCAACACAGCAGTGTACAACAAGCCTCACGGGTACAACGAGCTAGAGTTCCGAGTGTACAACACGGAACTCAGAATGGAGTTCTATCTCTGGCTTGTGCGACAGTTTTGTAGGCCTGGGGAGTCTGTTCTCTCGGTGTGGGGGGGAGGCAAGCTTGCGTGCGCTGCAGTGGTAAGTTCTGAATCAGCTTGGCTCGAGCTGATTTGCATCCTTCACCTACTTCCATGTTGCGTTTCTTGAATCGTTGTCCATTTCTGTTTCTGACACTGCTATTATGTACTTAATCAGGTCGAGTCGACCTGATGCACCATTCTCTTCTGTACTGATTAGTCCGCCTATGCTGTTCCATGCAGATGAGTTCTATAAACGTATATGCGGTCGGAGGGGCAGAACAGGCGGGGCGCTGGGAGGAGGTCGCGCGGAAGGCACTCACCCTGGATAGGGATGACTTCTTGCCCACTGGGTATAGGGTGAGTGCGAAGTTTAGGAATCTTGCACTCACGCCGGCACGCGGGAGAGTAAACACGCGGCCCAATGACCACTACTCTGCTTCTCCGGCGAAGAGGCGCAGGACGAACGACGTCCTCAATCTATCCGACAAGGATGACGAGACCGATGACGAGACCGACGACGATGACGACGACGACTCCATTTTCCCAACCTCGGAGAGGGCAGACGACGAGGGATACGACAATGTGCAGGAAGACCTTGCAAACTTGGCTGGCGTTGACAGCATCGCCACACCACCGGGTCCGCGAACAGCAGGTACTTCTCAGTACGGTCGGCCATCGGGGCCTCCACCCACCGCTGGTACTCCAGGTGCCTCATCCTCTAGGGGCCAGAGCACCAAGAAAAAGGAGGCGGACTCTATGGCATCCGTCATGGTGACCATTCAGGCCATGCTTGCTGACAACCAGAGCAAGAATGAGCTGCAAATGGCCGAGTTGGCTGCCCGACAGGAGTGCGACCGTCTAGAGAGCCTCAGAATGCATGAGGAGAGCCGCAGGATGCAAGAAGAGAATTCCCGCCTGATGCAACAGCAGCAACAGAGTCATAATCTTCTCCTTGACATGTTGTCCAGGATGCATCCCGTCCTGGGGCCTGCCCCCACGCACGCTCCACTTATGCTCGGGAATGTGGCAGGTGGAACCGGCATGAGCGGATCCACTACGGGACAGGCGGAGCCGGTCCAACATCCTCAGTCCCCATCAAATGTTCCAATGTCCCCCAATGTTGTGCCCTCCTCAGTTCAACAACAGAGGTCGCCATCACCGAATATCGTTGTTGCACTCGACAACGTCGCAGTAGTGGATGCACCGTCCATTCCACCGCAGTCCTTGCAGCACCCTTCCGCTCCAGAGGACGCCTCTCTAGAGTTAGGGGGGAGGGTGATCAGATAGCATTCTCACAGCAAGCCGCAGGTTCTGACACATAATCATTCGCTGTCATTTTGTTTTAGCTCGACTCGAGCTGATTTGTGTCATAGAGTAGTGGGTGTAGTGTATAGTTTTGTAGGCCATTTTTTCCCTCTTCATAGGGAGTTCCTATTGGAACCAACCAGGGAGCTCAATACTCTTGATAAGAAATTTGTTCAATTGTACTCAATCTCTGAGTTTGAAATACATGAGGTGCTCATTTTCATTCCACCTTGTATCACAGGCGACGAAATGCTTGATATTGTGACAACTACCCCTGCTTCTCCCTCTCCGCTGGTTTTCCCTCTTTCGGTGCCCGCCGTGGTTTCTGCAAGGACATTATCAGGCTCACGGGACGTGACCCATGAGAGTCGATCGGATTCATTTCCTCCTTCTTCGGAGAAGGTCCGTTGTGTTAATACATGTTGTTCTGTGCTCTTGTGGTATGTGTGGCGTTGACACTGCGCTTCTTGTGAATGTGCATGGTGGTATTCAGGGTTGTCCCGCTGAAACGCAGCTATCGAAAGGCATAACTGGCTCCCTCGTCGGCCGTTTGTCTTAGCAGGTGTCCGGTCCTCCAGTACGTAGTGAGGGGCCGTCGGAAGACCCTGCTCGTTCATTGAGGTCCAGGGCGAATGAGAAATGGCTGAACGTTGTTCTGGACCTCAATGGCATTCTCTGTGTGTGCGAGGATTGGAAGTCCAATCGCAACTCGAAGCAGTACAATGACTTGTCCTCGCCTCACTCGGCCACCGTTGGCACCATTGTGGGAATGAAAGCTGTGTACGTGCGCCCGAATTGTTTGACTTTCTTGGAGGAGCTAGGAAAGATAGCCACCATTGCCGTATGGAGCTCCATGAGAACTTCGAACATCCAGGGCGTCGTGAATTACCTCTTCCCTAAGCGGAAGATGCCATCCCTCGTGCTAGGGCAGGAATCCTGCACGACCATTCGGTGCCGAGACTCCTCTGGACGACTCACCACCTACATGGTTCCGGGAACGCACAAGGAGCTGTTCTTGAAAAACTTGGACACCCTCTTCTTTGCTTATCGGGGAGTCTTCAATTTGGGGAACACGGTCATAGTGGACGACACACCGCTGAAGCACATCCTGAACAAGTCAGAAAATGTCTTGCTCCCAGACCCTTGGTCCAATCGGGGGGGCGGTGACCGGGACACATTCCTCCTCCGCACCTTGCTCCCTTGGTTTCAACGACTGCACCTTGCTCGCGAGCAAGGGTTGAAGTCATTCCGAGAACATGGGCCAAACAGAATTGGGCAGAAAATGCTCTGCGAGGAACGGAATCGCACAGAGTATAACAAGGTCATGGAGCTAGTTCGACGGTCCTCTTCTAGTCTCAATTAGGACAGCCCTGCAGGTATGTCTTGTGAGAGTACGAGCCTCTATAAAAGTACGTGATTTAGATCGAGTCAACCTGATCTGTCTATTTGGATTGTTACCTCTGACCCCTGTGGGCTTTGGAGGATGCCGTCATCTGCGACTCTATGATATGGATTGTGTTCCACAGGGTTTGAAATATTACTGATGTTGTTTGTATTCTTGGTGGGTCGAAACAGGCCGGTCGACTACAATGCGAGGTGTCCGCGGAGTCCATCATGGACTATGGCCAACACGTTCTTCTCAGTACGGGGAACTTCCTCTGCTCCGCTCCTTCGGTCAATTCGGCTGTGGACTTCTCTAAGAAGCCAATGGAGGAAGGGGTGGTGGACAGTCCTTTCGAGAGGAAGTTGGAGCAGTTCCCCGAGCTAGACTCGCCCTCTACAGTGAGTGCAACGGATGTTCAGGCTCCACCCCTGTCGCTATGGACTATTGTAAGATTGATGCAAAGGAAAATATACGGGGATGCTAACTATATCACCGAGGCGTCGGAAGGACCTGCTACTCTTCTCAAAGACAACCATGCGGTCGTCACCCAGTCACCAACGTTTACATGGAAGGGAGGATGGTGTAACGCCCCTTCTACAGCGCAATCGTTGAAGAGGAATCGTGACCCGTGACCACGGTGTGGAAGCAACTACTCCAATTCATTGAGCCATGCCAAGGACATGAGAACGTGGACGCCGCGGCGACTCCACCAGTAGACACAAAACTGAAGGATGTGCAAAGGGGTAGAAGTGGGGACCATAAATTCGTAGGCCACGGTGACGCTCAAGAGCACATTACACAGGTGATAGATGTTCATAGTAGAGGTTGTAAGGAGGGCACTCAGAGCTTGAAAAGCATTTTGTATCGTCTACATTGACGACAGACATGTAAATTTGGTGATAACTTGAAATAAAACTTTGTATAGTTGAAACATGAACCCATTGCACTCCACCAATTGTGAATGTTCCCCAAAGATCTGTATGGCGAATCGGCCCATTACCAATGATTTAAGGGCTGGGGCAATTTTGGGGTGCAAATGACAACAACAAATAGTTCTCATAGAGAGAAGGTAAGATTTGGGAAAGAACGGATCCGAGTGAAATCACATGTTCTGCATATATTATGAATTAATGTCAAATGTTCAGAGGTTGTCGTTTACTAATCCCTTTGATCGTCGCATACGTGTGTCCGAAACCACCACAAAATTGCGCCCCCACAGTCAGTCCACTATTCTATAACCATCTTTCATTATACTCATCAACCACCATAAATGAAAGTATCGATTCTATTTGTTGACTACCAGGTCCATCCCGTCCTCTTCTACATTAACTGTGTTTCTATCATCGCCAATTCTTGTTGCCATTTCCCAAGGCAATCCCTTCTTTGGGCGGAGAGAAAGGGGTCAACTGGGTGCTCAACGGAAAGTATTGCTGTTGGGTTGGTTCACCATCCTTCCTGTTCCTCATTTTTTCACCTCCTTCAAACTCTCAATTCACTGGAATTCTCCCAAAATAACGAATATTGTGTTCATGGTAGTTTTTGGGCAATTGATTCTCACTTGGAAGAAGGTGTTTGCGGAATAGTGTGAAGAGCTGATCCGCAAATTTGTTGCTCACGCCATGTATCGTGCACAAAGTCATTATCAGGATTGTGGCTGCCAGGACTGACGACCTCGCTCCATGGTACAACTCCTCCATGGCTTCCTCCAAGACGCGTGGGTCGTCATGGTTCTCTTCTTCGGGAGTGTTGCCTTCGTTGTCCCCCATAGGTTCGTCATCTGTCTCATCGTCGGATTCATCCACACCAACATTTGCTAGTTCGTCCGCAATTGTCAAGGTTTCCATGACGATGTGTTCAAGTTGTTCTTCCAATGGAGGCACTGGGAGTGGGGGCTCATCGCAATGTTGAAATGCGTCCTCAAGCATGCCCTGCATATCCAACCCCGCATCAAACTGTCCATCATGTGCTCCGCAAGGCCTCCTAAACTCTTGTTCCCATTCGTCATCGGAGGCATCCCTTGCTCCAGGGCCCCTCCAAACTCTGAATGCAGATCCTCTGCCATTGTGTATAAGGTGATCCTTTACTTTTGCCAATGAGCACTGAACTCGACCTTTGCACCTGCAACATGGGCAATGTAGTCGTTTCAATTTGTACAGAGTGACCCTCTCTTGTTCCCTCCTCCACAAACGATCGTCGCGATGTTGTTGACGTCTCTTGTCATGAAGAGGGAGGCTTCCTCCATCCATGGAATCTGCAAATCCAGTTTAAAACCGACCGGAAAACAACTGTAAAACCACTACAAGACCGACTGCGGACATAGTTGATTATTGGATGGAAAATTCTTGGATTCCGTGACTCCAATTGACCACATCTGCACTGACCAACATATTGTGCACAACTGCTGCAGTAGGACCGAGAGAGACACAAAGAGAGGGATAGAATCCACCTGCGTACACAATTCCAATCAGATAACCTATGGGCTGATCTACACTGCCAGATTCACCACAGACCTTAGAAGGAACATGGTGGTGTTTATAACAAACACAATGCCGGTTCTGTGAGCTCCCGACAAGTAAGGTAGTTGCGTCTGTGATCAATAGGCTGCGGGCGAAAATTTCAATCGGCTTCAGAACATAGCCATATAATTTGCCGCATAGTTTAGGTTGCTCACACTTATATCTTTGAGGCAACTTTGATATTCACTGTTTAAATTCTCTTACTCAATAAATGGCCCTATAGGCCCCCTCAATTGCGTTGACTATTAGGCATAGAATGGTTATGAGGATTTTTTGAACAACTTCTTTCCACATGTGCTTGCAGTCAATGTAATAGGATCCACACAAGGCCACATACCATTCAAATGTGCCCTGCTTTTAGATAGTCTTGCTTTTGACAAACAATCAGTCCACAAATGTGGATACTATAATCCAACCAAATTTATGGGGGGAAAATAAAATATGAGTCCAACTCATAACTACAGCTTGAGATGCGGCGAGAAAAACCACTCTGAAGTCTTCTTCAACAAATGCTTACCAAGAATGCAGCGTTGGACCAACGAGGATGTAGCCTAGGAAGGCAATCACTGCCCTTCGCCTCACATCCTGTTTGTAGGTGAAGTCCACCACTACCTGCCAAAAAACAGTGGCCAAGGAGAAGATGTCAAATTTAGGGTAAAAATATCATGAATGTTGCATATGACAAATCCACAACCGTCCACGGCTCCAACGGATGTGACAAATAAAGGTGAGAAGGGGGGTGGGGAAAAATAGGCAACTGCTATGCACTTTGAAAACCACAGCCTCTCGCGTAAAGAGCTGCCACCGCGACCTTTATTGTTTGCTGCTCAAATATACTTTCTACACATCTTGGTTTTCACAACAATGTGAATTTTTGGTTTATGTATTTTAGCTCATAGCATCATATATATATGTTTGTTTGATTAGATGATATAATGTTGATTTTTTTGTTTTGTCTAAAATTGGGGGCATATCCAAGTTACTGTTCCATTTTCCAGCCACAAATACAAATGGATGCTCCAATGTATTTCTGAAACATTGTTGTTCCAGCGAAGTAGAAGAGTCTTTGCGGGAGGACTTCCTCTTCTACTTGTCCCTAGAAAATTTCAATTTACTAAGCACAATAGTGTAACATACACCACAATATAGCATAAGTGGTAGGATAAATGATTCTTTTGAATCCTCATTTGGAGGTGGTTCTGTAAACTAGCTAATGACCTATCTGGGTGAAAGGATGATTAAAGCGCTATTCCAATCATGCAATTTAAGTGCGCACATATTAAGAAAACGCAATTGTCACATTCCTTCGTAAATTTTCAAGCCTGAAGTGGTTGTATATTTCGTCATAGACTAGTCCTTAATTTCCGAGTCATATACCTGTCATATCCCTAGTTATAGACGTGGCAGGTTAGTCATTTACCAGTCAGCTGTGGGACATGCGACTGTGGCGGATAAAACCCTAAACCATCCCGGCAGGCTGCCGTGGCGTCTTGAATGCCGAATTGTAGCCGTTGCGTGGCCAGCTCTACATATGACAACGTACATGCAGATTTCGTGTTGCAAACATCCTCTCTGTGCATGACGCTACTACGCAAAGACCACATTGCTTGTTTTGTTGTGAGAGCATTTCGTATTGCATACCCTCTCCGCACTTGGCTGTAAACCTGATAGATTGCAGGTGGGCACAAGCAGGTGTATGCACGTACATTGGAGTAGAGCATGATCGTAAATCGTCTGTAGGTGAAGTGTAGACGACCTCAAGCATGTCAGGAGCGCAGCCACGTGGAAAAGTACAGAATCTTGCGGAAAATTTGCCGACTACCGTTGGTACCTGCACCGAGGAGGATGCGGATGATGACAGATGCTCCTATGAGGAGAAACGAGACAAAAGGGTGGCAAAAATGAAGGAATTAATGTTGCCATTGGTGCAAGCAAGCAAATCGATGTAAGTCAAGAAGAAACTCAACTTTTAATCCCCTGTTGCTCGGTGCAGCTTCGCAATGCCTCGGCGTTCTTGGTGCGACCTCTTCATGCAGCCATTGAAGTCGGGGATGCGGAGGGCGGAGACCATTCAACCCTCGATTAGGGTTGTGTGAGTTTGGTCATTCTTTAGTCATTTAGCTTGTACGTGGCTGTGGATTGCGAGTCCACATGGACGGCCAGGATTCGATCTGGTAGCACCTCCCTCGTAAACTGTGCCTCTGGCACATCGCATGTTTTTTTGTGGACTCGAAGACTTCTGCGGCTTCTACGGAGATCGAAGTGTTTCCTCCTCATCGTGTTTTTTTGTTTTTTTTTCCCTCGCTGATGCTAGGTGTCGCTTCTACTCTCTGGTTTTCGGCTTCGTTGCTGCTGGCACTGCTACTAGGTGTTTCTCCCTCCCCTCTCCTGCTGCTATGTGGTTGCAACCACATGTGTCTCTAAATCCCTCAAATGCGTATGTGGGGGGTTCTTATACACTGTGGAATCAGGTCCCCACTGCCGAGGTTTAGGGTTTAAGAATGGCGTAGGATCACCCCAGCCCTCGAGGAGGTATTGTCCTCTACAACCAATCTCCACACCACCCATCGGGGTGAACCCCCCTCTCTCTAGCACGTTCCCTAAATCCCTACATAAAGACAACTTTTTTATGCTTTGCATTTGTTGTCCTCATGTTTGATGTCATTTGCTTGTGTGGGAGTGGGAGGCTCTAAGATCAGTTTGGTGCAGGCGTGATAGCGTGAGAGCACACAAGCAGGTGCATCAACCTATGGCAGTGCACCGCAGTCGAAGACAGGTGCCTAGGACTGCCAGGTTGGGAGTCTTTGAAGATTCGGTCGAAATGGAGGGAGAGGAAGAGTCCGCAGAGACGAAGACCGAAGATGAATACAGTCCAGGTGAGTCTTGTTGTGATTGTGTTGTAGATCTGGGATTCGTTTGGGATTTTGTTTGGGATGGTTAGGGTTGTGATGGGTAGGGATTTGGATCCTGCAAGCACATCGAGGGATAACTAGGCTTGGTAGATTGCAAAGAATGGTTATGGTTATGGTTAAAGGCATATAATGGTTATGAGGATTCTCGCTTCTTGCAGGTGAATGCACGGGTTTCTGGTGTTGAGTTTTGTTTGTGTAGTTTACAGGTTTTCTTCGCTGGGAGCCTCATATTCGATGAGAAGATGATTTATATATGGGAGTCTCTAAAGATTGGTTGCAGTTGACTTCGGGATTTTTGGGTTATGGGTTACGGGTTGGGAAGCGAGGTTTTGGGTTTACAAATTTTTTCTTTTGCTTTTCTTTTTGTTGTTTTTATTTCGATATTGTTGTGGGAGGGGAGTAGGTTTGGGTATTGGAAAGCTTGGAATCGGTGAGATGAGAAATCTGTAAATGTTGCTAAAGAACGGTGAATCTCGCTGGTGCAGGTTCTGAGAGGTTTTTTTGTTTTGTTTTGAGGTGGTAGAGGGGCGAGGTATTCGAAAATCTTTTTGCATTGCCCTGATGTATCGCTCTTGCATAAAACTCACTATTACAGGTAGAAAAATTGGGTTTCGGGTTTTTGGGAGGTCAAGGGGTTTAAGCCTTGTTAGGTGACAGATACCGATGTTTTTTTTGGTATTGTCTTCAGTGGAAGTAGTTTGAAGGGTCATTCGTGTGTATTTTTGCGTACTTCTGAAACGTATAAATTAGCCTTGCAATTTTTGGCTTGACATACCCCAGTATGTGTGTGTATGTGGATTATGTCTATGGATAGCGATATATTTGTGTGGAACTGAACCTTATTATTTGCAGGAGATCTGCGACAATGATATTTTGTGAATGTAGGCTCAAAAGTAAATTGCTTGTCTTCATTTTGATGTAGTCTTAAAATTAAATATAATAGGCGTTAATGCCCGAAAATGTTGGAGTTTTGTGTATTGGCAACCAAAGTTTTATAAGATGCTCCTCTCTTTGTTTATATATAATATTATTATTATTTCATTCTTGATAGCTATTGGATGATGGAGGAGCTTGGTGGTCTTTCAACTAGAACCCTTATTAAATATGGAAGAGCTTGGTTGCTTTAAAACTTAAGTCTAGATTAGTTTTAGCCATTTTCAAGAATGAAGGAGAGGTCATGTTGAACCATGAAACCTAGCCTCATTATTAAAATAGTTTTATATATTTTTAGTTGATTGGATACACTTAGAGCTATTTAAGATTCATTGTTATTATTCAAAATGAAAAAGGGGCAAAAACTAATGGTATCTTCAAGTCTCTGTTGTCAAATATCTTCGTAATTGAATTAAACATTACACTTGTGCATACAAATACCACATTGTACTACTCGCGTACTTCTTTGTATAAATGTAATGAATTACAAATAACTGTAATATGTCTTTCACTTTTTCATTTACATTCAATTTCACAAAAGTTTGAAAAGTCGCTTCTCAAAACTAAAAGGTTTAAACTTCTAGCATTACATAATTTCTCATGATACATTGTTTTGCTAAAATTCTTCAATATGTTTTTATGTAAAAGAAAGAAAATATTGAAAATTAATGTCGTGAATTTATATAATGTGTGTTTCAAAAATTAGATTTCAACAAAAGTCATATTTTGTTAATCCTATGTATACAAGGAATGTGACCATTAATATGCTAGTATGTATTTTCATGGAAACTTGATTTTTCTTTTCTCCTCTTTATACTAGAATGACAAGGGTGCTATTGATATGAATGTTAATAAGTTTTAGGGAACTGGTATTCATATATAATCTTTGAATTCAACCCCTAAAGGACCAAATCACCTTTGAGGGGATTTTTGCAATTTGAACAAGTTCCTATGATCTCAATTTTGATCAAAACTTTCTAAAAAAATTATAAAGATGCGTCATGGTACAAGCTTGGCGGGAATATCATTTTTTTCCTTATTGGACCTCTAGAAAAAAGGTTATGCTATTTTGAGGTCAAATTGTTGCACTTCCAATCAACTCCAAAATTTTGCTAGAAGCTTTCATTGACATTGGAATTTTTCATGCTAATACATTATATTATTTTAATTGGAATTGTAAAAAAAAATTCTCTTTTGTGAAAAATCCAATTTTAATACATGTCAAACATTTTCACACATTGTTAGGCAAGGTACCATAAAAACTTCTTCTTTTCCACATAAAAATTAGAAATTTTCATATTTTTTGATTTTTATTTATTCTATGGTAAGATGTGATATATTCCTTTGTTTTGACCATTTGGATTGTCATTTCGTAACAAATTGAGTCCACAAAAAATAAAAATGAGCATTGGCCAATTTTGAAACCCTATTCTTTCCACAATTCTTTTGAATATGCTACACCCTTCATGTACCTCTAAAACTTTTTGTACAAGGAACTGACATCATACACACCATCATAGTATAAAATTTTGACCTTAAGCTAAAGCTCTTTAAGCAAAACCTGCCAAACAGGCCGCAGATTTTCACGAGAATTTGAAGTCGTCGCCGTGGAGTTAGTGTGTTTCCGACGCCCTTAACCGTTGAGAGTGAAATCGCTAAATTTGAGATGATAAGAAGTCAAAGTGAGCTAATCCTCACAACTCATAGAAGAAAAAACCTTGTTTTGCACATCAAACATTGTAATCTTTCTATCCGTAAGGTCAGTTTTCATGAAATTTGGAGGGCATGTTATGTAAGTTGCATAGTTGGAGATCTTATGGTTGAAAGTAGAAATCTAAGTTTTTCTTCCTTCTTGCACTAGAACAAGTTGTTTTGAAGTGTTTTTGATGAAAAATAGTCAAGGAATTTTAGGGGTTAAAATACATGGAAAAAACTATTCAAGATCTTTTGAGTTCAAAATTCTAATGTCACAAACATATCTAGCTTTTGAACTAGGAATTAGTCATATTACTTACATTTAAATTCTAATAACTAAAAAAAATGAAAATTGTTGACTAATTAAATTTAGGATTTTCAAAGTTGATTAACTTCTAAAGAGCCATGATTGTGTTTTTCTAATCATACACTTCAAAATTGTGTTTCCTAGGGCCTATGTAAAACATTCACAAAGAAATGATCATTTCCAAGTGTGAGATAAAATAAACCCCCCTTGTTAGGGTGACTTAAAAAATTCTAGACAGGTTTTTACTAGATTAATCTGCTTGGTTGGGTCGAGAAAAAATTGCATTTGTTTTAAGTCCAACTCAATACAACCTCTAACTCTTTCTAACCTCATTTCCTCTAAATTAACACATATTTAGATAAATCAATGAAATCTATTATTTGTTAAATTATATACTCTACTAAAATTAGCTTTGCTAAGTTTGTCTTTACCAAAATTGATCTTGCTGATTTTTCCTTAACTGAAATGTTAGCTTGACAAAATCTAATCCTTACCGAATCGATTTTGTTAAATTTAGCACTTACTAAATATAGAGTTATTAATTTATTGTTGCTATACATAATCTTCCTGAATTACCTTAATGACTTCTATTCATGCTGAAAATCTAATTTTCTCTTCTAAAATTCATTCCATTAAAGAACTTTATTTCCATGAAATTTCATGCATTAGAAAATTATGGCTGTCCTGGATTTTTTTTCATCCTACAAGAAGTCATTTTTGCTGGATGAATTCTAGCAAGGTCAATTTAGCACATAATATGAGTTTTTACTTTCATTTTAAATTCAATAATTTTTAAAATAATTTTATGATTGAATTTTTATTTAATCACGGGTTCTTTTAATTATTTATTTAATCTTATTTTTAATTTTGAGCTTATTTAAACTTTTTATTTGACTCTTTTTGAAATGATTCTTATGGATTTATTTATTATATTTATTATATTTATATTTATTATATTTTATTATGTATTTTATTTTAAATTATTCTATCCTTATTTTATTTTATTCTAATGTAATTAATATTTTAACCACTGAAGTTTTCTAAATTAAAAGTGAAAAGAAAAGATTACACAATTAAGTAAAATAAAATAAAAAATAGAGTAATTCAGCAATGTGGACAGGGACAATTGGTGACCAATTAAAGAAGATTCTTAGCTCCCAATGCAAATAGGGTCAAGTTCTTTTTTGTTTCGTTTTCTTTTACTTTTGGTTTAATCCACGGTTATCAAGTACGATATACAAAATACAGTACGTACTAAAAGAACGTACAAAAACAACGTTCAAATACAATGCTCAAGTACGATTGTAATAAAAATTTAATTTTTCAAGTCTCATCTAGCCTCCATCGGATGAAAATATTATGTTTCTATACTTCGTATTAATACAACCCTATAGATAGGAGGTACTGAAATGCAGTGCATTCGTGGGTACATGGATACACTGGTGTTTCCCGGCCTTTGGGAAATGGATGTCAAAAACTGCCCTCCCTTCATGAATGCACGTAAATTTTCTTTCCATGTTGCAGATCATATTCTGACAGCGTATCCTCATTGCAGTCGATGAATGGTACACTACATTATTGCTGCACTAATTGCATTTTTTGTCACGCAATTAGTATTTGAGCTGGAAAACATATTTGATGTAGATCATTTGTCATGCCATTGTTGTCTTGCAGTTTTATTGTCTAGCAGTTTCACGGCTAGGGCGAACCGACCCATACATTGGTACCTTACCGGATGTCTAGTGATGTCACATTCGAATGAATCGGCCCTCAACTTCATAGGGGGTCTTTTTGTATTGGAGCCACTTCATCCACAATATGTAGGATGGTTGATTTTAAGTGAGTGCCACGAATCCCCAGCCGTTCGCCCTCCCCGGTAAGGTACGGATATATGGGTTGGTTCGCCCCAGCCCAGTTTCACTCTGTGGTTGTTTTACCATCTTGTAGTTTTACCATCTCACAATTTTATTGTCACGCAGTTTTACTGTCTCACAATTTTACCATCTCGTAGTTTTACTGTCTCATAGATTTACTATCCTACAATATTATTGTCGTGTAGTTTTACCATCTCACAATTTTATTGTCTTGCAGTTTTACCATCCTGTAATTTTTCTATCTCGTAGTATTATTGTCTCGCAATTTTATTATATTGCAATTTTATCATCTCGCAGTTTTACTGTCTCGCAGTATTATTGTCACGGGGGGTTCACTCCATGTCAAGTTGAACACCATGTGCGGCCGAAGTTCGCTACCCCTATATTACATGGAATAGATAAATTTAAAAATTATGAGATTTTTTCTACATATACATAACCATTGATAATATCTTTTGTATTATTTTTTGGAATTTTTAGTCATCTTCATTTTTTGTAGCAATTATTTTAGTTCAATTTTGCGTCATTCTAGCTAGAAACGGTATGTTTTATTAAAAAAACAAATCATCAAATTTGGTTACCATTTTTTACTATGTAATAGATACCATCTATATCTACCCATGAAAAAAATTTGATAAAATTTTGACCCATTTTGGTGATGCAACTTACCAAAAGTAGATTTTTTTTGGCCGCACGTGGTGTTCAACTTGACCATGGAGTGAACCCCCCGTGATTATTGTCTCTTAGTTTTACCATCTCGCAGTTTTATTGTCTCACAAATTTGCCATCTCACAATTTTATTGTCTCGCTATTTTAGTATATCGTAATTTTATTGTCTCACGATTTTACTATCTCACAAAATTTATTGTGTGGCCATTTTATTATATCGTTGTTACATCTATGTCACATGCCGAGACATGATGAGACATGCGAAAACATCTATGTCACATGCCGAGACATGCATGCCACATGCTCAGACATGCCGAGACATACATATCACATGCTCAGCCATGCTGAGACATGCAAGGACAAACATGTCACATGTTGAGACATGCTGTACATGCATGTCACATGCTCAGCCATGCCCAAACATACATGTCACATCCTCAACTATGTAGATACATGCATATCACATCCCGAGACATGCCGGGACATATATGTCACACGACATGCATATCACACGCCGAGACATGTGGAAACATGCATGTTACATACCGAGACATGCCAAGTCATGCATGTCATATTCTAAGACACGTCGTGACATGCCAAGACATCCATGGCACATGCCGAGACATTTAGGTCACAAGCGAGTAAGTTCCAAAAGAAATATAAAGAAGAAATTTACATAAAGAACAAGTAATGGAATAATGATGAAACAGAAGAAAAATACACAAAACGGTAAACACGAGAAGAGACATAATGAAGAATATTAGCGACATTAAAAAGAAAAACCAAAATAAAAGTAAGAACAGAAGAAAGAGAAGAAGGAAGATGGAGAACATGAAAAATAGACATAAACAAAGAAAGGTAAGTAATAGAAGAAGGAGAACATGAAATAGTGACATACCAAAAAATAGGGTAAAAAAGAAAGTAAGAAATAGAAGAAAGAGAAGAAAGAAATAGCATTATAAACATCAAAAAGAAAAGTATAAGAAAGATACAAGTAA
This sequence comes from Polytrichum formosum, assembly GCA_964035585.1. Taxonomy (NCBI): domain Eukaryota; kingdom Viridiplantae; phylum Streptophyta; class Polytrichopsida; order Polytrichales; family Polytrichaceae; genus Polytrichum; species Polytrichum formosum. The sequence goes on from OZ037937.1 coordinate 575,923, forward strand.
ATTCATGACGACCAGGCATGAGAGGAAACACATCAGAAAGTAGAATGGAAATAAAAGTACACAAAAAGTAAGCGCCATAACAAACATAAGGAATAATACTAGCGACATCAACAAGAAAAACCGAAATAAAAATAAGGAAGAGAAGAAAGACGAGAGGGAAGATGGAGAACATGAAAATAAGAAATAAAGAAAGAGAGGTAAGTAATAGAAGAAGGAGAACATGAAATACTAGCATATGCAAACGTAGAGTCAAAAATAAAGTAAGAAATAGAAGAAAGAAAAGAAAGAAATAAATGAATCACATGAGATGAATGACATCAAAAAGTAGGATGGAAATAAAAGTAAGTGATAGAGGAAAGCACGAAATTAGAAAGGAGATTCAAAACAACAATGAAAAAATTACAAGTGAAAAGCAATTGATATAAGAGAGAGAAGAAAACAACATTAAAAACAATGATCACAACAACACATGAAAAAACAAGGAAGAAAGAAGGAAAGCGACAAGGCATGAAAACAAGTAATGGAAGAATGAAGAAATATAAGATTACAACCAATAAAGAAAAAATATTGAAAACAAGAAGCACAAGAAGAGAATTAATGAAGAATATTAGCGACATTAAAAAGGAAAACCAAAATAAAAGTAAGGAACAAAAGAAAGAGGAGAGAAAGAACATGAAATAGTAGATGGAGAACATGAAAAACATAAATAAATAAATAAAGAAAGGTAAGTAACAGAAGAAAAAGAACATGAAATAGTAGCATATGAAAACGTAGGGTCAAAATAAAAGTAAGAAATAGAAGAAAGCGATGAAAGAAGTGGCATTGTACACATCAAAGAGAAAAATATAAGAAAACATACACGTAAATTCATGACGACAAGGCATGAGATGAAACACATCAAAAAGTAGAATCAAAATAAACGTTAGTGATACAAACAAGCAAGAAATTAGAAAGAAGACAAAAACATATGAGGAGTAAATCACAAACAAAAAGTAATAAATGAAAGAGACCAAAAAACATTAGATAAATCAAGTAATACAACAATACACGAAAAAACAACGAAGAAAAAAAATAAAGCAATAGGGTTTAGGGTTTAGGGTTACATGTGTGTCCCCACCAAATTGGCATTTTTTTTGGGGATTTTGAAGTGACCTACCCCCTATTTTCGAGGGTTGTGATTTCAATGGTGTGTTAAAATTTAATTATGCTCATACCTTTTGGAAGATATAGACACTTTGACTTTTCAACTTTAGATTGATTTTTTTGATTTTGAAGGATTTCATCATTTGGAGGTCACCTGCCCCCACATTTTAGGGCATTGTGAATCTAGTAGTGTGTTTTAGTTTTCCCTAAATGTGTACGGTTTGGATGTTATGGAGGGCTTGTTAATGGCCTTTGAGGTTTAGGTTTTTTCTATTTTATTTTCCCCTTCATATTACACAAGGTATTACCTAGGTAATGGCTGTTTGGATTTCACAAATATGTTGATTTGGTATTCATTTGGCAGACCATATCAATTTCAATGGTTTTTGCATGTTTTTGACTCCCCTCTTTTTGGAATTCATTTTGAAAATGTTTGGTGACTTGCATGTTTTTCAAATTTTGCTCACAGATAGATTAGAATTTTGTTATCACAATTACAATTCCAAAGTTATTTTCTTCAATTATTGCACTTCCATATGGATTATGGACTCTTCAGTGAAATTTTGGTGCCTCTATATAGTGGAATTATTGGATGGCAGTGTGAGGTAAAATAGGAACTCCTTGGATTTCCAACCAAGAATGATTTTGTACCTACCTTTAAATTACAAATACTAATTTTAAGATTCGAAAGTCTCGGTTAATGAAATAGATCTAGATAGCCTTATACGTGTCTAAAAGTCCACTCCAAGTTTAGTTACCGTGAATTGAGCAACTTAAACCTTTGTAATACATTTAAATAAATACAATATAAACCAATGTAACCTAAAACCTATCGTGATCATTCATAAGCCTACTAAGATTCTATAAATAATGTAAGAGAAATGAGGTTTAAAGTTGTCTCATAGAAATGCCTATAATTTAAAACTATTGTCGCGTACCTCTGTATGAGGAGACACAAGGGGGACCCCGGAGTGACATCCAGGACTTGTGGCGCTATTGGTGAGAGGGCCCAAGTGATCGTAGTGTGGATGAAAGCCCTGGGCGTTGAGAACGTCTCCCATTCACGGAGACTAGGAGACACATGGGTAATGCTATAAGATATGTGTAGCTTATGGCGTGCCGATTCTAGAATGCTAAAAAACATCTTAATAAAAGGTGTGAGCTAGGAAATATGACAATTTGAGTGGGGCGTTGTCCCGGGACAACGCCTTTGTACAACAATGGTCTGGGAGTGACTCTCAGGACCGTTGAGGTTTGAACGAGCATAACTTCCTCAATATTTGTCTGAATGGGACAAATAAGTAGTCCATCGGCATCTACGTGAAATAACGATCAAATGATTGATTTTTAGAATCAATGATCATATAAAAGAGTTATGGGGTTCTGACGCTGCTAAAGGCTTCCAGTCCCAGCGGTTAAGAGAAATTGTCTACTTGGCCCCAAGTGTTAGAAAAAAAACAAAAAATTACTTGACGGTGGGGTAGGGGCCCTACGTAGAGTCCTACAGGCTCATATGGGTGAGGTTGTGAGCCTTAAAATTGCCTTCAATGGCAAAGAGGTTCACAATTGAGGTGTTTAAGCAAAATCATTAGATTAGTAATAGAAAAAATTAGCAAAAAAACCATTTAGATTAAGATGGGTTTGAAAGAAAGACCCTACAAGGTTGATTAAGGGTGTTTTATCCTTGGAGTAAGAATCTTGAGCAAGTAGAAAATTAAGAACAAAAAAGGAAAAGGGAAATAACCTTCATTTGAATTGGAAATGTTAAAATAGTGGGCTAGTAAGTAGGTAGGTTAAGTTAGGAGCAACCAATTCAAGCAAACAAAAATCAAGCGGAGGAAAAAAAAAATTCCGGAAGCGACCAAAAAATAAAAAAGAAGGTGACAACTACGAGCGTAAGGGATTTTGCCAACTAGGGCAAGGAGGCCATGTTGCCAACCAAAATAGAAGTTTAAATTAAAATGTAAAATCCTTTCTAAGGGCTTGAGCAAGTGGGGTATGAGGTGACGTTTCCCTCCAATTCACCACCGAGGGCTTGGTTGCCACCGTTCAAACAAAGGGACCCTTTGGTGAACGGGAGGAAGAAGGGGTCCAACCCTTCATTGAAAAAAGATAAAAAAAAATTACATTTTTAATTTTTTTAATATTTATTTTCCATTTTGTAGGGAGAGCAACCGATTCCATCTCAATAAAAAAAATCTCTTCATCTTTTTATTATATTCATAAGTTAAAAATTTTATAGTTAGAATTCTTGATAATGAGGTGGTGTATTTTTTAACACACTTATAAGTGACTGTATCACTTTCATTTGAGTGTAGTAGACGCAAAAATTATAATTTAGCTTTCAAATTCTGAGTGAATTTTATCCTTAAAATTAGTTTTCAACAAGCTTAGTCTCATGGAAATCAGAATTAGTGAGTAAAAGTTATGAGTGTTTGAGTGAAGGTATCTTAACTGCCTCCCAAATCATAAGCACTAACTTTGTAAGTTCGTATCTATAAAAAAAATATAATAGATTTAATATTTGGATTGTAGATCTCGTTTTGAGATTTTTTGAAATTATAAGCTTGTTACAATCGAATCCAGGGATGTGCAAATGGACGTGACGCGGCCTTTTTGCGTCACGTCGCGTCACACATGACGAGACGCCGTCACGTCACGTCACGTCAGGGCGTGACGCGCACTGACGTGGTAAAAAAAAGTTACTGTACCAATTTTTTGTAACTTTTTTTTACTTTTTTGGACGACTGCTCTAGTCGACTGCTACGAGCAGTCGACTTCAGAAAACAAAAATTAAAAAAATCTATTAAAAAATCTGAACCGTTAGATCTTCTTGGATTGAAGATCTAACGGTCCATGATTTTTTTTAGAATTTTTTTTTTTTTTTTTTAGGTTTTCCTTGAAGTCGACTGCTTTTAGCAGTCGACCAGCTAGTCGACTGCTAATAGCAGTCGACTGGTCTTGGTCGACTGCAAAAGTAATTCTTTTGCAGTCGACCTAGCAGTCGACTGCAAAAAAACATTAAATTAAAAAATTCCAAAAAAAATTCTGGACCGTCAGATCTTCTTTTCAAGAAGATCTGACGGTCCAGAATTTTTTTTAATTTTTTTTAATTTTTTTTAATTTTTTTTAATTTTTTTGCAGTCGACTTCTAAGTCGACTACAAATAGGAGTCGAATTAGCAATCGACTGCCAGAAAAAATTAAAAAATTCCAAAAAAAAGTCTGGACCGTCAGATCTTCTTGCCAAGAAGATCTGACGGTCCAGAATTTTTTTTGGAATTTTTTTAAATTTTTTTTTTGCAGTCGACTTAGCAGTCGACCAGGGGGTTGACCAGGGGGTTGACCGCGTCAGTTTACCCCTGGGGTAACTGCCGGATTTACCCCCCCGCGGACGTGACGTTTTCAGGTCTGCCGTCACGTCGCTGTCACAGGACGTGACGCGACGTGACGTGTAATCCCTGATCGAATCTAATGAGTAAAAGTTATGAATGTTTAAATGAAGGTATCTCAATTGCCTCCTAAATTATAAGCGCTGACTTTGTAAGCTCATATTTACAAGAAGAGACATGTATTTTCTTTAATATTTAGTGCATTTGTAAATTTGATTTCAAAGTTTTTAGAAAGTATAAGTTTGCTGAAATTTAAATTAATGAATAAAAATTATAATTAGTGAAGTGAAGGTGCCTCAATTTCCTCTCAAATTAAAAGTACTGATTTTGTAAGCTCATATCTAAAAGATGAAACATGTAATTGCTTTGATATTTAGGTGAATTATAGGTCTTGTTGTTAGCTTTTCAAATTACTAAAAATTATTCTAATTGAAGCTTGTGAGCAAAAGTTGTGAGTACTTAAGTGAAAGGGTATTTGTTTCCTTCCAAGAAAAGGTTCATTCATCTAAGGTTGAAGGGTACAAATTGGTGCCATGGACGGCTGAGAGTTGGAGTCGGGATTCCGCACCAACCATCGCCAAGCCAAGATGAGAGCCAACTAGTAAGCTCTTTAACCCTACATCCTTCAATTTAAGAATGAATAGAGCACAAGAAAGATAAAATCCTAACCCAATCCAACTATTTATGGAAGGCTAGGGAGAGATCATCCACCTAGCCGCCGAGGGGGGATTTCAATTCCTATGTGTGCGGAGCCTCTCGGTTAAGTGTTGTGGTAGTAGTTTTTTCATTTATAGCTCGTTCGTGTGTGGTGAAGTCGGGTTAATCACCGGTATGACCACTCTATGTGTTGTATGTGGTAAGGTGGGAGTAATGACCTACAAAACCACCATCATGTTGTTGGCCCCAAGGGTTGGAGGTGATGGCTCCAACCCTTGAAATTTGTGCAATAGGTTAAACACACATGTCTCCTTATTTTCTGGTCCCATTAAATTGAAATTTCGTAGTCAAACCATGTTAAACTAATTAACAACCAGCAAAATTTGTACATTTCCCGTGGACAAAAAACCAACTGGGAACTTAACTTTGAGGATTGATACCACGCCTCTTCTCCGGCGGCAAAGATCGGAGCGTGTAAGTGTCAATCAACCTTTAAGAGACTCGTATAGGGCCTCGAAGGGTTCGGATTAGGGTGTGCACCAAACAAATAGGTGGTGATGCCATAATTTATGAACTTAATAACATAGACTTTATTCAATCAACCATAAACTAAGAAGGAAGGTTGAGAGGATGAGACTTAATTAAGGTCCCCCGTTTAGATAATTTAATTCAAAATAGGTAAGGATTTAGATGTGGCCTAAGATAAGATGTAAGGTTATTTTATTCATTAGGGTTAGGTTGCCTTGATTCCAAGGCTGGTGCGTCTGCGTTTAGACTAGAATAGATTTGGTATTAGGTTCGGAAAATTGATAATTACCTTAGGTACTTATAATCTAGGCACAACCTATCGGATGGATACGACACGATTACCAAATTTCTTCATCAACCGAAATATTTATTAAATATCATAACATCCGGGTTTGGCTTGGACACCTGCCAAGGTAGGCCACCCTTACCGAAGGGCTTGTGCGGTACTTTTAGGCTTCCTCGGAGGGGATGCCCACAAGCATCACAGAGGTGGTGTGGCCGAACCTACTCGAGGCCGAACGGCATAGCTTTTATGGGCATTGGTCCAATATGAGGGCATAGTTGCCTAGCATGGTTCGGGTTGTTGTAGTGTTGCTCCGGCAACACGATGATCAACTTAAGATTGGACTTCCATGGATGGAAGCCCACATCTTAACATTGGTTATTGATTAAGAGGTGAGTCCCGAATGAAAAAGTAGGAAGGTTTCCTATGAACTAAGGGGTCCGCGGAATGAAAAGCTAACCATTCGCATCACGAAATGCAAAGGATTAGCGCTCATGACCCTTGTTAGAATTGAAAAATGACCAAGTTAGTTAAAGGGAGGTAGTGAGAATTGCGACAACTATAATATTAAGATGAATTAAATTATTTAAACTAAAAACGTATTTATATATATAAGATTTAAAAAAATGACAACTATACAAAACCGTGGCAAACCTTGAAAGCTAGGTGTTTCTAAATAGGTAACTTTCAAAGTATTATTCTAAAAACATTTATAATTTTTGGACAAAATTTTAGCTGATTTTGAAATAACTTGGTTTGCAAAAAAAACTTACAAACCTATTCAAGGATATAAAATTTATAAAAAATGAATGCTTTAAAAGTCTGTGATGAACCGTTAAAGTTAGCTGTGTCTAACGGTCCAAGGGCTTTAAATTACTTCTATCAACTCAAAGTTATTTAATATCCAAATATCTTCTAGAAACTAATATAAAGACTAAGGATTCAAAAATATAAATCAAATATTTAAATAAGAATAGACACAAAAAATAAATTTTTATTTAGTGGAGAGAGAGCTTATTTTTTCACTTCCGACAATACTAAACTATCACTCAAATACCTTACACCAACTACTTTTATATAATCTTCCATTCAATAGTATTACACTACGATATAAAGGCTGATAACTATGTCTTTTGGTCAAATAAGAGTAGACCGAAGACAAGATGAAGGTTGATAAGAGAAACAAATGAAGGGACTAGCTTTCGGAGGTCTGAACCCTCCGAAGGCCAAAGTTGGACGATGTGAACAAGAAGGGTAAAAAAGAAGTGATGTTGAAGTAATATTGAAGTCGAAGTTGAACCTTTTTTAAACGGTTGTCTTAAGGGGTTGGGGGTGAGCCGCTTTGTTGACTTGGGCCTCGGTTGACTCGGTGGAAAGTTTCTCACCGTTCATTCGCTTAAGATCATTTTCTTGAAGTCTTAGTTCCCTCGGACTTTCATCCGATTAATTTTCATCCGTCCGTTGACTTATTAGCGTCAAAAGACACTTATCAATATAATCTTCTATCATCGAGAAAATCTATATTAAATTAAGATAAAATTTAAACTATAGCTATTAAAGTCAACTTGCCCCCCCGATTTTGTCTAATCGTTGTAAGTGCCTTCACCTCAGAACCTCTTAGGATGTCCTTTTGGATAAAAAAGAATATCTATTGATCCAATATTCATATAAGCTAACTAAACTCCTCATCTTTAATATCTAATTTAGCTTAGCCCTCCTAAATAACTTGTAAATGAATCGTTAAAATTTGTTAGTTAGGTTTTTTTCCTCTCTAAGCTAATTTTTATAACCAAAACCTTATAATGAAATATATTACTATCTAATATTTAAAATAATATAAATATAAATATTATTTGGTAGAAAAATCAAATAAATCCTTCACAGGCGGTTAAGAGGACCATGAGGTACCTCAAGGGCAGCCTACACTTGAAGTTGCAACTTGCAGGATAAAACATCAAGTTGACGGGGTATTGTGATGCGGATTTGGTGATGTGAATGATAGGAGATCCACCATAGGGTATGCATTCACCCTTGGAGATGGAATGGTGTCATGGAGTAGTAAGATGCAACCCACGATGGCATTGTCTGCAACGGAGGTGGAATACATGGCGGCAAACCATTGCACAAGAGAAACCATTTGGTTGGGGCAACTCTTGGATAATATGAGGTGCAAGTATAATGAAGGCACGTTGATCATGTGTGACAATCAAGGTGTTATAGCACTTGCAAGAAATCTAGTGTACCATGCAAGGACAAAACACATTGAGGTGCAACACCACTTTGTACGAGAGAAGGTGGCAAGAGAAGGTGGCAAGAGGGACAATCATTTTGGAGTATTTTTCCACGGAGGATTTGTTAGCGAATATGCTAACCAAAGCATTGGCAAGAGAGGCACAAAAGATTGACAAGAAAGATGGGCATTTGTAACTTTAGCCATTCACAAAGTGAGAGTGTTGAAAGTGGGTGAAAAAAATAGATAAATGAAGGTAAGTTGGAATAGATACTTCTAGGTCAAAATGTGAGGTTTATCCCAAAGAGAAGTCAAAGGAGACTTGGCAAAAGTAAAATTAGTCCACGTGGCATAGTTTGACTAGTCAAAGTTGGGACCTAGTTATAGGGAGGTCAAGTGGTTATTCCATAAGGTATGGGAGCAAAGATAGCTTGAAGATTAGTATAAGAGGGTGATCATGTGAGGACCAACCCTCTCTTCCATGTATATGTTACGCTTTTGAATTATATATCATCCCTTTTGCACTCATTTCTTCCATTATCTTTCAATACATTCTCAATTTACGTTGGACCAAATCTGACTCAAATATCTTGTGACCAACTCTTTTGAAGGCAAAACTCAACTCCTAGATTTTTTTAATGTATTCTATAACTGAACCTCCTTCCTGCAACCTGACAACATTGAGTTGGTCCAACAACATAAGTCTCCGAGCATTGTTAGTTTCCTCGTACTAGTCCTTGAGAGCGCTCCATGCATCTCATGGATCAATAACTTCAAAGGGTAAAATTCTGATATAGGTACCCATTGAGACATATCTCACTATGTGTGACTTATATGTTCTCATTTTGTGTATGCTAGAAATCCCTTGTTTAACACCATGTATACAACTACAACCATGTCATCTATAATATCATTTAATTTTTATAAATTTCCAATAGTTTTTTCTTACCAAAAAAATACTTTTCAAAAATCACACTATTTTCGGAGGGGGTATCCATATCAAAATTTTATCCCAGATAGAAGGATAAAAATGTCTTCACGGCAAGACATAGTGATCAATACAACGCCGAAATACGGCCCTGAACTATCTCATCAGCTTCTCCTAGTTGTAGTATATTAGTCCCAGCCAGGTCTATATATTTCCAGGTGTTATTTTTAATTAAAAGAAGCTTGCAACGAGTTTTCCACGACTGATAGTTGTTAATGGGTTTTCGCACTCCTTCCTTACTCCATTAATTAGTTCGCCACTAGTCACGTCCAAGCCTTGCAAAACCACCTCCCAAGCTAGTCCATCCTTAGAAAGCTCCTTTGATGTATAATCCCCTAACACTTCCGTTTAAGGCTTGAAAATATGCCCAAGACACTACCTACCAGCTCACGTTTTTGGCCCAATTGACCAACTTCCGGAGGTCAATTCCACAATATAAGCTTGGATCTGGCATCTCTAACCTTCTACCACCCTATGGTAGAGTATTCGGGTCATTCTGACCATTTTCATATTTTCGACCAGCTCACGTTTGTGGTAAGATCCGCCAACTTCCGGAGGTGGTTTTTGCAAACCGAGTTTGGATCTGGCCTCTCTAACCTTCTACAAACCTATGGTACATTTTTCAGGTCATTCTAACTACTTGCTCTAGATGTCCTCCCATGAGCGTCATGTCCACGTATACCCACCCTTTCTACTTTCTAATTCATTCCTTGGTACTACATCACAAGCTGTCCAATGCACATTTTTAGTAATACATTCAACACCTTTGTCTTGTCAACACTAAGGACTATGTTAGCTTACAAAAAAAGCAGTAATAGGAGAATGCCAACAATGAATCTACTATTTAAATCCCGCTTTCAACACTTTACTGCTCGTTTTCCAGGACTGTCGTCCGTCCGGACTGCCATACATTTCCAGGACGCTACACGTCCAGATCTAAAACTTACAAGCATACACACCTTCTCTAAGAGTCTAAGCTATCTTTGTATATGTGTACTAAGAGAGCCAAAAGGCTCTAGGACAATCCTTATATACTTCAAAACAACTACTAGGTGGGTCAACTTGGTAGGTTGCCACCCTGTCAAAACATTGCAACTAGCTGTCCTGACACGTTTTTGCCCTCTGTCTAGTTCATGACTAGTTGGCACACTGAGGTCATAAAAAAGGTCAACTAGTAAAAGACTCGCAATGCCATTTTAATAACTTTGAACCTACAAGTCATTTTTCTGACCAACTAAGTTACTAACACCAAATAATTACTACTACTGAATAGATTGTTCAGTAGTAAAACATTAAAAAACCAACTAGTGGACGTTCTAACAACTAATTGCATTAGGGACAGATTTGACGTCAACTAGTAAACTTGCATTTTTTGCCCTTATGACAATTTGTGACCAACTAGTCGGTTTTTGATGGGTTGGTTTACTATGGACATTTGTGTTTTTAAAACACAATGCTAAATTCTACCTTAACAATAGTTTTCTCCTACTAATTTCCATCCATTAGGGAGAACATCTCCTTGGGTCATGATGACTAACTTGACCTATCAACACTCAAACTCTGACCTCGCACTCACACAGACTTAGTGTTTTTTATTACAGAACATGCAGCTAGTCGACTCAACTTAACAGACAGCACAATCACGTAAGCACAAAGGAGATAACAATAGTTCAATAAGTAGTGAGCACACAACAAGAGAATTGCACCCTAAACTCTGTAATATCAACCTCCATAATGTCACACACTCTCTAATATCCTGAAACCCTAGGGAACGGATGTGCGTAGTTCAAATCTCACTCCTTATTGTCACCTTTCTCTCCCTTATATCACAAATTTTGTCATTAATGCAAACCATCAAAAAAGTCAACCCACACCCTTGCATTGCGCCATGTGTCAATATGTGGAGTGTCACCTTCTTCTTCTTCTTCTTATGCCACTTGTTGGATGTTGGTGCATGCATCTGCCACATCGCCCGGGAAGGCGAAGTGGAGTGGACCACACCACACCATTTAACATGTTGTACTTTTGTGTTATTCCATAGTGTCACATGCTACACTAATTCACTAGTATCACGCATCCATGTTAACACTACAAAACTCTGTAATATCCCGTGCACTTTGGTTGCCACAGGTGTGATGCTATGGAGTTTAGAGTGTACTCAAAGATAATCCTTCCCACGAGCTCTGATACTATGATGGAGTATGAAAAACAATGTCTTACCACACAGGTGAACAATGGGTAGCTTGATGATACTATTTATAGGGATAGTATATATACACACATATATATACATATACATATACACATATATATATATATATACATATATACACATACATATATATATATATGTATATATATACATATGTATATATATATACATATGTATATATATATATACATATGTATATATATATACATATGTATATATATATATACATATGTATATATATATATACATATATATAATTTTATTTTTAAACTTTTTGAGACAGAAGGCCGGCATGCCAGCGCCAAAGCACAAGAGGCAGTTAACCACCTGGCAAGTTTTCTGTCAAGTAGAGAGGAGATTTCACAGCTGGGAATCGAACCACCAACCTCTTCCTTGAGATTTGGGTATCTCTCCACCATCATCTAGTAGTTTAGGGTCATCTTGGACCATATAGGGACAGTTTATAGCACAGTCAAGAGACTGGGTAATGGTGGATGTAACCACCAGACTAATTTTAATGAGTGTACTTAACTAATTGACTAGCAAGTAACTACACTGTTTTTTGCATTTAGTGTTGTGTGGCATTTAATGTTGTTACTATTCATTTACCTGCAACACTAGCTACCAAACACTTGACAAATAGTGTTCAAGTAGTGGTGGTAGAGATGGTGGTGGTGCAACCATGCGGCAACAAAACACAAAACATAAAAAATATTATAACACTAATTGTGGAGTGTAAACATTAAGGGCGTCACTGGCATTTAGTGTTGTTGGTTCGTAATTACTGTTGACAACACTAAATGCAAAAAACAGTGTAGTGGTACCATCTATACCATGACTACATACAGTATACAACAAGGAGAGAGGAGACTGAACTAAGTAGATACCATCCAACAACTAATCGCACAACAAAGCAGACTGCAATAAGAAACTAAAATCTAAAAGCATAGTACTAAACAACAAATCGACCGCCGTTTGTGGTAATTGCTGTCAGCACAGATAATTCTCTGATAAGCATTGCATGATAAACATCTTCCATATCTCTATCAACACCAAAAAAAAACTCCACACCTCCACAGCAAAAAAACTTGCTGCAACCTAACAACAACCTAACTCCTCAACCTCACAACAAACAAAACCGCACCAAATAAATAAATCTATACCAAGAAACAACTCTCAAATAAGATAACAATGAACAAAACACATTCAAGTTGCGACATGAGCATAAGACCACAATAGAGAACCAGATGCGTCGGGTTTAGGTAGGTCAGAAAATAAACCAACACTGCAGATAATTTATAGAAATTTTACAATCTACAGCCAGTCATCTCGATTTCCCAACCTGTTGGTTATCGTACATAACCGGTTGTTCACTTTTCAATCTTAACCTTTGATCATCATTAAGGGTGTAGGATGCAAGTTGGAAGGAGAGAGGGTTATGGATTATAAACTTGCATGGAGATAGTGATGGGTAGCCAATGGGAGGCGGCCACATTGGTGTTGAAAAATTCAACAACCAGTTATGTATTATAATCTTCTTAAAGCAAATGGTTACTAATGGAGCAATTTGCCAATACCGCAGTTCATCCCTCTACCAATAACCACTTGCTTCTTGAAGGTTATATAATCCATATATTTCTACCTATTGTAAATCTTTTTGACCATTCCAAATTAAATAGAATGGAAAAGCTCTCTCCTGATTATAGGAAGTTGAAATGGAGAGTTGCAAATGTTGGAGGGGTTTCCCCATTCAATAAAAGGCCTCTATTATGCAATGAAGGGTCCTCCATTCAATAGGGACTAATACTACAGTAAATTATGCCAGTGCCAAATGTGGCATTTATATTTCTACATATCCCATGATCTTGATGAACTTTGTGTTGTTCAAGATGAGTTCTCAATTTTACAATTGAATTTATGTTTCAGTAAGTTCATCTGGGTGGTCTGGGGTAACCAATTCTATATACAAAGTTCAATGTACTACATGTAGGATGCAATATAGAGGAATAGTTTGAAATTAAATTATAAAGAAAAGTTGTAGAGAAATATGTTGAGATAGGTTTAAAATGTGAACTTTGAATTGAGTCATTTATATGTTGCTTAAGCCCATGACCATATTCTTACAAGGCCATTTAGGAATTAAAATTAGTTTTACTTTTCAATATAGAGGATGCGTTATATTAGAACCGAGACATGATAGTGTGTATATAGCACATTGAGCTTCGTATCTAGAACTGGTAACATTAAATATGTTTTGTGGTGTACTGAACAGTAACTATGAATGGTCTGTATTTTCATTGGTTTAGACCTAAACCTAAACAATCAAGTGAGGGAGGGAGTCTTAGGGGAAAAGTGTTGGACTAGGGTGTTATCTTGCTCTAACATTATTCCTGCAAGGAACTAAATTTTCATAGCGCCAAATTGACATTAACTTCAATGGCCAATCAGTTGCAGGAGGTTGAGGACTTGTTCACGGCCATCATTGCACTCAGCCCCACAACTGCCTCTAATTTCACAAACTAATTTGAGCTTTTCCACTTGCAAAATTACTCCATTGAAAATTCCTTTGCCAAACATTCTTCCTAGAACTTCAAAATGCAAAACATGTCCAGCTACGACTGAGAGTTGGCAATGGAATCCTCCATGCTCCACCAGACAACGAACACCTCAACAAAATCTGAGTGAACTCTTTCCCACCATCCTAAAGGATATATCTGCAGCTATTCCACTATTTTTGTCCGCTGTAAACCTTCTCACACAACCCGCCACCGTGTTCGCACAAATGCATATGATGTTCAAACCAACTTCCTCCGTCTCAAGATAGACCGTAAAAACCCCCTTCCACACCGTTTACCAAACTGCCGCCTTTCCTTTGTTCTCGCCTCTCGTACAACAACACCTTTGAGCACAAATCCTTTTCTACTGCTCCACAATATCTCCTACCGTGCCGCTTCAGCCACTTCTCACATGTGGCCTCATCCTCAAGCAAATTCTTAGTCCAAAGTTCTATTTGGTGGCAGTTTAACAATATCCATTTTGCCAAGAGACAAATATGCAAAACTTCCATCGTGTCCTACTAATTGGTACAGATTTGTTTCCCCAAGCTTCACTAGCCGTAAGCCATTGCGCAACATTTCCTCTAGCTCTTCTGGACCAAGGGTGCGCATGCTCTCCATAACAATTGTATCGGAAACATCGTAAATTGTTGTAGAGCATTCGCTGTTGCTAACCTCTTCCCTCTTTTCACACACATGGCAAGAATATGGGCAAGTATTGTAGTTTTGAAACACATGATAAGAGTGCCTGTCCAAGCCTGATACTCCCCATGTACTGTTGTCAGGCTTAAATAGTCGCAAAGCTGGTGAACCCACAATCGTAAAAGCTGCCCAATGCTTCAGAGGTTGACGCTCGCGAATCATGTTTAGAATGACATGTTTCATGCACTCATCCACACTCCTACCTCGCGGCTCTGCAATGAGCAATGCTTTGAATAGATCTGCACAATTGCACAATGGTTGAGTGATTATCTTATTTTGCAATGTCATATAATACATGATACGTAAACAATCAACAGTTGGTGTTTGTGATGTTTATGTGTATAGGTTAAGATCCAATCAACTTTCTGACTCTTTAGTATAAAAATTTAGGTTCTTACAGGTGAAATTCAAGATATGCTTACCAATTATAAATCGACCAGTGAACACATCATCAACTTTCCAAAGAGTGAGGATCGTAGAAACTGCTCCCGCTAGCAAGAGAGCCCTTCCCAATCCCAACAATCCTTCACCTGTAGTGGCTTCGCCTAATCCCGACTGACATGCACTCAACACAACCAGCCCAGCAGAGATCCCGCCTTTCAGAGCCCCAATCTCCTCAGCTGTGAGAACCTGGGACGCTTCTTCAGCCCTCTGTTGTTTGGACTTCTTGTCACTGAATTCAAAAAGCCTAAAACTTCGCTTACCTTCTTGATGACCATCATGTTGAAGAACATCTTGCTCTTGCTCCTCTGCAATACCCTTACCTTTCCAAAGTTCCGCAGTAGTTACGGGTGTGGAACTGACTTCGAGCGTTGCTGTTGAGGCCAATGCAACATCATTCTGCTGTTTGTTAAGTGTGAGCATGTCCATTCCTGATGGCAGCGTTGAGGTCGATGTTGACGCAACTTCGTCAGGTCTGCAGAGTCGTTTGTTAAGCACAATAACGTCCAGTTCTGGCTGCAATGGTGATGTTGATGTAACTTCATTCGGTCCAGGACATGCTTGGAGTACAAGACAACCATGAGGATAGTCATCATTCACCACACCATGTGTAGCTAACAAAACCACTTTGCTGGTTGATAAGCCTTCAATAACAGCCTGCTTGGTCATGTCTTTCCCTATGCAAGGTGTCACCTTGAAAAATGCCGCCACCCTCTTGGCTTCTTCTTCAGCACCACGTAATTGATCCCATCCAAGCCCCATTGGCTCCGGGTTGCCAGCTATGAAAGCTACATTACTTGGTAGATGGCCATCAAACTTAAGAGATTGCTCTGAAGGTCCAGGTTCTAATGAAGAATCTTGGAGCAAATTTTGACCCAAAACTTGCAAATCCCTCTCGAAATTGTATTGGCTATACAAACAACGATGTAAAGTCACAATTGAGGGGACAACAGCCACGTTGTACTCTGCAATTAAATGTTCTTTGTGTCTGTCATCATATAATGCAGCAAAGGGGATTTTTGCCAAACATCCATGGCCAGGTATGAAGATGAGTGAATCACAACCCTTCAAATCCTCCTCAATATATTGTATAAGGAGAGCATGTAAAATGCTCAAGGCTTTAATACTTGGGCCTTGTTCATCAATAGCATCTACTATCAATTCTTGAAGACTCTGGTTGCTTGACAAATTGGTCTCCTTGAACCACGTTGGAAGATGACAAATTTTACTCCGATGCAAAAAATCCTTGCCGTCAGGTGACATTGCCACTACATACATATTCATAATTTCTTTGTCTAAATTGTATGAATATTCTATAATGGATGTCTTGAGCCTCAAGGCTTTGGTGGTCTGAAAAATCAAAGTTGTTAGCAACTGATCACACTCATCAAGATCAGAAGGACTGGGAATTGCAATTTCCTTGGGCTGGTTGAAAATTTGGTGCATAAAGAAGCGCTGTTGGCTCCTCTCCGCCCAAACAAGACCAATGATGGGATTTTGGAGGCGCCGTATATAGAGGTTTTCAATGAACCAGAGTTTCTCGTTCAGATAGTCACGAGAATATGAAAGCCAAGATATAGGTTCATGGTCAAGGTGACATAAACGCCGTTGTTCTTTCATAAGAAGAAAAATCGATGCTCGAGCCTTATCTGCAGCTTCCACCCACTGTCCTTCATGACACAAGATGCGTGCTTCCGAAAACTCCACCTCTGCAAGTTCCAAGGCATTGTTGCATCTTGAGATCTTACTTTTGGTTAAGCCCATCAATCTCTTCGATTCTGTAACATTGCCATTCTTGTGGCAATCTACAGCATGGGAGCATAGACAATGCACAAATTCAAGACGCACAGATTCTCGAACATCTGGGTATTCAACAGAATTAACTGCCGCAATAACCTTCTCCACCTCTTCCAGTGCGTGTTTCCGATTTCCCCAACTTGAATAAAATGAGCATCTTGCAATGCGTACTGCTAACTCTTCCACATTCTTGTCCCTGGGCGAAGATAAGTTTTGAATCAATTCCAACATATTGTCAGTTTCTTTCATAGCCTTTCCCCACCTGCCACGATTTGCATAGTCTTTACTGATTCGTTGCTTTTTCCGTAACTCCAACAAGGTCGAACTTCGAATGCCGATATGATCATCGGTAAATGGATATTGTGATTCTAAAAGTGCTCCAGCGATATCATCGTCTCCCCTCTGTGAGGAAATATTATGCTTTGTAACCTGCCAATCAATCCATATGGGTTCACCATGAAAATGCTTGTCAATGTGTGCATCCATGGACTCGATCAGTTTGTAAGCTGCAGACCAATTTCCCTGCATGCCGTAGCTTTGCAGGAGCGAAACCACCCCACCAATAATCTGCAAATCAACTTCACGATCAGCAAACGCATACGAGGTGGCATGAACACATATGATCCTACCAGCCTCCTCCCATGCTCCAATTGCTTTATCAGTCTGGTCAGCCTTGTGAAATAATTTAGCCGCAGTTGTGTAGAATAAAGCTTTAGTTCTCCATAGCGATTCATCAAGTTGCATAGATGCTCTTGTCACGTCTTCAATGACTTGAAGAGCCATTCCCAACTCACCAGCCTTATACAAACAACCAGCTTCGTTATGACGTAGTGTCAACTTTTCCTTTAAGTTCATCGACAAATTTGAGCGGAGGAGGCAGATAGCAGCTGCCTTACTGTATGCACCAAGATTCAAATATTCTTCTGTAAGCTCTGATAAGCATTCACTTATCCATATTGCGCCCTTTATGACATGCTGAAATCTGAAAACAATTTCGGCTACTTCTTCAAGTGCTTCAAGTTTCCGAACACCATCCTTTTTCAGAAACGCAATAATACACAATGAGTAAACCATGACGTCTGTTGGGTGTGCATCATCAGGAGGTCTTGGGTACTCTCTAGCATCCAAGCCTTCCTGTGCAAGGATCGTTAAGATGTTTGCCGAGAGTCGTTGACAAAAACTCTGAATTTCCGGGTCAGCTTCAATCTTAGTGCTCAGACTCAGCTTTAGTCGAAGGGCGCTGCTGTAAGTTTTCAGTGAGAGGAAGGGGTCGCCGCCTTCCGTTCCCAAATTACCCAAGCTATCCGGGCACGAACTCTCTAAGTGGGTACTCTTACCAGCAGACTGGGCTAGATGAATGCTCTCTGCTAGCCGAAAGCTCTCCGCTATAATCATGCGCTCTTTATCCTTGTTCTTGGTCTCATTTAATACAATAGCAACCTTGTCAAGTGCATGGGTGCACGGGCATGATGAAGCTCCAAACCGATGTCGACTTAACTGCCTAGCAAAATCTTCCATAAGCCTTCCAACCTTGCAGGTTGTCACCTCAAATTTCGCACCTTCTCCTAAATATCCCAAGCCAAGGAGCACAACCGGATAGAGAGCATGGCTTTTATCGCAAGAGTCTAGAATTGCACTTGATTGAAGGCTATCTCTTATCCTTCCGCCAGTGTCCACCAAATGAGTCAAGAGATATCCTAGCGCTTCTCCAAACGTGAGAATCACATAATCGTAAAAAAAATCACCAACTCCATCAAAAGCGCAGAATTGCTCAAGTCCTTGCATGAAACTGCGAACTAAGAAATCATGGGCAGCTTGCCACTCTCCCTTCAATGCATGTACCAGTCCCTTGATTCCTTCCACTCGAATCTTTGACTTAATAGAGCTTGATCCATACTCCGTTTTGTTGTTTAACAACTCTTCGCAAATTCCCAAAGCTTCTGCATAAAGTCCCTCCAAAGCCTTCAAGCCTGCATCTGCAAACCTGGTATCCAGTAAGGCCGCATCCCTCTTATTCTCTGCATCAGTTGGCTGGTGAATCCAGTGCCGCCGATGCTCCTCCAGCTGGCTCTGAACTGTTGTCCAGTTCACCTCCCCAGATAAATCCTGTAAATCCGACTGGGACACACCAACCGCTTCCAAAGTAGCAAGTCCCAATTTCTGAATCCAATAAGTTCTCATCAAAACTGCAGTAGCATGAGCCTGTGCAGCGTCACTCTGCGCCATCTCCGCAACTCTGTTATCCTCCATCAGATATGCTAGACTGCTTAACAAGTACTGAGCCTTTGACCAGCTTGGGCAATGGATGGCCTTGTTTATAACAGCTTCTGCTCCCTACTTTGTAAGTGTAACAGGGCACAAGATGTTCGAAAAATACATGCGCAAGAATGTCTAGATTATGGAACCGAACCAGCCGAACTGGCTTCAACACCGATAAAATAGTTTGCTCTTTGTGATTCCTGTCATCTATATCTTCACAGAGACGGCTGCGTCCACTCTGCTCACAAGAATCCCGTGTGACTTCAAGTGCAAACAAGAGGGTGTAATCAGTACCCTAGAATCCATCAATGACAGAGATATTAATTTTCCCACTCATTCTAAACTTTGCCCTGAGCCCTAAACATAGGAAAGGATAGAACGTTTCCAAATTTCCGGCCTAATGAGGATCTTCGCAAGTGCTCCAGAACAGGAGTTCTACATAGAAAAAGATCGAATAGAAAACCGGACCTTGGATGCATCTCTAAGATGGTCAGTTGATGGGTCCTCCGTTGCAGATGCACCCCTATCATTCAAACATACAAGTTTAAAGAATGAACAGATATCTGCACTTTGGGCATACGATTTCGGCAGCACGTTTGATACTGACCAAAATAACTAGCTGAAAACCCAGTAAATATACTCCGAAAACTTCCTCAGGGACATGCCCCAGGACAACACGAAACACGAACACAAACCCTAAACTCTAGTTAAGATAAAGTTGACAATACCTCTAAAAAAGCAAAAAAGGACAATGATGAACCCCAGCTGTTGTAAACCTTCTATAAACTGCAACTTTGAATTCTCTTACTGCATGCAACTAGGTTAATTCGTAAAAAAATGAAAATAAAAACAGATCACTGTCCTGGCAATGAGATGATGGTGTAAGAACTACGGAAACCTTATTGGAGAAATTAACGATGCTACATGCAAGGAGTAGCGTTCTGCGCCATCAACTGTCGAGTCCAAAGTTAACCCGGATAACCATCTTGACGGCCGCTCTATCTGTTGCGACGAACGTGGAGCACTTCCTTTGTGACGTCATGCGGTCAGACTGAGAGTACCTTGCGAGCCAATCTCGTCTCCCTCTTCTGACTTTCGTTTCTAAGCAGAATGGTTAGATGCTTTCTCCAAATGACCTGCTCTTCGAGGAGACGTAGCCAACAGAACCTATGATATTGCGTGGGGAGTATCCTGTTGACACAAAAGAAGTACACCACATACTACCTCAACGCTTGCAAATCTATCTACCTCGGGACCAGATCAGCACAGCCCCAATAACGGACTATGACCAAAAGATTTGAGAACTTCAGATAGCGGAGGATTCGCTATAACGATTTGGAAAAAAACAAACTACAAATGATGAACACCAACGAGCCAGGGCATGACTTATGATGCACCAGTTTCTCACCCCATGTAGCACATCGGCTTCACTTTCCCCAAGTGGGTCATTCCCTTTGTAGTCTACAACCATCGTTAACTAAAACTGGTCTGTTCTGGCATCGTGATATAATGCAGCCAAGACCTCCCATCTCGCCATATGAACAAATGTGTGACGATTTCTGTATCTTCTTCACGGTACCGGGTCACGATCAAGGGGTCTTTATCATGATGCTTCAAATTTTCCCAGAGTTGAGCGGAGGAGTTGGGGCAAAAGAAGCACAGGACAATCCTAAGAGCTGGGACGTCGTCGGAGTCGACTTTACGTAGTTGGGAGATGTTGTTCTCAATTCTCTGGAAAACGGAGATCCTGGATAAACTATTACCTCGCCCAAAGCTGCACAAACTGCAGATGGTGTCAGTACTCATCGATTAAATAAGGAATTTGCAAGGAGATGCTCAAGAAAAGGCATATCCCCGTTGACATAGAAACCACGTCTCTTCTAAAGCTCCCCCTTCTGGACAGCGAAGCAATTCCACCATCATGTACCTTGTGCACCTAACTTACCGTCACCTGCTGAGGATATGAAAGCACAACGACGTTTAACCCTAAACTTCCTAGTTATTCAACCTTGTGTAAGTCCATACAGAAGTCACACCAAATGTGAACTCACTTTTAGATGCCAACAGATTCCCTCCAAAGCCTTCGCTGGTTGCAGTTCGAAAATTAACTGATTCACTTACGCTCGGGGCCCAGACATACTAAAATGAGGCTCAGGTGGAAGAAAGCAATACCAAGGTCCAACATCTACCCAGGAAACGCAGTGATCAGAAAAAATTACACCTCTACACCTTTACTCCGGAGAAACAAACCCTGAACCCTAAACCAATAGCAGCGAGGACCGGGTGCCATCCACACAATCCCCACGCCAACCTGGTCGTAGACCTCAGTGCAAACCGCCCATGCTCTCACCTCAAGACTATGGTCATCATGCCTACGAAGTGGCATTCTATTCTTCGTTTGTTTCTTTTTGCCATGTTCTCCATCTTCTTTCGGACGACACTGCTATTTGAGCGGTGAGCGGCCAAAAAGTAAAAATAATAACTTTTTACTATTTTTGCTTTTAAAACAAGATTCGAATATTCTATGATATATTTGTAATTTTCTTAAAATAGTAATTTTGTGACCTATTACTGTGGAATTGGAGGCCAAAAAAAGTCAATGGAGGTTTGAATTTGCAAACTTTTGCTTTAGTTTGGGACCTGAGAAATGCAAAAATGATAGAAAATTTGGAAAATAATAGTTAAATATAGAATTGAAAGCGAGGATGAAGTCAAGAAAAAATCAACAAGATTGGCGTTTTCAAGATCATTGGTGCGATTGAAGATTGAGTCAAGAAAGTACAAAAGGTGACTTACTTGCTTCGTTTTTATTCCATCATTTTTGTCTTTGTCCTAGCTATGGCAATTTGATCCTCTACATCTTGGACTACACCAATTATTCTTTGTGGTCAAGGAAGTTCTTGAGTACTATAAGGACAATTTTTAAGCTCATACTGAATATGAAGGTAGAGAAGCATGCGTAGGATGGGGAGAGGAGAGAGACATGTTTGAGGGCCTAGGATGGAACGAGGAGATAGTAAGTCTAAGAGATCTCCATGTTCCTTTCAATCCATCGCCGGATCATGAAAGGAGTGCTGCGAAGCGATATCGTGATGATTGCGAGATGACTCCATTCTCGTAGTCCACACAAACATGGAAGTGGAGGGTGGAGGAAGAAGAGCGACATCGATATGCATAAAAAGTCAAGTTGCGGGCAGATGTGATGGAGAAGGATTCAACAAGTTTAGGGTTTAGTGACGCCGATGATGCGGTTGATTTGAATGTGGATATTATGTGGAAGACAAGTGAGTTGAATGGTGTGGACAACTCAATCGACGTGGAGGCGGAGGTCAAGGTGGCAGTGGAATCTTCAAGGACTTTGTCGTTTTGCAAGAGGATGAAAAGATTATCGCCGCATTGCCTACTGTTGAAGGAGCGGATGAAGGACATCACAATTAGGTACGTTGATTTACTGCAACCCGATCCACTTCCAGCAAGATCTAAGGATGAGCGGAAGCCACAAGCATCAAGGAGGTTGGCTCGACAAAAGTCAAGTTGATAGAATGAGATGGGAGGTTGGGTTGAGCATGTAGTGTTGGGCGGTGCGAGAAACACATGGCAACATTGAGGATTGTAATGCACAAATATGAGGGGATTAAAAAACATTCACAAGAATGGATTTCTTATGGTAATAGTTTGTGAGGACACACGAGGTCAACAAATGACCAAGTCCATGAACAAACAAGGTAGTCCTAGGCCGACAGCAAGTTTTAGGTAGAATATGTCAAGAGGCCCCCCTCGAGAATGAGTTTGACCTCATTGAAGCTAAAGGTTGGGGAGTGAATGAACAAGTCTACCTCGGGATCTATATGAGAAACCTTGACAAAAATGAAGTACATGTGCTTACAATGCTAGAACTAATTCTACTTGCGGCTAAACTTGGATATCATCTCTTTGAAGGTTGGGCAAGTGCACTCAGGTAGAGAGTTGACTGTGAGTTGGTAAACTAATTGTGTTGGAGCAGGTTTGGATTGCAACATGATAACGCAACCAAATCCAGGGCGGGGAACCATGGTTATCTTCAAGATGGTCCCCTGCATAGCTCGTGCGGACACAACCATCTGCATCTGCTTAGCAGATGGTGCGGTGCTGGACTGTCGCGTAGATTTGAACTCCCTCGAAACAAGGTAAAAATCAGAGTTGGTTGGAATGTCTACACCAAAGAGGTCAAGGGAAGGAGCGGAGTTGTTGAAGAGGTGAGTTGGAATGACACACTCTTTGTGTGGGAGTTCAAAGTTGGCGTTCTCAAGCTTGAGGATCTCCGAACGAGTGAGGTTAGTGTCAAGCTTGACAAGCCACACAGGAGGAATTGGAGGTCTCTCCTGGTCAACAAAGAATTTGTCCACCCACTTACAATGCGAGCCCTTGATACAATGCTCAATGTTGTCCAGGCAGAAAGAAAAAAATTCTCAACTTTAGGTCTTGTGAATTTGTAATAGTTATAGATTCATGAGTAGGCTGGGGCAGGGGTGCTCCTACCGTTGGTGACGATTCTGGCGATGCATTTCTTCTTGGTGACCGCCTGCATAGCCCAACAAGATTTGGAGGAAATTATTATAAAGAACTCGAGCAATTTGCAAGAGTTTCTTGTTCACTTTGGATTCTTGAACAACAGTGACTCGGCGAAAATCCAGACCAATAGGTGAAGGTGGCGCGACCTTCTGCACATACGGAGAGGACTCCTCGACAATTGTGGGTAGAGGTGCAGCGTGAGATCTTGTGGTTCTTTGATTGACATGCGGGCAAAAGAAATTGACAGTGTCGGGGCGGTGGATCTCTTCGTCGGTTCCAATGGGGGTGTCCAGCTTGCGCTTCTGCGATCCAAACGCCTCGGCACCCTCAAGGTGTAGATTGCGAGTGTAGAATTCGTCCCCTCCAGTGTGTAAATTGGATAATTGTATGGAAACAAACTGATTGTATGAGCTTTTGATTTTAAAAAAGAAAAATTGGAACTTTGGGGAACAAAGGCAAATGTGGTTTGATCGCACCTGGTGATTCTTGATCGAGTAGCTTGGACATTACAGCCTCTGTGCCATCTCATGCCCATCATTTTGTCCATCTCCAGACCATCGTTGTCGCGTACCTCTCCATGAGGAGTGCCTGAAACACCGTGGGCACAAGGGGGACCCCGAAATGACACCCGGGACTTGTGGCGCCATTGGTGAGAGGGCCCAAGTGATCCTAGTGTGGGTGAGAGCCCCGGGCGTTGGGAACGCCTCCTACCCATGGAGACTAAGAGGCATGAGGGTGAGGCCATAAGCTATGCGTAGCTTATGGCGTGCCAATTCTAGAATGCTGAAGAACACCTCAATCGGAGGTGTGAACTATGAGATATGGCAATTTGAGTGGGGTGCTGTCCCGGGACAGCGCCCTGGTACAGCAATGGCCTAGGAGTGGCTCCCGAGACTGCGAAGCTTTGAACTGGAATAACTTCCTGAATACTTGCCCGAATGGGACAAGTGAGTAGTTCATTGGCATCTATGTGAAACGTAGATGATAATAGAGTGGTCAATTGTTAGCATCAGAGACCATATGAGAAAGTTATGGGATTCTGAAGCTGTTGGGGGCTTCCAACCCTAGTGGCTAAGGGAAAATGTCTACTTGGCCCCAAGTCTTGGTAGAAAGACAAAAGGTTATTTGATGGTGGGGCAGGGGCCCTGCCTAGAGTCCTAGAGGTTTATATGGATGAGGTGGTGTGGCCGAACCCACTGAGGCCGAATGGCATGGCCTTCATGGGCATTGGCCCAAGGTGAAGGCATAGTTGCCTAGTATGGCTCGGGTTGTTGTAGTGTTGCTCCGACAACGCAATGATCAACGTAAGATTGGACTTTCATGGATGGAAGTCCACATCTAAGAATTGGTTAATGATTAAGGGGTGAGTCTTGAATGAAAGAGTAAGAGGGTTGGTCCCCCTCCTATGAATTAATGGGTCAGCGGTATGGGGAGCTAACCATTCGCATGGCGGAATGCGAAGGGTTAGCGCTTGTAATCCTTGCTAGAGTTGGAAAAATGACCAAGTTACTTAAGGGGAGCTAGCAAGGGTCGCGACAATCATCGAAGAGGACAATTTTAATGTTGGCCCCACTAAAGCACTTCTCACTCACAACTTGTAAGCCAATGACATGCCGATGCTACTGCATAGCATACACATTTGCCTCGACGCCATACAAGTGACCCAGCTCCTGGAGACTCCTCTGTTGACACACAAATGCAAGCAATCCGAGATCAAGTTGCAAGGGACACTGGGGTGCACATGGTAACTTCAAATCATCGATGTTTGAAGGAATATGACTTTGTTTCTCAAGAATCCCTGCAACAACATATCCTATTTTGAAACTTCTTCGTAAAACCCTGACAAAGAGAGAACAAGTTATGGAAAGAGGTATGCAAGAATGCTTTCAACTTACCTGAGGCACCCAAGCTTTGAGACCATGGTCCCACTTGTACACAATCTCATCATCATCAATGAACTCTTATTCGCCTTTAGGAGGAAAAGTTGGCCTCTCCTTGTCTTCAGCTTCAACAGTAGGAGCATGCTCAATTGGCTCTTCAGCAAACTCAACATGCTTTCAAAAATCCTTGTGGTACCGATACATCTTGCCCACTTTCAATGCCTCACCCTCTTCCTCTGCGAGTCGGATTTCCTCTTGTCATCTCAAGTAATCGTCATCAACATCAGTTGTTGAGGCATGGCCACCAATGCTCTCAGCCAAAGCTGAAACGTTAGGGCAAGCTTTCCAGGGTGTTTGTTGATGTCAAGGATTGTGATGAAAGCAGGGAGGATTTAGGGTCTGGTCATCGAATGGCCAGGGTTTGGTAGGCCAAAAGACTTTGAGCTATCAATTTCGTCATCGATCTTTGCAGCAACAAACAAAAGGCATGCCGTTTCGCATTCCAGCCTTCTCCGAAACTCCTTGTCACCTCATCGACATGATGGAATAATCTCCCATAGCCACAACCAATCCAAGAACACAAAGAAAAAACACGGACGCCAAACCCCCGGCTCTCTGCAACACTCCCTCCGCCTCAGCTCAAACACATATAGAACACATCTAGAACCATGCGGCAGTGCACATCCCGAGCAACTACGACCTTGGAATCAACAATCTCACAACTCCCGAGGCATCACCACCTGATAGAAGCCATCTAAGCCTTGGGTCCCACGCGAACGAAACCCTAATCCTGTGCTATGTGCGTTTTCTGTTGTGAAGAGAAGCCCTTATTTTAGGCGAGACATGCCAGATTGCAATATTGTAAAAATAGAAGTACAATATTCCTCCATTTTCATGGACGAAATCGACATAAACATCTTCAAAATAGTTAATATTGGATGAATTTCCCCACTTTAGGATGAAAATGTCGAAGTGGGGACTTGTCCAAGTGGGGAAATGAAATCCCCACTTGGAGGCTCCAATGCACATGGGGAACATGCCACATTCCCCACATCTCCCATGTGGGGAAGGCCTCCGGGGCTCCTTTTGATGGCATGACGTTGTTTGACCTAAGCAAATCTCGTCTTTCAAGTAATGTATATTTTCACATTATGAATCATATGGGAATTATATATTGTCCACATCATGAAATGTACAATAAAGTGTCAACGTGAATTATAGCCTAGTATTTTCCTCATTTTAATGACATGAAAATTTTGTAATGATCAAATTGTAAGGCAAATTGCCTCCCTTTGGGTAGGTGCGCTCTAGAAAAGACAGGAAAGTATCATATTAGATATTGAGACTTAAAGCGCAAAGTTGGAACATCAAAGTCTTCACTCAATTTTAAAAAAACTTAATACTGGGGATTGATTTTATTAGAGCATGCTATCTTTAAGATTATGCATCATACATTATTACAATTGACAAAAACAAAATTAGTATTTTGATTAGCATTTTAAAAGAGTCTAGGGATTCTCTTTGAGATTCTCATTTTTACATGGATGTAGTATGTGGGATAATTTTATAATATGTACTAAACTTCTTTGTGGTGGATGTGACCTTCAATGGTTTTTTAGCCCCCAAATATGCAGCTTTGGGAATAGTAAATGAGAAGCTAGATGTGTACAGTTTCGGGGTTGTGTTGTTGGAGATTATGAGTGGAAGAAAAAATATTGACAGCAAAATGCCTCCACACCAAGTATATCTTTGCATGTAGGTAAGAACCTATCAACAAACTAACCACTTTTGAAACTTTTATTGAAATGACGTTTGTCCCAAAAACTTTGATCTTTTATAATCTTTCACATTGTTCAATATTTCAATGATTTGACCATGATAACACACTACAGTGATTGTGATTTCAAATAGTTATGTTATATAAAATGGCATAGGCTCATGATGAATTTGATATTTGTATTGATAATATGTGATTATATGTGTAGGCATGGAGATTGTATAAAGAAGAGAAGATCATGGACCTTGTTGACAAGACAATGTGTTTGGATGCGGATGAGGAATTGGAAGTGCAACGAGTCATTAACATTGCTCTACTGTGCTTGCAACAATCACATGTCAATAGCCAACCATGCGTGAAGTGGTGGCTTTGTTGCAAGGTGACCACTTCAACTTGGCAGTGGCAGAGTTGGAAACAGCAAGATGTGTGGAAACTAGTTCGCGTAGTAAATTGGCCAAATTTGGCTCTCTTGGATCAAATCTAATCAAGAGAATTGATGAATTACCATTACTCAATGATGAGGGAACAAGCTCTAGCTCCAATTCACGGACAACACTTGAGCTTCAGAAAGTTAAAGGAAGATGACTTAGGTAGAAGTTGCTAGTTAGCATATGTTAAAGTGCGGAGGACCTACACATAGATAGAAGATTTTGCTATAATATGACAATATAGCTCAAATTTACTACAGACCAACTACACTATTTTGTCTAATTAGTGTGGGCCACACTAATTCCTAATAAAACACACTAATTTCAAATTATAATTTAGAGTGGTCCACACTAATTTCAAAGGTGAAAAATTTGTGTGGGCTTTGTCGTTTCCACAATTGGATGAAACTTCATAATTCCATCCAATTGTGTTTTAAGACTTTCCCCACATTGAAATTTTATATTTGACTCGTGAGCGGAAACCTCAAACTTCTATGCCATACATACTAGGTGTGGATTGCACATTTGACTTCTCCCACATTTGTACACTGATCCATTGTAGCAAATTGCACATATCACTGACGCATGTTCCTCCCACAACGGCCTGAACCCATATTTTGACTCCAGGATATTGTCCATACACAAGAGGAACAAAATTAATCTAAACACAAACAAATCACAAAAGATGTGGCCAATTTCTCCGACTTTGAATGCACAGCCACTTTGTAAGTGAAGGTTTGCTGTTGCGAAATGGCTGGCGTCGAAATTGATCACCAGACGCTGCTTGTTGCCATTTGGCACGGAATCGATAGCATTTTGCACATTCTTGTAGTTGCCCTTCCCGGATTGATCCACTACGATCGTTCGGACAGATTTCGCAGACGTGTCCAACCCAGTGCTGTGCGTTGTGTCATCCGCTTGGGGCTTGTTCTCCACAGCGCTGAACCATGCCTGCGCCTCGGATTCCTCGATAGCCAACACCGGCACAGCAATCACAAACGCTGCTGCCAATACTACCATCAACTGGGACACTCTGAACCCACGACCCATGTTTGCAGATCCCACAATCCCGCAGCACAAACTTCCTGTGGATTGTCCAAAGAGAGACGGCCTGCTCTAGAAATGCACGTGATTGAGCTGAGTGGCCTTCACTGCCCTCGCTGCCGAGGGGAGAGAGATGTGAAGACATTGGAGCTGTGATCTTTGTGAGCCTTTTAAAAGCAGTGCAATCCATCCCATCCACCGATCTGCAGATCCTTGCAACCTAAGTGCTCTGCTTCAAAAAGTTTCAGTTGCACTGGACTGCCCCTGAGCATCTGTACATGATTTCTTCCCCTCTGAGTCTCACTTAGATTTCTTCCTTCGTGGGTGTATTCGAAAGATCATGTAGCCTGCCAGTGTAGCTTCGTGATACTTGACACTCCGCCCTCCCCTTGCAGCTCCGCCGCTCGCCTAGGAGTCAACTCTGCGCGGAGAACCCTAACACACACGGATGGATGACAGTACGAATTACATCCAAAGTGATGCAAGCAATGAAAATTTAGTGTGGGCCACACTAATTTCCCACCCACGTGAATTTCCCACCCACACTAATTAGACAAAATAGTGTAGTTTTCAAATAGGTTGGGTCACAAGAAACATGCACTATGCACTCATGTAATATGATATTTTGTGATAAAAGAGTTTGTGTCACCACCGAGTCAAACTGCCATTCTATTATATTCCTCAAATTTTCATCCATACTAGGTAACTAGACGCTTCAGTGTGCATGAACGACTACACCATTCATGGTATTTAGATGGTAAACTAGATGGCTAGAGGTCTCAGAGTATCACGTCTGCTAATTGACAATATAATATCATTTGTCAACATACTTAATTTTTTAAGTGAGTATTTATTTACATTATGACATTTAGCATAGCACTTTAGGATACTTGAGATGATATTCTTCCCTTAGTATGCAAGGGGAAGATATTATTGAGCATAGTTATGGCAAGTGTCATTTGCTTACATTTCAGTGTGCAAGAGGAAGATATTCTTGAGCGTATTAATGTCAAGTGTCATATTGTGTAACACAAACATAGAGCCCCCTATAACATTATTGAATATACTCATGCTCAATATATTAGTAAGGGTGAGTTTCCATGTTGGCCGCTCGCCCACCATATTCTAGTGAGAACAAGGACAAATGTGCCCAAATGCAGATGGAATATGGTGGGGTAGGGTTCATATGTGCCAACTAGTGTCCACGATTGTTAAAGGAGGTTAGTAAACAGTAATTTTTAGCAATATCAGGTTGAAGTGGCTTTTAAGTTACTTTTGGTAGTAGTATCAGAAATAACAATTAAGGATAAGATGGTGCCGTAGTTGCAGATAAGGAGTAGAAGAGTAGTGGATAGGGTAGTCCCAGTGAGTGGTTAGTATGGATTTAAAGAGATGAGGAGAAAGTACTTAAGGAGAGCGTTGTCTTTCTCTCGCTCTCTCTCTCATTCTTAAGGAAGGTGTACTAGGATTCATATAGATAAGAGTATTGGATTGCTTGAGTAAGATACTGTTGAGTCTGAGGTAAGGAACTTGTGGTTTTCTTGTAGTGGTGGTTGCCTTACTTCTGGTAATTATTGTGGTGTGGAAGAGAAATTGGCAATGGACTACTTATGTTACCAAAAGAGTCGTGTACAAGCAGCTAACGCATGGAGGGGGGTATCTTCAGAGAAGTCTTGTGGGATAGTAGTACCAGATGTATACACTGAATAAAGGGAATGGTATTCTCTTAGTTGAGTTTTCATACTACAACATTGAGTCATGGTAAAGAGTGGATTGTACATGGACTATGAGAGTGGTAGTATAAAAGAGAAACAGTCAGGAGTGCTAAGAAGGGAGTTCGGTAGGATGTATAATCTATCTTAGTAATAGGGCAAGTAATACGCTAACAGTAATACGGTTATAAAAACGGTTAAACCCAGTTGTGAAGTTGGGTAAAGGGAAAACTCGTGGTAGGATGTTAGAACTCTTGTAACCACGTTATTGGAGGTAGTACGGCTAAACCGGTAGATCTCAGGAAACCCGGTTAGGAACCCGGTAGTGAAACCGGTAGACCCCCAAGGAACCTGGTCACGAATCCGGCAGAGAAACCGGTAGATCCCTAGGAAACCCGGTTGAGAACCAGGTAGGGAACTTGGTAGATCCTCCGAGAATTAGGTAGGAGAATCCGGTAGGGATACTGGTCGACTCGACTGGCATAAGAGCTGTACCAACCTTAAGACCAGTAGAAGCGTGGGATACCCCAAGGAGAGGCAGGGAGACTAAGATGGATGCATGGAGTGAGACATCCAACAAAAGCGGTAGCAGGCAGGACCTTAGGATGCCGGTAAGGAAAACTGGACTAAGTCTGTTCGCGTACCGGTAAGTTACTACCAGTAAGGTACTACCGGAAGTAGGGTGGTACCGATGGAACGTAGAGGGGAACCCCTTTAACAACGATCCTCCACATTCTAGGCCACCAGAATGTGGTTGGTTGACGGCCTGTGCTTATCTACATGCAAACACCTCAAACCCACTATTATTTAGAATCTAGTGGACGAGCAACCTGCATGGAAACTCACCCTAAGCGCACTTGAATGCCAAGTGTCACGAGGTGACATTAATGCTGAAGTTGTTGATCATAAGTGTAACCTACCATAAGCCTCAAAATAGGGTAAGTGACACTAAATACCATAAATGATGGAGTGCATAGGGACCAAGTAAGTATGACTACAAATTAGCTTGTATGGCTTGCAAGACCAATTGGCAAAGACCTAGGTTGCTTGGCCATACCATTTTGTACTCCCCTAAGCAATCAATCAAGCCCATGGAGGTTCATAAACATTATATAGGTTGAGCCCAATATTTTCCACCTTTTATGGGTTGAGATGAAGGGTGTAGGATGGATCCATCCTTTGTGTAAACCCATGTCTGATGGGGGGTTTTCCAGAGCTGACCACTGAATTTATATGGTTGGGCATATACTAGACGGCACCAAGAGTTTTCGGCGGTTGCCCACCCTTGCACCTAGTTGGTATGGGGGAGGCATGCCAAGTCTCGAGAGTAATAGACCTAGTGTTGGAGGTAGGTTACTCCAAGAATGCTTGAGAATGGTGTAGGCTACTAGCCCATTCAAACCATCAAACCATATATAGGTCCAACCATGATAAGTTGTATCACTAAGGAATAAATGGAATGGAGTCCTTACATTTCATAAAGACTCATGTTTGAGACAATATTACCAATTAAATTACAATTCGTTAATCAAATGTGATGAAATATCTATTATTATGCTAAGTATAGAATATAAGCCTAAGTAAGTTCAAAAATAAAAACATATGAATTATTCAAAGGAATGTCAAGGGTTGTGGAAAAAATGGTGACGTGTGACACAATTTTGGTACACCTTATCATGGTTGGACCCATACTTGCATGGATTCACATGGCCTACATCCCACCAAATGTGAGTTTCCATTTTTTAAATGATACATATGCGAACCAAGCAAAGAATTCATAGCTCCAATTGTTCTTTTGTCTTTGCAAACATTAGCCCATAGTAGGAGATTGAGTTGGACTTTGTGGGTGGTGGGGGGGAATGGCATGGAAATGGCAAACCCATCATATAGTGGATGCTTTGAACACATCATACATCTCCCAACATAGTTGACTAACGCATTATAGACACATGTATGTACAAGTGCCATCATGCACAAAGAATTTTTTTTCAACTCTAGTCTCTCGCTCTGTAAGACTAGAAATTTGACTTAAGCTTAGCATAGGAGTCGCGAAGGAGATGACCGAAGCCCGGCCAACAGAATGAGACGAGGACTAGCAAAAACAAACCGAGTGTGTCGCAACCTTTGCTAGTTCCCCTTAGCTAACTTGGTCCATTTTTCCAACTCTAGCAAGGATTACGAGCGCTAACCCTTTGCATACCGCGATGCTAATGGTCAGTTTCCCATACTGCGGACCTTCTTAGTTCATAGGAGGGGGACCAAACCTCCTACTTGGTTTTCGGGACTCACCCCTTCATCGGTAACCAATTCTTAGATGTGGACTTCCATCCATGGAAGTCCAATCTAATGTTGATCATCGTATTGCCGGAGCAACACTACAACAACCCAAGCCATACTAGACAACTATGCCCTCACATTGGGCCAATACCAATGGAGGCCATGCCGTTTGGCCTCGGGTGGGTTCGGCCACACCACCTCACCCATATAAGCCTCTAGGACTCTAGGCAAGGCCCCTACACCACCGTCAATTAACATTTTATCTCTCTCCCAACACTTGGGGCCAAGTAGACATTTTCCCTTACCCGCTAGGGTTGGAAGCCCCCAACAGCTTTAGAACCCCATAACTCCTTCATACGGTCTTTGATTCTAACAATCGGCCACTCCATCCTCATTTACGTTTCATGTAGATGCAGATGGACTACTCACTTGTTCCTTTTTGGACAAGTATTGAGGAAATTATGCCTGTTCAAAGTTTCGTAGTCCCGGGAGCCACTCCCAGGCCACTGCTGTACCAGGGCGCTGTTCCGAGATAACGCCCCACTCAAATTGCCATATCTCCTAGCTCACACCTCCGATTGAGGTGTTCTTGAGCATTTTAGAATCGGCACGCCATAAGCTACGCATAGCTTATGGCCTCACCCTCATGCCTCCTAGTTTCCGTGGGTGGGAGGCGTTCCCAACGCCCAGGGCCCTCACCCACACTACGATCATTTGGGCCCTCTCACCAACGGCGCCACAAGTCCCGGGTGTCACTCCGGGGTCCCCTTGTGCCCATGGTGTTTCGGGCAATCCTTATGGAGAGGTACACGTCAGAGTGAAAACTGAAGCGGACTGGGAAGCAGATTGGAGTAGACTGAGAGCAGACTAAAAGCCAGCTAGGACGAAACAGAGGGCCAGAAGGGCGAGACAGAAGGCCAGCAAGGCGAGGTAGAGATCTAGCATGTAGTAGATACCAAGGGCCAGCAGCGAAGGAGACAATGAAGCCCAAGAACACTGGGAGGGATGGTGATTGAAAGACCAAGGAAAAGACCATGGGTAAAGGGGCAGGTTAGGCTTAAAATATGGGCCACGAGATTAGATACCCGGCAAGGTGTTAGAAGGAAGACGCGCGGTTTTAGGTACCCTAACCCACGATTATAGGGTAACCAAGGTTAATGAAGGAATGACTTCAAATTTTGTAGAAGGTATGAGAGACTATTATGAAGGATTTTGAGGTATATAGGACTATGTTTTAACATTCTATTAGTATAATCATACTAGTACAAATTATTTTAGTTTGGATCAATCAATTATGTAAGAATTGATTGATTCTCAAGGAATGATTCACAATGTAGCCATCACAAAGATAGGGTGAAAAACTTTAAAATACATATATAGGATGGTTGATGGTTATAACCGTTTGTAATAGGTATCATCTACATACGTCGGAGATATGTAAAAATCTAAGAAGTGAAAATGATAGCCACTCAATTACATAGATTTTGGATTAGTGAGAAAAGACTATATAAAGCAAGAAATTTTAGGGGCAAACACCTCATTTCAAAGCAACGAAATTATCTTAAGATTGAGTGTCAAAAATACTTAAGCTTATTTTGTATCTCTCCTTCCGGAGCACTATTTCAATATAGTTATTTTTTTCACATATACGTGTGATCTCTCTTCTCTCTCAATTAAACTTACAAGTTACTAACCGGTACTTGCGTGACTTGAGTGATTAAACAACCGAGAGGAGAGTAGACTATTTCGAGCAAGAACTCAAAAGAATAGTGTGAAGTTAAGAGACAAAGACTCACGAAGACTTGAATGATTAATGGAACTTTGAGAGATGTTGAGATTAAACCTCAACGCTTGAAGGACAATTTGAGTGACAAAAAAGTAAGCTATCTCTTAATATGGAAATTATGTTCAAGTAAGTGAGAGTTGTGTTAACTCCTAAAAAGGGGAGCAACGCACGAGTGACATAAGAACGTGAATGATTATTGAAAGAGAAACTTATCAATTGAATGATTAAGCAAGAGTTAAATAACTCCTCAAAAGGGAGCAATATATGAGCGATATAAAGAGATAATCCTAAAAAGGAAGCAATATAAATTGAGTATTTAAGAGAGTGATATATTGAAGACTCCTCAAAAAGGAGTGAGAAGATTGAGCATGTGATATTTCTTGAAAGCGGAACTCATTATTATAAGATTGATTTCTATCTATATGTATGAGATTTTATACACATTATTATATCAATGTAATCAAACTTGTCATATTGAATGGTTTCAATTAATGATTGTGCATTCCTATTCAAAGATATACATATATATATATATATATATATATATATAAAACTAAAATATTTACAAGTATTAAAAGATTGTGAAAACATTATGAAAGCTAACGTATTATCTAAAAATATTATCCATATGTATGTTTAAACATTAACCAAGAAGCTTGACTATCTTCGTATGATTGAGACTTGGAGTTAATATTTTGAAGGTCTCCTTGTTGTCGATAATTAATTATTAATAATTAATACGACTTAAGGTTATAATATATAGATGGAACTTTATGATCTTCTTATACCTCCAAGAGCTTCTTATCTCCATATGATTTCATAATCAATGAGCCTTATATTGAAAGTGGAGTCGATTGAGATAGAGATCTTTTAATCTGAGCAATTATATTAAAATCTAAGGATGACAAGAGAGGGTATATATATGATATGTTTCTGAATGATATAGATGAAACTTTAGAATATTGATACACCTCTTGAACCTCCTCTATCTTAGTTGTTTTTACGATCAATGAGCCTTACATTGAGAGTGGAAATAATTGAGGATAAGATCGTTTAACTCCAATTAATCATATTCAAATCATAAGAAGAAAGAGAGGTTACTAAAGTTAAGACCGAGCATATTAATGAGATGTTAAAGGAGGTTAGTAAACAGTAATTTTTAGCAATATGAGGTTGAAGTGGCTTTTAAGTTACTTTTGGTAGTAGTATCAGAAATAGCAATTAGGGATAAGATGGTGCCGTAGTTGCAGATAAGGAGTAGAAGAGTAGTGGATAGGGTAATCCCAGTGAGTGGTTAGTATGGATTTAAAGTGATGAGGAGAAAGTACTTAAGGAGAGAGTTGTCTTTCTCTCTCTCTCTCTCATTCTTAAGGAATGTGTACTAGGATTCATATAGATAAGAGTATTGGATTGCTTGAGTAAGATACTGTTGAGTCTGAGATAAGGAACTTGTGGTTTTCTTGTAATGGTGGTTGCCTTACTTCTGGTAATTATTGTGGTGTGGAAGAGAAGTTGGCAATGGACTACTTATGTTACCAAAAGAGTCGTGTACAAGTAGCTAACGCATGGAGGGGGGTGTCTTTAGAGAAGTCTTGTGGGATAGTAGTACCAGATGTATACACTGAATGAAGGGAATGGTATTCTCTTAGTTGAGTTTTCATACTATAACATTGAGTCCTGGTAAAGAGTGGATTGTACATGGACTATGAGAGTGGTAGTATAAAAGAGAAACAGTCAGGAGTGCTAAGAAGGGAGTTCGGTAGGATGTATCATCTATCTTAGTAGTAGGGTAAGTAATACGCTAACAGTAATACGGTTATAAAAACGGTTAAACCCAGTTGTGAAGTTGGGTAAAGGGAAAACTCGTGGTAGGATGTTAGAACTCTTGTAACCACGGTATTGGAGGTAGTACGGCTAAACCGATAGATCTCAGGAAACCCGGTTAGGAACCGGTAGTGGAACCGGTAGATTTCTAGGGAACTTGGTTAGGAACCCGGTAGTGGAACCGGTAGACCCCCAAGGAACCTGGTCACGAATCCGGCAGAGAAACCGGTAGATTCCCTAGGAAACCCGGTTGAGAACCAGGTAGGGAACTTGGTCGATCCTCCGAGAATTTGGTAGGAGAATCCGGTAGGGATACTGGTCGACTCTACTGGTATAAGAGGTGTACCAACCTTAAGACCAGTAGAAGCGTGGGATACCCCAAGGAGAGGCATGGAGACTAAGATGGATGCATGGAGTGAGACATCCAACAAAAGCGGTAGCGGGCAGTACCTTAGGATGCCGGTAAGGAAAACTGGACTAAGTCTGTTCGCGTACCGGTAAGGTACTACCGGTAAGTTACTACCTATAAGGTACTACCTGTAAGGTACTACCGGAAGTAGGGTGGTACCGATTGAACGTAGAGGGGAACCCCCTTGAACATTTGGCGACTATGCAGTGGTTTGACAATGACCCACGGACTGGGTTCCGGTAATCGTTCCTCGTCATGACACAGGGCGCTTTGTTCTCACTTACAAGATCCTTCTGGACCGACACCAACCTGCAGCCCTTATATCATTCATCCCCATTATCGCCATCGGAGAGAACGGTTGCCGCTGGGTATTGGCAAATACCTCTTATACCGGCTGGGTTCGGTACTCTGTGAGTAAACCCTTCATAGAAGGAAAACTTTGCAGTTAACAACTGGCACTCCACGGCTACGATCAGCGATCAAATGGCGGTGATGACAAGGGGGCTACGGCAGCGTTTGGCTACGGTCTTGGAAACTGATCTCGTATCTGAAACAGAACAAACTCATCCGCACTCGGGACAACCGGACAATGAAACATACTGGCGTCACGTTGACGGACCAACTCCCTCAACAGACAGCGATCGGAATTCTACACACCCATGGAAGGAATGGAACTTCAACGCACCTATCCCAGCGGCAACAACAACGGACTCTCCTCTTCTGTACATGCTTGACAAATCAAGCCACATGGAGGAAAGACGCATCAGGAAGGAAAAGAACATAAATGACATCCACGATAACGACGAGGTCAGCATCGTCAATTCTCTTGGAGGCAGCATCGGTCAGGGTCGACCAGTAGATTCAGCTCACCCCGACCCAGTGATGCATGCTACAACACCCTTCATCACAATTTCATCAACATACGACCATACCAGCACTCCCGAGGTCAGTATGAGTTTTAGTAGTGAAGAGGATGATTATCAGATAGCTTCACAGCATTCCGGTCAACAACCTATACACCCTACACGGCATCCTCCACCACCTTGGTTTACTATGGAAGACCTGTCTACTCAGGAACCCTCTCGTGGCGTTTCTTCCAGAGTTCAACAACTTCGGCAACTTCACGAATTCCAAACGATGGTGCAGCCTACGGCGACCATTCCAACACAGCAACGCCATGTAAGATTTTCTAATCTTCCAAATCTATGGGACGATGAATTTGGTTCTCACCATGCCCCCCCATATTGCACATACTGCAATCTTCCGGGTCATCGAGATACTGAGTGTTATTTTGTCAGATCCCTCATAAATGATCATCAACTAGGTACCAAGTCGTTTCCTCACAACGACTCTTCAAAAATCCCTACTACAATTGTTCCAACTACCTCCATTATTCAAAACCCACCGATCATTCATTTCTCTAATCCTTATTATACACCACCTGTGATCCCATACAGTTCCCCACTGTGAGCACCAAAATTGCCCCCAACGGCAATTTGGCTCACAATTGAGGGCTTTTTGCAAAATCATTAGATTAGACTAGGAAAATTTGGCCAAAAAGCCATTTAGATTAAGGTAGGTTGGCTAGAAGTGTTTTATCTTTGGGGTAAAACTCTTGGACAAGTAGAAATTAGAAACCGAAGGGGTAAAAGGGAAATGCCCTTTACCCGAATCGGAAGTATGAAAGTAGTGGGCTAGTAAATAGGTAGGTTAAGTTAGGAACAACTAATTCAAGCAAGCCAAGTCAAGCGGCGGCAAAAAAAGAGTGCTTCCGGTAGCGGCCAACGAAGAAAAAAAAAGGTGACAACTACAAATGTAAAGGATTTTGCCAACTAGGGCAAGGGGGCCATGTTGCCACCCTTGCCACCAAAAATGAAATTCAAACCAAAATGGAAAAGCCTTTCTAAGGGCTTAGACAAGTGGGTGCGAGGTGGCCTTTCCCCACTTCATTCACCACCGAGGGCTTCGTTGCCACCGTTCAAGGGACGGGACCCCTCGGTTGAACGGAAGGGAGAAGGGGTCCGACCCTTCATTGAAGGGTGATAAAAACCCCCTCTTCTTCTCTTCGTTCTCTCTCCGAATTTTCATTTTTAACACGGCGAAGCCCTCTAGGATTGTAGCTAGAAGGAGAGAGCATTTTCATTCATACAATATAGGCATAAGTTAGAATTCTATGGTTAGAACTCTTGAGAGAAGGTAGTGTGTTTTTGAACACACCCCTAAGTAGCTGTGCCACATTCAATCAAGTGTAGTGGACACACAAATTGCAATTTAGCTTTCAGATTTTGAGTGGATATAGCCCTTTATGTTAGCTTCCCAAAAAGCCTAAGCTTATTAGAATCAGAGTTAGGGATCAAAAGTTATGAGTGTTTGAGTAGAGGTATCTCAGCTGCCACTCAATTTACAAGCGCTGACTTTGCAAGCGCATAACTAAACGACATTTTGTTCAATTGTTTTGGTATTTAAGTATGTTATAGATGTTGTTATTAGCTTTCTAGAATGTGTAAGCTTATAGAAATCTAAGTTGATGTGTAAAAGTTATGAGTAGTTGAGTGAAGATGTCTCAAACTGCCTCTTAAATTGTAAGCGCTGACTTTGCAAGCGCATAACTAAGAGAAAATTTATTCAGTTGTTTTGGTATTTAAGTATGTTATAGATGTTGTTGTTAGCTTTCTAGAATGTGTAAGCTTATAGAAATCTAAGTTGATGTGTAAAAGTTATGAGTAGTTGAGTGAAGATGTCTCAAACTGCCTCTTAAATTGTAAGCGCTGACTTTGCAAGCGCATAACTAAGAGAAAATTTATTCAGTTGTTTTGGTATTTAAGTATGTTATAGATGTTGTTGTTAGCTTTCTAGAATGTATAAGCTTGCTGGAATCTAATTTGATGTGTAAAAGTTATAAGTGTTTTAATGAAGGTGTCTCAGCTACCTCTCCAACTATAAGTACTAACTTTACAAGCGCATAACTAAAAGAGAAATTATTCAGTTGCTTTGAGACTTAGATGCATTATAGTTCTTCTTGTTAGCTTTTTAGAAAGTATAAGTTTGTGACAATCGGATTTAAGGAGTGAGAGTTATGAATTTTTGAATGAAGGTATCCCAGCTGCCTCTTGAATTCTAAGAGCCGACTTTGTGAGCTCATATCTTTAAGGGGATACATGCAGTTATTTTGATAATTGGATGGGTTATAGTTATTGTTGTTAGCTTTCCAAATTACTAACAATTGTTCCAATTGAGGCTTGTGAGAGGAAGTTGTGGCCGTTCAAGCAAAGGGGTGTCTACTGCCTTACGATAAGAGGTTCGTCCATCCAAGGTTGGCGAGTTGGCGTTGTGGGCGGCCGAACGTTGGAGTAGGGGTTCCGCACCAACCATCGCCAAATCAAGATGGGAGCCAATCGGTAAGTCTTTTTAGCCCTACACCTTTCGATTTAGGAATGGAGGGAGCGCGGCAAAGGTATATTCTAAACCCAACCCAACTATCCATGTAAGGCTAGGGGGGCATCACCCACCTAGCCGCCGAGGGGGGATTCCAACTCCCATGTGTGCGGAGCCCCTCGGTTAAGTGTTGTGGTAGTAGCTTCCATTCATAACTCGTTCGTGTGTGGTGAAGCCGGGTTAATCACCGGCATGACCACTCTGCATGTTTGTAGGTGGTAAGGTGGGAGTAATGACCCACGAAACCACCATCATGTTGTTGGCCCCAAGGGTTGGAGGTGATGGCCCCAACCCTTGAAGATTGTGCAACAGGTCGAACACACAGGTTGCCTTATTCCCCGGTCCCATTAAGTTGAATTTTTGTGGTCAACCCGTGTTAAACTAATTAATAACCAATAAAATTCGTACAACCCCCGTGGGCAAAAAACCAACCGGGAACTTAACTCGGAAGATTGATACTACCCCTTCGGCGGCAAAGATCGGAGGGTGTAAGTATCAATCAACCTTCAAGAGACCCGCACAGGGCCTTGAAGGGTTCGGATTAAGGTGTGCACCAACCAGGTAAGCGGTGATGCCATAATTTATGAACTTAGTAACCTAGGTTTTGTTCAATCAACCATAACTAAGAATGAAGGTTGGAAAGGTGGAACTTAATCAAGGTCCCCTTTAGAGAATTTAATCCATAAGAATTAAGGAATTAGGTGTGGCCAAGGTAAGAGGTAAGGTTCTTTTATCCATTAGAGTTAGGTTGCCTTGATTTCAAGGCTGGTGCGTCTGCGCGTAGACTAGGATAGATTAGGCATTAGGTAAGAGAAATTGATAATCACCTTAGATACTTATGATCTAGGCACAACCTACCGGAAGGATACGACGCGATTATCAAATCCCTCCACAACCCAAAACATTCATTAAATACTGGGTTCGGCTTAGGCACCTGCTAAGGCAGGCCACCCTCACCGAAGGGCTTATGCGGTACTTTTAGGCTCCCTCGGAGGGGGGTGCCCAAAAGCACCACATAATTGGTGCGTCCGCCGGGAGGGTGGATGCCCCGGCCAACCCCGGACGACATTTTCTTAAGTACCTACACATTTAAGTTTAGAGAGGAAGAATTGAATCCTATAGAAATTAGTCATTCGCCATGGTCCACGTGTGCTATGGTTAGTACTAGGGGAGGAACGTACGATACGCCAACCACGACCACCGCGACTACTGCGACTACATCAGAGACCACACAAGGTAAGAGGCCGAAGAACAAACAACCAAAACCCGATAAAACTAAGGAAGTAACAATTAAAGGTCTAGGTCACGAGTTCGAACACGAGAGGGAGGAGTCCCCTACCCCGGAGAGTCCAGTTGGAGTGGTACAACACGAACCCATGGCGAATCCTTTAGATGCCATGATGGCTCCTAGGGGGCCTCCCATCTTAATGCCACAGGCATTAGCGCCACGGGCAATGCCGAGTCATTTTCCGAAGTTCGGTGGCCTCCCGCATGAGGACCCTTCGACCCACATCGAGCGATACATTGAGGTAATGTTGGCCAATGTGATAGCCGAAGACACGTACAAACTCGTTTGGTTTTCTACCACGCTAGAGGGAGCAGCTTACGAATGGTATCGGTCTCACGATGCGGGAACA
This sequence comes from Polytrichum formosum, assembly GCA_964035585.1. Taxonomy (NCBI): domain Eukaryota; kingdom Viridiplantae; phylum Streptophyta; class Polytrichopsida; order Polytrichales; family Polytrichaceae; genus Polytrichum; species Polytrichum formosum. Next base: position 617,869 of record OZ037937.1, read on the forward strand.
TTTGTCGATTGGGCAACGTTGCAAACAGCCTTTCTCCGACAGTTTAGACCGGAAATGGGCCAACAAAGTGCACTTGTGGCGTTAACGAACATGCGGCAAGGCCCATCCGAGAGCATTACATCTTATATTCGGCGTTTTGAGACGGTGGTAACCCGGTACGTAGGAACCCTTCTCGCAAACGAGACAATTAAATTTTATTTTATACAAGGGTTTAACAAACAAGGCACTATCCGAGAGATTCTCAATTCTAACCCTCAAGACTTAGAGGAGGCTAAAGAAGAGGCTAGGAGGATCGAGGGTGTAGACAAACAAAATGAACGAATGTGGAATTGCACGATCGCGCCAATTCCAGCTTTCCTACCGACGACCTACATTCCTTCGGAGCAGAGTAAGCCTCCACAATTGGAGCCATCCCGACCGGATGCATACGCCGTCCACCGAGCGGCCCCAGTTCCATTGGCTACAAGGCCGCCACCCGAGCTCTTAGCACTCCCGAGCCCTCCGAGCCACGCCACCATCGAGGAGCTAGAACTTAGAGTTAAGAGAGCCAACGACGAGTTGAGGAACGATGTCATGCAATCGCTCAAGACCCTCACAGAGCAACTAACAATGGCAATCACGTCTAGACCTCTAGCTCAGCAAGTTCCGCCAGCCTCGGAGACCGGCAATTATGGCACTAACATTTGGTGCCGTAATTGCAACAAATCCGGTCACAGTGACCAGTTTTGCACGGAGCCCAAGTTTACAGGTAACCTTGTCGCCCCACCTCCTCGTCCACAGCAAGGCCACGCCCAGGGTCAAGCCCGGAACAACGGCAAAGGAGTTTGTCCCACGTGCAGTAAGGTTCACATTTTGGGGCCAGGTAAGTGTTGGATTGAGACGGGAGTGGTGTGCAACCATTGTGGGGGTAATCACCCCACTGAGAATTGTCGCAGGGTCCCCGTGAATCAGCCATCTTACAATTCCCAACTGAACCAGCAGCCTCCTGCATTCTTTTATGATAGGAATCAACAGAACCAAGGAGGAATGTTGGGTAATTATCACCAAGGTAACCCGCAAGGCAATGGCCAACAAAACTACGGTCCACCCAACCACCAAAATCAAGGTAATCGAGGGAACAATTATCAAGGTTCACAAAATTCTTACCCTCAAAACCCCCCATCCGGTGGTAGGCAAGCCAACTCGAACTTGGTAGGTGTGGTAAGCCAATTGTATGTCCCTCAAATGGGCCAGAACCAACCGAATAGGTTCAACAATGGACCCCAATTGGCACAACAAGGTAATGCCTTCAACAACCCCCCCAACGGGGGCAACCAATTCTATGGGTACCAAATGAACCAAGGTCAGGCTCAGGGTCCTAACGGTCAGTATAACTACAATCCTCCTCAACAAAATATGGGGAGTGGACATGATACTAACCAACAGTGGGCGCAAAACGGAAATGGGCCTCCAATGTCCCAAGGTCCCCTTAACCTCGGTCAAGCACAAACCCAAGACGCTAGGTTCATTGAAAACAATGAGGCGAGCACAAGTTGTTCAGCCCCAATGTTTTCTAACCCAAACACTAGTCAAAGCAACTTCATCTCTCATGAGCTAGCCGATTCTTCTTTACGGTCTATCCTGGTTCCCCCGGGGATACTCAAGCAGAGGATAGACGTGGCAGTAGTCACTAGGGCCCAAAAAAAGGCACAAACCGTGATGGGTGAAGGTTCCGAGAAGTCCAATGAGTCCGAAGAATCACCAAAGTTTGCAGAACTCCCGGAGTTCTTGCAAAATGCAGCCCTCAAGCCCAAGGTTCCCGCAACCTCCCTAGGGCCTAACCCTGATGACGAGCCGGTAGATGATCCATCACCGGAAGAAGAGGAAGACCTCTTCCGGTTCGTGGATAGAAGAGATACTTGGGGGAATGGATTGCCAGCCAATTTCCCACCAAAACCCCGGCCCAGCCGCGCCTCTAACCCGGCAGAAGAATACGATCTTTGGACGGACCTTTGTAGCCTCCGAGCGAATATTTCCTTGGCTCAACTAATTCAAGTAGCCCCTGCCCTAAGGAAGGAATTCAAAGAAGGAGCTACCCAAGTGAGGAAGCCAAAAATCCCAACGATGGCGGTTGAGGTCCGTAGAACCCCCTTAGGGGACGAAGGGCCGATAGAGGTGGAAGTCGAGATTATGGACAAGATTATTCCACATACCTTGGTTGATGGGGGTAGTGGAATTAACATCATGCCACTCTCGACATTGGAAAAACTCGGCCTCGAGCTCACTGGCCCTTCGCCCTTTGTTATAAACTTGGCGGATCAAAGGCAAGTCACCCCCCTTAGACAGGTAAAAGATTGCTTGATGAAGGTAGGGGGAGAAGTCTATACGATCACGTTCCAAGTCTTGAGGCTTCCGGTAACATCCAAAAGTTACCCAATACTCCTAGGAAGAGATTGGCTTCGTAGGGCCAATGCCATCACCGAGTGGTCTACGGGCACCTCCCAAATATCATTTGGGCCCCCTCACAACCGAACAACGACAAGAATTGCCCTCCGCAAGCCTTCGGCAGAATTCACGGAATCCGACCTACCCAAATCGAAGCCAGAGCCCCAAATCGCTTCGGTAGACTTAGCCAACCAGGTGGTAGGCTCTAAGACACATCTAGGCCCGGTAAAGGACATGGGTCCCGGCCTCTATGGTTGGGAGGACACGGGTGAGTTTACGACATGGATGGAACTCAACCCGGAAGAAATTCCCAACCAAACCCAGGCATACACAATCACCGCCACCGAACGACGACGGCCTAGTGTGCAATATCTTGAGGCGACGCAACGGAGGCGCAAGACCGTCCTCAACAAACGACACAAGGTGCGAACCTTGCACCCAGGGACGTTGGTAATGCTCCAAGATACGTGGAAAATGGAGTTCCGAAGTAAGGTTGACGCCTTGTGGTTAGGCCCCTTTTTGGTCACAAATGTGTACGACAACAATTATGTTCAATTGGCTCCACTAAATAGCACGAACTTTCCTACACGAACAAACAGGGGTCGTTGCAAGATATACAACGTGTGAAGAGGCGCAACTGGCGAATTAAATGAGAATCAATCTTTTAGACCCGAAGCAAAGGCGGAGGGATTTACTTCTTGCAATTGGTGCTAGGTTAGAGGTCGGCCCTCCGTGGTCATTGTTTGAAGGAAACCAATAGGGGGACCTTCTTTCTTCAGCGCCTGGGAATTGCTCTTGTACTCCGAACTCTCTCCGAAGAGGGAGGAAGGTGGTTTTGGAATTTTTTTATCTATAGCTCCAAATTGCTCCCGCAAGGCGGAGGGGGTGTCTTAGGTAGACACAAACCCAGTCCGGTGGGGAAGTGTGGCGGCTTTGAACTGTTTTTTGGCTTAGTATTGTGTCCTCTCTTTCACCCCTCTCTCCTCAATTCTTTGCAAGTTAACCAACAAAAAATATAAGGACAAAGAAAAAAAAAATGTGTGTATGTGTGTGTGTGCTAGTGCAGGTTACCGTGTGCCCAGGATTGTCGTGCGAGCAAGAGAAATTTGGGTCCGTCGCGCTCGGGCGAGCGCCCCCTGATGGCCGACATATGTGAGCACCAAAATTGCCCCCAACGGCAATTTGGCTCACAATTGAGGGCTTTTTGCAAAATCATTAGATTAGACTAGGAAAATTTGGCCAAAAAGCCATTTAGATTAAGGTAGGTTGGCTAGAAGTGTTTTATCTTTGGGGTAAAACTCTTGGACAAGTAGAAATTAGAAACCGAAGGGGTAAAAGGGAAATGCCCTTTACCCGAATCGGAAGTATGAAAGTAGTGGGCTAGTAAATAGGTAGGTTAAGTTAGGAACAACTAATTCAAGCAAGCCAAGTCAAGCGGCGGCAAAAAAAGAGTGCTTCCGGTAGCGGCCAACGAAGAAAAAAAAAGGTGACAACTACAAATGTAAAGGATTTTGCCAACTAGGGCAAGGGGGCCATGTTGCCACCCTTGCCACCAAAAATGAAATTCAAACCAAAATGGAAAAGCCTTTCTAAGGGCTTAGACAAGTGGGTGCGAGGTGGCCTTTCCCCACTTCATTCACCACCGAGGGCTTCGTTGCCACCGTTCAAGGGACGGGACCCCTCGGTTGAACGGAAGGGAGAAGGGGTCCGACCCTTCATTGAAGGGTGATAAAAACCCCCTCTTCTTCTCTTCGTTCTCTCTCCGAATTTTCATTTTTAACACGGCGAAGCCCTCTAGGATTGTAGCTAGAAGGAGAGAGCATTTTCATTCATACAATATAGGCATAAGTTAGAATTCTATGGTTAGAACTCTTGAGAGAAGGTAGTGTGTTTTTGAACACACCCCTAAGTAGCTGTGCCACATTCAATCAAGTGTAGTGGACACACAAATTGCAATTTAGCTTTCAGATTTTGAGTGGATATAGCCCTTTATGTTAGCTTCCCAAAAAGCCTAAGCTTATTAGAATCAGAGTTAGGGATCAAAAGTTATGAGTGTTTGAGTAGAGGTATCTCAGCTGCCACTCAATTTACAAGCGCTGACTTTGCAAGCGCATAACTAAACGACATTTTGTTCAATTGTTTTGGTATTTAAGTATGTTATAGATGTTGTTATTAGCTTTCTAGAATGTGTAAGCTTATAGAAATCTAAGTTGATGTGTAAAAGTTATGAGTAGTTGAGTGAAGATGTCTCAAACTGCCTCTTAAATTGTAAGCGCTGACTTTGCAAGCGCATAACTAAGAGAAAATTTATTCAGTTGTTTTGGTATTTAAGTATGTTATAGATGTTGTTGTTAGCTTTCTAGAATGTGTAAGCTTATAGAAATCTAAGTTGATGTGTAAAAGTTATGAGTAGTTGAGTGAAGATGTCTCAAACTGCCTCTTAAATTGTAAGCGCTGACTTTGCAAGCGCATAACTAAGAGAAAATTTATTCAGTTGTTTTGGTATTTAAGTATGTTATAGATGTTGTTGTTAGCTTTCTAGAATGTATAAGCTTGCTGGAATCTAATTTGATGTGTAAAAGTTATAAGTGTTTTAATGAAGGTGTCTCAGCTACCTCTCCAACTATAAGTACTAACTTTACAAGCGCATAACTAAAAGAGAAATTATTCAGTTGCTTTGAGACTTAGATGCATTATAGTTCTTCTTGTTAGCTTTTTAGAAAGTATAAGTTTGTGACAATCGGATTTAAGGAGTGAGAGTTATGAATTTTTGAATGAAGGTATCCCAGCTGCCTCTTGAATTCTAAGAGCCGACTTTGTGAGCTCATATCTTTAAGGGGATACATGCAGTTATTTTGATAATTGGATGGGTTATAGTTATTGTTGTTAGCTTTCCAAATTACTAACAATTGTTCCAATTGAGGCTTGTGAGAGGAAGTTGTGGCCGTTCAAGCAAAGGGGTGTCTACTGCCTTACGATAAGAGGTTCGTCCATCCAAGGTTGGCGAGTTGGCGTTGTGGGCGGCCGAACGTTGGAGTAGGGGTTCCGCACCAACCATCGCCAAATCAAGATGGGAGCCAATCGGTAAGTCTTTTTAGCCCTACACCTTTCGATTTAGGAATGGAGGGAGCGCGGCAAAGGTATATTCTAAACCCAACCCAACTATCCATGTAAGGCTAGGGGGGCATCACCCACCTAGCCGCCGAGGGGGGATTCCAACTCCCATGTGTGCGGAGCCCCTCGGTTAAGTGTTGTGGTAGTAGCTTCCATTCATAACTCGTTCGTGTGTGGTGAAGCCGGGTTAATCACCGGCATGACCACTCTGCATGTTTGTAGGTGGTAAGGTGGGAGTAATGACCCACGAAACCACCATCATGTTGTTGGCCCCAAGGGTTGGAGGTGATGGCCCCAACCCTTGAAGATTGTGCAACAGGTCGAACACACAGGTTGCCTTATTCCCCGGTCCCATTAAGTTGAATTTTTGTGGTCAACCCGTGTTAAACTAATTAATAACCAATAAAATTCGTACAACCCCCGTGGGCAAAAAACCAACCGGGAACTTAACTCGGAAGATTGATACTACCCCTTCGGCGGCAAAGATCGGAGGGTGTAAGTATCAATCAACCTTCAAGAGACCCGCACAGGGCCTTGAAGGGTTCGGATTAAGGTGTGCACCAACCAGGTAAGCGGTGATGCCATAATTTATGAACTTAGTAACCTAGGTTTTGTTCAATCAACCATAACTAAGAATGAAGGTTGGAAAGGTGGAACTTAATCAAGGTCCCCTTTAGAGAATTTAATCCATAAGAATTAAGGAATTAGGTGTGGCCAAGGTAAGAGGTAAGGTTCTTTTATCCATTAGAGTTAGGTTGCCTTGATTTCAAGGCTGGTGCGTCTGCGCGTAGACTAGGATAGATTAGGCATTAGGTAAGAGAAATTGATAATCACCTTAGATACTTATGATCTAGGCACAACCTACCGGAAGGATACGACGCGATTATCAAATCCCTCCACAACCCAAAACATTCATTAAATACTGGGTTCGGCTTAGGCACCTGCTAAGGCAGGCCACCCTCACCGAAGGGCTTATGCGGTACTTTTAGGCTCCCTCGGAGGGGGGTGCCCAAAAGCACCACACCCACATTCTCTCCCAGGTGGTAGATACGGTTTTCAAGGGGGGATGGATAGGTCGTCATACTATCCAAATGAGAGTTATATGGGAACCATAGCTTCTCACCAAAGGGGAGAATACAATGTCCAAGGGGACAATCCAGAAGTAGCACGAAAAACGGAAAAAAAGAAGAACACCTATGGTAAGGACACCGTGCCATCACAATCACATGGATATGAATCGATGGGCGTAGAAGGAGTGAAACATTATCCAAACAGGGGACAAAACGAGGATCAGCGAAGTTTTCCAGGATTGGAGAGGAACATGGAACAACAATATACAAGAAACAAAACGGTAACAGACACAGGAGGCGGTAGAAGAGGACCACCTATCGAACCACCAGGAAAAGGACCACCAGAAGGAGGATCGGATGATGATCAAAAGGATATGGGAAGAAGAGGAGTCCAACGGAAGGAGAAGGGGAATTCGCGAGATCGAGAGGACGAATTCAGACGAGGCCAAGGAAGACCCCCTGCTGGACCACCGGGAGGAGAACCACCGGACCGAGGACCGGGAGGTGATGACGGGGAAGAAGAGGACGACAACAAGAATGACACACCACCTTGGATGCGAACCGGTTACTTTCCACCATGGTACACCACAATGCCACCACCTGTTCCGGTAACACCTACGCCCTTACCATCTCGTAAATCATTGCCATATCCACTGTATCAGTCGGGTGCAGACCCAGACGCTCATATTAGAGTGTTTAGGAAAGCTATCAAAGCGAATCGTGAAACAGAAGATGAAGAGATGATAAATTTGTTCTGTTATACATTGAGAGACAAAGAGTCAGAATGGGGAGAGAATTTTTTGAACAATTACCCAGATAGTAATTTCGAATTATTGACAAAAGCGTTTTGTAAACGCTATAAGAAAGTGCAAACAGATGAACAAGTCTATATGGCTCTCCGAAACATCAAACAAGGGGAGACAGAAACGGTAGAGTCTTATTTTAAAAGGTTAGTCAAATTGGCAAACTGTTTGCAAGACCCGCCATAGGACGCATTCCTAACTACCTTTTTCAGAACGGGTTTGAAATCATACTTATGGCTACTTACAGCTAGGGAAAAGGGCTCATTAGTAACCTTGAAAGAAGCGGCAGTATTATGCGAAGAAAATACTGCAGATTCGGATGGGCATAAAATCATTAGTGCCTTCCAACCGGAGGAGAAGAGAAAACAAATCTTAAAACCCAATGAGGAGGTGTGTGCTTGCTGCAAACGGAAGGGACACGCCATGGAAAAATGTTTTTTTAATCCAGAGAATCCGTTAAATAGACTAAAGGAAAAAACCACGGTAGCGGTTAATGAGGTAGCGGCACAGTATAATCGAGGGATACCGGCAAGACCTCCCTTTAGGCAGAACGACAGGCCTTTACCTTGCTACATTTGTGGTAGGACAGAACATAAGGCGTATTTTTGCCCTTACAAGGACGAGGCTCAGGCCATGTTCAGAAATAGGCAAACCCAACCACCGCAGCAGGAACCTAGGAATCCGCCTAGAGTGGAAGAGGCAAATGTCAACATGGTTCTAGCGGTAACCACTCGAAGCAAAGTGAACGAGGAGGTAGCATTCAAGGAGAAAGAACCCTTGAAGACAAAATCCCTGGAAGATTGGAAAAAGGAAGAGCAATTGAAGAATGATTTCATTCAAACCATTCATCAACTTCAGGACACACCAGTAGTCAGCCAATCCACGGAATGGATAGGGCTTCCTAAGATGGAATCACCCAAGGTAATCTTACAAGCCCCGTCTACTGAACTGAAGGAGGTATTGATGGATTTGGGATCCCAGGTCTTGGATAGTAAGTATACACTGACATTGAAGCAATTGATGCAATTAGCTCCCGCACTGCGTGAATACTTAACAGCCCCAGGTACGTCGCGTCAACAAAATGCAGACCAACTTCCTAAAAGTATTGTAGCTGCGGTAGCCATTGATCATCAAATGGCAGTCATACCGGTTCAAGTCGGGAGAAACACTGTGGAGGATGTTCTTCTGGATGGAGGATCAGGTGTGAACATTATCACGGAGGATTTACGAAAGCGGTTGGGATTACCAGCCCCAAAACCTGCACCTTACAATTTAAGAATGGCAGATCAAACTACCACTAAACCGGTAGGATTGATTAGAGATGTTCGCATAGGTATCCATGGCATACCTTACACGGTGACATTTACCGTCATGAATAGTAGTGTGGTGGATGATTCCTATTCAATGTTGTTAGGAAGGCCATGGCTACGGAATGCTAAGGTTTTCCATGATTGGGGTAACAACATGGTGACCATTGAAGGGAATGGCACTACTCGGGTGATCCCGGTAACCAAGAAATTAGGACTTAATACCAGGAGACCGGAGGTGCTCATTTGCTATGACTTCCAGGAAGGGGTGACGGACGAGGAAGAAGATACCCTGTTTGAAACCGAACCTCAATTGTTTTCGATTGGCACTGTTACTCTACCCTGCTTACTGGATCAGGAATCATCGAAAAACTACCCAAGCCATTTTTCACAACCAATCCTTGGGGACATTGATGTGGATGATACACCAGCACACGAAAGGGTTAAAAACCTGAAGATTGCAGGCTGGACGTTACCGGAAACAGAGCAGATTCGGCAAATCAACTTGGGAACAGAAGAAGAGCCCAAGTGTGTCAAATTGAATGCAGCTCTGGAACCAAGGTACGCAAAAGAGGCTGAGGAATTATTAAGAGAATTCAAAGACGTTTTTGCATGGTCTTATCAGGAACTCAAGGGCATTCCATCTTACATTGCGGAACATCGGATCGAGTTGGATATCTCGATGCCACCAGCTCATCAAGCACGCTACAGAATGAACCCCAATTATGCAGCCATAGTCAAACAGGACATTGACAAACTATTGGCAGCAGGATTCATTGAGCCAATAAAGGAAGCCACGTGGTTGTCCCCCATTGTGGTAGTTCCAAAGAAGAATGGGAAACTACGAATATGTGTTGATTTCCGGAAATTGAATGCCGCGACTAAGAAGGATCCTTATCCTCTTTCGTTCACCGATGAAGTCTTGGACCAGGTAGCTGGACACGATGCAATTTCCATTTGCGATGGATACTCAGGATACTACCAGATCAAAATCAGGAAGCAAGATCGTCGCCATACATCGTTCATAACCGAATGGGGAGCCTTTTCGTGGATCAATATGCCATTTGGCTTAACTGGAGCACCATCAACATACCAACGCGCTGTGGACACCGTCTTCAAAGAATTTCTCAACAAATTCATGAAAATCTTTTTAGACGACTTCAGCATCTACAGCGACATGGATTCCCATTTGGAGAAACTGAGGCAATGTTTCGTAGCATGCCGACAGTCAGGTATCAGCCTCAATCCGGAGAAAAGTTTATTTTTTGTATTCTCTGGTATTGTGTTGGGATACATCGTCTCGAAGGAAGGAAAAATGCCCGATCCAAAAAAGGTGGAAGCATTAGTATCGATGCCCGCACCTAAAAACCCTCATGATATTCAAGTTTTTAACGGAATTGCTCAATTCTACCGTTGCTTCATCAAGAACTTCGCGTTCATCATGGCTCCAATTACCAAGCTGATGCGGCAGGCCGAAGAGTTCAAGTGGACCGAAGAATGTCAGACGGCTTTCGATCACATCAAATCCCGGTATGTCAATGCCCCAATACTAATAGTACCGCATTGGGAATAAGAGTTCCACGTTCATACGGATGCTTCTAATTTAGCAGTAGGAGCTATGCTAGCACAAAATGTTAGTGGAAAATGTGATCAGCCCATAGCTTACGCCTCTAGACTGTTGAATAAGGCAGAACGAAACTACACAACTACCGAGAGGGAAGCTTTAGCTATGGTTTATGCGTTGCGTAAATTTCGCTATTACCTACTGGCAAACAAGTTTGTATTTTATGTAGACCACATGGCCTTGGTACACCTTGTCAACAAACCACAGGTCTCCGGACGAATTGCTAGATGGTTACTTCTCTTTCTAGAGTACGACTTTACGGTCGTATACAAACCCGGTAGAACCCACACGGTAGCTGACGGTTTAACACGCTTAGCAAAGTCTGAACCTCCAATAGGCGTTCCGGATCAACCTACGGATGCCACACTTTTCACGATATCCGTTCCATGGGACACAGATCTCAGAACGTACTTAGCTACCGGAGAGTACCCACCTCATTTATCAGAAGAGCAAAAGCGTCGATTAACACTTCAAAGTTTCCGTTTCTTTCTGAAGGACGGGGTTTTGTTCAAACAAGGGCAAGATCTGATACCAAGGCGAGTTCTTGATCCAAGGGAAGCTAGAGCGATACTGGAACTGCTACACAAGGGGGTAGGGGGAGGACATTTGGCATCCCACATCTCGATACGAAAAATTTTGGATGCCGGCTACTGGTGGCCTACCTTACACAAAGATACTATGGAATACTGCCGTAGCTGTGACGAATGTCAAAAAATGGGAGGCCTGAATACTCGATCGATGGCCCAGTTAATTACGAACTTGCCAGTGGAACCATTCATGAAATGGGGTTTGGATTTTGTGGGACCAATTAAACCGGTAGGCAGATATACAGGCAATAAGTATATCCTGGTAGCAACAGATTACGCGACCAAGTGGGTTGAGGCCAAGGCATTACGAACAAACACGGCGGTGGTCACCGCCCGCTTCATTTACGAAAACATTCTGACCCGTTTCGGTTGTCCTCTGTATCTGGTAAGTGATCAAGGGACTCATTTCATCAACGAGGCAATTCATTACCTCACGGACCATTACCTGATAAAACACCGTACATCCACAACTTACTATCCTCAAGGTAATGGCCAAGCAGAATCGTCCAACAAGTTTATTGGCACATTGCTCACTAAACTTATTAGTGACCTTCGCAACGACTGGGACGAACACTTGTCCACGGTACTGTTTGCATACCGAACTTCTTTCAAGGTAGCTACCGGTTTCTCCCCCTTCCAGCTGGTCTATGGGATGACTCCGTTAATGCCTACCGAGTACATTCTGCCTACAGTGGACAGGAATCGGGAGGAACAACCAGTACGAATCATACAAGCAAGGCACCGACAATTGGAACTGCTGGACGAATCAAGAGAACAAGCTCGACAAACTCAGACTCATCGCCAGTGGGAGCGAGCACTTTGGAGTCAGGATCACTACCGGCCTAAACAATTTCAACTCGGAGATAGAGTCCTGTGGTTCCCCAAAGGCGCCAAGGACCATCCTGGTAAGTTTAAACAACGATGGCATGGTCCATTTCGTGTGCAGTATGTCTTACCAAATAATACTGTACTGCTGGTGAATGAACAGACTTTTGACCCTAAACCGGTGCTGGTAAACATTAACAAACTGAAACCCTATAGGGTCTTGGAGACATCATCCAACGGAGTGGATGAGCAGTACCCGGTAGACAAAGGAGGTACCGGTAATCTAAGTGAAACCAGTAGCAAAACCAGTAGCAAGGTTAACCTCGAACCGGTTACCCGGGACCTAGAAAGAGGTAGTAGGGGTAGCAATGGTAATAATGACGACACCATTACCCTAGACCTAGCAAGAGGTAGTGGGGGTAACAATCATAACAAAGACGGCTTCCCAGACGTGGCCAGCATGGGTGATAGGCAAGAAAAAATAGATAATATACACGTCAGAAACCTAAAAAACTTTTGCCGTCATAATAGCACGGAATATGAAGAGGCAACCCACAACGGCGGCGGAACTAATTCTGAAGCGACGTCAGTTAGTTGTCTCATTATCACGGCAGTTATGACGAGATATGAGGGGGAAAGACCCTCAGACGATCTATTTAAACCGTTCATTTTTGCAAGCACACAACGCAAGAAGTGTAAGGAAAGGGCGAAGCGCTGCAAAAATTTCAAACGCCATTCAAACCTTCAGATTTTAGCAACAGAAGCAGCAAGAAAAATGGCGAGGGAGGATGAGAGAATTATAGTCAGCGGAAGTGAGCAGAGCGGAGAGGAAGTGGTGTTGGATAGGCGGTTGAGAAGGCCGCAGAGGCAAACCAACACACCGCCGCAACCGCTACAAATGATAAGGCCAGCAACGCCGAAGAACTACGTTATTCCGGAGGAGTTCGAGATAAGGATGATGCGGAAGTTTCATCAGTGGGCAGCGATGGCAGAGGAGGATGAGTGGGCCAAGAAGGTAGGATTAGATGGATTCAAGCATATCAGGTGGGGAAACCTGAGGAGGGATTTGGTTATAGATTTTATTAAAGGATTAGACTTATCGTTCGATAAGAAATCTATTACGTCAATAGTGAAGGGGAAGATAATCACGATCAACCAGGAGTTGATAGTAGAATTTTTGGGATTACCGCACAATTTTAGCAGCACGCAGATTCCAGGGTTTGCAGCAGATGAATGGGGCGAACAGGTATCGCACATTTCGGGAGCAAACTCGCTGACCAGGGAGGGATGGTCAGTTATCAAGTTCGCGGGACCTTACATTCCGAGGATCTACACTATTTTACAGGCGATAGTATTCAAGAAGAAGCTCACATATGCAGCTCATAATTTAGTGAAGTGCGTATGTTTAGCAGAAGGGATGGGTAGGAAATTCAATTGGGCGGCGATTCTCTACCGGAATTTAGCGAAGGAATTAGAAAGGTTGTGCACACCGGTAAGAGTTAGGACCGGAGCGGAAATAGGACAACCCGTGTTGGTGGCCGCCCAGGTGATTGATGTGCTCCTGCGAAAATGGTTTCCGGTTACCATTTCAACACCACCCTTGTCAATCAGTGGACCAGGGCAGAGTTCGAGAGCCATCCAGGCCACGGAAGGACCGGCAGACGATGATGAAGAAACGGAGGAGGAATCGGAAGGTGAGAAGCAAAGAAGGAGAGAAGCTGCTAGGATAGCATTACGGGGGAAGAGGAAGACAACCGAAGGCGAGAGTTCGAGGGGACAGAGGAAGAAGAAGAAAGCAAGCCCCGCTCCCATCGCGCAGATGCCACCCTCAACCACTCCGGTGAAGGAAAGCCCGGGGAAGGGGAAGCAGATGGTGGTTCACAAGACACCACCTTCGGGGACGAGGAAACCGCTATTCGAATCACCGGGATCGAATAGAGCAGCATTCCATTTGGAGCCGCCAAGCGAGTTGATACCGGAAGCAGCCCTAGAACAACTGGACAAGGTCTTAGGGTCGTTAAACCAGTATCAGAAGGTGGTCCAAAATGTGAGCACGGCCACAAGGGAACTTAGGGAGAAGCTGGAATTGGAGACAACCCTAAGAATGTCGGCCGAGGAAGCTCGGGATCGTTTTCGCAACGATTAGAAGGAAACAATCGACAATGCCTGCCAAGATATCAAGAAAAGGGCGGATCGGAATATGGCAGGGATGAGTAAGGAGGTCGTGAAGCTGCAGCAACAATTGGCCCATCGAGATAGGTTGTTGGAACAAGCTCGTGGATCCGAAGAGCAACTCAAAAGGGTCATCAATGCACGAGAAGCGGAGAAGAGGACGCTGGTAGGGCAAATGGCTGCATTAAACATGGATGCAGACCTTGCGGAAGCAACAAGATTGGCGGTGGAAAGGGAAAAGGATTATTGGAGGTCGCAAACGGAAAGTCTCCAAACAGCGTTGCAGGCGGCGAATCAGCAAGCTGCAACTCGGGAGGCTCAATTAGGCAACCTCGAAACCGCCAATCAGAACCAGCAGCGGGCAATTCAACTGCTGAACACTCGATTGACGGAGAATGAAGCTGCATTAGCGGAAGCGGTGGGCAATACAGATGGATTCCGAGCGCGTATCGCGAAGCTGGAGGAAGAATTACGAGCAAGCGCGAGGCGACGTTCGAAATCGCCAGCGGAAGGGCAGACCCAGCTCGAGATGCAAAGGGAGATCGACTGTCTGCGGGATAGGATTAGGCAGTTGGAGGAACTTGAGAGCGTGAGGGTATTGTGCAAAAACCGCTTAGAGGAATTCCACGAAGTAGTTCAAAATTATACTACTTTGTTGGCCAGGCAATTAGCGGTAGAAATGAGTGGGGAAAGGAAGAAGAAAGCTCGGGAGATTGAAGATAGTTACACTGAAATTTACCGGGAGCTTTTTGATTCCTTTAGAAGGGATGAAGCGGAGTATGTTCGGCAACTAAGAGAGTACCGCTTAGCATTTCCGGGGTTCGAAATGCCTGAAGCACCTCTTTCCGACCAGGAAGAATCAGATGACGAAGAAGCAGGTGACGAAGCTGGTCCATCGAATTCCGCACAAACCGCCCCAACTAATCCCACACCTTCTTCACCACCGGTTCGACCTCGAAGCAGAAGTCGAAGTCAACAAAGGAGCTCTCCTCGTTCTCCTAGAGCAGACCGTCGCAGTCGGAGCAAGACAAAATCTCCTCCTCCTCGACCAACAGAAATTCGGAGCCCCAGCCAGCCCCGAAGCCCGAGACCACCTTCTCAAGGTAGAAGTCAAGAGCGGCTATCAAGTCCGGTAGCAGCCGCGGAAGAAGACAATTCACTCGATCCGGAAGAAGACCCAGCAATTCGACCTCCGGTGGGTGATAGGACGTCACGATCACGATCAGGGACGCCGGGACCTCGACATGGGTCACCATCTCACTATGGCAGGAGACCCACCGTGGTATCAACCGTAGATCAGGGCACATCAACAATTCCCAGACAATGAGAGGGCTGCAAAGTCTTCCGGAGCGCCTCCAAGACTGCCTTCCCAGCATAAGCCTTAGGTAACCGGTAGCAAGAACTTAGAAATTCCGAGGGCGGAATTTAGATTAGAGGGGGGGCAATGTTAAAGGAGGTTAGTAAACAATAATTTTTAGCAATATCAGGTTGAAGTGGCTTTTAAGTTACTTTTGGTAGTAGTATCAGAAATAGCAATTAGGGATAAGATGGTGCCGTAGTTGCAGATAAGGAGTAGAAGAGTAGTGGATAGGGTAATCCCAGTGAGTGGTTAGTATGGATTTAAAGTGATGAGGAGAAAGTACTTAAGGAGAGAGTTGTCTTTCTCTCTCTCTCTCTCTCATTCTTAAGGAATGTGTACTAGGATTCATATAGATAAGAGTATTGGATTGCTTGAGTAAGATACTGTTGAGTCTGAGATAAGGAACTTGTGGTTTTCTTGTAATGGTGGTTGCCTTACTTCTGGTAATTATTGTGGTGTGGAAGAGAAGTTGGCAATGGACTACTTATGTTACCAAAAGAGTCGTGTACAAGTAGCTAACGCATGGAGGGGGGTGTCTTTAGAGAAGTCTTGTGGGATAGTAGTACCAGATGTATACACTGAATGAAGGGAATGGTATTCTCTTAGTTGAGTTTTCATACTATAACATTGAGTCCTGGTAAAGAGTGGATTGTACATGGACTATGAGAGTGGTAGTATAAAAGAGAAACAGTCAGGAGTGCTAAGAAGGGAGTTCGGTAGGATGTATCATCTATCTTAGTAGTAGGGTAAGTAATACGCTAACAGTAATACGGTTATAAAAACGGTTAAACCCAGTTGTGAAGTTGGGTTGTGAGGCCAAACCCCCCACCCTTAAGCGTCCGTAGTCCGAGTAGTGGGTTTGGGCTCACATTCCTCCGCGGTATTGGATTTGGACTTGGATGAGTCCATAGTGCAAGGTTCACCCTTCAAGTGGTCTTGGATTTAACTAGCTCCTTCATAAACCCAACTCCTTCATGAACCCAACTCCTTAGCTTCTAACTAAATAAACCCAGCTCCTTCGTAAACCCAGCTTCTTAGCTTCTAACTAAACAAACCCAGCTCCTTTATAAACCCAGCTCCTTCATAAACCCAGCTCCTTCATGAACCCAGCTCCTTAGCTTCTAACTAAACAAACCCAGGTCCTTCATAAACCCAGCTCTTTACTTTCTAACTAAACAAACCCAGCTCCTTCATGAACCCACAACTTTGTAGTTGTAATCCCCAACTACCTCACTAATTATTCAAGCCCTTAACTAATCTTCCTACCTAATTTTCCTAATTCTACTAACAACCCCTTTCTAATCACACAATTCTTCTCTAATCCTAAAATCCTAAAATCCTAGAGAGGAGAGGGGGAGAGAGAATTTCCTAACTTCACTAAGACTAACTAATCCACACAAGTATATTTTTGCACTCATCACAACCTCAAGTGCTCAACTCTTAAACATGGAACTTGCAACCACGTGTATTCAAAACATGAACTTTAAGTACCACAAATTGGAATCATGAATTAACTTTAAAATCCTTCACGTCAACACTAATTCTACCAAGAGGTTAAGCCCTCTTCAAGGCTAACAAGCCTTGGCTCTCAAACTAAAAACTAAGCACACACATGTGCTCCAATATGGCTTCCCACACCCACACTTATAACTCGTGGGGTGCCTTGGAGCACAAAGGAAAGAGAGGATGAGTGAGGGAAGAATGAGGGATTATATAGTAAGCTTGAGGGGGTGAGCACCCTCAAGGCTCACGATAAGCCCTTGAGATTTCCTCCTACTTAGTAGGCGCCAATCCTATCTTCTAAGCCTTCCTCCCTCAAATGATCAACAAGGATCCTAATTCGAACATTTAACTAGCCTTGGCTTTCTACCTACCACACTTTACCAAACTTGGGATGCTTCAACCCAAACTTAGCCTCCTTCGCTTTCCGCCGCCATAACTTTCTCCCCTTACTTTCCCAAATCGTTGCTCACCACTTAATTCAAACCACGATGCTTAACTCGTGATTTGATTGGTGCTTTGAGAATTTGCTTATCCTCCACCTTGCATTCTTCCTTGGACCTTCCCCATTAAGTGGCCATGATGAGGTGGTCCACTTGTGCGCTCCATGTGATCTTCCATTCATCCCAATTCGAATGCACTTGCCTCTTGAGTCACTTTGGTTGTCTCCATCCATTTGTACTAGCCTACTCACTAACTACTCAATCCAAGTTCTCCTTACCTATCCTCATTCACTCAAATCCTTCCGAAGGTAAAAACACAATAACAACTCACATCCTAGCCTCTTACAACATGGTACTTCTAAGACTAACATTTCACTTTTTTTATATTTTTGTGAAGTAACATGCTACTTCAAAGTGCATCAACTAACGTTTCAAGGGTCTAAGACTAAATGTGGGCACCCTTTTGGGCTCACATAATTGGCGACCATCGGGGGATGAATCCAAACATCTCTTGCTCCAAGGGTAAGTTGCCTAGTCAAGCTCGGTACTCCTTACATCTACTTCCCGATGTACGGGTAGGAAAGAGCTCACCATTCAACGTTTCCAATTGAATTGAATTATTAGGAAAGACCTCATAGACAAGGTAAGGTTCTAACCATATTGCATCGAATTTCGCCGGAAATTCAAGCTTTCGTGCGTCTTGAATCATGACCATCATTCCCGGTGTTAGGGCCCTTCTCTTATGTTTGTCGAAAGTAATCTTTCTCCTTCTTTGGATTGCCTCAATATGTTGAGCCGCCATTCTCCTCCCTTCGTCAAGTGCTTCCAAATCGGTTAGTCGATTTCGTAAGGATTGACTTTCGGTAAGTCTCGTACTCACGGCCACCCTAAGTGACTCGACTTCATATTCGATTGGTAGTGTCGCTTCAAGACCATAGACTAAGGAAAATGGTGTAGCACGCGTAGTTACCTTATAGGTTGTACGGTATGCCCAAAGTGCCGCCGTTAGTTTCGTATCCCAATCCCGCTTCGAGTCTATAACCGTCTTGCGTAGTATACTCACCAAAATTCCGTTAACCCTTTCCGTTTGTCCATTGGTTTGTGGGTGGTAGGGAGTAGTCTTCCGGTGATCAATTTTAAATTTCTCTGTCATCTCTCGAATCAAGTCATTCAAAAAGTGAGTACCCCTATCGCTTACTAGGATCTTCGGCACCCCGAACCGCGAAATTATGTTTTCGTACATAAATGTTGCCACGTGTTCCGCCGTGTCGGTCTTCACCGCTTTGGCTTCCGCCCACTTGGTGAGGTACTCGGTTGCCACCACAATATATTTCATTCCTTTTGAAGATTGGGGATGGACCTCACCCACATAGTCGATGCCCCATTTTTCGAAAGGAATTAAGGGTAATGATACATGTAAAGGCATCTCCATTCTAAGGTCGTTTCGGGCACACCGTTGGCAAGCGTCGCATTTCCTTACATAGTCATGGGCGTCCTTAAATAGTGTAGGCCAAAAGTAGCCCGCTCTAAGTATTTTTTGCCCGGTGAGTTGACCCGAGAAGTGACCGCTGCAAGCGCTATCGTGGCAAGCGATTAAAATCGCTTCAACCTCCGTTCTTGACACGCATCGTCGTAAAATACCATCGGACCCCCTTCTAAACAACCTATGGCCCACTACAACAAATTGCCTACTATTTACCCTCACCTTCCTTCTCTCTTCTTTTGTCCACTCTTTGGGCAACTTGTGGGTTGTTAGAAATTCCACTATGCCCGCATACCACTCCGGTGTAGAAGTGACCACAAAGAGGCTATCATCTACTAACATATCATTTACCGGATTTTTTCCTATCTCCTCCGACAACCTAGACAAGTGGTCCGCTTGTAAATGCATACGACCCGGTTTATATTCCACCGTGTAGTCGAATTCTTCTAATAACAAAACCCACCTAGCTAACCTACCACTTAACTCCGCCTTGTTAACTAGATACTTGATAGCCATGTGGTCAACAAAAAATACAACTGGGTTGCACATGAGGTAATGCCTAAACTTTTTAACGGAAAACACCATGGCTAGGCACTCCCTCTCCGTTGTAGAGTAGTTTCTTTCGGCGGGGGTCAATTGCTTACTCGCATAAGCTATAGGTTGATCCTTCTCTTTTTCTCCCGTTGCTTGACAAAGCGCACTCCCTATTGCCACATTACTAGCATCACAATAGACGTGAAAAGGTTTACCCCAATTGGGTGGTATCAACACCGGATAGGTGCTCAACCTATCCCGCAATTCCTCAAAGGCTTTTTGACAAGCATCCGTCCACTCGAATTTGACATCCTTTTTGAGCAAATGGGTAATGGGCACCGCTATCTTTGAAAAATTAGGAATAAGTTCCCGGTACCATCCCACATGTCCTAACAACTTAGAGATCCCCTTGGAATTGGTTGGAGTTGCCAAGTCGCTTATGGCCGCAATCTTATCCGGATCGGGTTCTCTACCTTTCTCACTAACAACATAACCCAACAACACTCCCTTATTCACTCCCAAAAATGTCTTATCCGGGTTCAATGCTAACCTCATCTTCCTACACCTAACCAATGCCTCCCTAACACAATGTAGGTGATCGTCCACATTACTTTGTGTGCTAAAATCGTCCACAAAGACGGTCATGGATTTGAACAACAAGTCGGTGAAGATATACATTACTAATCGTTGGAAAGTAGCCGGGGCATTACATAACCCAAATGGCATCACTACCCACACAAAAGTACCCCAAGGTGTAGTAAAAGCCGTTTTATGGATATCTTGGAGGGCTATGGAAATTTGATTATAACCCGCATACCCATCCATAAAGGTATATCGCGAATGACCTCCAACCTCCTCAAGCAACAAGGTGATAAAAGGTAAGGGGAAGTGATCCTTTTGTGTGCACGAATTCAATTTCCTATAGTCGACACAAACCCTTAATTTCCCATTTTTTTTCTTTACTAAGACCATAGGAGAAACCCAATCCGTGATTTCCACCGGCTTGATAAACCCGGCCTTCAATAACCTTTCCAATTCCGCTTTCACCAACAATTGCAATTGAGGATTCATCCTCCTCTCCTTTTGTCTAATTGGCCTCGCCCCCGGAATTAAAGGAATCCGGTGCTCTACCATTTCCCTAGGAATTCCCTTAAGCTCATCGTAGGACCATGCAAAAGTATCACTAAACTCATCCACCAAATTGCTATACTCCCTAACCTCTTTCTCCCCCAATTTGGAACCCATCTTCATTTGTCGAGTTTTTCCATTCTTTAATTTCACATCCACGTACCGCCAATCCGCTTCCGACACATGTGCTTGTTCCTCTTTGTTCCGATACCAATCGGAAGGCACATTGGGGTAATCTTTCACATCTTGACCTACAACTATCCCCGTAGACGTGGTCTTGAAATGTAAAGGCTCCTCCAATTTCGATGACTCAATAATCACATCCTCCTCTTGAGTCCCATCTACATGAATTAAACTAACCTCACCCTCTTCCACGTCATCTACCCAAGGTGTTAACCCACCGCTAACCCACTCTTCCTCGGTGAGCACCTCACATGGCTCCAACAATGAGCCCTCTCCTAAACTAACACTAGGAAATTCACTCCCTAAGCCTACTTGGTGAAATGTAACCATTACATCAACCTCGGACTCGGGGTACTCCCTTAGCCATTGGCCATAATCCCCATTATCCCCATAATTGTAAAAATTAGGACCTAGACTTCCCGAGCCCGAATCTATAACAACCCTTTGACCTTCGGGATAGACGACTCCCACCAATGCCTTGCCAATCTCATTCTCGTTTAAGTCATCAATTTCCTTCTCCAATGGCAAATACATCTCCTTCTTCATCCATCCTTCTAATGAACCAATGGACACTATGACCCTATTACCCTCCGGACCATAAGTGATGGATGGTTTAGGTCCACCCCAATTGACCATAGCATTCGCCATCCGCAACCAAGGCCTACCTAGCAAAATGGGGAAGGTGTCCTTGTTGGAGTGCATTTTAATGACATGGAAGGTGACCAAGTACTCCTCGCCTCCCGTAGTCATTCTACAATCCTTGATCATCCCCAAAGGCGTAGTCGAACTTTGATTTGCCATATTTATGACCAAAGGTGAAGGCCCCGTGAGTCCAAGTCCCAATTTTTTCATAGTATCCTCCGGTAGTATATTTAGACTACTCCCTCCGTCGACTAGCACATTAGGAACCACCTTATCTACTATAACAACTTCTATTTCTATAGCTTTCACGTCTCTTCCACCTTGTGATTGGATCCTAGCGGCTATTTTAGCTTTCACCTTCCTCATCCTCTTGTGTACCGGCATTCCCTCCTTTAATGTTTTCCTTGCCGTGGGTGAAATTTCCAATAGTTGGCCGAAAGTAATATCCGCCTTGAGTGTACTAAGGTCCGCCCACAAGTCGTACCCGGTAGATCTTTCCACCTTAGAATTACCCACTACGTCGAATTCGTCTACGGGAACCCCCGGTCCTTCCCATTCACCCACATCGCTATTATCCAAGTCATGTACCGCATTAGTCCTCTCCCTATCTTGTAAAATTATATTTTCCCTCTCCACATCCTTAGTAGCTCTTCTAGCTACCCTATCCAACTCGGAGAGATTAATCTCTTCATCCGAAGAGTAATTTCCTTGCTCTCCTATTCCTACCTCCAACGGGGCATCCCCTCTCCTAGCCCTAGTAGTTACCGCTAGTGCAAGTGCTTCTTCAACCACACCCTTACCCTTCACTAACTCATATGTAATAGCATTGGTGTGAGGAGGCCATTGACTTTGCTCCTCTCCAATTCTCGTTGGGAGAGGAAGCATGTCATCACATGTGGCCTCCAACACTCCATCCATGAACCTAACATCTTGGGAGTTAGATGGTCCCGGATCCGTTGGAGGCGCTTGTCTCCCGTTACTACCATTAGGTGGAACTCCTTGTCTATTTTGTATTGGAATGTAACCGGTTGTAGTTTGCAAGCCCGCCGGTGGATGAAAAGTTTGCCTAGCATTACTATGGTCATAGTATAAGTTAGGTGGCCTAAGTTCATTGGCCGGTACTCCTTGTGGCCTAGCACCTCGCATATTATCCCTTGCTTGTTGTTGTGGATTAGCCACCGGGTAAGGGACATTAATTATTTTGTCCGGTTGGCGACACGTATCCGAGGGATGACTTCCTCCACAATTGCTACAATTAAACTCTTGACCTTCGGACCAACATTGTCCTTGAGCGTGCCACCTTCCACAAAAGGGATGAAATTCCTTCTTCTCTAAATTTTGGCCACCTTGCCCTCTAGGTTGTGGTCCTCTATTGCTTCCATTTCCATAGTGAGGTGGCGCTTGACCTCGTTGATTTTGTTGAGGTGGGTTACCGTTTCCTCTTTGGTCACGGTTTTGTCCACTTCTACAAAATTGACGCGTGTGGCCCGGTTGGCCACATTGGACACACCATAATCCGGAAGAATGCCTACCCGACTCAACCGGGGGTGGAGGCCCCGGTTGTTGACTCCGGATCATTAATGACATTTGATCCGTGAGGCTTTGCATTTGTTTTATCATAGCCTCTTGGAATCCTAGTTGGCTAGCACCTAGTCTTCTCTCAACCTCCTCCAAGTGTGGATCCGTTCTAGGGGCCGGTAGTGCCAAAAGAGGTGCCGGTTCCCTAACCGCTAAAGGTCGGGGGCCGGTGTCCACAATGGCATATGGAATTTGGTTCTCATACTTAGCGGGTTCTACCGCTACCACCCTAGGGCGTATGGGGATGAATTGTGGGATCAATTCATCCTCCCTTCTCCATAGCCTTTCGTGATCTTTATCCAAGTTTTCAATATCTCTAGCCGCACGCTTGGCATCCGCCAAGGTCAAGGGATTCCTTTCTAGAACACCCCTAATAGTTCCGGACTTAAAAAACCCTTGAATGAAAAATTGCTTTAGCGTGTCGTCGTTGAGCATGGTACCCACAAATCTAGTGCACACTAAATCAAACCTCCTAATGTAGGCCGAAATTTCTTCCTCCCTTCCTTGCTTCAATGACGACAATGCCCTTAATGCGGTACTTTGACCCACTTCCGGCCTAAATTCGTTAAGAAACTCCCTTTGTAATTGTTCCCATCCCCTAAAATGTCCCTCGGCATGATCCCGATACCATTCATAGGCTTCCCCCTCTAGAGTGGTAGGAAACCACACTAACCAATAACCCGGGTCGGTTATGAGGAAGCTAGCCAACCGTTCGATATACCGTTCCATGTGCCGAGAGGGGTCCTCATCCTTGGTCCCATAAAATTTAGGGAGATGAGATGGCATATCCATCGCCGCTAAATTTTGTGGAACCACAATTGGTAGGCCTCTTGGCCTAACCAATGGGTCTATTGGAGGTATAGGAGGTATGGGCGGAATTGGGGGTATGGGTGGTGGATCCATCCCCCGTTCCTCGGCCATGGTGACCGGTGAACTATTCAACAATCCCCTATCAACTTCTACCGGGAATTCTTCTCTAAGTGTGTAATTTTCCGAAGAAGTTTCACCACTCAATTTGGAGGGAGTGATCTCCTCTTCAAGTTGAGCTCCAAGTTCTAAGGTGTCTAGAATTGACCTAGTCCTAGGTTCGACGTTCAAACAACTCTCTATTCTAACATTATCTTGTTCTAATCTATCACTGATTTTAGAGGACCGCCTCTTTCGAGTAGATTTCTCTAGTCCTACTATCAAACTTGGTTTTTGTGAGCGAGTCCTACCTTGCATTCCATAAGAATCGATCGACCCTCACTTGACCACACATAATCCTAGCAATTCCCCTCTTAATATTTTCACTTGTCTTGGTGTGGTTATAATTTTTTTAGGAGGTGAGGAAAAGAACCTGCAAGCCCACTTAGGTGAAAGAATCCCAATAGGGGATAGGCATGTTCATGTTAATTTTTTGGTTAAGTCGGAGCATCACCTCCGCACCTTCCCGCAAATTAACACTCACCACAATACCGATTGTGAGGGGGTGACCTTCCGAGTAGATTATGTTAAAAGTCGAGGCTTCACCCTTCAACTTCTCACACCATCCACAATTCGGGAATTACCCTCTACAACGGATAACAACAATCACGAGTACAAAAGACATTCCTTAATTAGTTAATGAGTTCACTTTGAAGAAATAAACATACCTTGAGCAATCGCATCCCCCTGTGAGTTAGCACTCCCCTCAATCGTGACTCAATGTAACAACACCATAAACTTTGTGAAATATTAATTTAATCTAGAGCATGAAATGACAACTCCCAAAACTTTGAGACTCACCCCGAGGTGAGTGTCAAAGTTCAATGTCCTAAGGTGAATTTACCCTCTAATGTTTTAATGAGCTACTCGGTTATAGGTTCCTTTTAAGTTCTTAGCAAATCCCCAAAAAGGTTGAGGACGTACCTTCGCCGCGCTCCTTCCTCAAAAATGAATTTGCGTAATTGACAATGCAATTCATTCCAAGGAATAGTTGAAATACAATGAATTCAAATGTAACCCAAAGAGAGAATACTTACCAAGTTTCGGGTGCTCCTTCCCTTCTCTCAAGTTTGTGTCTCCAATTTTTCCTAGTTGCCTCCAAGTCTCCTAGTCGCCTCCAAGTCTTGTAACTACCTTCCGCTTCGCTCCCGGCAGACGCACCAATTATGTGAGGCCAAACCCCCCACCCTTAAGCGTCCGTAGTCCGAGTAGTGGGTTTGGGCTCACATTCCTCCGCGGTATTGGATTTGGACTTGGATGAGTCCATAGTGCAAGGTTCACCCTTCAAGTGGTCTTGGATTTAACTAGCTCCTTCATAAACCCAACTCCTTCATGAACCCAACTCCTTAGCTTCTAACTAAATAAACCCAGCTCCTTCGTAAACCCAGCTTCTTAGCTTCTAACTAAACAAACCCAGCTCCTTTATAAACCCAGCTCCTTCATAAACCCAGCTCCTTCATGAACCCAGCTCCTTAGCTTCTAACTAAACAAACCCAGGTCCTTCATAAACCCAGCTCTTTACTTTCTAACTAAACAAACCCAGCTCCTTCATGAACCCACAACTTTGTAGTTGTAATCCCCAACTACCTCACTAATTATTCAAGCCCTTAACTAATCTTCCTACCTAATTTTCCTAATTCTACTAACAACCCCTTTCTAATCACACAATTCTTCTCTAATCCTAAAATCCTAAAATCCTAGAGAGGAGAGGGGGAGAGAGAATTTCCTAACTTCACTAAGACTAACTAATCCACACAAGTATATTTTTGCACTCATCACAACCTCAAGTGCTCAACTCTTAAACATGGAACTTGCAACCACGTGTATTCAAAACATGAACTTTAAGTACCACAAATTGGAATCATGAATTAACTTTAAAATCCTTCACGTCAACACTAATTCTACCAAGAGGTTAAGCCCTCTTCAAGGCTAACAAGCCTTGGCTCTCAAACTAAAAACTAAGCACACACATGTGCTCCAATATGGCTTCCCACACCCACACTTATAACTCGTGGGGTGCCTTGGAGCACAAAGGAAAGAGAGGATGAGTGAGGGAAGAATGAGGGATTATATAGTAAGCTTGAGGGGGTGAGCACCCTCAAGGCTCACGATAAGCCCTTGAGATTTCCTCCTACTTAGTAGGCGCCAATCCTATCTTCTAAGCCTTCCTCCCTCAAATGATCAACAAGGATCCTAATTCGAACATTTAACTAGCCTTGGCTTTCTACCTACCACACTTTACCAAACTTGGGATGCTTCAACCCAAACTTAGCCTCCTTCGCTTTCCGCCGCCATAACTTTCTCCCCTTACTTTCCCAAATCGTTGCTCACCACTTAATTCAAACCACGATGCTTAACTCGTGATTTGATTGGTGCTTTGAGAATTTGCTTATCCTCCACCTTGCATTCTTCCTTGGACCTTCCCCATTAAGTGGCCATGATGAGGTGGTCCACTTGTGCGCTCCATGTGATCTTCCATTCATCCCAATTCGAATGCACTTGCCTCTTGAGTCACTTTGGTTGTCTCCATCCATTTGTACTAGCCTACTCACTAACTACTCAATCCAAGTTCTCCTTACCTATCCTCATTCACTCAAATCCTTCCGAAGGTAAAAACACAATAACAACTCACATCCTAGCCTCTTACAACATGGTACTTCTAAGACTAACATTTCACTCTTTTTATATTTTTGTGAAGTAACATGCTACTTCAAAGTGCATCAACTAACGTTTCAAGGGTCTAAGACTAAATGTGGGCACCCTTTTGGGCTCACATGGGTAAAGGGAAAACTCGTGGTAGGATGTTAGAACTCTTGTAACCACGGTATTGGAGGTAGTACGGCTAAACCGATAGATCTCAGGAAACCCGGTTAGGAACCGGTAGTGGAACCGGTAGATTTCTAGGGAACTTGGTTAGGAACCCGGTAGTGGAACCGGTAGACCCCCAAGGAACCTGGTCACGAATCCGGCAGAGAAACCGGTAGATTCCCTAGGAAACCCGGTTGAGAACCAGGTAGGGAACTTGGTCGATCCTCCGAGAATTCGGTAGGAGAATCCGGTAGGGATACTGGTCGACTCTACTGGTATAAGAGGTGTACCAACCTTAAGACCAGTAGAAGCGTGGGATACCCCAAGGAGAGGCATGGAGACTAAGATGGATGCATGGAGTGAGACATCCAACAAAAGCGGTAGCGGGCAGTACCTTAGGATGCCGGTAAGGAAAACTGGACGAAGTCTGTTCGCGTACCGGTAAGGTACTACCGGTAAGTTACTACCTGTAAGGTACTACCGGAAGTAGGGTGGTACCGATTGAACGTAGAGGGGAACCCCCTTTAACATGAGACACAGTAGTTCTCAAGCGATTATAAATTACCATGATGTCGCACCGTGAGTCCTCTTAGCAAAATTGCGAAGGAACGACCCACGACGCCCATCACACTCGCAAAAGCGTTTCAATTTGTGTTTGGAATTGATTCAACATTACTTAAAGTAGTTGATATGCATTGTTGGGTTGTCATATAGCGACATTGACTCCCTTGCCTAAATTAGCAATCAAAGTTAAAATGTAAAGTAGGAAGATGCAGGGTTGTCTATTGTGTCGTGACGGAGGCCAATCTCGGCATAATGTCGTGCTGTCACGACACGTATCCGTCACGACATTATGCCGGATGTTGTCTTTATCCTGACGGACTTGAATTTTACCAAATTCTGTGTGTAGTTACATTACCCCATTTCGGACACGTAGGATGTAAGATGTCCACGTGTGATGACATGTCAGCAAAGTAGAGGTAAAGTGGGGAAAAAATTACTAGCCCTTGTCCGCCCCCCCCGTCTGCTCCCCGTTCCCCCCCGTCCGCCCCCGTTCCCAACCATCGGGAACACGTTCCCCGTTGTCCGTCCCCATTCCCCCCGTCCGCCCCCCGTTCCCAACCATCGGGAACGTGTTCCCCGTCGTCCGCCCCAATTTGACCCCTTCACCTTTGAAGGGCCCTAGCAGCCTCATTTTTCATCCGTTTGTTGCGTTTGAGGACATTTTTGGCATCCACATTTCATGAGGATGTCGAAAATGTCCTCAAAATCAACATTTGGATAAAAAATGAGGCTGCTAGAGCCTCCCAAACCTCCCGTCCGCCCCCGTCTGCCCCCCCCGTCCGCCCCCGTCTGCCTCCAAGTTTGGGAGGCTCTAGCAGCCTCATTTTTCATCTGTTTATTGTATTTGAGGACATTTTCGTCATCTACATTTCATGAGAATGTCGAAAATGTCCTCAAAATCAACATTTGGATCCAAAATGAGGCTGCTAGAGCCTCCCAAACCTCCCGTCCGCCCCCCCATCTGCCCCCAAGTTTGGGAGGCTCTAGCAGCCTCATTTTGAATCCAAATGTTGATTTTGAGGACATTTTCAACATCCTCATGAAATGTAGATGCTGAAAATGTCCTCAAACGTAATAAACAGATGAAAAATGAGGCTGCTAGAGCCTCCCAAACTTGGAGGCGGACGGGGGGGTGGACGGGAGGTTTGGGAGGCTCTAGCAGCCTCATTTTTGATCCAAATGTTAATTTTGAGGACATTTTCGACATCCTCATGAAATGTAGATGCCGAAAATGTCCTCAAACGCAACAAATGGATGAAAAATGAGGCTGCTAGGGCCCTTCAAAGGTGAAGGGGTCAAATTGGGGCGGACGACGGGGAACACGTTCCCGATGGTTGGGAACGGGGGCGGACGGGGGGGGGGAATGGGGGCGGACGGTGGGAACAAAGGGGCGGACGGGGTGGGCGGACGAGGGCTAGTAATTGTTTCCCCACATTCCCCGTCCGCCCCACCCTCATCCCCCGTCCGCCCCACATCCTCCTTACTCAGATTTTACTACTTTGATTTTAACAGAATGATAAACATAATGGTAAAATGGTTTACATGGCGCTAGGCATATCCACATCCACGTCGGCCTTTTCTGCCACATAGGACGCCACCTTGGCAAGAAGGTAAGTATTTTACCCACCCTACTAGCTTCCCCCTAGGTTGACCCTACGTGGACCCTATTGTGTCGTGACGGAGGGGTCCGTGACGACACGACACCGTCATAACGTCGGGATAGACAACCCTGGGAAGATGCAACTTTGACTTCCCATTAGCCCTCAACTTCTTGAGAGGTCCATTTTGGGCTTACGAATGACTCTTGAAAACAAATCCATACAAAAGGGAGGTGCTAAGAAGGTAACAATATGTAACATTATGTTCCTAAAAGATGTCAACATGGAACCAGTTGGACTTGGAAAAAATTGATCATGCCCAAAAATCTCCCGAACACTAGTCCAAAGGCTAAAACAAAGATATTTGCCAAAACCTTACAACTCAGGCTTCAACCCATTCTAAGGGACGTACGTGATTAGTACAAAACAAACGGCATTCCTCCTATTGCGGTTTATTCTTGATAATATAGTCTTAACTCAGGAAACATTACATTGGGCAAGGACATCGAAACAACCAACGGTTTTTTTGAAGCTAGATTCTTCTAAAGCCTATAACAAGGTATCGTGGAGGTTTCTCTTTAACACTATATATAAATTGAATATGAGTGAGAGATTTATCAAGTGGGTCAAGTTGTTATTCAATAATATATCAGCAATAGTCAATTTGAATGGTTGTCCAAGCAGTTACTTTAAGGTAGAAAGAGGGGTAAGGCAAGGATGTCCAATAGCTCCTTATTTTTTTCTTATTGTGGGAGAGACACTCATACACATGATTAAGAAGACAGTAGCATAAGGTAGGTTGTAGGGAATTACATTACTAGGAGGAAGAAAATAACAGAGCATCTCGTAATATGCAGATGACTCTTTGTTTATGGTCAGAGGGAAAAAAAATATATGAATGAGCTAGTACACCTGTTCAAAGTCTTCAGTGTGGCCTTTGGAATGGAAATCAACTGGGAGAAGTCATGCGCATACTAGTTTGATAAGTATACACATAAACCTGAATGATTGAATGGCTACAATTGGAAGTGGGCAGAAGAGGGGAACCTATCCAAACTGCTAGGCACCCCTTTTGGGCTTAACCTCAACACTAAGGATGTAGATGATTTCCTTTACCGGAAAATTGCCAAAAAACTTGATTATTGGAGTACGATGAAACTCTCACTCACCAGGAGAGTAGTGATTTGCAATCAAGTTTGCTCTCTACTCTGTAATTTTTTATCACGGTACGGGAAGGGTCTAATAAAATCTTAAGTAACTACAAATGGTCTGGGAAGGAACAACTCACACGCACTAGAGTGAGCTGGCAAGAATGTTGTATGAAAAAATAAACATGGTGGGTTAGGGCTAGTTGACCCGGAGGCCGCTAAGACTAGCCTGCTATGCAAATGGATTATCAAGGCTATGGAACCTGGCGAATCTAACCTTCAACTCATGCTTAGGTATAGGCTAGCAAGGTTCAACCCACAAAGAGGAAGTAAATGGGGGGTTAGTTTGGATTGGTTTACGAGCAAAACCCACGAAGGGTTCCCAGGGTCCAAGATTTGGGGGCACATTAACAAAGGATGGAAGGTAATGATTAAAGGTGTTTATCAAATCCCGCCCCGCACCCGGATTGAATTATTGCACTCAAACATTTGGTAGTCAAACGGCGTGGAACTTCTTTCTAAGGGGTTCACTTACGCTAAAGGCCTCCACCTTTACCACAAAGGTATTTGATACGTAGACCACATTTGGGATAGTACACAATAGGACTTCTTTACGTGGGACAAAGCGAAGGAGAAATTTAGGCATACTAGTCCAGAGGAAGGGGATTGGGTGGAGTTGATTAACAAGATTTCCAACCAATGACGTCACCTTCTGGAAGAGGAAGACGACATCGCATACCCCGGCCAATGGCTTGGCTTTTACGTTACCGGAGAAGAAGATCCGGCTTTTGTGATTAGGTGTGACATGGAATTTATGCCCAAATGCCTACAATGCTCGGGGAGATCACTCCCTTGTAAAGTTGAACAACCACGTGCGAACTTTTTACATCTAAAAAATCCTACTTTTTACATAAAGCATCACCAAAATGGGTCAAAATTTTATCAATTTTTTTTCATGAGTAGATATATACGGTATCTATTATATAGTAAAAAATGGTAACTAAATTTGATGATTTTTCATTAATAGAAACCCAGGCTCCACCCGTGCGGTAGACAAATGGCAGGGTTATCTCCTGGGCAATTACAAGTTCTTTTGATCGCAAGTTTGGGACCCCCTCCGTTCGGGGAAAGAAGCCGTGTTTATTTGGTCGATTTGGCACAAGGCGGTCACGGTCAATGAATGGCGAGCCCGCATCACGCCGGCATCCATCTCTAAGCAATGCATTTTTTTGTCTCCCCAATACAAGCGAATCAATCAAACATAAATTCTGGGATTGTATTCAAGCTAGGAGAGCATGGCGATGGGCCACTTTTATTATGCACAAACTCTACGGGGTTAGAACTAGCAATTATGATAGCTTCAATTGGAAGCAAGCCTTGTATGGAGAAAGACTCCCATATAAATTCGGTAAAATGATCATGATATGGCATCTTCTTAGAGGCATCACGCTATGGCTCATTTGGATCGAACGCAATGACAAAGTCTTCAATCATGAACAATGGCATGAGTCTAAGGTCAAGCAATGGATTTGGGACAAGCTTATCATTTACGCCAAAGCCGCATGGAACCGGGTGGTGGAACAAATTAAGATTAGCAGATTTTCGGCGGCAACCATTTTGCAGGGCTTTGATAAAACATGGGGAGCTAGGAATGTCCTTTGTAGAAGATACAACCTGCATATTGAATGAAATTGGCATAGACACAATAGGTAGGTGGCTTGGGGGTTGTCCTTGGCCGGTCCTTGGTTGGGTGGGTTCAAGGGGGTTGTCCTTTGGTGGGGTCGTTTGTAGGTTGTCCTTTATGTGGCGGTGTCTCGCGTCCGGGGGGTTGCGCCTCCCCTCGGTGAAGGCGATGTTCTTGTTGTTGGTTAATTCATTTTTGGCGTTGGCTTTTTGGCCTTTTGTCTCAAAAAAAAGAAAAAAAAAGAAAAAAAAGGGCTAAATCAACCAGTGCAGTGTTGCAACCTTCAACAGCAGCCAAGCTGGACTTTGATAGCTTAGCTGTGTCCAGGGAGATTTTTAGGCATAATCTGTCAAAATCCTAGTGTTTCCAAGTGCAACCGGACATAGGTCATGATCTTTTGGGTTTCTTCATGAATTTGAGGCATTTCCTATAGATTCCTCTAAAATGATCGGTATTTTTCCTTAAACTTATTGAACTTTAGCTGATTATTTCTCAAACTCAACTGGTTCATCTGTAAGTAGCGGCCGGTTCTCCCTGTTCATTGCCAGTTAGTGACTGGAACCTGCCAATAAAGCTTCATAACCTGCACACAGGAGTCAACACCAATTAAGACTAAGCCGACCCTATGATTCACATTTGGCATAAAAATCATGCTTAGTTTTTCGAGCATCCAATTGTTATATTCCAAGGGCTCAATGAAAAAACAATGGGTGTTGAGTAATGTTATGATCATTGACACAAGTGATAGAAATGGCAAATATGGAAGATTCCATCACAAAACTTGAGTAGGTCCCCACTTTTGGTGACTTCATGGTTAAGTCTATTGACATCCCAAAGTTCAAATGTGTTTTGCAATGAGTGGTATAGTAGAGGCGCCTATTCCTGATCAAGATCCCATTGGCCATTTATAAGGTACCGGAATTTGGATCAAGTTGGAACTGAATTTCGATTAGGCTAAGATTGAATTTTAATCAAGCTGGGATTGAATTTTGATCAAGCCAGAACAAATAGTGTCATACATGTCGTGGTTCTGAGTGCTATAGTGAAGAGGAATGAGCGGTTAAAATGAGTGGTTATGGCAAACTCTAGACATTGGTAATATGTTCGGGCCAACTTTTGGCTTCAAAAATTCACAGTAATTTCAATTTAAAGAATAAAATTACCAAAAAAATTGCAGTCCTCCTAATTTCTATCTTCTTACATGGGAAAAATTCGCATGACCTCATATTGCTCCCGATTTGGTGCAGAATCTCTTAAGTGATTGGTTATGGGCGCCTCTACTCTACTCATTTCTTACTCAAATCTTACTTCATTGGAGCATATCAAAAGTCTCTCTTGATCAGCTTCTCATATTCTTTCCAATGAACTTAAATACATCACTGCCACGATATTTTCCAAGATATTTGCCTTGAAGATGTCATCTCCTAGTTTGGTATGATACCAGGGATGACATCACCGGACCCTCAACCTGGGAGTTTTAAGTACTCACGACTCCAAACATTTCTTTACTTTTTCTCAATTAAGTAAGCACAAGAACATTTGATGTTCCTGGCCGCGGGCGGGCCCGGCCGCATTTGATTTGAATACAACAATAGGAATACAAAACGATCAGAATCCACCACGATTCTAGACTGTTGCATGTTTCTTTTTCTTTTTTCTTTTTCTTTGAGACAGAAGGCCAACAGAGCCAACGCCAATAACATTAAAAACCAAGAAAACGCGCCCACATTGAGGGGAGGCGGGGACTGTTGCATGTTTCAAAACGTCAACTTGCAGGAGAAGCGGTGCACACGAAGGTGAGGACCCTGGCAGGTTCCACCCAAATATGAATATACTGTATATGCAGAATATTATGATTGTTCACGCGGTTGGTCAGTTTCAAGACTCAACGTCTGAAGTTCTGATCACGTGAATCATCGGATTCCATTACTTTATTAAATGATTGAGTGAGCCAATCATTTCAAACACTTATCATCGTGACTACTTACCATGGGCCAGCTCTGGTCCGAGCGTGGCTGCACAAAACATGTAACGTCTGCGTTGACAAGCCGTGAATAGTGGGGACACTTCGAGTACACGATCATTATCATATTTCATCAACCATAGTTGATGGTGTTTCGATCGGGACCTTCTCCTGCGAGCTGCAATTCGGGTCAGGTCAGAATTTTTACTTCGTGTGCCTCCAGGCCCCCTCCAGGCAACTCATCCTTGTGGTACTCATGAGCTTTCTTTGAATCCACGGTGTCACTGAGGTGGTCTGTATCTGTATATCTGATAAAGTGTTGTTGATTCACATTAACGGAGGTGGGTTCAGGAAGTTGGAGCTTGTAAGGTACTTGGTTTATTCAGAGATTGGAGCTGCTTCAGAGCCTTTAGAGATCTCAGGTCCATTGATGCAGGGAATGAAAGCTAGAGTACTGCATCAACTGGGAGGGGTGGTATTGTCCAAAGCCCATCTTGTGGATAAGATGTTGGAATCCTGCAGGTTTAGTACTTATTCCTATGGCCAGAGCAGATGTTTCACCATCAACCACATCAAGTATTATTCCGGATATCATGTTCCTCTGCAAGACTATAATGGTTCTAACTTTTATAATCGGACTGTTGATTTGATGTTTGCCATAAATTGGCGTCCCCCACTATGTGTAACTAAACTAATGGTACAACCTGGTGGTCTGGGATGCTCTGATATTTGGACCCTTCATAACACATGGAGAAGCTGATCTAGTTAGCAAGGTATTTGTCTCAAGATCGCTTATCAAATTTTATACCATCTACATCCGTCCTAGATACTGGACAGAGGAGATGAACTTCCAGGGGCCTTGAATAACATGGCGATCGTTTAAAGTGACTCCTGGGAGGTAGAGACGATGGTTGAATCGACTTGCGGTGGTTGGAGAAGAGCGTGGACAAAGGCTGGAAAGATACAGTTTTGCGGCAAAATGAACTTGGGTATGTTTCATATATTCGATCTCTGACATCATAAGGTGTTCAAGTCTTGTTCCTCTTGCATATTTTCTTTTGTACATCTTCAACTGCAAGATTTAAGACATTAGTTAGTATCCTGAGTTCTTGGTATCTGCATCCTGAAACCATCTCGGCTGCATCTTCCATACTTCGTTGGGAAGCCCAGAAGTCTTGCGCAGTTTGTTTGGGAGATCATCCCTAGTTGTAGGTTAAATCTGAGTAGGAAGCTGGACCTAAACTCTAGCTCATCCCTTACACAACGTAGACTAGTTTTCAAATCCTGATTCGATAGAAGACATTCAGGATTTCGATCAACACCTGAAAGTGAACAAAGAGTAGTCTAAAATTATTCCATCAAAGCAGAGGTGTTTCAGCGATTAGTGCGGACTCTTTAAACCTTTTTTTCTTTTTCTTTTTTTCAATCGTTCTCTATACTTGCGAGGCTTGTTAACTCTTAGGTTCACTCTGAGACATAAGTGTCAGGTGTGAGGCCTAGAAAACGATGTAGGTTACTTTACACCCTGATCATAATCCCAAAAGGTTAGATAACGTCAAGAATTCTAAATTTTTTTGTAACCTCAATGGAATTCCATCACTGATCATCCAGATAGCTGCTATAACTGTCAACAAGCTCGTCACTAGGAACTCTAAATACAAGGAAGGCTTGAGCTTGATGATTTCCAAACACCAATTGATTTCAAAGGCCAAAACAAATCATGCATGGTACGTAATCTATTGAGGATTATAAACTTAATTTTGTGTCTCAAATTAAACTCGTAACCAATGAACCGGTTGAGTTAGAGAAATAACTGGTCGAAGTTCAAGGCTTCAGGAAAATTACCGATCATTGTAGAGGAATCTATAGATTATGCTTCAAATTGATAAAGAAAACCCGAAAGGTCACAACAGGTAAACTTTTGGACTTGGAAACACTAGGATTTTGACTGATTATGCCCAAAAATCTCCCCAGACACTGCTCGTAGCTTAATAAGTCTCACTATTAAATTTGCAGTACAGCTCATGAGTCTTAGTAGATTTAGCCAGATTTGAATCTAAAGAGGAGCCTCGGCATATATTCTGTACTTATTTTATAGTAAATCTATATTTACCTACATATCACCCAAATCACTGAACCAAGACCTTGCGTGTGGGACCAGGCTAATCAAATAGGAGGATTCTTGGAGCCCCCTTTTCTCGGTTTATGGGTGAAGTTTCTTTGTAAATACCATGGGGGAGAGTGAAAACTAAGGGAAACACAGACTACACTAAATAGTCCTATTACTGTGCGCCACAGTAAATTTCTGGAGCCCACGCTAATTCTCATAATGAGAATTAGTGTGGGCCACATTAATTTTCAACCCACATTAAATTTCAAGTAGAAAATAAGCGTGGGTCACAGTAATTGATTTCCTAGAAAATAAATGTGGGTGATTATTTTATTTTGTGCTACTTTTGTCCTACAAGTAATATTCAATGTGTTGGTCGAGATTCCTTATGAAGACTTAATAGAAGACCCATGATCTTGGACCCACGTTCAGGGGCGGAGTCAGGGGGGGCCTCAGCCCCCCTTGACATCCATAGTAGAAAACTATGCCAAAACGACTACATATTTTTCTTTTCTGTTTTGCGACTGTAATGTTAAAATTTTTGGGACATGTAATACACCGTTGGAAAGGTGTTTTCAAGACCTTTTCAAGGGTATATTACAAGCCTCCAAATTCCTAAAATTTCAATTGGTAAAACTAAAAAAATCATGTAGTTGTTTAGTGACTGCAAAAGCAGGTTGGTCAAAAGAGCCGCAATGGGAAATCAACAGCAGTTCTTTTTTGCAATGTTTTCTATGAGTGCATTGAAGGAGAGTCGGGCATCTGCTTACTATTGGCGATGTCTATTGGCAATGATTGGATGGTCAATCTGATGGCCATCTATATCGAAAATACCATTGCTAAAGCTTTGGATATTAACGGCATTATCAAATTTTTTATGGGGATGTCAGCTTGATGAGTCCAACTCTCTCAATAAATAATCAAATTTGACCACTTATTGAAATTTGAAAATAAAATATACATTGGATATTTCTATATTCTGAGGTCAGCCCCCCCTGGGTCAAAATCTTCACTCCGCCCCTGCCCACGTTCATTCCACCTTGATTAGAAAATAAGTGTGGCATATACTAAATTTCCACCCACACTAATAGAATTATTTAGTGTACTTATGAATCTTCTTAAAGATACTTGAGACCCAAAATTTGCTTGAGGACCCGATTAAATTTTATAGGATATAATAGAGATTAAATATTATGGC
Organism: Polytrichum formosum; assembly: GCA_964035585.1. Classification (NCBI taxonomy): domain Eukaryota; kingdom Viridiplantae; phylum Streptophyta; class Polytrichopsida; order Polytrichales; family Polytrichaceae; genus Polytrichum; species Polytrichum formosum. The sequence continues at coordinate 654,685 of OZ037937.1, forward strand.
ACTTGACCCCATGATGATAACTGGTGATCAAAAAAAGTCCTTTGCTTTATAAATCTTGAAGAAATTTGTAAATTGATGAAGATGTAACTCTCTATAATAGGGCATGCTACCTTAGTCTACATTTGACTCTATTTCAGTGAAACCAACATAAATTAATTAGATGATGACAAAAGGCATGCAAAAATTGTGATCGGAAAGTAACAAACCATCCTCGCAGTTTCCATGATCACCTGCAGGAATTGCAGCAGATCATAGGATCATCTTTGGAAATTATGACTGTTGACTTGTCCTAAACTATGTGTCTACATAGTATTTTATCAGGAGTACCTATGAGTCACTTACCAGCATAATTAGGTGATTGAAATGCACACTGATTTTCCCATTTAGTGCGTCCTCCTATTTGGAACCACGTAATGCAATGACGTCATACTCAGGAGTTCAATTTTTACTAACGAAAGTTCAATAGGTTGTTTGGACATTATAGAACATAAATGACTTTGCTTGGTAAAATATTACATTCTCATTGAACAGTTATAGCAATGCGTAACTCCAAATAGTAACACGCACTAAATTGGATAAACAGTGTAGTTCTGAAGGGTATAATTTAACTCTGAGGTGATTAAATTAGACCTGTTCTACTTAGTATCAAAAGTAAATCTGATGGCTTTAAATATTACACCTGCGTTGATTACAACTGGTGGCTAGGAAAAACTGAATTAGTTGTTGAAGCGTGGGCAAAACTTTTGTGTCTACATACGAAAATCCAACAGGATTGTGCTTGAAACTTGTCAGCCAAACCAGTAGACATTGAAATGCCATTATGTCATGCATTTTCCCTTACTTACCATGGTTTCTAACAAGTATGTTTGATCACTCCTTCTCAAACTGTCATCCAAGAGATATAAGCACACTCGATCAATCCATGTGTTGAATATCTAGAGAGTTGAAGTATGGGTGACAAAGCTTGTAAAATCCAACTGATGATCAAGTGACTTGGTTTGATGGCGACAGATGTTGTGGAGTAGTAAGTTTTGAGAGGATTCATTATAACAACCAAACTCAAGACTCCACAAGTTATCAATCAATTTATGGCGAATATTTGGACTGCATCAATGCTACAAAATTGTAGAAATTATGGAATATTGAAGACTTGGGCAAATTTAAGCAGCCACCACACTTGTTTATGAATCTCTAGGTTCCAGACTGATAACAGACTGCTAAGCACTATCTGGATTGCAACAACTAATTAATAGATGGATTAAGCTTAAAGAGAAAGCATGGGCAGCAGCAGCAATTGAATAGTGCCAGCACTAACTTACTTTGAAGACGTTCGTGAAGGATTTGAAGTAGTAGCATCTGTCAACTGACCACCAAGAGCTGCAGAGTGTTTGCCGACTCCAAGAGCTTATCAAGAAATGATACTCCAGAATGAGTTATATATGTTAGTCAAAGGCTGCTTAGATGCTCCTTGGATGGTTGTAATTGAACATGCAAGGGGCAGTTGTGCTATTGCATGACACAAAATATGCTTGCAGGTGATACTTTGCGAGAGCCTGGATGAGCTATTGGAATCATGGTGCCATGCGCAGTCAAGTGATATGAATTGAAGATGATAAGCTCAAAATCACAAAACAAGTGGTATAATGCTACTGTACGATGACACACTGACCGGCTGATTTACTATATGTATCCGACACGTCTTCAGTGGTTGGGATTGGTACATATATATGCCAAAAGCTCTTCATTGACCACAGCATTATTGCACCGCCAAATATCCTGAAGCTGTATGCTTAGTACTGTAGGCAACATCCAAGTCGTAAGTTCCATTCTCCTCAACTATTTCATATCTGTTATCGTTCAATTCATAGCAATCTTTTATAATGGGAGCAATATGCAGTTGAGTAGTAATTGGGGATTCAGCACACCTGTGCAATGTTATAGGGTGCTCATGCAATATATCCTGTACTTACCCACAGGCAGCTGCCGGCTCTGCATTGGAGTTTGTTAGAGTTCAAATATACATTCAGTAACTTGATAGCCCAGCTTGAAAGTTATGGAACGTTCCTTACAAATTCGTTTCATGATCTGAGCAGGTCAGGTAGTGTTTGCTGAAGATTCATCGTTCAGTCAGATGGTACAGCACCACGAAAGACTAATTTTCACTAGAAGTTATCCTCAATTACATTATTAAAAACCACTGGGTACATACGAAGAGCTGTAATTTGGCAAAAAGTTGAGAGTTTGAGGACTACCCAACTAGCTTGACTTAGTAGACTTCGCTTCCTTCTGAATCTCAGTTGAGCCTGCGACAAAGTCTATCTATTCGTGATTTAACACATTTAAATTAAACCAATTATTTCCAGCAGCTACTAGTGGGGACCGTGTCTCTGCCCGTGGTTCTCAAGTTCTAAACTGTTCTCACCCGAGATCTCTTATAGTCGAGATTATAGTGGGTAAATTCAGAATGACACTACACATGAACTTCAACCCCCAATAAACAACTTCAACCTTCTTTCTCATTCAGAGGTCTTCTTCAAGCACAAAGTCATGGATTTCTTGGGTACTCTGCCGTTTCAATGTATCATCGCGCAGGTAAACATGTTTCCATTCTTTGAACCCTAGTTCGAACTCGACAGGATCCAATGCAGCTGGAACATGAGGCAGGGGGATGACCTGATGGATCATGTCTTGGTCTGCAGCCATTAAATTCAAAGCTCCTGCAAGCACGGTGTTGTGGTCTTGCACGGGAGGTGCAGCAGGGATGGCATTGGAATTAAAAGCGGAGGCTAGTTCACCTTCTTGAATTAGCTGAGCAGCTGCTCCTACAAGTGGCAGAACTGCTATTCCAGGCCGAACTGGACCTTCTTCTTGTGCTACTCCCATGGGTTGAAAATTTGCCCCCTCATGCATAATGTCCAGGACGGGATATATTATGTCTTGGTCTGCAGCCAAATTCGGAGCTCCTATAACCACGGCATTATGATATTCTAGCACCGGTGGTGCAGGAGGCATGGCAATATCGGCATTGATGGCGAGGGCTAATTCACCAGCTTGAAGCTGAGCTGTTTCTATGGAAGGCAGTATTACTGCAGGCTGAGCTGGACCTTCTTCTTGTGCTGCTCCCATGGGTTGAAAATTGCCTGAATTTGATGCTGTTGGGATAAGGCTCTGGTGTTGTGGGTTCAAGTCCATCATGCAGGCAGCTTCCTGTGCAGCAACGGCATCTCCAGCTTCTTCGATAGCGGGTGTTGCGTGATGAACATGGAGGTGTGCAAATTCCCCTGCCGCTTCCCTCAGGGTAATGCAATCACTGGAGTTAATGTTTACAAGGTACCCATGAGCTGTTGAATGTGAAGCACCAACATCTCCACCTTCTCCGATATTAGCCGGTGTTGCTTGACGAACAAAGCGGTGTGCGGATTTGAGTACCCCAGTGGCCGTGCCAACTTGTTTCCGTTTCCTTGCCTGTTTCGATGCCATGATGTATCCCCCAACACCTTCAATCCTTAAATCTAAACTTAGTGAAACCCTCTGCAAACGGCGGGGTAGGGGAGGGTAGGGTGGAGTAGGGTAGAGAGAACCTGATCCTGCCTGCGCTTAGTTGCTTGCAGACCTCAGCCTTCTCCTGCTTAGTGCCGACTGGTTGTTGGAAATTAACCTAGCTTGACGTGCTCCTCGTGTGTTGAGACAAAACCCATCGGTCGAAATAACCTGGAGTACCCCAAGATCCTCTTTCCCTTACTCGTCCCGAAAACTATAGAAGAGATCGTCGTGCCGGTTGCAGGAGAGGAGCAAAATGATCACTTTTCTTTCTGTTTCGCATACAAAACTTGCTCTACACTAGAATTTACGGAGACGCAGCCTTTTGGAACTCGGCCGTGTTTCAGAGGACGATGACAACCTAAGCTTGCAGTTCCCCACTGGATCGGTATTTGCAATCTGGCACTCTTACAGCAGTGCAAATTTGGAGGCAAAGAAAGACACAAGCTAGGGTTTGTTCTAGAGTGAAGCAAATCGGTCATTATGAAAATGTCCAGACCGGGTACATAATTGGGGGTGGTGCTACTCCCCTCTCCCTGGGTATAGCAAGCGGCATAGGGGACCAACATTATGGAATGCGCATTTGAGATAGGAGGTTTTGTGAATGTGGGCACTAGAAGCAGAGAAAATACTGAAACAATCTCTTAGTGGTCATTGGTTCATTTAACCATGTGATTTACGGGGAGGATTAACCGAGCACCACTTGCCGGTGAAGTTGAACATGCACTTGGATATTTGTCCATAAGTCCTAATTACTAGGGAAAATGAATACCGAGTAGGTTGGTTATTGTAACACCAAGTATCTTTGAAAAATGAAAAGGTGGTCATGTAAACATATACTGAGAATGTAAGGCTTCTTAAACAGGGATTCCGTGTAGTCACAAGTACACACCTTGAGTCATCATGGGGGCAAGGAATACTTCACTTTTGCCATGGTATGGATCACCTCTTTTTTTTTTCCATTTGCTAGAACTTTTTCAAGTTGGCATAGGGGAGGGGTACTAGTGCTTGAATGAATCAAGTTTACATAGGGGATGCAACAATAGCAGCTGGTGTTGTTCTCCTTTGTTAAAACTTGTTGTGTCTTGATGGAATCTAATAAGGAATTTGTTTTTGCTAGAAGTCGCAGGTTCATTTGTTCAAGTGGAACACACTCCCCAAGTGAAAGAGAAATTGACAATTTTCCTCCTATGGCAGAGTAACTTCCTTGTAACATATTATTTTGGTGTTTTGAGGAGGAAACTTGACATCTTTTCCTTGAAGGTAAAACTTCAAATCCTCCTTGTGTTTATAAGCGGCCCTTCTTGCTACAATTATCAAACCACATCTTGGACTGTTAGACTTGTTGTGCAGATAGAAATCATAACATCAAACCCTATGTCTAGTGCAGATCGTTATTTGACAATATCTCATCATTGATTTTCTTCCAGCTTGGTTATTTCTCTAAATTTCTGTCATGTGATTCAGCAATTGAGAAATTATACTGGTTTCTGACCACTGTTTCCTCTTGTAAATAAGAAAAATGTTGGCTCCACTTTGCAGCAACCTTGTGTATATGAACATGACAGACTAGTTCCATAAGCCCTGAGCCACCCATTATTATGTGATATGTACCATCAAAGTATTGCTTGTCTTTATGAGTCTTAAAAAGCTTGTTACATCAGGCTCAGTAAATTTCTAATTAGTTTGGGCTTAGATTTTCTTCCAATGTTTTATCGGAGAGAGTGTACTTACTCACATGATGTGCAAGAAATTTGGTGCCATGTTTGAGTTTTGTAATCCTGACTTGAATATTCCTTATTTTATGATGATAAAAATCAAGAGGATTTCTACAGAGTAACATTCAAACTCCTAGATATGGTGAACAACTTACTAGGGTGAATTGCAATGTGCATTTCATGAGATGAGTCTGACCTTCTCCTTTTCATCCTTGGTATCATTTCAAATTCCCTTTTAAGTTTCATCATGGAAGCACAAACTTGACTTAGAACTCCATAAATTTGTCTGAACTGATGGTCTAGGTATGAGGCAGGTTATGTCCTAGGTTCATGTGTGGAGAGAGGGAGTTATTGTATACGAAAGTACTTCTCATTCATCCAACATAAAAGTCCCAAAATAATATGCAACTTGGAGGTTACTTTTTAGGTTGATTTGACACTGGAATTAGTTTTTAAAATCCCGAATTAGTGTACTTGAGATCAATTGAGATGAATTGGCAACAAACATATAGAGGGTCAAGTTTTAATGTTGAATGGATGAGAGGTATGATCATGTACAATAATCCCCTCTCTCCCTTCATGCGCATGCTCATGAGTTGCAGTGTAACGTTTAGGTCTTGTATTTGATGAACATGAGGTTTTCATTATTTAAGGTTCCAATTCTGGATCAAAGGTGAACACTCCCTAGTGATTTACAAGATTCCAACCTTGTTACAAATAGGATAACTTTGATTAATAGCATACAACCTTTGTCCCCCTTTTGTCTTCTAAATTTCTGTAACTTTCTGAGGGTTCCTTCCATTGGTTTAGCGGAAGAGAGAGGACCAGCACATGATGCACATTGCGCAACCAATTGTATTTTAGATTTTATTTATTTTTGGAACAAATTTAAGCAGATTCAATTGCAAAGGAAAAAGTACAACCATCTCAGGAGAAACTGTGCAACCAAGGGGACTCAAGAAATAATGCCCATATGGACCTTAATCTTCAAGGTAACCGTTAAATTGCTACAAGTAACAATAAGACTTGTGACACATCAAGCCGAGTCAAATTCTCTAAGAACATCTTCATAACCAACGTCTAGAGCTCTTTTAAGTCATGGAGAGTATGTTGCCACTCAAGCCTAGCATAGTCAAGCAAAGAGTCCCACATAACTTGATGTGATTTTTCCACTAGCCATTGATTAGCATCAAAAACCAAGTCATTCTGTTGACGCCAAATAATCCACAGAAGACCACTCCTCAAGAAAAACCAAATTCGACTAAAAGGTTTCAATGATTTGTCGAGGGGCTTATCAAAGAGACATTGCATCATTGACAAATATTTCCAAGGACTAAAGGTTACCTCTTTTGGCAAAGAGTTGCCAAATGATATAAGCTGCATAGTGCCACACTTGTTGAGCCAACATGCAGCTTAAGAACCTATGTTCCACCAACTCCACGAATTGTGAGCCACAATGAGGACAACTCTTACCAATCTTTACCAAGATTCATCCATGCCATTCGTTCACTGCCATTGCCTTATGAATAACAAACCAAAGAATAACCATTTTCTCATGTGCCTTGTGTTTGTGCCAAATGATATTCCAACTCAGAGAAGTGGAAGGAGGAATTTCATTCCACATTTGTCAAGAATCGACTTCTTAAGAGCCTCTTGAATAGTGATCCATTGCCTACCAAGCTTGTCGGGTAGGCCTGGAAATGTATGACCAACATTCTTCATCTCGGCACTTGGCACTATTCATTTAAAGTACTAGCACTTGACATAAAAGTATCGGCATTTGGCATGAAAGTACCGGCACTTGGCACTATTCATTGCAAGCATATGGCACGCACTAATCACAAGCACTCACTAGTATTCTTGAAATCTATGGTAAATGAGCATAGAATTACCGTCTTCATGAATTTAATGTCACTCAATAGCAACTTTAGCCCTCGATAACTTTGAGATTTGGTTAGATTGTGCATGTGACTTGAATTAGTACCACCCTCATTAATTGGAACACATATTTAACTAAAACTAGACGTATGAATTAAAATTAGACTAAATTAGAACGTGATTACTATAATCACGGGCTTAAAATAGTAAATTAAAACAATTAATTATGGTAGACAATGTAGGTAGAGAATAAAATTAGCGATAATGATGTAAGGAAAAAAGGAAAACCAAACATAACATGGGGAGATCTCCCGATGCTAATCACCAATCTGTAAATTATGGAGGCAAAGTAAAGAAGCATCGGGAGACCTCCCCGTGTTCTCATGTAACACAATTGGGGAGTACGACCACCAAAGAATAGCATCCCACACTAATAGGAGAAAACACAGAACATAAGAAAACTAAAAAAACAGTATGCAACAAAGTCTCCTGATATGGGACGAGAAGAGAATGGCATGAAGTCCACAACATGTGCGTGGAAAGCAGAAAACATCGGGAGGTCTCCCAAAAAGTAGACGACACAAAAAAATGCAGTGTGAAGCAATTGAGAACAAAAATCACATAAAATGTGAAAGAAATGAGCACGAGCGAGGATATACACGAAAAGAAATACAAAACATGTGAAACGATAGCCATGTGCAAGTGCAAGAAAGAGGAGCACCACGACGAGCGAAATAGAAGATGAACATATATTAATTGGAAGGAAAATTGAAAATGGAAACACCGAAAGGGCTCCCGATGGTTGTTCTAAGAAGGCTGACTTACAGAGTTTGCAAGTTCTAGGTTTCGTTGAGCAAACTTCTTTTCAGATTTGCCTATTTGCACAACAGAAGTGTCGTTTGTGTTTTTCCTAGCTCTATTGGAATAAAGAACAGAACTACATTCTATCCACATGACAGCTGTGGAAGATGGGTCACACTCCCACTTAGAATCCCAAGCCCCTTTGTAGCGATCATGGTCAGAAATTTTTTTCCTGCCTTTGGTTGGCCTCCAATATCGAATTTGAAATTGACCATACTGGGGATGGCTACGATCGAGTTGAACAGCAGTGAGTGCTCGGCCCATCCAGACAGGGTAGAGGTCAGGGTCGGAAGGACGAACAAGAACAAAGTCACCAAGGAGAACATCTCTGTAAGGATTGAAGGACTCCTTGGGTTTGTCGCGGGCCACTCCACAGAAGGGGTCAATGGGAACATCCTCGGGGGTTGTATCAGTCTGAACAAGGTCAGACATAGATGAATTTGGAGTGGTGTAAGAAGTAGAAGGCCAAAAACCAAGTTGTAGGGTGGGAGGCGTGGGGGGGAAAGGAACATCCAATTCCTCAGCGACATCTTTCCAGTAGGTGACATAATCTTCCATTTTTTGACGGTAGGTATCATTCTCAAGACAGCCGCTCTCCCAAATTTCGATATATTTTCTGATACCAGCACGAATCCCATCCTTCTTCTGATTCGCATCACGTGCATCGTCAGCAGTTACTTCTTTGTCACCGTAACGGCCAGGAAGAACGTGGCCCCAAGGAGGCCTAATCTGTAGAGCAGGAGGGTCGCCAGAGGGGAGGAGGGGACGACCACGACCATCGTCCTTCCACATGCGAACGGAGCTGCTTCGTGGCAACCAATCCGGATCAAGTGCGGATTTTTTATACTGGAATACAGGCCAGTCATCGTTATCGAGGAAGAAGCGAAAAATGTGCATTTATTTAAGACCGACGAGCTCCTCGGCGTATCCCTTAATGAAGGATTTGAAATCAGCGACCTCCTGAATCAACTCGGGTATGAAGGAAAGGAACTGTGATTCCATGAACGTTTTCATGAGGTCGGAGAGGACAAAGGTGTTGGTTGTTTTGAGTTGTTTGGACAAGTAGCTAAAGTAGCCGTCAATATCTTCGTGGGTGTGGCCTACGAGAAGGAAACCGACCTGGATCTCATGAAAGACCTTGCGAGCTGTGAGCAAGGACAAGAAGGCCATGACGTATTGATTTTTATTGTCCTTAGCTGAGTTGTCCAGCTGGAGATTATAATTTCTTTGGAAGCGGACGTACAACATCCGGAGCATCCGTTGCATCGGGGAGGGAAGATCGGCATCTGCACACAAAAGGGACCAGAAAATGGAGGTCTAGTTGGAGGCTGCGGGCATCGGGAGGCCTCCCGATATAAAGGAAGGAGGTCATGGATCACCCTATGTAGAGAAAGAAGAGAAGTAAAAAAACATAATGAAATGGCCTTCGAATTCAAAAGTAATAAATATAAATCGAGGAAGGGAACACAAACAGGGAAGAAATAGAACAGCGGAAACGAAATTCCAACATGAGTTCTACACGAGAAATGCATAGAATCGGGAGACCTCCCGATGCTATGCGTGACAGTGGACCAAAACAAATATGCAGAAGATTTCAATATCTGTCTGGACTGCATGACAGAGGTATGCACTAATCACAGAAACAGGGCTGGACATCGGGAGGTCTCCCGATGTGGAGGATTCCTTAAAGACAATAAATAATGTGGACGTCTTCTCACCTCATTAACTTCCTCCCGCACCTTCTCCCATGTGAGATGAGCAGGGAGAACTTTGCGAATATCTTGCCGTCCATTTCCAGTTCCTTTCATTTGATGGGGCATTTGATCAGCATTCATGCGAATGATGGACTCCATAGTCGCTTGAGCTTGGATGGTCCTCGCTCTAGATTTTCGCATGCCCTTGTTGCCATGAGTTGACGATCTCTTTCCATTTCTATATCGTTGCTTGTAAGTCATGAACGTTGCACGAGATACTCCATGAGTTTTCCACCAAGCACAGAGACAGACAATTTTGCCTTCTAACACAACTCCATATCCCGATCCCATGGGTTGCATCCTACTAAAAACCTCCGTACCCCATTCCCTCCGTTCATCAAAGGACTTTCTCCAGTAGTTCACTCTGACATGTTGGGTGGACAACCATGGAAACAATTGACAACAGTTCATCGAGCAACATTCTTGCGCACTTACAGCGCGAATAGACGCCAAGTCGAGGAGACGACCACTTTTGGGCGTCTTCTCCGGTGTTTTCTTTTTGCGAATGGAACTACGATAAGCAGATTTCTTAACACCCGCGAAGAATTCTTCTTCGCTCTCACTCGATGGATTATCACAAAGGTGCTGGTCCACCTCAGAGAGTAGGAGACCGTTGTTAAAGGGGGTTCCCCTCTACGTTCCATCGATACCACCCTACTTCCGGTAGTACCTTACCGGTACGCGAACAGACTTAGTCCAGTTTTCCTTACCGGCATCCTAAGGTCCTGCCCGCTACCGCTTTTGTTGGATGTCTCACTCCATGCATCCATCTTAGTCTCCCTGCCTCTCCTTGTGGTATCCCACGCTTCTACTGGTCTTAAGGTTGGTACACCTCTTATGCCAGTCGAGTCGACCAGTATCCCTACCGGATTCTCCTACCGAATTCTCGGAGGATCTACCAAGTTCCCTACCTGGTTCTCAACCGGGTTTCCTAGGGATCTACCGGTTTCTCTGCCGGATTCGTGACCAGGTTCCTTGGGGGTCTACCGGTTCCACTACCGGGTTCCTAACCAAGTTCCCTAGAAATCTACCGGTTCCACTACCGGTTCCTAACCGGGTTTCCTGAGATCTACCGGTTTAGCCGTACTACCTCCAATAACGTGGTTACAAGAGTTCTAACATCCTACCACGAGTTTTCCCTTTACCCAACTTCACAACTGGGTTTAACCGTTTTTATAACCGTATTACTGTTAGCGTATTACTTGCCCTATTACTAAGATAGATTATACATCCTACCGAACTCCCTTCTTAGCACTCCTGACTGTTTCTCTTTTATACTACCACTCTCATAGTCCATGTACAATCCACTCTTTACCAGGACTCAATGTTGTAGTATGAAAACTCAACTAAGAGAATACCATTCCCTTCATTCAGTGTATACATCTGGTACTACTATCCCACAAGACTTCTCTGAAGATACCCCCCTCCATGCGTTAGCTGCTTGTACACGACTCTTTTGGTAACATAAGTAGTCCATTGCCAATTTCTCTTCCACACCACAATAATTACCAGAAGTAAGGCAACCACCACTACAAGAAAACCACAAGTTCCTTACCTCAGACTCAACAATATCTTACTCAAGCAATCCAATACTCTTATCTATATGAATCCTAGTACACATTCCTTAAGAATGAGAGAGAGAGAGCGAGAGAAAGACAACTCTCTCCTTAAGTACTTTCTCCTCATCTCTTTAAATCCATACTAACCACTCACTGGGACTACCCTATCCACTACTCTTCTACTCCTTATCTGCAACTATGGCACCATCTTATCCTTAATTGCTATTTCTGATACTACTACCAAAAGTAACTTAAAAGCCACTTCAACCTGATATTGCTAAAAATTACTGTTTACTAACCTCCTTTAACATTGCCCCCCTTCTAATCTAAATTCCGCCCTCGGAATTTCTAAGTTCTTGCTACCGGTTACCTAAGGCTTATGCTGGGAAGGCCGTCTTGGAGGCGCTCCGGAAGACTCTGCAGCCCTCTCATTGTCTGGGAATTGTTGATGTGCCCTGATCTATGGTTGATACCACGGTGGGTCTCCTGCCATAATGGGATGGTGACCCATGTCGAGGTCCCGGCGTCCCTGATCGTGATCGTGACGTCCTATCACCCACCGGAGGTCGAATTGCTGGGTCTTCTTCCGGATCGAGTGAATTGTCTTCTTCCGCGGCTGCTACCGGACTTGATAGCCGCTCTTGACTTCTACCTTGAGAAGGTGGTCTCGGGCTTCGGGGCTGGCTGGGGCTCCGAATTTCTGTTGGTCGAGGAGGAGGAGATTTTGTCTTGCTCCGACTGCGACGGTCTGCTCTAGGAGAACGAGGAGAGCTCCTTTGTTGACTTCGACTTCTGCTTCGAGGTCGAACCGGTGGTGAAGAAGGTGTGGGATTAGTTGGGGCGGTTTGTGCGGAATTCGATGGACCAGCTTCGTCACCTGCTTCTTCGTCATCTGATTCTTCCTGGTCGGAAAGAGGTGCTTCAGGCATTTCGAACCCCGGAAATGCTAAGCGGTACTCTCTTAGCTGCCGAACATACTCCGCTTCATCCCTTCTAAATGAATCAAAAAGCTCCCGGTAAATTTCAGTGTAACTATCTTCAATCTCCCGAGCTTTCTTCTTCCTTTCCCCACTCATTTCTACCGCTAATTGCCTGGCCAACAAAGTAGTATAATTTTGAACTACTTCGTGGAATTCCTCTAAGCGGTTTTTGCACAATACCCTCACGCTCTCAAGTTCCTCCAACTGCCTAATCCTATCCCGCAGACAGTCGATCTCCCTTTGCATCTCGAGCTGGGTCTGCCCTTCCGCTGGCGATTTCGAACGTCGCCTCGCGCTTGCTCGTAATTCTTCCTCCAGCTCCGCGATACGCGCTCGGAATCCATCTGTATTGCCCACCGCTTCCGCTAATGCAGCTTCATTCTCCGTCAATCGAGTGTTCAGCAGTTGAATTGCCCGCTGCTGGTTCTGATTGGTGGTTTCGAGGTTGCCTAATTGAGCCTCCCGAGTTGCAGCTTGCTGATTCGCCGCCTGCAACGCTGTTTGGAGACTTTCCGTTTGCGACCTCCAATAATCCTTCTCCCTTTCCACCGCCAATCTTGTTGCTTCCGCAAGGTCTGCATCCCTGTTTAATGCAGCCATTTGCCCTACCAACGTCCTCTTCTCCGCTTCTCGTGCATTGATGACCCTTTTGAGTTGCTCTTCGGATCCACGAGCTTGTTCCAACAACCTATCTCGATGGGCCAATTGTTGCTGCAGCTTCACGACCTCCTTACTCATCCCTGCCATATTCCGATCCGCCCTTTTCTTGATATCTTGGCAGGCATTGTCGATTGCTTCCTTCTGATCGTTGCGAAAACGATCCCGAGCTTCCTCGGCCGACATTCTTAGGGTTGTCTCCAATTCCAGCTTCTCCCTAAGTTCCCTTGTGGCCGTGCTCACATTTTGGACCACCTTCTGATACTGGTTTAACGACCCTAAGACCTTGTCCAGTTGTTCTAGGGCTGCTTCCGGTATCAACTCGCTTGGCGGCTCCAAATGGAATGCTGCTCTATTCGATCCCGGTGATTCGAATAGCGGTTTCCTCGTCCCCGAAGGTGGTGTCTTGTGAACCACCATCTGCTTCCCCTTCCCCGGGCTTTCCTTCACCGGAGTGGTTGAGGGTGGCATCTGCGCGATGGGAGCGGGGCTTGCTTTCTTCTTCTTCCTCTGTCCCCTCGAACTCTCGCCTTCGGTTGTCTTCCTCTTCCCCCGTAATGCTATCCTAGCAGCTTCTCTCCTTCTTTGCTTCTCACCTTCCGATTCCTCCTCCGTTTCTTCATCATCGTCTGCCGGTCCTTCCGTGGCCTGGATGGCTCTCGAACTCTGCCCTGGTCCACTGATTGACAAGGGTGGTGTTGAAATGGTAACCGGAAACCATTTTCGCAGGAGCACATCAATCACCTGGGCGGCCACCAACACGGGTTGTCCTGTTTCCGCTCCGGTCCTAACTCTTACCGGTGTGCACAACCTTTCTAATTCCTTCGCTAAATTCCGGTAGAGAACCGCCGCCCAATTGAATTTCCTACCCATCCCTTCTGCTAAACATACGCACTTCACTAAATTATGAGCTGCATATGTGAGCTTCTTCTTGAATACTATCGCCTGTAAAATAGCGTAGATCCTCGGAATGTAAGGTCCCGCGAACTTGATAACTGACCATCCCTCCCTGGTCAGTGAGTTTGCTCCCGAAATGTGCGATACCTGTTCGCCCCATTCATCTGCTGCAAACCCTGGAATCTGCGTGCTGCTAAAATTGTGCGGTAATCCCAAAAATTCTACTATCAACTCCTGGTTGATCGTGATTATCTTCCCCTTCACTATTGACGTAATAGATTTCTTATCGAACGATAAGTCTAATCCTTTAATAAAATCTATAACCAAATCCCTCCTCAGGTTTCCCCACCTGATATGCTTGAACCCATCTAATCCTACCTTCTTGGCCCACTCATCCTCCTCTGCCATCGCTGCCCACTGATGAAACTTCCGCATCATCCTTATCTCAAACTCCTCCGGAATAACGTAGTTCTTCGGCGTTGCTGGCCTTATCATTTGTAGCGGTTGCGGCGGTGTGTTGGTTTGCCTCTGCGGCCTTCTCAACCGCCTATCCAACACCACTTCCTCTCCGCTCTGCTCACTTCCGCTGACTATAATTCTCTCATCCTCCCTCGCCATTTTTCTTGCTGCTTCTGTTGCTAAAATCTGAAGGTTTGAATGGCGTTTGAAATTTTTGCAGCGCTTCGCCCTTTCCTTACACTTCTTGCGTTGTGTGCTTGCAAAAATGAACGGTTTAAATAGATCGTCTGAGGGTCTTTCCCCCTCATATCTCGTCATAACTGCCGTGATAATGAGACAACTAACTGACGTCGCTTCAGAATTAGTTCCGCCGCCGTTGTGGGTTGCCTCTTCATATTCCGTGCTATTATGACGGCAAAAGTTTTTTAGGTTTCTGACGTGTATATTATCTATTTTTTCTTGCCTATCACCCATGCTGGCCACGTCTGGGAAGCCGTCTTTGTTATGATTGTTACCCCCACTACCTCTTGCTAGGTCTAGGGTAATGGTGTCGTCATTATTACCATTGCTACCCCTACTACCTCTTTCTAGGTCCCGGGTAACCGGGTCGAGGTTAACCTTGCTACTGGTTTTGCTACTGGTTTCACTTAGATTACCGGTACCTCCTTTGTCTACCGGGTACTGCTCATCCACTCCGTTGGATGATGTCTCCAAGACCCTATAGGGTTTCAGTTTGTTAATGCTTACCAGCACCGGTTTAGGGTCAAAAGTCTGTTCATTCACCAGCAGTACAGTATTATTTGGTAAGACATACTGCACACGAAATGGACCATGCCATCGTTGTTTAAACTTACCAGGATGGTCCTTGGCGCCTTTGGGGAACCACAGGACTCTATCTCCGAGTTGAAATTGTTTAGGCCGGTAGTGATCCTGACTCCAAAGTGCTCGCTCCCACTGGCGATGAGTCTGAGTTTGTCGAGCTTGTTCTCTTGATTCGTCCAGCAGTTCCAATTGTCGGTGCCTTGCTTGTATGATTCGTACTGGTTGTTCCTCCCGATTCCTGTCCACTGTAGGCAGAATGTACTCGGTAGGCATTAACGGAGTCATCCCATAGACCAGCTGGAAGGGGGAGAAACCGGTAGCTACCTTGAAAGAAGTTCGGTATGCAAACAGTACCGTGGACAAGTGTTCGTCCCAGTCGTTGCGAAGGTCACTAATAAGTTTAGTGAGCAATGTGCCAATAAACTTGTTGGACGATTCTGCTTGGCCATTACCTTGAGGATAGTAAGTTGTGGATGTACGGTGTTTTATCAGGTAATGGTCCGTGAGGTAATGAATTGCCTCGTTGATGAAATGAGTCCCTTGATCACTTACCAGATACAGAGGACAACCGAAACGGGTCAGAATGTTTTCGTAAATGAAGCGGGCGGTGACCACCGCCGTGTTTGTTCGTAATGCCTTGGCCTCAACCCACTTGGTCGCGTAATCTGTTGCTACCAGGATATACTTATTGCCTGTATATCTGCCTACCGGTTTAATTGGTCCCACAAAATCCAAACCCCATTTCATGAATGGTTCCACTGGCAAGTTCGTAATTAACTGGGCCATCGATCGAGTATTCAGGCCTCCCATTTTTTGACATTCGTCACAGCTACGGCAGTATTCCATAGTATCTTTGTGTAAGGTAGGCCACCAGTAGCCGGCATCCAAAAATTTTCGTATCGAGATGTGGGATGCCAAATGTCCTCCACCTACCCCCTTGTGTAGCAGTTCCAGTATCGCTCTAGCTTCCCTTGGATCAAGAACTCGCCTTGGTATCAGATCTTGCCCTTGTTTGAACAAAACCCCGTCCTTCAGAAAGAAACGGAAACTTTGAAGTGTTAATCGACGCTTTTGCTCTTCTGATAAATGAGGTGGGTACTCTCCGGTAGCTAAGTACGTTCTGAGATCTGTGTCCCATAGAACGGATATCGTGAAAAGTGTGGCATCCGTAGGTTGATCCGGAACGCCTATTGGAGGTTCAGACTTTGCTAAGCGTGTTAAACCGTCAGCTACCGTGTGGGTTCTACCGGGTTTGTATACAACCGTAAAGTCGTACTCTAGAAAGAGAAGTAACCATCTAGCAATTCGTCCTGAAACCTGTGGTTTGTTGACAAGGTGTACCAAGGCCATGTGGTCTACATAAAATACAAACTTGTTTGCCAGTAGGTAATGGCGAAATTTATGCAACGCATAAACCATAGCTAAAGCTTCCCTCTCAGTAGTTGTGTAGTTTCGTTCTGCCTTATTCAACAGTCTAGAGGCGTAAGCTATGGGCTGATCACATTTTCCACTAACATTTTGTGCTAGCATAGCTCCTACTGCTAAATTAGAAGCATCCGTATGAACGTGGAACTCTTATTCCCAATGCGGTACTATTAGTATTGGGGCATTGACATACCGGGATTTGATGTGATCGAAAGCCGTCTGACATTCTTCGGTCCACTTGAACTCTTCGGCCTGCCGCATCAGCTTGGTAATTGGAGCCATGATGAACGCGAAGTTCTTGATGAAGCAACGGTAGAATTGAGCAATTCCGTTAAAAACTTGAATATCATGAGAGTTTTTAGGTGCTGGCATCGATACTAATGCTTCCACCTTTCTTGGGTCGGGCATTTTTCCTTCCTTCGAGACAATGTATCCCAACACAATACCAAAGAATACAAAAAATAAACTTTTCTCCGGATTGAGGCTGATACCTGACTGTCGGCATGCTACGAAACATTGCCTCAGTTTCTCCAAATGGGAATCCATGTCGCTGTAGATGCTGAAGTCGTCTAAAAAGATTTTCATGAATTTGTTGAGAAATTCTTTGAAGACGGTGTCCACAGCGCGTTGGTATGTTGATGGTGCTCCAGTTAAGCCAAATGGCATATTGATCCACGAAAAGGCTCCCCATTCGGTTATGAACGATGTATGGCGACGATCTTGCTTCCTGATTTTGATCTGGTAGTATCCTGAGTATCCATCGCAAATGGAAATTGCATCGTGTCCAGCTACCTGGTCCAAGACTTCATCGGTGAACGAAAGAGGATAAGGATCCTTCTTAGTCGCGGCATTCAATTTCCGGAAATCAACACATATTCGTAGTTTCCCATTCTTCTTTGGAACTACCACAATGGGGGACAACCACGTGGCTTCCTTTATTGGCTCAATGAATCCTGCTGCCAATAGTTTGTCAATGTCCTGTTTGACTATGGCTGCATAATTGGGGTTCATTCTGTAGCGTGCTTGATGAGCTGGTGGCATCGAGGTATCCAACTCGATCCGATGTTCCGCAATGTAAGATGGAATGCCCTTGAGTTCCTGATAAGACCATGCAAAAACGTCTTTGAATTCTCTTAATAATTCCTCAGCCTCTTTTGCGTACCTTGGTTCCAGAGCTGCATTCAATTTGACACACTTGGGCTCTTCTTCTGTTCCCAAGTTGATTTGCCGAATCTGCTCTGTTTCCGGTAACGTCCAGCCTGCAATCTTCAGGTTTTTAACCCTTTCGTGTGCTGGTGTATCATCCACATCAATGTCTCCAAGGATTGGTTGTGAAAAATGGCTTGGGTAGTTTTTCGATGATTCCTGATCCAGTAAGCAGGGTAGAGTAACAGTGCCAATCGAAAACAATTGAGGTTCGGTTTCAAACAGGGTATCTTCTTCCTCGTCCGTCACCCCTTCTTGGAAGTCATAGCAAATGAGCACCTCCGGTCTCCTGGTATTAAGTCCTAATTTCTTGGTTACCGGGATCACCCGAGTAGTGCCATTCCCTTCAATGGTCACCATGTTGTTACCCCAATCATGGAAAACCTTAGCATTCCGTAGCCATGGCCTTCCTAACAACATTGAATAGGAATCATCCACCACACTACTATTCATGACGGTAAATGTCACCGTGTAAGGTATGCCATGGATACCTATGCGAACATCTCTAATCAATCCTACCGGTTTAGTGGTAGTTTGATCTGCCATTCTTAAATTGTAAGGTGCAGGTTTTGGGGCTGGTAATCCCAACCGCTTTCGTAAATCCTCCGTGATAATGTTCACACCTGATCCTCCATCCAGAAGAACATCCTCCACAGTGTTTCTCCCGACTTGAACCGATATGACTGCCATTTGATGATCAATGGCTACCGCAGCTACAATACTTTTAGGAAGTTGGTCTGCATTTTGTTGACGCGACGTACCTGGGGCTGTTAAGTATTCACGCAGTGCGGGAGCTAATTGCATCAATTGCTTCAATGTCAGCGTATACTTACTATCCAAGACCTGGGATCCCAAATCCATCAATACCTCCTTCAGTTCAGTAGACGGGGCTTGTAAGATTACCTTGGGTGATTCCATCTTAGGAAGCCCTATCCATTCCGTGGATTGGCTGACTACTGGTGTGTCCTGAAGTTGATGAATAGTTTGAATGAAATCATTCTTCAATTGCTCTTCCTTTTTCCAATCTTCCGGGGATTTTGTCTTCAAGGGTTCCTTCTCCTTGAATGCTACCTCCTCGTTCACTTTGCTTCGAGTGGTTACCGCTAGAACCATGTTGACATTTGCCTCTTCCACTCTAGGCGGATTCCTAGGTTCCTGCTGCGGTGGTTGGGTTTGCCTATTTCTGAACATGGCCTGAGCCTCGTCCTTGTAAGGGCAAAAATACGCCTTATGTTCCGTCCTACCACAAATGTAGCAAGGTAAAGGCCTGTCGTTCTGCCTAAAGGGAGGTCTTGCCGGTATCCCTCGATTATACTGTGCCGCTACCTCATTAACCGCTACCGTGGTTTTTTCCTTTAGTCTATTTAACGGATTCTCTGGATTAAAAAAACATTTTTCCATGGCGTGTCCCTTCCGTTTGCAGCAAGCACACACCTCCTCATTGGGTTTTAAGATTTGTTTTCTCTTCTCCTCCGGTTGGAAGGCACTAATGATTTTATGCCCATCCGAATCTGCAGTATTTTCTTCGCATAATACTGCCGCTTCTTTCAAGGTTACTAACGAGCCCTTTTCCCTAGCTGTAAGTAGCCGTAAGTATGATTTTAAACCCGTTCTGAAAAAGGTAGTTAGGAATGCGTCCTGTGGCGGGTCTTGCAAACAATTTGCCAATTTGACTAACCTTTCAAAATAAGACTCTACCGTTTCTGTCTCCCTTTGTTTGATGTTTCGGAGAGCCATATAGACTTGTTCATCTGTTTGCACTTTCCTATAGCGTTTACAAAACGCTTTTGTCAATAATTCGAAATTGCTATCTGGGTAATTGTTCAAAAAATTCTCTCCCCATTCTGACTCTTTGTCTCTCAATATATAACAGAACAGATTTATCATCTCTTCATCTTTTGTTTCACGATTCGCTTTGATAGCTTTCCTAAACACTCTAATATGAGCGTCTGGGTCTGCACCCGACTGATACAGTGGATATGGCAATGATTTACGAGATGGTAAGGGCGTAGGTGTTACCGGAACAGGTGGTGGCATTGTGGTGTACCATGGTGGAAAGTAACCAGTTCGCATCCAAGGTGGTGTGTCATTCTTGTTGTCGTCCTCTTCTTCCCCGTCATCACCTCCCGGTCCTCTGTCCGGTGGTTCTCCTCCCGGTGGTCTAGCAGGGGGTCTTCCTTGGCCTCGTCTGAATTCGTCCTCTCTATCTCGCGAAGTCCCCTTCTCCTTCCGTTGGGCTCCTCTTCTTCCCATATCCTTTTGATCATCATCCGATCCTCCTTCTGGTGGTCCTTTTCCTGGTGGTTCGATAGGTGGTCCTCTTCTACCGCCTCCTGTGTCTGTTACCGTTTTGTTTCTTATATATTGTTGTTCCATGTTCCTCTCCAATCCTGGAAAACTTCGCTGATCCTCGTTTTGTCCCCTGTTTGGATAATGTTTCACTCCTTCTACGCCCATCGATTCATATCCATGTGATTGTGATGGCACGGTGTCCTTACCATAGGTGTTCTTCCCTTTTTCCGTTTTTCGTGCTACTTCTGGATTGTCCCCTTGGACATTGTATTCTCCCCTTTGGTGAGAAGCTATGGTTCCCATATAACTCTCATTCGGATAGTATGACGACCTATCCATCCCCCCTTGAAAACCGTATCTACCACCTGGGAGAGAATGTGGGGAACTGTATGGGATCACAGGTGGTGTATAATAAGGATTAGAGAAATGAATGATCGGTGGGTTTTGAATAATGGAGGTAGTTGGAACAATTGTAGTAGGGATTTTTGAAGAGTCGTTGTGAGGAAACGACTTGGGACCTAGTTGATGATCATTTATGAGGGATCTGACAAAATAACACTCAGTATCTCGATGACCCGGAAGATTGCAGTATGTGCAATATGGGGGGGCATGGTGAGAACCAAATTCATCGTCCCATAGATTTGGAAGATTAGAAAATCTTACATGGCGTTGCTCTGTAGGAATGGTCGCCGTAGGCTGCGCCATCGTTTGGAATTCGTGAAGTTGCCGAAGTTGTTGAACTCTGGAAGAAACGCCACGAGAGGGTTCCTGAGTAGACAGGTCTTCCATAGTAAACCAGGATGGTGGAGGATGCCGTGTAGGGTGTATAGGTTGTTGACCGGAATGCTGTGAAGCTATCTGATGATCATCCTCTTCACTACTAAAACTCATACTGACCTCGGGAGTGCTGGTATGGTCGTATGTTGATGAAAGTGTGATGAAGGGTGTTGTAGCATGCATCACTGGGTCGGGGTGAGCGGAATCTACTGGTCGACCCTGACCGATGCTGCCTCCAAGAGAATTGACGATGTTGACCTCGTCGTTATCGTGGATGTCATTTATGTTCTTCTCCTTCCTGATGCGTCTTTCCTCCATGTGGCTTGATTTGTCAAGCATGTACAGAAGAGGAGAGTCCGTTGTTGTTGCCGTTGGGATAGGTGCGTTGAAGTTCCATTCCTTCCATGAGTGTGTAGAATTCCGATCGCTGTCTGTTGAGGGAGTTGGTCCGTCAACGTGACGCCAGTATGTTTCTTTGTCCGGTTGTCCTGCGTGCGGATGAGTTTGTTCTGTTTCAGATACGAGATCAGTTTCCAAGACCGTAGCCAAACGCTGCCGTAACCCCCTTGTCATCACCGCCATTTGATCGCTGATCGTAGCCGTGGAGTGCCAGTTGTTAACTGCAAAGTTTTCCTTCTATGAAGGGTTTACTCACAGAGTACCGAACCCAGCCGGTATAAGAGGTATTTGCCAATACCCAGCGGCAACCGTTATCTACGATGGCGATAATGGGGATGAATGATATAAGGGCTGCAGGTTGGTGTCGGTCCAGAAGGATCTTGTAAGTGAGAACAGAGCGCCCTGTGTCATGACGAGGAAAGATTACCGGAACCCAGTCCGTGGTTCATTGTCAAACCACTGCATGGTCGCCAAATGTTAAAGGGGGTTCCCCTCTACGTTCCATCGGTACCACCCTACTTCCGGTAGTACCTTACCGGTACGCGAACAGACTTAGTCCAGTTTTCCTTACCGGCATCCTAAGGTCCTGCCCGCTACCGCTTTTGTTGGATGTCTCACTCCATGCATCCATCTTAGTCTCCCTGCCTCTCCTTGGGGTATCCCACGCTTCTACTGGTCTTAAGGTTGGTACACCTCTTATGCCAGTCGAGTCGACCAGTATCCCTACCGGATTCTCCTACCTAATTCTCGGAGGATCTACCAAGTTCCCTACCTGGTTCTCAACCGGGTTTCCTAGGGATCTACCGGTTTCTCTGCCGGATTCGTGACCAGGTTCCTTGGGGGTCTACCGGTTTCACTACCGGGTTCCTAACCGGGTTTCCTGAGATCTACCGGTTTAGCCGTACTACCTCCAATAACGTGGTTACAAGAGTTCTAACATCCTACCACGAGTTTTCCCTTTACCCAACTTCACAACTGGGTTTAACCGTTTTTATAACCGTATTACTGTTAGCGTATTACTTGCCCTATTACTAAGATAGATTATACATCCTACCGAACTCCCTTCTTAGCACTCCTGACTGTTTCTCTTTTATACTACCACTCTCATAGTCCATGTACAATCCACTCTTTACCAGGACTCAATGTTGTAGTATGAAAACTCAACTAAGAGAATACCATTCCCTTCATTCAGTGTATACATCTGGTACTACTATCCCACAAGACTTCTCTGAAGATACCCCCCTCCATGCGTTAGCTGCTTGTACACGACTCTTTTGGTAACATAAGTAGTCCATTGCCAATTTCTCTTCCACACCACAATAATTACCAGAAGTAAGGCAACCACCACTACAAGAAAACCACAAGTTCCTTACCTCAGACTCAACAATATCTTACTCAAGCAATCCAATACTCTTATCTATATGAATCCTAGTACACATTCCTTAAGAATGAGAGAGAGAGAGCGAGAGAAAGACAACTCTCTCCTTAAGTACTTTCTCCTCATCTCTTTAAATCCATACTAACCACTCACTGGGACTACCCTATCCACTACTCTTCTACTCCTTATCTGCAACTACGGCACCATCTTATCCTTAATTGCTATTTCTGATACTACTACCAAAAGTAACTTAAAAGCCACTTCAACCTGATATTGCTAAAAATTACTGTTTACTAACCTCCTTTAACAACCGTCCAGGAAACGGGTTTCCTTTAATGGCCACAATCTCATGGACATTATCTGGTCCCCATTTCCTGGAATCGAACTGATGACCATCACGCCAACGTGATCGGGTCCAATCATATCCATGACAAATACCTCTTCTGGCAAGCAAGCATAGATTCGGCCTGTCGCCAACACAGCACCCGTGCTGTCCTCCAAGTTGCAAATTTTGTGTCTCCACTCCGTCCGCGAGGGGTAAGAAGCTTCCATCGGATGCGATGGCGTCGACATTGGGAGAATCAATTCGTTCGGTTCTGGAGAACTTGGCAGCAAAGGCTCGGAATTCTGGGGATCCTCCATTTCTTCGTCATCATCTTCGAATACAGTGAGATCCTCTGACGAATCAATGGAGGACTCCACAACGTCCCCGACACACACCACAAGATTCTCAGGGGCCCATGGAATTGGACCTCCCACCGAGTCGCCAATGCAATCACCAACATTCGGGTAGTCGATTACGATCTGGTCGAGGCCGTAGTGCACACGCAGTGCTTTGATGAATACTTGCCCTGGCAAAGGAGGATCTTGAATGCACCCGCCATCCACCACTACGCCTATACCTACCTGGATGTCATTCAATCTGAAATAGACTTTCTGGCCTGCGCTAAAAGCCATGTCCACAAATCATTCAAGATCGGGAGGCCTCCCGATCGTGTATGAACAACAATGACTAGGATGTGCTAGGGGGGTGGTAAACGTGCATCGGGAGGTCTCCCGATGCTTGGTCGGGTGTTCCAAAAATCTCAGCTAAAGTACCCAACTCTACGAGCATCGGGAGACCTCCCGATCCATTCATTGGGAGTTGAACATACTAAACCCTGATCGACGGAATCGGGAGACCTCCCGATCCTGTTGGTGTTCCAGGATAAGAAAACAATGTCACAACTCAGATCATCGGGAGACCTCCCGGTCTTGCGTCACAGTGTCCACTGCTGACGTCACTGAGGATGAATGAGAAGGATGAATACTATGGATGAATAAGAGGGATGAATACTGTGGATGAATAAGAGGGATGAATGAATATCAGAGAATGAAAGCTTGTGAATGAAAGTCTCGGGATGAATGTGTGCGAATGAAAGTAAGTGTGGCCTGCGAGAAACTTGCGTATTGATGCAGCAAGAGGATTGTACACTACACAAGGACATACACGGGACGTAGCGGAATGAAGCGTCAAGCACGCACAATGAAGCGTTAGAAATGAGGAGTCGCAACCTCAGAATGAAGAGGTGTAGAGGGATTTCTGTGGAGGTCATTGTGATATCGGCCTAATCCAAAAGATGCCTTCTCTTCTACTGCATTGGATCCATTGGATTACTTCTTGTTGTTTATCTATTTTTGGATTCTTATCGCCTTGGTTCTTCCACCACTTGTTCTCGCAGAAGGCCTCGTCATCATTAATGGTCATCGTTCAACCATAGCGCCGAGCCCTGACATTCTTGTCTCCATCGAAACGACAATTGAGCTTAGAATGGGGTAAGTGATTTCATAATTCCAAATTTTGAATCCGGTCAACATTGTTTTCTACATTCATTTTTTTTTGCGTGAATCCGGTTTTGAGATGCTGGATTCATGTAGTTCCGCATTCAATTTCTATACCCTCCACGCTACTCTATTACCCTGAAGCAAGAATCCTGACATTCTGTCAGTTTTTGTCTGCATCGGGAGGCCTCCCGATATTGTCGGATGGATGTCAAAGGGTATATTCACTGCCTGTAAACTTTATTCACAAGCATTATTACCGCTTGTAATTTTTGAGAAGGCGCTAGAATATGGCTATATTTAGCTCTCCTATGATAGAGGGTTGTCGGCCACTCGTCGCCATTTCAGTTAGACGACAGGAGTTTTGGAATCGTGCCAGAGAAAGTCTTGGAATGCGTGACGAATAAAGTGTTGATTGAAGACGGCGATTTGATGGCGAGCGGCACATGCGACAGTGACAATGTAGACGCCATTGGCGTGCAAAGTGGTGGCGATTGGAGCCGTTGGCGCCCTCATTAAGTGCACGACGTGATCATTAAACAGAGTGTGCTAAGAGATTAGGAACCTAATCTCTGTGGACAGCAACCTGCAGTCACATCGCGATGTAGTCCACACGTTGTATAGCTGACGTAGGGAAGAAATAGGGTTTAGGATGTCGGCTCCGAAGCAGTATATATGAGGAGCTCTCCCGGAGCCATTTGCAACACTTGCTCCACGGCGAAGCCCTGCTGCATTCTGGAGTGAGCACATAGAGGACGTTCAGACTCTCCTCCATGACATGAACGCATAGTTCATCCATCCTTGCACAGAATTTATCATCCATCCGCATCATTTATCATCCATCCACATTACTCTCATCCATGTGGTAATTTTTGAACGTGCAGTCCGAGGTAGAGGGTTGGAGCACACGGAGGTGTCGCACACAGAGCGTGGAGTAGCCGCACATATCTACTGGTGAGTTGTTGCAGTGGAAATTTTAGTTTGTTGGCCATTATATTTCACCACCGGGAGGTCTCCCGATGTCAATTGGATTGCACGAAAAATGTTTCCGCATACATGAATTTTTGCAAGTACTCGAAATTGAATTTTCATTCCCAAACCCCCAGCATCGGGAGGCCTCCCGATCCCTGTACTCGAAATTCAATTGTCATTCCCATTCACCCAGCATCGGGAGGCCTCCCGATGCAAGTACACCAAATTGAATTCTCATTCGCAATCCCCCAGCATCGGGAGGCCTCCCGATGCTGAATGATTTCTATAAATTTATATTTGAATTTGGTCTCTCGTAACATGTTTAGAAGCTCACAATGTCTTGTTTGAATCAGAGACGATATGGGCACCTTGCGGTTGAAGCATCTGGTGTCTGAAAAGATTGGAGAGAATGTAGGTCTTTTCGAGCCACCTTCTGTGGCCTCCTATTTAGTCAAGAACCAGGTTGAGAAGTGGGGTGCTGAGGTTGTGGAGGACACCTCTCAACAAAGGTTGAAAATTAGGTTTGTCTATGTGGTCGGTGGGAAGGTCACGTCACCGACCTCAGTTGATGTCGTTGATTGTAAGGAGTATTCAGATGCCTGCGTCATCTTGAACCTTTGCGAATCCTCCCCCACCGTGGCCACGAATTATGTGGGCCTGGTGGTTCCCGTCGCGAAATTAGACACAGATATTTGTGGGAGATCGACAGATTTTGGCTTCATGTGGCTCCCCGACGACGAGAAGCTGCCAAGCGACGTGCGTGAAAGGTTTGTGTCTATGGTGGAGGATTTGAAGGCCATCGTCATCCCGTCAACACAGAAGAAGGCGAGGAGGGGTTCCACACCAGGATCGGGAGACCTCCCGGTCTCCAGAGGCTCCACTCCTGGTTCGACTCCAGGTGGGACTCCGGAGAGACAGAGGAGGGCAGCCTCCAGGCCACCTAAGACCGCAAAAGAAGCTAGCCTCGAAGATCTTTTGCGCATGCAGAAGAGCTCCAGGACCGACCCCAAGAAGCTGGAAATCATCAACCAGGCCATCCACAACCATCTTGAGCCATTGTACGTTTGGGGCTGCGAGCCACTCGACGACGCCGATGGTCGGAGGGTCAAGGTGCCATTGCACCGGCTGCACTGCGCACCGGCTACTTGGGTGCACAGGCAAGTCACAATGGGGCGACGCCAACAGTTGATGGACGAAGTCATCGCGCTCCATGGATCCAGGGCTAAGCAACCAGTGTTTGTCATGCCAAGTGTATTTGATAACACATTGAACGAGTTCAAGCCTTTCGATTTGAAACCGACCGTGAAAGATGATATGCGGGAATGCGACTTTTGGATTATTGGTGGCCAACACACAATTCAGGCCATGAAAGAGGTAATGGCCATGCCAGAGCTCGCCTCCAAGCAGGACATGAAGACCTATTGCGAGAATCACGAGATTGTCGTGGTGTGGTCCCTGGACAAGGAGAAAGTTATGTACATGTCCAAAGTGTTGAACCTCAAAATTCACGACAAAGACGCCAAGCCTACATTCTTCGAGGACGTGACTCAAGGGCGTGCAGTCTGGAAGGACCACAACCAACCACAACCTGCTAAGTTGGGTGGCATACACTCTCCTGAATGGAATGTAAGTACTATTCTCCTCAATATTATTGTTCGAGTTTTGAGATACATATCCATTTATCGGGAGGCCTCCCGATGCCTTTAGCTTACTGTTTCTATTGTCACATATTCTGACGTCGCTCTACACCATGTCCAGAAATTCAAGCATGCAGTGACAACAACATTCCACGACACTGGAAGTATCAAAGAGTGTCTCCCCCTTGTCATATGCAGCGAAATGACGTTTACCACTTGGAGATTGGTGTTTGACAACTGGGTTGATGGGAACATTCCCGACGGTCACGGGGTCATTCTTACCGGGACATCAAAACGACCTCCCCTCACCAAATCCGATGTTAGCAGAATTCAGGGCCTCCCTGACGATATGCTCCAGGAGATTGGCAACCTCATTCTCAAAGGGAAAGTGTGTTGCAAATCTTTGCAGCCTGGTATTGCAGGTTTTGTCTCCCTCACTGATATGTGCGACGAGAAGAAGGACGAGATGGTCATTAGGCAAGAGGTGATGACAAAGTTCGGCTGGGAGAGACCACACAAGGGGAAAGGATACAAGGCTTGGACCTATTCGGAATGGGAAGCCGTGGCCAAAGAGCACAAATTCGATGCCGCTTTCATGGCCATGATGCGTAAGCTTGTCAGGGGAACAGAAGCTGGGAAAGCTTGGTTGAAGGAGAGGAAAGACTTGATGAAAATCTCCCAGGAACCTGCTCTTCCTGATTTCTGGGATGCTTACAATGCTTACCTCCAGGGGACAACTTCGACGCCGCGTGCAGATGATGCCATCAGGTCAAAACACCTTGTCATCAAGGCGAAGGGCGCTGAAGATATTCTTCATGCTGTGCGCGCTTGGAATATCTCTGATGATCCTTACATTGTCAGTGCCTCCAATTTCTGGGACAGAAAAAGAGGCGTCCCTTCCAAACATCCTATAACTCCAGAATTCCTAGAGGTCTTCGAGGAAAACTCTTCAACTTTGGGGGTCCATTATTTCTTTTGCTCCTTCCCGACCGCTTCAGAATTTGCCATGTGGGTGAGTAATTCGTCCGTCTGGGATTATCACATAGTCGTGTATTCCCCACACAAGGAACAGGAAAAATTTGTTACTCCCGCCCATGAGACACAGGTGCTCGTGTACATCTTGGTTGTATTCCCGAGGGTTGACGAGGATGCTGATAGCGCGAAACATTTGCGGAGGATTTTCGGTTCACCCAAGCTACCCACCTTTGTGGATGCCAAGTCCCTCGAGCAATCTGTTTTGGGAAACTGGACGACCCTACACGCAGATCTGAGCGTCGCCTCCCTCGACGCAATTATGGGTGGTGTTCTTAAACCCGACATGATTCTCCTAAACATACAATGCGGGGGAAATTTGACGATTTTGGGTCTCCATAAACTTGTACCCACTGCAGACATCGCCCAGGACAATGTGAGTTACAGTCGGGCCACAGATTTGGGTGAACGGATCATTCAATATCTGCAAGGGCTGGCGCTGAAACAACTTGTTCGTGCCTCCAGGAAGGACAAGAAGAAGAAAAAGGTCGTGGAACTGGACGAACCCACCCCTGCTGAAGACTCAGACGATGAGATGGAGGTTATTCACCTTGGTGACTGTGAGCAGCCAGGCGATAGAGGAGGCCCCTTTCACCTCGGTGATCCATCGGGCGACCTCCCGATGGCCGAAGACGTCGCGCCCGACTTTGTTGCTTCGCCCACTCACTCTGCCATTGGCCCAAGCAACGTTTCTCGTGCACCCTCACCTCCTCGGGCATCGGGAGACCTCCCGATGCCTCTACCCGCAGCAATGTCTCCTCCAACCGCGCAACCTCAATCGCTTATCCTCCTTGATGACCAGGATCTTGACATGGATGTTGCTGCGGATGAAGCCATGCAGAATGAATTCGTCAATGATATTTCTACTGCAGTAGATGTTGATGACAGGAGTTTTTCTCCCCCTCGCCCTCTTCGCCAGAAGCTTAAGTCCCAAGTGGTTGGTGGTCCCATGCCCATGGGCAGTTCGGGCTCGCATTCACCCAAACTGAGATCTAGGCGCACCGCCACTACTAACAGAGAACAGCGTAGCGTGGAGTCTGTCGCTGCGGATGCTGCTATCCTCCAGGAGACTCCAGCCACTGAAATGTCCCCCCGAGGTGAGTTCTTTCTCACTTTAATACTCTTTTGCAATATTCTCTTTGAGGACCGGGAGGTCTCCCGATGATGGATCTCCATACATATACTTTTATTGTATGAGGTTCATGTAACCTTGTTCTGAAATTATGTTCCATTGTCTTGCAGCAACGACTGACTTGCCTCCGCAGTCCATTAGTGTGCCATCGGTAAGATATTTCCTAGTCTTTGATCTCAACGGGCTCCTTTGCTCTAAACCGCGTAACAAAAATGACAAGACCCTTTTGCGGAGTGGTGCCCGTGAACTCCTAGATTGGTTGTACGAGAAGGCTGACGTCTTGTTCTGGACTTCAACCCGGAAGTAGAAAGCCTTGTAGATGGTTGATGCTCTTATGCAGGATTGCAAGCGATTCAAGCTTGGTCGCCTTGATATTCCCTTTGATGACTATGGATTCTTTTATCAAGATCATTGCACTGTCTCCAAGCATAGGGATAATCCCGACCAACCCATTTTGATGAAGGATCTCACACTTAGGGTTTTCAAAAAACTTCCTAATGCTACCTTACGTAATGTTCTGCTTATTGATGACTCCCCGGATAAAAATTGTCCTAACCACTGGAGTCAGGCCATCCATCCTCCCACGTTTAGGCCTGAATTCCTACATGAGGATAATTACCTTCTCCGGACTTTGTTTGAGTGGTTGAAAAATCTCTTGGCCTCAAACATGGATGTGCGAAAGTTTGTTGAAAAGAACCCCCTCCCGGATGGAAAGGCCCAGCTCCGTAAGTCTGACTCTCGCTACGTTAAGCTTATGGCTGGCTACTCCAGGAGGTATAAGCCAGATGATGTGGACAGAGCGCCAGAGTTTCAACCCAAGTATTGACATCGGGAGACCTCCCGATGCTTTGCCCAGCGTCTCACGGTGTTCCCATTTTTTTCAGGTGTCAGAGGAAAGAAGGCCACTCAAAAGAAAGGAAAGAGGTGATTCCACGTTGCCCCTTCAGGTGTCCCAGAAAATTGCCAATATTCTGGGTTCTCCAACGTCACCTGCTGTCCAGTCGGCTGGACATGTTCCTGGTTACTCTGGGTTCTCTGGAAGTATCCATACTGGCTAGTTGCTCTCGGAGTGCGGTTCTGCGCATCTTCGGCAGATTTCCATGTCCTCTGGCTCCCCTGAATCTGTCACGGAGGTGGGTTTGGGTTGACGCTAAGTTTCTCTTTTGGATTTCCTCATTTCTTTGTTTTGGGTTTCATTTTTTTGGGTGCCCTTCTTCCATCTAACATTTTGGACATGCAACCAGCAACCAAACACCGTTATTCATGTTTTTAAGTACTCTCATGTCTTTGTAATAACTTCCTCGTTTCTTACCAACCTGTTCATTTCTTGTGTCGTGAATGTGTTTGTAACTGTGTTACTCGTTGAATGAATTTTTTTCATCATGCATTGTCAACATTTCCCCCGCCGTTTCTCTCTTCATATTCTCTTCGGGAGACCTCCCGGTGCCTCTCATGTGCAGGGTTTTGAGGTTTCTATTACTCATGTGCGCCCTCGATTCCAACCCAAACCCAAGCCCTTCAAGTTGATTGTTCTCTCCGTCGATGGTCTTCTTTGTAGGCGCGCCCCGGAGAGGGTTCGAGCCAAGTGCTTCGCGCGTTTCGGGGGCAAGGGCGGCCTTTTCATGGACAAGCTATGGGATCTCGAAGTCCGTCCCGGGTTGAGAGAGTTCATGTCCCTACTCCTACGCGATTTCCATGTCGCTATCTGGTCGTGCATGGAAGATTCAATTCTCCACACTGTCCTTCGCCGCCTCTTTCGCGAAAACGTCATATCTGCGCTCAAGTTTGTCTGGGGTAAATCCATGTGCACGAATACAAACGGTTTCACTAGTAAGGACGTCCCTTTCCTCCTTAAAGAAAAACAAGTCCTCCTCAGTCACCATGCAAATTATTTCGGTTGTAGGGAGGGCAATATATTGTTTGTCGACGACCAACCCAGCCGTCATATTAGGAACAAACCCTCCGACTGTTGCTATTTCCCTCACACTTGGCCGGGTCACAGAGTCATCGATAACATCACAACCGCATTGTACCCTTACATCGAGGGACTCATACACGCACCAAATGTTCCTCTCTATTTGCATAATCATATCACAGACGGACAACCCCCACTCCCACGTTACCATAAATGGTTTAGCCCATTCGTGACCGCCAATTGCGCGCCATACTCCGTCCATTCTCGCGACACTTTCCGTATGTGCTTCATACACGCCTCCTCTTCCAATACTTTCAATTCATTCTCACTTCAATTCTTTCTCCCCTGTTTGATTTTGCTTTTCATTTCCTAAATTCACACCGGGAGACCTCCCGATCGATGATGTTCGCTCACCCTCTCTCATGTTTCTAACATACTTTAACTTTCGCTTTTGTCGTCTGGAGTGTCCTCGAGCGCGGCACTTTTGGGGACCACATTTTTGAAACCAAAGAAATCTCCCAAGAAGCGAGTCGAATTGAAGCCCACCAAGAGTTCAACCTGTAACTCCTATGCTGCTTACCGCCTATTGCAAATCAAGGCAGCCAATTCATCAATTCCACAGTGGAGGAGATTTCCAGTTAAACGCCGCCTTCAACTTTCTCACGGTACTTCACGTCTCTTTTTTTAATCTCATTTGGTATTGCTTTCTGCATGTGCTAACCTCTTCATGTTTCCTCACATTTTTCGTTTTTTGCATTTGCAGGCTCAACTATGTCATCCCCATCTCGGACATCCTCGGGTTCCCACGCCTCTAGGTTCTGCCCAGAACGAATCGACCATTGATGCTCCGTCGCTCATCCCTTCATTCGCACCGGGAGCCCTCCCGGTCCTATGGTCTACCCAGACGTAGTCCGGGAAGTTGTACTGCTTCAATACTTAGAGATTTAAACGCTTAGCCTTCCCGTTGTTCAATTCTGGTGCTACAAGCATTTTTCAAGTATGGATGTTGGATTCTAATTTTATGTTCTATTTTCCGTGCATGGCTTGTCAATGACAATGCACGGCTTTGGTTCAAGAATTCATTGATTACTATGTACAATAACATGTCCATCGTTTTATGTATTGTTCACTGTCTTGTAATTGAATTTTTCTGGATGGGGAGATCTCCCGATGTTCTTGTATACATCACTGCCTTGTTTTTTCTATCATTTTTGTGCATGCTTCCCACTCATTGCCATCGGGAGACTACCCGATCCCCCTCCGTGGCACGATATATTGCGAGCCGCTTTCATTTAATTTATACATTAATGATCTATTAATCATGTTTATTTAATTATAAATTAAATTTAGACTCCTTAATTGTCTAAATTTACTTAAATATGTGTTTTGGTATATCTAGTGTAGTAATTCTAGTGGGGCTCATGTTTTGGTCTCTAAGGATTTTCTGTTTGGATTTTCCAACCTAAGGAATATCCATGAGAGAGGTGGGTGCAAGCACAGTATAGTGAACAACTCCTGATCCATGCCTAGGTTCAAGTGAAAGTGATTCAAAACAATGCACTAACTTTGAATTTTGTGAAGAAATGTTTTTCAAACATTTAAGAAAATTTTGACCTACAAAGCCAAGCAATTTATGATGATAAAAACAATTCTAAGAAAAGTCTACATACATTAGAGGACTGTGCAAGTGGTGTGCAAGTAGGAAATATTGAGCAAGTGATTGTCTAAAATTTGTTTAAAATACAATAAAATTACATTAAATTGATGTATTTCTACAAAGTTTTGTGATGATGACCTCAAGTATATAATTAAATCAAGGAATATGAAGAAAAAAATCGAACTTCAAAATAGTTAAGGTCATGAAATTTACGTTCAAAACCATATTCAACCATGTGTTTTTTAGCAGTATTTTTAATGATAAGTTTTGAAGTTCTCAACTTGATATTCTACAGTTGAGTATTTAACACAACAATAGAGGTTATCATGAAAAAATTCAATATAAACACTACTTTGATCACTATATTCATTAATTTGTGACTTTCTCTTGTCTCAAATTAATATATGGACCACAACAACATGGTCTAATGTTTGGGTCGTCCTACCTAAACCATCTTGATATGAGTTCTTAATTGGGTTCTTGATATGAACACCCGCTTCAAAGTATTTGCATCTTACAACATTCTCCAATATCTATGTGATTATATCTATGTTCTTATATTTGTAATTGTCTCAAAATGCCGAAAAAGTCCCAAATTAACGAATATAGTGATTTTGCTACTACTTTAAGGCCTTTGACCCAAAAAATTATGGTTTTAGTATACCGGAGCATTATTTTAGTCCACTTTAGCATGCTTGCACCTAGGTAGAATCAAAAGAGACAAGCATTGACTTGGGAATGTCTACCTTGGTGGTTGAAGTACCAACAACATTTTGGCCGGCCACCTCGACCCGGGCCTTTCCTTTGGCTCTCCTACGAGTATCCTCCTCCGTGGGAATTGGCATATATGCTGAGGGAATTCAATCAACTGCATGAGCAATCTTCTCCGAAGTGGTAGGATTAGGGGTGCCAGTTTCTTGGCCTTCCTGTCGAGGAAAATGTGAAGCATTTCTTGGGCAGGAGCTCTCTTGAGCGAGGGGCTTGCACTCTAAAATGCCTTTAGCTAGCCTCACGAAGGATGCAATGTCCAAGACTGGAGCCTTGTTGTGGTCTATAGAGGCCCCAAATGCATATCTTTTAGTCCGAATCTCTTTGCAAACTTTGATCAGGTCTTCTGATGATAAACAGAAACGACACTTGATCGGCAAAGAATCATAGTCAATGATAGCTTTAGATAACACCCTAGGTGTAAACATAATCGATTCAACCTCCATGGCCCACCTTCTTTCTACGTTGACTTAAACACAAAATGTAGGGTTTTTGAAGGAGGCATTGTTAGGATCCAACCTCAGTTGCCACCACATGACTAATTGGAAATATTCTAGTGGAAATCATTTAATTGTTATCCAAGTGGGCACTTGTAATCCAGAGGTGTTGTCAAAGTCAAAAGCTGGTGCCCATGGGTGGAACACACATGTGCCAAATCCACTATGAAAACGAGTTTGCATGAACACTGGTTTGGTGGTTTCACACTGATCACACTCAAGATAGAAAAAACCATGTCCAACTTCATGATTGAATGTGACCTTACCTTGCTTAATTTTATAATTCAACAAATCCATCTAGGGTTCCAAAAATTCGAGCTTAGGTCTAGGTCCAATGAAGTTGGCAATGAGCAAATGGTCATACACGATTTGAAACTCAACTTCAAGCACACTTAAACCCATAGAGCTCACTTTGGGTCCTAGGCGAAGGAGGTATCCACTTGAGCATCAAAAGTGACATTCATGGAGGTTGTTTACTACTTCTTCTCAGAATGGGTTGATGTAGTGTTGAGATTTTTTGTGCACATTTTCTCCCCATGTTGCCTCTACCATTCGTCCATCCTCGATGTGGGATTGTTTGACATAAGGGCTTGGGTTGCTCACCCATTGAAATCTGAAGTTTTCGCTTTGATGTGAAGTTTGTGCTAGGCCCTCAGTGCCGAAGTCACCCGCCCAAGCTCAAATCTCCCGTGCTTGCAAGATGGTGGGTTGGTTGTTGTGAGCTTGACCACCGAATCCCAATACAAGTATGGCCGCACGCCAGTTCGTCGAAGGGATGCAAAATCACCTTGTTGTTGGGCCCATACCCTCTTATTGTATCTGCAAGCAAAGTTATAGACTATTTGTTTGTCACCTTCGGTGGGGCCGTTCGGATGTGATGCACTAGTATTCCTTGCCATCCCCAAATCCCCCACTCCATTGGTTTAAACACCATTCTTGTTATCTAGGGTTTGAAGTATCTATCTTAGCATTGCTCCTCTGCGCTCTCGGTTCATTAGAAGCACCTAGAAAATTTGCACAAATTTTTCAAAAAAAAAACCTTCACCTTCGCCTTCACCGAGTTTAGATGAGATTCAATTCAAGAACCTGGCCTACCATTATGTGTATCGTGCACCAAGGCTCTACAAACGCTCTTTGTTGGCTCCATTTCCCTTGTTTAATCTACCAATTATTTCCTACACAAGTAACTGTAATATCCTTATTATTAATAAAATTAAACATATTTTTTGTTCTTAGACATGACTTAAAAAAAGTCCAAATAAGCTTGTGTACATTTATGAGCATGATGGTAATATTAATTTGAGATATGTCTCCGACATTAAAGCAAACTCTTTCTAGCAATTGGTCAAGTACGGCTATAAGTTTTTTTCTCTTGGACTTAGAAGGCAATATCTCTTGTTATCAGTTTTTTGTAAAACATAATCTAATACATATGGTGTGGTGTGCACCTAGGGTGTGGGGGGATGTACCAAAGTTGCATCCCTAGCTTACCTTCATCTCATTATATTGAATGTAAGATGTAAGTTGTGATCAAGCATATAGTCCTTGCTTGTCATTGAGGCATACCGACTCAATAAAGACTTTTTCATGGAGACTATAACACAATGTTAGAACCTTCATTCCGAGGCAAAGTACATTGATGTCACCATACTGTACGAGTCGGCCTTGGAACCTTGTCCTGAGTCTAACATACCTCTAACTCTCCACACTCTGGTCCATTTTATAACATGATCCTCCATGTTCATGGACAAAAGAACAATGAACATTGGTTGTGATTAATATCCTTAATTTCTACTAACATGGGCTATAATTTTTGCTCAAGGGGTGCAAGCATAGTCAGCTAGATTATTAACTTGGTCATTATGTTAGAATCACATATTTCTTGGTCAAAGGTTATGAAATATGTAATGGTTCTTTTTCTATGTTTTCAGTAAAGCAAAGTTTAGGGGGGCAAGTATGAACTTGAATTTAAGTGGTTACTACCTTGAAATGGACACCTTTTTGGAGTCAAGTCAATGACCAAACACTAAACTCACTTAGTGGTATTATTATCAAAACCAAGATGATAACTCATTCAAGGTTCGCATGAACCAAACATCAATGTTCAACATTATCCATTTTAAGGGGGATATAGAGCTACATAACCATTTATTGTTAGTTAACATTTTGACTATAGAAATTTATATTTAAATTCCATGATGTCCAAATGTTATGCTTATTTTCATTAGTCTCCTTGAGCATTTTCTACCTGGGGATGTACCTTTCATTAAAAACCAAGAACCACATGTGTTCGCAACATACTCTAAAACTTCCCTATCTACAATTCTTTTTATACAATCAAGCAATAAAAATAAAAATTTAAATGACAAAATACAAGTGACAAATTGTATATGTAAAAAAATACATTCATGTATAGTCATTAACATAAGTATACAAATATACCTCTAAATGATAATGAACCCCTACCATATGTATATTAAATTAATGATTTTCTACAAAGTTTTATGATGATGCCCTCAAGTAGATAATGAATTCAAGGAATATTATTAAAAAAATCTTTAAAAAATAATTAAGGTCATGAAATCTACGTCCAAAACCAGACTCAACCATTTTCTTTTGAGCATCATTTCTAATGATAAATTTTGAAGATCTCAACTTGATATTCTACATTTGAGTATTTAACACAACAATAGAGGTCATCATGGAAAAAAAATCCCATTTAAACAACACTTTGCTACTACTTTTAGGCCTTTTAGGCCTTCTACATTCTCAACTATTGATGGAAACTCATCTCTAATGGGGTTATATATGGGACATTCCAACACAAAGTGTGCCTCATTTTCAATGGCATTCTAAGAGCAAAAGTAGCATAATCTATTATCTCTAGAGATGGGGATAGTCAATGATCGACCAATTTCAATTGCAAGTCTATGATTCGAGATGCGATAAGCAGCAATGATCTTGCATTGCGGTGGTGTCAATGGTTGCTTCAAGTACAATTCATATTCGTATTTGAAAAATCCTAAGGTGGAGATAATCTAGTTGCTTCCCTGAGAGATAGAAAGAGTTTCATTCTTTTAGCAAGAAAAGCCGGCTCCTTGATATCATCTGATGCAATTTTTGATGTGCTTGGGTTGTCATGGGTTTCCCAATGGCATAGGCCCCATGATGCCTTCCACATGGTTGTTGATTTGTGCCAGGTGTTAAATCCTTGTTCGGCAAGGTGTCAGGAAAGTGAAACTAATTTACTAATTATCAACCAAGAGGAAGGAAGATGGACAAGCCATTGTTAAAACCCCATAGTGAGCTTAAAAAACATATAATTTTATGGGAAGATCTCCAAATTCAGCCAATAAAATATGATAAATAGTCGAAGAACACTCTCTAACATGAGATCACCTCAAAAACGAGTGATTAACTAAGCTTACCTTAATAAACAGATCAATCTAAGCTTACCTCGAAAGCAGCCGGATTCTCTTGTAACTTATGGGTGTCGTTGCAGCAACATCATCAATCTACCATCGGCGTCCACCAAAGGCCCTGCACGAGTCACTTCCGCCCGCATCAAACAATGAGTTGTCCCCATTTTCTCCCCATTTTCTAATACCAAACTCACTTTCGTAGAACCTTCTACCCTACACAATATCTACGCGTAAAACAGCTCTGGTAACGTGTAATAAGGCTTCGCCTGCCATTCTTCCAATGAAATTATGACTCGGAACCTCCGACACTGCATGTAACTTACGTGTCCAGGGTCTTCAATCCTTTCACAGGAAGGGTTACAACTTGGAGGTTGCGAATTCATGCAATCCAATTCACAGGTGAAGTCAAGTAGTGAGCGAGACAGTTTTTCTTGGAGGTTGAAACCTTCCGTGTACTGTATAATTTTGACAGAAATTTTGTTGAAGACAATTGAGGGCTAGTAGGCTTCAATTGCCGATCGACCAAGGGTTTGAAGCTGGGAATGTATGCCTCTCGAGGAAATAAGGTGTTGCAGCCGGGCTTTGATCTGTGCTTGTGAAGCGAGCGAAAGTGAAGAACTAGAGCGGACGAAATGAGTGCGACCCGCGACTAATTAAGGATGGCAGTACATGATCACGAGGTATTGAGGAGCTTCTTGGAGTCGGAAGGATTGTTCTTTCCATACAAAATCCTGGTAGCAGCCAAAGGTGAAGTAGGAAGTTCTATAGAAAGCAGCTCCGACGACGAAAGAAATAGCGAGATTTCTTGGTCCAATTCGGGGTCGAAGGATGAAGCCGAAAATTCGAGTGGAAGATTCTATTCAAGTAGCAGCGAGTCAGCTTCCTCCAGCTGCCGGTAGTGTTCAACAGCATACACTTTCTTTTCAAGAATGCCTAATATCTGAACCGCCTCCACTTTTCGTCATTATTTCTTTGGTAAAGAATTTTTGAGAACACGATAAGGTAAGGCTACGAAGTTATGGAAAGCCAAACAGGATGAGTAGCCTTACCTTGCATCATGTCTCAGGAGGTCCTAGAGTCGGTAAGCAAGGCTTAGAGTGACTATGGCTGCAATTTTGAAAGAAGTCACACATAATTCGATCTCCTGGCAAGTGGGAGCCTGGAATGTGATTTTGGGGGCTACGTTTGACTTAAGAATTCTCTTGAGAAGACGATAAGGTAAGGCTACTTATGTACAAGATTTTCTGATCAACAAGATTTTTTTTTCTAGATTTATTGCACATTAGAAAGAGGCCAAACCTCCTGGAAGTAACTGTACTAGGCTCGTCTACCTAAATATATTAAGAGGTCGCACTACCTTAATTGTGATCAAACCCTGATAAAATTGAAGGCAGCTTATTTAATTTGTACGAATACATTGTCATGTGTTTTACAGATCGACAGGTAGTAATATTGAGCAACTTGCGAATGGTGATAACAAATCGACAGGAAGTAGTGAAGAAGCCGAGAATGACGAGCATATAATAATATCAGAAATGAAGAGAGTCTTCGACACGTGCGACGAAAATGGAGATGGCTACATTTGCAAAAGTGATCTTCAAAAATTCATGAGAAAGCTCGACGTCCATATCTCGGAGGAAGAAATCTCGTACATGATCGAGTCTGTGGACGTGAATGGAGATGGATACGTGGACTTCGAGGAGTTTCTTGAGCTTCACACCTCTTTGACAGACTCGGGAGAATTAGACTGGCTAGGGTCTTCTGCTAAAGAGCAGGATGACGACGAGGATGCGGAGTTGCTGGAAGCTTTCCAAGTCTTTGACAAAAACCAAGATGGATTCATCTCAGTGACTGAATTGCAAACTGTTCTTCGTAATCTAGGCATCAATCTTGGAGTGGAAGTACAAGATTGTCAGCGAATGATCTCTGCTGTCGATCGCAACAATGATGGCCAAGTCGACTTCTCGGAGTTTAAGCAGCTTATGGCCGGTATACCATGTGGTGCATAGAATGAAGTTCTTTCACTTCATTGTACCACGACATTCTGGACTAGGTTTTGTTAAGATGATACCTCCAGAAGTGTCAAGGAGCATGTATGAGGCGAGCTCCAGGACGGCCGAGACCATATGGCCAAGTAGCAGGTCGAATCGCAACAAATATTGAACTGCTCGAGCCACGAAATCATCTACAATGAGGCCGAAGATGATCCGTGTACATCCCCACAAAGTACAAATCGAGGTTTGGAGAATGAAGGTTGATGCTCAAACCGATTTTAAGTCGTCTTTAGGCAAACAGGACAATGCTGTATCAGCAAGAGCATTTCAAATTCCGGCTTTGGTCATACTTCCACCAAATGTCGCAAAGGATTTTAGAATCCTAGTCGAAGACATTTCGATCGGCGTGAGACTAGGTATTTGTTGGCGTGCTATCGGGAGGAGCAAGAGGGCATGTACGAGACAAATTGCAAGAGCGCCAAAGACCATATACATTTGCGACCTACTACTCCCTGAAGCAGGTCGTATCGCCAAAACATATGCACATAGCCGATGATTGAGCTGCTCAATGAACCACAAAAGCATCCCAGAATCATCCAGTATGGGATTGAATACGATCCGTATACATTCGTGCAATTCGCAAGGTGCAAAGGGAAAGCTGATGTCGAGGCAGACAGTCTGCTCTTAGCCACGTGAAGGCGGATATCCTAGCATTCCATTCTGCATTGTAGAATCTCAAGAGAACGACACATTTATAGAGCACAACTCTGGCGGTTCTCATGACTACATTTCGGATTATCTGAAAAGAGTTGAGGATTCTCTTGGATTTAGAACCTACATGCCATCTGAAAAAACTGCAAGTTACTGGTTGCAGGAATTCATGGGGCCCTAGGATCTGAAGACTTTGAGAACCAAAAGCAACCAGTGCTGGATTGTATCATACTTTGAATGCAACTGTACGGAAATATTTTAATCGCATTTTGTCCAATCTCTTTGATTTAGATTTGGGATGATTGGTCAAAGACTTGGTAGAACAAGCCCACTGATGACTCTCAGCTCTCTCTCTCTGGTTGGCTATATTACAGAACAAAAGAACCTTTTAGCTTCCACGAAGAAATTTGGGGAGATAGACAAGACTTCCTCGAATCAACTAAAGAGGAAAATGTCGTGACTCGTAGCAACGAACTAATGGATCTCTTTCTAGCGTTGCCATTTACAAATTATCTTTGATTATCGCGAGGTCAACCTAATTGCACATATGATTGTACACTGCCCATTTCCATCTAAGCATTCATCATTCAATAGTAAATTTTGTTACATTAGTGGACATGCGGACCTAACATTGCTCAACATAATCCTTGCGAGTCTTTACACACTTCTGGACATTCCTAGATTGCCATCCAAACATCTGACCAACAACCACCACGTCACTCACGGCTTAAACTAATAGATGCGACAACTTAGCTATATTTAGGTCCCTATCCAATTTTCAATTGATGGATGTTTAAAGAATATTGCAGAAGTACCTGAGGATGAACATAAAATGTTTCTCTCCAATTCCGGAACAGGAAATAGTACAACATTTCATCATCTGATGGCAAACTCACTAGGAGCTGAGTATTTCGTCATTACAGAGAAATTAGGATACAAGATGTTTCTAGAAGCTGATGAAGTTGAAATCAAAACCCCTCTCCAAGTACCCTTGAGGGAAACCTCATCAAGAATAATAACCGCACTCCATCCATTCTTCCAGTGGTGAATTGTGATGAAATAAGCTTTGGGTGATTAGCTTCCATCACAATCCATTCTAAAACTGACTTGCAGGAGAAAGACAATGTAGCATATGCACCACATTGTTGAAGCCCACCTCAATTTATTTGCACAGTGATACATACCACAGGCTGGAAGTAAAAACCTTTGAGAGGAGAATACCTGGGTCAGAACAGCCACCCCTGTGGACCCGTCTACGCCATCACACAGTATGGGGAACATCAACAAATTCTCAACGAGTTCTAACCAAACCACATTCAAAATTGTTTCTAATCTTCCTCTCCTGTATGCTGCTTGAATGCTTGAACTACTGGTTGGGCCACCACATGATTTCAGCATCATTAGTAACAATCAATTCCAGAGCTAGGAAGTGAGCAGGCAACAACCTACTGCATGTCCTTGGCCATCTTCTCAGCCTTCTGTGCAACCTCCTCAACTCCACCAACCATGTAGAAAGCTTGCTCTGGCAAATCATCATACTTTCCTTCTAACACACCCTGCATATCCAAACCCCACAATAAATACCTTAATTAAGCACTTAACACAACAATACAATCTGCACCCTACACACTTCCTACAAGAACAGAACACACAACTACACAAATCCAATTTGGCTCTTTTTTCTGGCTCTTGTATTACAGTACAAGGATCCAACTAGGATGGTGATGAAGACAAACACAAACCTGGAAACCTGAAACACTGTCCTTCAAGTCCACATACTTTCCAGGGGATCCTGTGAACACCTCTGCCACATGGAAAGGCTGACTCAAGAACCGCTGCATCTTACGGGCACGGGCCACAGTCAATTTATCATCTTCACTCAGCTCATCCATGCCAAGAATAGCAATGATATCCTGCAAGTTCTTGTAGTTCTGCAACACCTTCTGGACACCTCGAGCACATTGATAGTGATCATCACCCAAAATGCGAGGAGAAAGCATGCGGGAGGTTGAATCCAAAGGATCCACAGCAGGGTAAATACCCAGCTCAGAAATCTGTACCAACAAACCCATAGTTATGTTAGAGCACATATCTCCAACCAAGAAGTAACTAACCTTACTTTGATCAGTGAATCAAGGGGTGAATGACATCCAGCTACATCATAAACAAAAGCTATCCAAACAGGAGACAACTTCTGAACTTATCACATTTCATGAACATCATAAAGGGACATACTTGCACATTGAGAACGAACTTAAACTTTCCACCCACCTGTCTAGACAGCACAGTTGTGGCATCAAGATGAGCGAAAGTGGTGGCAGGGGCAGGGTCAGTCAGATCATCTGCGGGCACGTAAATAGCCTGCACAGAGGTGATGGATCCCTTTTGGGTGGTTGTAATTCGCTCTTGCAGACCTCCCAAATCTGTGGCCAGAGTGGGCTGGTAACCCACAGCTGATGGAATACGTCCCAACAAAGCAGACACCTCAGAATTTGCCTGCAATTACCCCAATTCCATCAATGACTGTCTTAGACACCACTTCAGAAAATTCTTACAATTGAAAACCTACAACAACTTCAGCACTGGTATTTTCAACTAAGACAACCTAGCTAACAAATGACAATGACATACAATGATCAGATTTTGACCAAGGAAATACGTGAGAAAGCACACGACTTTCAACACAAAGTTCACCATTTCCAACAATGACAATTGAGGACCTTTTAATATACACAACTCAATCTGATCAGACTCCTATGTTTGAGTTAACATCTCCGATCAGTAACTGTGCAACAGGCCTTTACGCTTACCTGAGTGAACCGGAAAATGTTGTCAATGAAAAACAGCACATCTTGTCCCTCAGCATCTCGGAAATGCTCTGCAACAGTCAGTCCTGTAAGACCCACACGAGCACGGGCACCAGGGGGCTCATTCATCTGTCCATACACAAGTGCACATTTGCTCTCCATCTGCAACCAACACATGATGATGATTAGACAGGGTATAACTACTTTACATCGGTATGCAATAAACTGGCGGACAATACCACAGCACGGTCAAACAAGGCTGCAGTTATGGCAGGAAATCGAACCCCATCTCTCACAGATGATCAAGTTTAACTGCCAGCTTGCATCTGAAAATTAGATGCACGTGTCCATCCCAAAGGCATGCTTCGCCTTCCAAGCATCAGACCAGCTAACAAAACACAGCAGACTCAACACACCACAGCACACTTAAAACTAATCTCTAGAAGCTAGAATCCCAAAAACCAATCAAGCCCAATCCCTCGTATACTATTCTCCTATTCCAATAGCCTCAGTCCAATTCAAGAATGTCATAAAATCATAGTTGCTGATCATCCTTAAATCCACATTCTTCAGATGAAATGTGCTTTAGTTGTTCAATCCAGAAATATGACGCCAGCTCATACCTGCTTGTCACCCAACTTGATGACACCACTCTCAATCATTTCCTTGTACAGATCATTGCCCTCTCGGGTGCGCTCTCCCACTCCAGCGAACACAGAGAAACCACCTGTAATTTTTTCCCACATTGAAAATCCTTATTCAGGCTTGACACCAATACATGGAAAGAGCAAAAAATAATCCCTGCTACAGTTTATGTTATAAGTAACTTTCCACAACTAATGCAGATACGCCTAAACTTGGAAGCACTACAGATAGGGACATCCATCCAAGATAGAGAACCCGACCATGAGCCTTGGCAATGTTGTTAATCAGCTCCATGATAAGCACGGTCTTTCCCACTCCAGCTCCACCAAACAGACCAATCTTACCACCACGCTGATACGGTGCCAACAGGTCTACCACCTGCATATCATCACCTCACAACAATTTCAAACCTCCCGAA
Organism: Polytrichum formosum; assembly: GCA_964035585.1. Taxonomy (NCBI): domain Eukaryota; kingdom Viridiplantae; phylum Streptophyta; class Polytrichopsida; order Polytrichales; family Polytrichaceae; genus Polytrichum; species Polytrichum formosum. The sequence goes on from OZ037937.1 coordinate 698,715, forward strand.
GATCCTTATCAACAAAGGAGCATCGAATTACGACTGCCAAGAAGAAAGAAAAAGTACAAAGTAAACTATCCCAATCCCAATATATGTATATATGAAAGTGTCAAGGGAAATGTATATGTTTACCTTGATCCCTGTCTCAAGGATCTCTTGCTCTGTTCCCTGCTCGATGAAAGCAGGAGCCTCACGGTGGATACCGAGGACGTGCTCCCTGCCTGGATGATAATAGCACGTGCAGTGAATTAGACCCCAAAATGTAGGTCATGTTAATCACATGGCAATGCTCGTCAAATAAGTTCTAGTTATCATTTTCCTTAACAGCTCCAAAATCACTTACTTCGATCATATCCCCTAGCTTCCAACATTCATCCAGACTAATGAGTGGCTCCCTAGAGAAAATTCTAGGACAAAAACAAACAAAAAAAAACAAATAGAATAGGAGGATGGAACAAATCCTTACTGATATCACCACGTTCATCAATGGCCTCTCCAATCACATTGATAATACGTCCCAATGTTGCGCGGCCCACAGGAACCTGCAACAAGACCAGCCACATTCATTCACAAATATTCATACAGACCTGATATCCCCGGCCACCTCATGGGAGGAAAAAGTCATCCAAACCAGGTGTACGTTATAACCACACTGAATTTCTCCAAATCGTGTGTGAAACTTACTAAAACCGTTGGGTCGATGTGCCAATTATGCGTCGATGACATCACGACCGGTCATTCTTATGAGACCGCAATGGATTGCACTGAGGATTGGTCTACTTAAATGAATTAAACGGACGATCGCTTCCTCGATTCCAAACCTAATCTGATCTAAAATTCGCACCGGAAATCACTGCTCCACTTCATCATGATCGTCCACATTCTCACGCACTCCAAAACATCACAATTCATCAAGAATGTGCACAAGATTCCTCCCATGCGATCGCCAATACAACCATATTCTCACCGCATCGTGCGTTACTTCCAACCAACAACGGAAACCTAAAAGACGAAATGGGGGAAACACTTTCAATTCCTAACGAATGCGGAAAACGGCTCTCACACATCGACGCTCACCTGAATGGGAGCTCCAGTGTTGAGCACTCTCTGCCCTCGCACCAAACCATCCGTAGTCTCCATGGCAATGGTTCGCACAGTGCTCTCTCCCAAGTGCTGCGCCACCTCTAACACAACCCTAATATTGTGGTCCTGGACCTCGAGCGCGGTCAAAATCGGCGGCAACCCCTTCTCAAACTTCACATCCACCACGGCACCGATCACAGTGGCAATAGAACCAATGCTACCTGCACCAGTGAAATCCGCAGACGTGTTGTCTGTGGCCATGCCTCTCGCCATTGCCGGCGCCAGCTCGCGGCCAGACGCTCCACCAGATCGGGCGAGCACCTTGGCGGCCGCATTCACCAGGGGGCGAGAAACGCCCCTACCCGAGGACGCATTGGACGTGAAAGATCTGGAAGCGGTCTGCTGCTGCTGCTTAGCAGGCGAGGCAATCCTGCGGGTGCCGGAGCGCAGGGCCGCGGCCAGGGCCGGGCGGGCGGACATGGTGGCCGAGACGTGCAAGGGTTTGGTGAAACCCTAGCAGGAGGGGGAGGAAGGTGGCTATGGCGAGCGAGGGTTTGGTTCTGGTGCAACTGCGGCTCACGCGAGGCTGGAGGGAAGAGGAAGCTTTTAGAAGAGGAACAGGAAGAGTGGGAACTGCTGCGTGTATCTACCAGATCGCCTGTGCTTCTCGGGGTGCAGATGTACCTATAGGGGAAGATTGGCGAGGGACGTAGATTTGCACTGCGAGATGCGGCTGTGGAGGCCCTTGACACTGGGAGAGGGCAGTAAGTTAGAGTGGCCCTTCCCTTTAATGGGGCCGTTGTTGAGAGAGGGAATTATCGCATACAACCGTACCTCTCATCCATCCAACATAAAAACAACTTAACCCCTTGACTTAGAGCATCTCCACCCTTGCGCGTCAAAGGGTCTTGGCAAGCCCTTTGACGCGGCCTGGCAGAAAAATCTGCCCCACCCCTCTTGCCCGGGCTCTTCAAACTTGCCAGGGCTCTTCAAACTTTCGACTCCACTCACTATCCTCCCGGGTGAGCGTTGCTCTTGCTGCGCCCAAATTCCGGGAGCTCATCCACTTGCGATCTTTGAATCGTGCCACTTTTGGGTTGAAGCCACTTTACAGGGAATATTCCTGACGGTTTTTCGGGTTGAAGAGCCGGTATGCAAGGTAAGGGTGGGGGAGTGCCACCCTAAAAAAATTTAGTGCATGCTTGGAGCCCTTCAAAGCACATTTCGAGAGTCTGCCTTTCTGCGCAAGGGTGGAGATGCTCTTATAAGTTTGCGGCCAATTCATCTCAAGTGCATTAACCTCAACACCAAAAACTTAACCTCGTACAAGGGTTGTGATGCTCCCACATCCGGCTTAATTCTCTACAACATGTAGACTTCTCACTTTCAATGGTCTAGACTAATTCGGGGTTTTTTAAGCTAATTTTGGTGTCAATTGAACTAAGTACTCTGTCAAGCTTTTTATGTTGGATGAATGAGAGATACGTTCATATTCAATAAATTCCCTTTCTCTAGCCGTTGCATGTGAGGTCAAAATCTCATTGAGCTAAAGATGGTTTACACTAACTTATGGCGTGGGTTTACACTAGCGTCTAAGACCAAGGAAACTACAAAATCGAGTGATCATATTGATCGGGAGCAAGATTTTGAACCTAAGGAGTTTATATTAAGGTGGTCCAGGTCCAAGAACTGAAAATGGAAGTGGCACTAATGTGGTTTCGCTTTCCTGCCAAATCTTGGCATAGTTCACGCAACAAAAGAATCTCTAGTTGGAGAAACCAATTTTCAAGCTTGGGTCCAATTTTGAGTCCCGAAAGTAAAGTCCATTCAAGGGGTGTTTTGGACCCAAGTTTTTTGGAACCGGATCTTAGTGTAAGTCCACCATAAGATCCAATATCAAAGAACCTCCATTAACAAGCAATCAAATCCATGACATTTCTAGCCTTGTGCTCCCTTTGTCCATTCTAAACAAAAGAGATATCATTATTCATGGGATCTTGGTGTGACACTGAGATTGAAGTTGTTGTTTTTTGAGAAACACAACATGTTTATTCATGCCCTTTGACTAAGTAATTCTCGTGCCCATAATAAATGACATGTCGAACACATACGTTTCATGGACCAAAGTATTACACAAGCACACACATTGACAACTTTGTATGTCAAGATGGGGTTTACATTGACGTCCAAGATGAGACAAGTTCCACATGGAGTGATTCTATTGGTCGGGAGTAACATTTTGGACCTCACCAAGGAGTTTACGCTACTTACTTAGGGTTTGAATCCACAATAGTGAAGCTTTGGAAGAGGAAGACTGTAAATTGCCTTGTGTGTATAACACTTCACAAGTGCTTTTCGGGCCCGTGTCTACATTGAGGGGAAGATTGGAATGGGAGGTAGATATGAACTAGGAGAGATGGCTAGAGAGGCCTTTGGCACTATGGGACAATCGTTCCAATTCATGGGACATGGCATGGGTCAATTTGATCTAAATCTAACAACAACAACAACAACAACAACAACAACAACTGTATGTTCTAATATGGCACATACCAATGGCTCAATTTTGAATTTTGAATTTTGAATTTATAATAAAATCAAATGTATTTAGAGATCACTAGGATTATATTATCAAATTTCAAATTTTGTAGGAATAGAAGCATATGTAGCATGTGTAGAAGAGGAAGATTTTGAATTGCTTTGTGATTCTATAGTGTCACGAGTGGGTAGATTTTAAGTGTGAATAATGTAGTTGGGGAGGGCCTTTGACACCAAAACACAAGCCGATATAACATGGCATTGTTTGTAATTGCACGTGCCAAAGTTTTGTATATTGCATAAGCCTAAAACAATTGCTTTTATTTGACATGCCGTTAATAATAGGATTGCACTCATGCCATTGGTTGCTTGAATGTGCATTGAAGAGAATTATAAAATGTGTGTTAACTGCTAAGTGCTCCACAACACTAAAGTGTTCATGTAGGCGTCCAATGGTTACCAGGGACAACGTTATATTTAAACAGAGTCTTTATGTGTTTTAGAGAATGACTTGTGAATTACATACTTTGATGTGTGTATGCTAGCATGGGATTGTACTCTGCTAGATATTACTGTATATGCAATTGTACATATTCAAGTGAGGTTGGAAGCCTTGATGTCCAAATGTCTTTGCAGTTCTTATATGTACACACACTTGTTGGTCAATTCAATCAACTACATTGGTCATATATTAATTTGACTATTGGGCAATGACAGTACATGTAACTCAAATAGGTACTTACATGTTTAGATCGAGCAATTCCATATCATTAGTGGAGATGTTTGAGTGCAAACAACGTTGGTCCAATTTTATATTGTCGAAAGCCTCACTTGCCCCACAACTTAGAAACAATGCATACAAATATGCACTCATTGACAATATTTTGATGCATCACAAACCTTTTTCATTTCTTTAAAAGCATGTCACACTCCATAAAAGTTGGATACCATCCATTATGCTTCCTGAAACTACTCAGTAACCATCTTTATCTTCTTGATCTCTCAATAATAAACCAATTTGTCTCAACATACAAAGTAGAGACTAGCAACACGTACGAGTTAAGCATATTTGTCAACTTATCACCATTCATTTGTTCTATCTAAAACCCTAAAATCTAAGAAAGCGTTACTTGAAAGACTTGGAGAGGCTTATATGAAGTATGTATATATGCCATACATTGAGCCCCTTGGTCCTCTAAGGGTTAAATGTGTTTATGGAGATCGATCGTTGGTTTTGGATGGGGATATATCTTCAACACCTAGCATCATTTGTTGTTCTAGAGGGTCCGAGTTTTCATTGGCTAGTGATGACGAGCTTCATGATAAATATTGTGTTAGGGGGGGTCTCTACAAAATAAACCCTATATATATATATATATATATATATATATATATATATATATATATATATATATATATATATATATATAAGGAAAACCAATATTTGTTTTGGCCATATAGGATGAATGTTGAGAATGTTATTGCATTCAACGAGAATGCAATGGATATTGGCCTAAGTAGTGGAAGGGCCATGTTGGAACACAAGTTACTTATTTCTTCGCCAACGAAAAACCAAAAAAATGAAGTGTTCCCTCACTTCAAACTCGGTGTAACTATAATTGGGTTTTAAGTAAATGTGAACACATGCAAGTATTTTGGATTGGATGAGATGTTGGAATATGTGTATTTTAAAAAATTGTGAATATGTGAAAAAAAAACCCTCTAATAGAGTCATCCGTAAATTTCTTCAAAGAGGGACGAAACCATGGGTTTGATCCTTCTTTGAGAAAACTCTCTATTAAGAGCTCGTTAGCTCGTCATGTATTGGAGCCTGTTTTGAATTTATTTTTTCCACCCCTCAATTTTTTTTAAAAATAAGGTCTAAAATAGGGTATTTGCATGGGACCCATTGTCCTAAATACCAAATGGGCCTATGCGTTACTTTACAAATTACTCTAATAGCCATGTAATGATGATATTTAATGTCACTTACTATTTGGAGTTACACAATGCTACAACTTTTTTATTATTGACGTAATTTTTTGCCAAGTAAAGATGTTAATGTTTCATAATGCTCAAACAACTAATTTGAGGTATAAAATGAGATATAAAATGTAAATAGTTATAACATCATGTAATTCCAAGTAATAAGTTACTCTAAATACAATGTTTAATGTAGTTTTTTTTGGGTCCAAATTTATCTTTATGTTAATTCATCCCTTATATAGTCCACCCTCAATAAATGTTACACTTATAAACGTTAACTCATTATATTTGTTAACAAAATCGTACTCCCCTCATATTGCTAACTAGAATGTTAACTATGTTAAATGTTAACAATAACTTACTCCCCTCTTTGTTAATTTGCCACTTATAAATGTTAACCTACGAAATACATTCAATATTGTGTGATGACATCCATTACATTGACTCACAACCTTTCAAAGTGGCAAAAGCCACCAAATTTGACTTTTGTTTCATAAAAATAAAAGATTGATTTGATACACATCTTTTATATATGATAATTTTGCAAATCTCTCCCTCCATAATTGTAATGAATTTATATTTGTTAAGCATTCAAAAAACTCCCTTTATAACTGTTACAATGTTAACTCACTATAAATGTTAGGAAAATTTTACTCCAGAGCCTAACATTTATAGAGGGTGGACTATATGCTCTCAATGTCACAAATTTCGGGTGGTCAAGGTCAATGTCAAGTGGTGAATGATTGGTAGAGACCATTACATTAAAGTTGGATAGGTACAACCATTGGGAACAATGAAGAACCGAACTCGCCAACATTCACGTCATCAAATGGTTGCAGACAACCCGATGCCTATATAGGCACACACATTGAGAAGTATATGTAGCCAATAGCTATCACCTATAGAATGGAATATCCTTGTGTCCTAATTGACTACGCACGTACATAATTTGATCTTATTCTAAAGTTGCATGTTGTTGCAAGTTTTGTCATTGTGTTACATTCTTGCATCACCCACTTGGTTTTCAATCTCGAACTAAGAAAGAACCTCAACAACAAGATAACCTTCCCAATTCAAAACACAAAGATTCAAACAAAAAAACAAATGAATTTCAACAAGTCAACAAAGCATTACCTTTCCTAAATCATGATATTTAATCCAACTTGTACTATTTTCATTTCTAAAGCAAATTGTGAGATTTGGGTTCATAACATGTATAGTTATAATAAAAGTGGGAGTGCAATATGCCAAGACATGCTATACTTTTGACTCCTGGTGAAATAGAAGTGTTCCACGTAGGGTGGTAATTATGTACTGAAGTGGGAGGGTTGTCATGTGTCTCGTATAAAGATTCTTATATTATTCACACTAAACCTCCATCAAATTAATCATGTGTGTGATTTGAATATTCACTTGCAACTTTGACACATCGAAGGATCCAACAACTTCCATGTTGTTATTTGGTGCAATTGTAGGTGTTTTGTGTCACCTTGAGTTGTGAAATACGACAACTTTGTGTTCACATCAAGTTATTTCAAAACAACCCTATATACTCACATGATGATAATAATAATAATGTCTCAAATATATATGTCAAAATAATAGTTGTTGTGGTCACAAGCTTACAAATTAGGTTAGAATCTTAATTGTGCACTTCTCGCCTAGATGATGAGCCATACATATATATAGTATAAAATTCATCCTTCATATTTTTCTTGGAATCCAACACATAATTAGGTCTCCAAGTTATACTTTACAATCCATCCATGTAATTGACAAAACATTATGTGTATGAAGGAACTCAAAGATCGACATGTATTCATGGAATGACACAATTGAGGGCCTTATACAACGTACACCATCCCGATAATTTTGGATTGTTAGATATAGGAAAGATCGACAGTGCAAGGGTGGTTACACATAATGCTTTGCGAGATTGATGGTGGGCAATTCTGCAATATAAGGGACCCCTCCATTACAAAGTGAAATTCTTGGCAAGGCTTTACGTATAGGGTAGGGCCTATTGGATAGGGCATTCTTGGAATTGCAGGCCTACACCTCGAGTTACTATCCTTGGTAGTAGGCCCTTAATTATGTGAATGCCCTCTCCTTGAGGCCCTACCATGTGTAAAAAATGGGTTGATGACAAAATCGATTACAATGGATTATGCAGCATGTCATGGGCATGGGCATGTTATGGAACATAATGCCCCATCACCTACAAACGGGGCATTTTGCAATATAAGGGACATATATTAACAAAAGATAATCAACCCCAGTTCTTTATTTTAAGGAAGTCATCATGTTCCCCAATCATGAAATGCCACCTCAAGCGCCAATTGGTTATGTTATAGACCTCCACATTCAACAAAAAATGTGCACGAAATATAAGTTGGAAGACCTGTGGCCATAGCCATAAACGCCATAGCCGGCCATGGCCATGGCCGGTGCTTCTTCATCAAGTTGTCCCCACCAGAGGCGAGGCGAAGGCGATGACATCGGACTGTAGATCATTGATTGGATTCACTTTCCTGTGTCTGTCTGCCATTTTTAGGGTTGCAGAGAAGAATCTGTGTGCTGACGCTGATGGTGCACATCCACTTCTGCTCTAAACCTTAACCTTAGCCACCGCTAAGTAACTTAACTAAGGAGAACCCCCTCCTCTCCTGCAGCTGGATCCTCCAAGGTTTCGTTGCGATTCCGCATATAATTTCGCAAATAATTCCACTTATGGCAACCTTCTCCTCCTTCGTCGCTTCAACCTCTTGCTCAACTCATTCATCCAGCCTGTGCTCGCTCTCGTTTTCTTAGTCGCACCAGATCTGTCGGCCGCGTGGCAAGCCTCATATTTCTGGCTCTGTCCCGATGCCCGGTTGTTTACTTAAGTATACAACTTCCTAGCGATCACGAGGTTCGGAGTTCCGGCAGCTTCATCAGCTGGTGAAAGCGCATGATTCAGGTGTGCTCTATTTTCGTACGTTTTGTTGAAGCCTCTGGCAAGAGGTGGTTTATTAAGTTAGGTTGGCGAGGTTCGGTCTCAGTTGACTTGTGAGCTAAGATAAGAATTCAAAGCTCCTCCTCACCGAGCTCTGTGCAGCCATCCAGCCAGCCGACAACCAGGTGTGGTCTTCTAGGTGTTGAAATCTGAGACGTTCGAGAACGGGTTGAGGTTGTTGGATAGGTTTACGGTCCTAGAGGATGATGCAGTCTTCGAGCTAAGTAAACTTTGTCATCACTGCGAACGAAATCATCGGGCTCTGTGCAAGAAAAGCGGTTTCCTGTCATTCGAGAATTTACGGGAGGTTAAATCATTAAGGGAGTTGTTGTGGAGAATCCTGGTTAAGAAGTAAGTATAGAGTACGAGGACGAAGCCATTTTGATGCTTGCAGCTCGTATGGAACACTGAGGAAGAAAGTGTCTATGAGCTGAATAATCACTTAGCAAGACTCTTGAGCATACATCTCTGGCACTCCTTGAAGCAGTTTTTAGGATCTTTTATCTGTGTGTGTCAGGCGGATAAGATTTCATACTCGCAGCGTCACTGTTTTGTAGCACATGTCATGGTAAATGCTTCGTTCGAGCATCTTTGGTATTGGGGAAGTTACTTACGTTGGAATTTGTTCACGTAGTGCAGAATTGCAGCTTTGTGTGGCGACAGGCCGTGTGTGGAAGATGTACAAACGAATTAATTTTGTAGAAGAATCAAGCCATTGAGGAGCGAAGGCCAATCATGTGCACTCACAACGGTACCACCGAGAACTTTGAGCGCCTGCAGATTCATTCTATGGCATCATCTCGCGGAATGTGGGGAGAGCAAGCTCCACGTTGTAGAATGTTAAGAGTGTGGAAGAGTTTTGTGCAAATGCAGTCTCTATAGCACATAGTACTACGATGTGCTTCTTAAGAAAAAACCTCTTGCGACGCATCGAACTTCACAAGCATTCTTCATGTACCCTAAAGTTCCATGTCCACTTCTGCAACCTATTCTATGTGGGATTGTGTGGTCTATGACATCTAGTTTACTTGGGGAGAATCTACTGGAAAGTCACGTGCTAGGTTCCTACAGGGATTTTGAATTTATGATGAATGACCAGGTTTTGAGAGAACGAGGTTCGCAATTTAGAAGGAGAAGCTCATATGGGCATCAATATTTTGTGGTAATTCTAGCTGCTGGGAAGTTTATATTCAAATGAAAGATGTTGAAGGGATAAGAGATTCATGATGAACAAGGTAATCGATGAAGAAGAGCCCCCGCTCTGTTAGGGTTATTGTGCAAACAGAGCTTTACAAGCACCGCGATTTGCAGGCCATTTTTATGCTCTCTCTCTGCAGGTGAGCATCATGTACAGTCCTTTGAACACGGAACCGCCTGTTGAACCTCCACCCACCACAGCATGGGGAGTAGAGAGGGGAGACAAAGTGGAGAAATTAGAGGCCAGGCGAAGTCTGGGACCATCTCGTTCTCGAAAGGTCACGAAAGTGAAAATGCAAGATGTGTACTCGTTCAACCTCGAAGTATCCAGGGAAGAAGCCTTGATTATTCACCAAGTGAAAGAGAGAGTGAAGGAGCAAGGCCGAGTGTGGTGGGCTATGGAAGCAAAGAATGGCGCAGGTTGGTACTTACAACCAGAAATATTTGCACAGGCTGAGGGCTACCTTGCGTCTTCTCTCTCCCTAGTAACTATGACAAACTCAATGCAGCTGAAGAAGTTAATAAGAAGCGGGATTCCTCCCCCTCTCAGGCCTCGTGTCTGGAATGCAGTTTCAGGGGCTACAAAAAGGAAGTCCACCGTCCCTGGGAGTTATTATCAAGATTTGTTGGCGGCAGTAAAAGGGCGAGAAACACCTGCCACACGCCAGATCGATCATGTGAGCACTTTTCACTGTGCTTATGTTTCATTTGGATTTGATGTTCGGGAGCCCAGGCACAGCCAGTTTTTGTTGACCTAATTCATTCTCTCCATCAGCTGTCCTTAACTCCATCTCAGTGATGAACAAAATGTACACTGTTCATTCCTCGGATGGGAGTTTAACATGTAGTTGGATGGTGGTGTTTTTCCTCCCTAATGTTTATCAACAAAATAATGTTATGTGTATATTGTTCTGCTGTCAGGACCTGGGACGCACTTTTCCAACGCATCCCTGGATTGACTCAGCTGATGGAAGAGCAGCTTTACGACGTATCCTTGTGGCTTATTCTTTTCGGGACTCTCGAGTGGGGTACTGTCAAGTAAGTTAGTGTGAAGTAGTGTCTGTTGTGATGCCATCAGGTTTGCTGGTTTATGCTACAGGAGATTTGGTTTTGCACAGGACAGTTCTGCTTAGCGTTCTAGACTTCCTCATGTTTCACTATTGGCATCAATATATCACTGTCTGAAGCAGCTTAGAGAGTGTCATGTTTATGATGGAATGGCAGTCTGATGGTCTATATCTTGCAATGCAGGGCATGAATTTTGTGGCAGCAATGTTGTTACTGGTGATGAAAACTGAGGAAGAAGCCTTTTGGATGCTTGCAGTACTTGTGGAAAATGTGCTGTTTGATGACTGCTACTCTGAAAACCTGTACGGATGCCATGTAGAACAAAGGGTATTCAAAGACCTCTTTCAGAAGAAGCTTCCAAGGTACTTGATATTAATTGTTTGCCACACAACTAGCCTGTACAGATGTAGTTCACATCTTTAATATGGATACCCAAACCTCATCAGTTTTACGTTGTTTGCAATATGCAGTGTCTGAGAAATGTTGGTTCTATTTGGCAGGCTGGCAATAAGGTTAGAGGAGATTGAGTTTGACGTTTCTCTGGTTACGACAGAGTGGTTTCTTTGTTTATTTGCAAAGAGCCTACCTTCAGAGGTGAGTCCTTATGAACTCGGTTTTGCATTGTTGACCCAGTCATGTACTGATTGGAAAGGTGTTCAGTTGCTGGTCGCAATATATGTAGTGAGATTATAGCATTGGCTCTTCAATTTATAACATCTTGACGTGGTTCACTTCATATTTGTTACAGACTACAATGCGTGTATGGGATGTACTCTTCAATGAAGGTGCCAGCATATTGTTCATAGTGGCACTTGCTATTTTCAAGGTGAGACATACTCCTTTGGTGAGATGATTTCGCAGATCTGCAAACTCAATTTCATGAAGGTTCCAAGATAGTTCATGAATCTTCCAACCAATGTTACCAGAGTGTTCTACCAATTTCATGAACCCTCTAAATTAGTTTATGATTCTTTCAAACCAACTTGACATGTGCACTCCTCAATTTCATGATAGTGGACCTTTACCTCTAGCAATTTCATGAATCTTCTAAACCAATTTCATAAATCTTTTTGCACTTTGTAGTTTTCATATTCTCAACTTCTTGCTTTCTCGTTTCGCATTCTTTGTTGTCTCGGTGTTCATTGGTTCTTTGTTTGTATTTACCTAGAAGCCTCTAGCCTTTAGGTTGATTTTTCTTTGGTCTTTCAGTATAGTACCTCAAAGCCAGAAGCAAGCAATGTTGGTTCTTCTATGGTTTTTGATTATTGTACATCAAAGCAAGCAACACAAACCCAATGTAGTTGGAGTATGCAATCTCATGGATTTGCGAGTGTAATGTGGTTGTGGATTTGATTGTGGGAAGGGTGTTGGCCGTGTGAGCATAGCATAGAACAAGTTTTGTGCGAAATAAAGTTATACAATTCATGAAATTGATTTTTGTGAAGTTGTGAATATGGGTACCAAATCATGAAATTGTTCTCTAACATGTAGTGAAATTGGTTGAAAGTTCAAGTTAAATTGGTTGTCTATATAGTGAACTTGGTTCATGATTCCAATGAAATTGGTAGAACCTATTGCCAAATTGGTTTGGAAAATCATGCAATTGAGTGTGCACTTCTGTGAAATCATCTTACCAAAGTAGTATTATACTTTCTGCAACCTTGGCTGGCTGATTTTGAATCAACTCTTGAAGTGCAAAATGTTTGTACAAAGCTGACAGCTTTCATGATTGTTCTGTCCAGATGAAAGAGGAGGAATTGTTGGTTGCAAAGCATGTGGGAGAGGTGATGAAAATTTTATCAGATGCCACTCATAACGCCTATGATCCAGATGAATTGCTGAAGGTACAATCCCTCCTAGATGCCAGTCAATGTTATTTATTACTTCTCCTAAAGATAGAAGAAAGGGTCCATGAGATTGCTATTGTTTGGAGTGAGCTTATAAATGACAGTCCTCTGAAGTTTTTGGATGGTCTTTGTATTAGGTACTCTTAAGGATGCATTTGCTAATAAGCTCTGGGTCCACCTTAAGTATCTGAGACTGAAATAGTTCTTTTATGGTTGCTGTTTTTGACTTTTTCTGTACTCCTAGAACAACAGAAGGAGCTTGTGAAGACCAGGAAAAATAACTCTATGATTGGCCTTCTAGAGTTATCCTGTTGGTCGGACTAGTGCAGACTCAATTTTTTTTTGAAATGCCACACCACTTTTTTGGAGGGGAATATTATTGTAGACTATAATTACTTCCCTCTTTGTGTATACATAATGGTATGTAGTGTTGACTGGACTAATTATGCACTGCAAGTATAACTGAAAATCATGCAACTATGTGGATGATTTGAGAAATGCACTCCTTATGAATCAAAATTATTTGGAAAGGAGGGAGTATAGATAGAGATTTGCCTTGCAGCCTGCGACCCCCCCGCCCCCAACAGGTGGCACATCATCTCACACTAACATTTCAAAGCATATAAGTTTAATGTCCCCTCTATACTGATCCCAAAAACGGCAGAGTGGATGCCAAGTGACTCAAAAGTATGTAGCATCAGTGTTCTTGAAGTGAAGCTGACAGGTCTGTGTCTTTGGTTGGACCAGGTTGCTTTTGAGAAAGTTGGAGTAATGTCATTGCACACCATAAGCAAACAGCGTAAGAAGGAACAACCTGCTGTGATAGCTGAACTGGAGCGACGAGTGCAACGACTCAATACTTCAGACTCTGTCCAAGGCTCTTCTGTCTCGCGCTGACTGATTCTGAGCTACATGCCTTTCCATGAGTGTACTGTGTTTGCAGACTCCCTGAGATGATCTATTTGCGGGCACTTCTCTGGCATCTGCTCTCAATAAGGATTATGTGTTATTATGACACAAATGCCTGTTCATCTAAACGGCATTCATGCTTCTCAGGTATTGCATACACTGGGATGTGATGTTGGAAGCTCACTGCATAAGTTCCTAGCTCCTGACCGTAACCATCTTCCAACTGTAGAAAATCAGTCTGTCTGTGTGTCCTGTCTTTACGGACAGTGCTCACACTAGTTAATCATCAGCCAAGAATCTTAGTATCAAGTTTGCCCTGCTTCATTGGGTGCCTCAAAGAGGCCTGTAATCTAAGAGTCCTTGCAGACTCTTCTGTCAACCACAACTAATCTTCTCCAGTGGATCCAAAGTTGCTCCAGTTTGATCCTTGAGGTCTTGTTGAGTCAAGCACAAAGTTTTCAAACTTTTGACTCCTCAGGTAATGTCATCAGGAACTGGCAGGCTATTGCACTGCTTAGAATGGAGTGTTGACAATGGAGTTCTTGGAAAGTTTTTTCTGAGCACCAACCATTTTGGCTGCTGAATGTTCTATAGAGTTTGGAAAGTTGGAGCTTTGGTGTTCTACACTGAGAATCGAGTGGAACTATTTGTTGTGGTCCTGCTGAAGTGATCCAGGGGAAGAGGTTCACTTTCTAGGCTCTGAAGATACTCATGACTAAAGTCATTGTGGTATCCAAGAGGTTCAAGATTGGAAGTGATTGGAAACTGACCAGGTAAAGTTAATTATAATGAATGTCACTCAAATTGGGTGAATGTAAGTTGGACATGGTGACTATGGTCTTCCATGCAGAACACATAAAATCAAATCATTCGTGCAACTGGAGTAGCATCAACACATGGTTTTTTGAAATTCAATGTGATTACTGGTCTCCCATGGCCAAAGTAGCTATCAAGATGTGGTGGGCAGTGAGCATGGTGATGAATTGCTGCTGTATGTTTCCTTCATCTTTTATTAGTTGTGTGATACCACATCTTACTAACAAAACTGTCTCAGCTTATTTTATTTTCATTTGTTGGTGAGATGTTTTACATCAGCACAGTGGAAGTGTGTAGGGTTTAGGGGTTAGGTTCTGTTCTGCATGCTTGAGAATTGGCAACAGGAGAAGATCTAGAAGTGTTTTGCCAATGTGGATCCCATGTAGGGGTTCAAAAATTGAACTCACTATGATTGTTGTGGCCTTATGTGTGTCATGAAATATTTCAACCAGGTCAAGCATGACCATTCAGGTGGGTGAGGGCCACTTTGCATTGGGATAGATGTACTTTTAAATATTTATGCGCCTTGATTGGTGAAATTATCACTTGTCTATTCTTGATATCTTACATATCCTTAAGGAATCTTACATACAGTTTATATGAATTTTTTTGACCAATCCAGGAGTCTTGTAATGCTCGAGAGGAGTGATGTTACTCAGAATACTCCAGTGAGCTTTCATGATTTTGGACTGACGCAAGTGACGAAGACATTGGATAAATACAAATTGCTGGATCTGCAATAAATTTGTTGTATGACTTCTGTTCTGTTGACAGAACCATGTGAGCTGGAATGTGGAGGATATTGGATGTACTTGATTTGTAGAGTTGTCCCCCAATTTTAAAAATTGTTTGTGGATTTGGAGAATTGGAAAGATGCCATGTCCAGTTGAGCTGCAGTGAGACGAGTCCAGTACCTGACAAATGTAGAGGATTGTGTTGAAAATGACCAGAATTGAATTTCTAGTCAAAATTTAGTAATAAGTACAATGTACATACTGTCCTTATTGGATATAGTGGTTACATTTATGCCTTGAGCGTAGTTAGATTACAGTTATGATAAGCTTTGAATTGTAGTATGTTTCGTCTTTGTACTCCCACTAGTAGAAAATATGGTCCCAAACAACAGTCTCAAACGCACTGTGGTTGCAAGCAAAGTGAGATTTCCATTCCCCCCACCCACTGAGTCATGCGCAGTGATATAAGAGCATCACCACCCATGATGAAGCTGAACTGCAAAAGTTTAAACACAAAATAGATATTCATCCAGGTTCAGTTTGGGTAGGAGGCATATGCCCCACCCACAAACTCGCTTTTGAGTCTGACTTCAACGAGCACCCTCAAACTTGGTGAAAAGTCAACACGTAAATGTTGCCATATGTACAACAACAACTCCCACAATAATGACCGGTAATTTTTGTCAAGTCCTGAACTTGAATAAGTTACTTCTCATTGGGTAACTTATCTCAATAAAACACCTATATCTGAGTGGTGGGTGTTTAGGTTTAGATCTAAGAACGTAAAAGACATGTGTCTGATGGTGATTTGGACTATGTGATCAAAATCTTTAATCATTCATAGTTAAAAATTTAAGTAATTAGGCAATTTTATAATTAACCAATTAAATTCATATTTACTTATTTACTAATATAATTGATGAAGTTGATAAAGTATAATCAATAAACCAAGTAGTGGCCCCCATCGCCGTCCACATGCGTCTCTTTCGTCAAATCAATCCATCCGTCGGCTCGCCTCGCCGCCACAGTATATCTCATCACTCGCACTATGTCGCATTGACAATATTTCATCACACCAATCTTTGTCCAGTTATGATGCCAAATGCATGTTCTTGTTAATTTTGGGGGGATTATAGATTTACAATGTGGCAACTACACTATTTTGTCTAATTAGTGTGGGCCACACTAATTCCCAACAAAACACGCTAATTTCAAATTATAATTTAGAGTGGCCCACACTAATTTCAAAGGTGAAAAATTTGTGTGGGCTTTGTCGTTTCCACAATTGGATGAAACTTCATAATTCCATCCAGAAATTGCGGTGTCCATTGAGGACAAGAAAAGAAGAGTTGCAGCGAAGGTAGAGTCGAGGTGTGATGAGCTTCTTGTGTTTTGGGTAGCAAGCGATCTGTCCTACAATGGACGACGACAATGAGGAGGATGCCTACACCACGCCGGACGAGTACTTCACATCCTCCGACGAGGACAATGAAGAAGACGAAGAAGTTGATTTGAAACAAAAGAAATTATTCAGCTCCACCAAATCATCATCATGTGTTGTTGATGCGACGATGACGACGAAGCAACAACTACTTAGGGTTCCGAGATTGACCGAGCCGTTGAAGCTGGAGAGGAAGTCCTCCGCAGGGGGGAAGCATCACGCCTGCCCTCCCCTCCCCTCGCAACTCTCCTCACTCTGTGCGCACAGACCTAACGGAGGCTGTTTGCGGAGAACCCTAACACACACGGATGGATGACAGTACGAATTACATCCAAAGTGATGCAAACACTGGAAATTTAGTGTGGGCCACACTAATTTCCAACCCACGTGAATTTCCCACCCACACTAATTAGACAAAATAGTGTACTCTCACTTACCAAGTGATTTTTCATCCAAAATTCAATCATCCATGACAATATTTCATCACAAGTTGTAGGGTTATGGCCAATGGAAGTGTATTGAAACGTCTTCTTCTTTTGAGCTCTCACAATTTCATGGTCACAACTCTTGGCTCTACCCCTCTGTTGTGTGATTGTGTTGCTCCCTGTTGTGTGATTGAATTGCTTCCTGGTCTTTCAAGATCTAGAATACTTCTCAATTTCTTTCGATCTTTGCTTAATTTTTGAATTTCTAGAGTTTCCAAGTCCAGCTAGTTTCATGTTCACATCTTTCGGGTTTTCTTTTGCAATTTAAAGTAAGTTCTCTAAATTTCTCCATAATGTTCAGTATTGTTCCTGATATCTTTAACTTGTAGGGTTATGGCCAATAGAAGTGTTTTTAAATGGCCTCTTCTTTTGGGCTCTCACAATTTCATGGCTGCGGCTCTTGGGCCCAACCCTAGACTTTCTGTTGTGATTGTATTGCTTGTATTTACTTGGTTAGTTGTGAGGCTTAACTTAGGTTTTTGATGTTGTTCAAGCTAATACTTTCTATGAATAAGTCTATAAATACTGTATTCCCAACTTACTTGCAGTTCATCCAAATGCCAATTACTGAAACAAAGTTTGGTATACTTTGCATCCTAACAAATCTATAATGGCCAAATAATTTTACAAGGGTTTACGGTTGTTTTTCGGCTAACATATAGTGTTATAGTTTAGGGTTAGGTTATCTGAAGACCTGTCATGATTTTTGGTTGTCTTTGTGAAGATTAATGTCTTCATCACAGTGGGATCCATCACATTGTACTTGCCGAGGGTGTCAATACTCAAAATGGTGTTTTTTGGATTTGGTTATCTAAAGACATGTGAAGATTTTTGGTTATCTCTGTGAAGATCAATATCTTCATCACAACGGGATTCATCAGAGTGGAGTTGCCGAGGGTGTCAATACTCGAAATGGTGTTTTTTTGGGTTTGGCTATCTGAAGACCTGTCACGACTTTTGGTTATCTCTTCGACTAACAATGTCATCATCACAGTGGGATTCATCACATTGTATTTGCCGAGGGTGTCAATATTGGAAATGGTGGTTTTTGGGTTTGGTTATCTAAATACCTGTCACGATTTTTGGTTATCTCTCTGAGTAACAATGTCTTCATCACAATGGGATTCATCACATTGTACTTTGCCGAGGGTGTCAATATTCAAAATGGTGTTTTTTGAGTTTGGTTATCTGAAGAGGTGAATGTAGCTTGGTTT
The DNA here is from genome assembly GCA_964035585.1 of Polytrichum formosum. Lineage (NCBI taxonomy): Eukaryota > Viridiplantae > Streptophyta > Polytrichopsida > Polytrichales > Polytrichaceae > Polytrichum > Polytrichum formosum. The sequence continues at coordinate 717,019 of OZ037937.1, forward strand.
ATGTTTTGTGATCTGAGGTGAATGCGAACAGAGACACCAGAGAGAAGATCCATCTGAGTCGTAGGAGCTGCATTCTCCTAACTTCAACCATGAGGAGCTTGAGTCTCCGGGGGTTGCATCATCCTCGAAACAAAACCTAGGACGGTGATTATGGCAAACCATTTTAACCCAAGGGGTAACTCTAGAAGTATTGGAGGTAATGCACACAGTTTGTCGTATTCTCCCGGAGTGGAGTTCAAGCTGTTTTCAAAACCTGCAAGCAAGGTCGGATTTGCAGTCGAAACCTTGCCTTGAAACAACCCCGGGGTTAATTTCATCCAAAATGCAGACCAGTGGGGCGCATTTGACACTGAACTTAACTCAGGGGCATCCAATTTGCAGTTCGGGGTGCCATTGGTGGCAATGCTCTTAGGTAAGTGGGTCTTAAACCAACACATTTATCTTTGCACCCACTTCTGGTAGGAAATGAAACATGCAATGAGTGCAAGATGATTAGCACATCCAAATCGTGCCCGCAGCCACTTTCCTCATAATTTTCAGATCTTGTATGAATATCCTATAGATTCTCTAAGCTATTAAATGATTATATAGGTCTAGTTGTGTTTAGATTGATTAATAAATTTCTATCATGTAGTCCAATATCGTTCAACAAATGTCTTTTGGTGCCCATTCTTAGATCCACATACAACCATTCATCACTCAAATATAGGTGTTCGTTTAAGATGAGACATTGAATTAGGCACATCTACTCTAGTCCATCAACTATCATGGAGGGGCTTCTAGGACCTTGAGGGTTGTCATTGTTGAAAGATGGGATAATCTAGAAATTGGATTATGTGCTCAAAATATGGTCACCATTCAAGGCCCAGTAGTCAACATGATTGGGGGAGATTGATGTAGCCATTTAATCTTGTAACTCCAAATATTTTAAAGCAAACAGTTATGGTCATTGAAATGGAAGTGGCAATCCTCTCACACTAATTGTGTGTTTTAAGAGAATAGGGGATATAATGGGCCTTTGAAAATAAAGGGGCATATTAATATAGGTTGCCTATTATATGACTAGTGTGAGACACGTAGAGAAGGGTGTCATAAGTTTCACATCCCCTATAAAGTTGCCCCAATCTTCATTTGTCCCCAGTACGAGTGAGGGCCAATTCATTGTTCAAGATTGAAGCCCTCATATGAGTTTTATTTTGAAGGGCTCTCAATTTCAACCTTTCAACTGAAGGGCTGGTTCAAATCTAAGACGTCAATTCAAAGAATATAGAAATGAAATGCAAAATTCATATTAAACTTGTGCATGAATTATGTGGTACATGTTTCCAGTACCATGAAGAATTAAGAATCAACCATTTAACTCCACTTCTTGTAGTGACAATGCCCTACGCTTGTTGGTTCTTGTGGCGGGCAAATCATATTGATGACTTCAAGTGACGTCTTCATTTTCAATTTGGGGTTGTGTTATGAAGGGCTGTTTTGAGAGAGGTATATTTTGAAGGACCAAATCGTGTTTGAAGGGCATTGAAGACTTCAATCTTCAACACTGGGCCAATTCACCCAAGCCGTTTACTACACTAAATATTGTATTTAATGTCACCAATTCTTTTTGTCTTGTTCAATACTAATTGTAAACTGCTCGTGTCTTGTAACTGACATTAAATGTAAACCTAACTTATTTGTCATTCAATGTAAATTTTTTGGGGCATTATACATTTACAATGTTGCAATTATTGTCACTTTCTAAGGGATTTTTTCATCCAAATTTCAATCATCCATGATATTATTTCATTACAAAATCTTATGATGTAGATTACTCCAAACCTTGTAAGTACTTCACTATATAGAAAGAAAAAAGAAAAAGGAACGTCAAAGTCTTTAATCCTGACATGCGATGTCCGTTCACCGCCTCCCTCTCATGTCCACGTGAACATGATTGAGGGCAGCTTAGTGCCTATTTTCATAGGTGGATTGTGTGGTAAGTGTTAGGGCTATGTGTCCTATGTTAGTTTTAGGTTTTAGTGTTAGTAAGTGTGTTTAGTCAAGTGGGACTAGGGCTTGTTTCTTTTCTAATTTCCATTTGTTTAGGATTATGTGCGTTAGGTACCTTATAGCAATTTGAGAGAAGGATTCCAATAGTTTATGGATTTTGGAGTTGGGGATTTGTGTTTATTAGTGCGGCATGATAGTAGGTGGAGGCATGTGTCATTTTGGTGAGATGTGCATAGGTTACATGTTGGGGATATGTCTTGTTTGAGAATGTGTATGTGTGTGTGTGTGTTTTCCTGGTAGTTCCCTAAGCATCTTCCAAATCTAAATATGGGGATTGTGTCATTTGCGCATCAGTAATCCAGGGGGCATCCTGTAATAGATTTGACCATTTTATGTGTATGTTTGTGTTGGAAGATGATAAGAATCCATAGAAGAAGCTTGATCTCTTTATTGATATATATATATGTTGGTTGGTGGTGGGTTTTGGAAGTCTGGAGGGGCTTGGAGTTGAGGTAATGGTCTTCCATTGTGCATTGGTGGGTGGGCGGTTGAGTGGTTGTGGGCCGGAAGGCTTGGGAGAGTGGTTGCTAAAGATTGTGCTATAGCTTGTCGGCATTGGTTTGAGAATTGGAACTCCATAGCCATTGCTCCCATAGCTGTAGCGATGCTTATTGTTTGAACTTTGAGTTGGGCTTTTGTGGGAGAGGGTAGGGGGGTGTTTTTTTTTGCCAAATGGATGATTCTTCTCTTTTTTTTGGCGGCTTGAAGTTGACACTCTTAAGAAGTGGATAGCTGTAGTAAATTACCATCGTGTTTAGATGTGACTGCCTCCAATTGCATGTCGATGCCTTCATCTTGGTGTGGGGTCGGGTTGATAATGCCTTCTTGCTCTTTCTGCCTGTTCGATGTTGTGTTGATGCTAGTTGCTCTAGACTGTTGGGGCTTTGCTTCCTTGATATGGTTGTTTTGCAATTATCTCATAAGTCTTGGTGACCATGCCTTTGTTGACCGCTTTCTACTGTGCGGTCTTTTTTGGTTATGGTGGTTACATGTGCTAGTCGCCTAATGCGTTGTTTGTTGGGGTTGTTAATATTGATTTGGGGATGGTTGCAAGGTGGGTTGATGTTGAGGCCGCTGTTGAGGTCGTGGCTATGAGGGACCCGATGGATAAGTATCAGTTTGCTACTGGTTGTGTGAGACTTCATTAGTGGGAGTTGATGTTGGGCGGGAGGGGCCTTTGGGAAAGGTTTTGGTAGTTTGATGTAGGTCTGTAGGGATGCGGGTCATCCAACATGTTGTCCAACAGGTTGTGATTGAGGTTGTACTGAGCGGAGAAGTCCCTTGCGCTTGCGGTGATGGTGAGGCCAGAAGTGTCAAGTGCACATCTCTAATCCGATCCTTGGTGATGGGTAGGCTTTGTGATGGTGTTTTGGTAGCCGGGTTTGTTGATATTTGTATGTGATTGAGGGTGGTGGTGTGTGGGTGGAAGGAGTGGCAATTTGTATCAGTTGGGTGGTAGTCTTGGTGTTAAAGGAGGTTAGTAAACAGTAATTTTTAGCAATATCAGGTTGAAGTGGCTTTTAAGTTACTTTTGGTAGTAGTATCAGAAATAGCAATTAGGGATAAGATGGTGCCATAGTTGCAGATAAGGAGTAGAAGAGTAGTGGATAGGGTAGTCCCAGTGAGTGGTTAGTATGGATTTAAAGAGATGAGGAGAAAATACTTAAGGAGAGCGTTGTCTTTCTCTCGCTCTCTCTCTCATTCTTAAGGAATGTGTACTAGGATTCATATAGATAAGAGTATTGGATTGCTTGAGTAAGATACTGTTGAGTCTGAGGTAAGGAACTTGTGGTTTTCTTGTAGTGGTGGTTGCCTTACTTCTAGTAATTATTGTGGTGTGGAAGAGAAATTGGCAATGGACTACTTATGTTACCAAAAGAGTCGTGTACAAGCAGCTAACGCATGGAGGGGGGTATCTTCAGAGAAGTCTTGTGGGATAGTAGTACCAGATGTATACACTGAATAAAGGGAATGGTATTCTCTTAGTTGAGTTTTCATACTACAACATTGAGTCATGGTAAAGAGTGGATTGTACATGGACTATGAGAGTGGTAGTATAAAAGAGAAACAGTCAGGAGTGCTAAGAAGGGAGTTCGGTAGGATGTATAATCTATCTTAGTAATAGGGCAAGTAATACGCTAACAATAATACGGTTATAAAAACGGTTAAACCCAGTTGTGAAGTTGGGTAAAGGGAAAACTCGTGGTAGGATGTTAGAACTCTTGTAACCACGTTATTGGAGGTAGTACGGCTAAACCGGTAGATCTCAGGAAACCCGGTTAGGAACCCGGTAGTGAAACCGGTAGACCCCCAAGGAACCTGGTCACGAATCCGGCAGAGAAACCGGTAGATCCCTAGGAAACCCGGTTGAGAACCAGGTAGGGAACTTGGTAGATCCTCCGAGAATTAGGTAGGAGAATCCGGTAGGGATACTGGTCGACTCGACTGGCATAAGAGGTGTACCAACCTTAAGACCAGTAGAAGCGTGGGATACCCCAAGGAGAGGCAGGGAGACTAAGATGGATGCATGGAGTGAGACATCCAACAAAAGCGGTAGCGGGCAGGACCTTAGGATGCCGGTAAGGAAAACTGGACTAAGTCTGTTCGCGTACCGGTAAGGAACTACCGGAAGTAGGGTGGTACCGATGGAACGTAGAGGGGAACCCCCTTTAACATTTGGCGACCATGCAGTGGTTTGACAATGAACCACGGACTGGGTTCCGGTAATCTTTCCTCGTCATGACACAGGGCGCTCTGTTCTCACTTACAAGATCCTTCTGGACCGACACCAACCTGCAGCCCTTATATCATTCATCCCCATTATCGCCATCGTAGATAACGGTTGCCGCTGGGTATTGGCAAATACCTCTTATACCGGCTGGGTTCGGTACTCTGTGAGTAAACCCTTCATAGAAGGAAAACTTTGCAGTTAACAACTGGCACTCCACGGCTGTTAAAGGGGGTTCCCCTCTACGTTCCATCGGTACCACCCTACTTCCGGTAGTACCTTACAGGTAGTACCTTACCGGTAGTACCTTACCGGTACGCGAACAGACTTAGTCCAGTTTTCCTTACCGGCATCCTAAGGTACTGCCCGCTACCGCTTTTGTTGGATGTCTCACTCCATGCATCCATCTTAGTCTCCATGCCTCTCCTTGGAGTATCCCACGCTTCTACTGGTCTTAAGGTTGGTACACCTCTTATGCCAGTAGAGTCGACCAGTATCCCTACCGGATTCTCCTACCGAATTCTCGGAGGATCGACCAAGTTCCCTACCTGGTTCTCAACCGGGTTTCCTAGGGAATCTACCGGTTTCTCTGCCGGATTCGTGACCAGGTTCCTTGGGGGTCTACCGGTTTCACTACCGGGTTCCTAACCAAGTTCCCTAGAAATCTACCGGTTCCACTACCGGTTCCTAACCGGGTTTCCTGAGATCTACCGGTTTAGCCGTACTACCTCCAATACCGTGGTTACAAGAGTTCTAACATCCTACCACGAGTTTTCCCTTTACCCAACTTCACAACTGGGTTTACCCGTTTTTATAACCGTATTACTGTTAGCGTATTACTTGCCCTATTACTAAGATAGATTATACATCCTACCGAACTCCCTTCTTAGCACTCCTGACTGTTTCTCTTTTATACTACCACTCTCATAGTCCATGTACAATCCACTCTTTACCATGACTCAATGTTGTAGTATGAAAACTCAACTAAGAGAATACCATTCCCTTCATTCAGTGTATACATCTGGTACTACTATCCCACAAGACTTCTCTAAAGACACCCCCCTCCATGCGTTAGCTACTTGTACACGACTCTTTTGGTAACATAAGTAGTCCATTGCCAACTTCTCTTCCACACCACAATAATTACCAGAAGTAAGGCAACCACCACTACAAGAAAACCACAAGTTCCTTATCTCAGACTCAACAGTATCTTACTCAAGCAATCCAATACTCTTATCTATATGAATCCTAGTACACATTCCTTAAGAATGAGAGAGAGAGAGAGAAAGACAACTCTCTCCTTAAGTACTTTCTCCTCATCACTTTAAATCCATACTAACCACTCACTGGGACTACCCTATCCACTACTCTTCTACTCCTTATCTGCAACTACGGCACCATCTTATCCCTAATTGCTATTTCTGATACTACTACCAAAAGTAACTTAAAAGCCACTTCAACCTGATATTGCTAAAAATTACTGTTTACTAACCTCCTTTAACATTGCCCCCCCTCTAATCTAAATTCCGCCCTCGGAATTTCTAAGTTCTTGCTACCGGTTACCTAAGGCTTATGCTGGGAAGGCAGTCTTGGAGGCGCTCCGGAAGACTCTGCAGCCCTCTCATTGTCTGGGAATTGTTGATGTGCCCTGATCTACGGTTGATACCACGGTGGGTCTCCTGCCATAGTGAGATGGTGACCCATGTCGAGGTCCCGGCGTCCCTGATCGTGATCGTGACGTCCTATCACCCACCGGAGGTCGAATTGCTGGGTCTTCTTCCGGATCGAGTGAATTGTCTTCTTCCGCGGCTGCTACCGGACTTGATAGCCGCTCTTGACTTCTACCTTGAGAAGGTGGTCTCGGGCTTCGGGGCTGGCTGGGGCTCCGAATTTCTGTTGGTCGAGGAGGAGGAGATTTTGTCTTGCTCCGACTGCGACGGTCTGCTCTAGGAGAACGAGGAGAGCTCCTTTGTTGACTTCGACTTCTGCTTCGAGGTCGAACCGGTGGTGAAGAAGGTGTGGGATTAGTTGGGGCGGTTTGTGCGGAATTCGATGGACCAGCTTCGTCACCTGCTTCTTCGTCATCTGATTCTTCCTGGTCGGAAAGAGGTGCTTCAGGCATTTCGAACCCCGGAAATGCTAAGCGGTACTCTCTTAGCTGCCGAACATACTCCGCTTCATCCCTTCTAAAGGAATCAAAAAGCTCCCGGTAAATTTCAGTGTAACTATCTTCAATCTCCCGAGCTTTCTTCTTCCTTTCCCCACTCATTTCTACCGCTAATTGCCTGGCCAACAAAGTAGTATAATTTTGAACTACTTCGTGGAATTCCTCTAAGCGGTTTTTGCACAATACCCTCACGCTCTCAAGTTCCTCCAACTGCCTAATCCTATCCCGCAGACAGTCGATCTCCCTTTGCATCTCGAGCTGGGTCTGCCCTTCCGCTGGCGATTTCGAACGTCGCCTCGCGCTTGCTCGTAATTCTTCCTCCAGCTCCGCGATACGCGCTCGGAATCCATCTGTATTGCCCACCGCTTCCGCTAATGCAACTTCATTCTCCGTCAATCGAGTGTTCAGCAGTTGAATTGCCCGCTGCTGGTTCTGATTGGCGGTTTCGAGGTTGCCTAATTGAGCCTCCCGAGTTGCAGCTTGCTGATTCGCCGCCTGCAACGCTGTTTGGAGACTTTCCGTTTGCGACCTCCAATAATCCTTCTCCCTTTCCACCGCCAATCTTGTTGCTTCCGCAAGGTCTGCATCCCTGTTTAATGCAGCCATTTGCCCTACCAACGTCCTCTTCTCCGCTTCTCGTGCATTGATGACCCTTTTGAGTTGCTCTTCGGATCCACGAGCTTGTTCCAACAACCTATCTCGATGGGCCAATTGTTGCTGCAGCTTCACGACCTCCTTACTCATCCCTGCCATATTCCGATCCGCCCTTTTCTTGATATCTTGGCAGGCATTGTCGATTGCTTCCTTCTGATCGTTGCGAAAACGATCCCGAGCTTCCTCGGCCGACATTCTTAGGGTTGTCTCCAATTCCAGCTTCTCCCTAAGTTCCCTTGTGGCCGTGCTCACATTTTGGACCACCTTCTGATACTGGTTTAACGACCCTAAGACCTTGTCCAGTTGTTCTAGGGCTGCTTCCGGTATCAACTCGCTTGGCGGCTCCAAATGGAATGCTGCTCTATTCGATCCCGGTGATTCGAATAGCGGTTTCCTCGTCCCCGAAGGTGGTGTCTTGTGAACCACCATCTGCTTCCCCTTCCCCGGGCTTTCCTTCACCGGAGTGGTTGAGGGTGGCATCTGCGCGATGGGAGCGGGGCTTGCTTTCTTCTTCTTCCTCTGTCCCCTCGAACTCTCGCCTTCGGTTGTCTTCCTCTTCCCCCGTAATGCTATCCTAGCAGCTTCTCTCCTTCTTTGCTTCTCACCTTCCGATTCCTCCTCCGTTTCTTCATCATCGTCTGCCGGTCCTTCCGTGGCCTGGATGGCTCTCGAACTCTGCCCTGGTCCACTGATTGACAAGGGTGGTGTTGAAATGGTAACCGGAAACCATTTTCGCAGGAGCACATCAATCACCTGGGCGGCCACCAACACGGGTTGTCCTGTTTCCGCTCCGGTCCTAACTCTTACCGGTGTGCACAACCTTTCTAATTCCTTCGCTAAATTCCGGTAGAGAACCGCCGCCCAATTGAATTTCCTACCCATCCCTTCTGCTAAACATACGCACTTCACTAAATTATGAGCTGCATATGTGAGCTTCTTCTTGAATACTATCGCCTGTAAAATAGCGTAGATCCTCGGAATGTAAGGTCCCGCGAACTTGATAACTGACCATCCCTCCCTGGTCAGTGAGTTTGCTCCCGAAATGTGCGATACCTGTTCGCCCCATTCATCTGCTGCAAACCCTGGAATCTGCGTGCTGCTAAAATTGTGCGGTAATCCCAAAAATTCTACTATCAACTCCTGGTTGATCGTGATTATCTTCCCCTTCACTATTGACGTAATAGATTTCTTATCGAACGATAAGTCTAATCCTTTAATAAAATCTATAACCAAATCCCTCCTCAGGTTTCCCCACCTGATATGCTTGAACCCATCTAATCCTACCTTCTTGGCCCACTCATCCTCCTCTGCCATCGCTGCCCACTGATGAAACTTCCGCATCATCCTTATCTCAAACTCCTCCGGAATAACGTAGTTCTTCGGCGTTGCTGGCCTTATCATTTGTAGCGGTTGCGGCGGTGTGTTGGTTTGCCTCTGCGGCCTTCTCAACCGCCTATCCAACACCACTTCCTCTCCGCTCTGCTCACTTCCGCTGACTATAATTCTCTCATCCTCCCTCGCCATTTTTCTTGCTGCTTCTGTTGCTAAAATCTGAAGGTTTGAATGGCGTTTGAAATTTTTGCAGCGCTTCGCCCTTTCCTTACACTTCTTGCGTTGTGTGCTTGCAAAAATGAACGGTTTAAATAGATCGTCTGAGGGTCTTTCCCCCTCATATCTCGTCATAACTGCCGTGATAATGAGACAACTAACTGACGTCGCTTCAGAATTAGTTCCGCCGCCGTTGTGGGTTGCCTCTTCATATTCCGTGCTATTATGACGGCAAAAGTTTTTTAGGTTTCTGACGTGTATATTATCTATTTTTTCTTGCCTATCACCCATGCTGGCCACGTCTGGGAAGCCGTCTTTGTTATGATTGTTACCCCCACTACCTCTTGCTAGGTCTAGGGTAATGGTGTCGTCATTATTACCATTGCTACCCCTACTACCTCTTTCTAGGTCCCGGGTAACCGGGTCGAGGTTAACCTTGCTACTGGTTTTGCTACTGGTTTCACTTAGATTACCGGTACCTCCTTTGTCTACCGGGTACTGCTCATCCACTCCGTTGGATGATGTCTCCAAGACCCTATAGGGTTTCAGTTTGTTAATGCTTACCAGCACCGGTTTAGGGTCAAAAGTCTGTTCATTCACCAGCAGTACAGTATTATTTGGTAAGACATACTGCACACGAAATGGACCATGCCATCGTTGTTTAAACTTACCAGGATGGTCCTTGGCGCCTTTGGGGAACCACAGGACTCTATCTCCGAGTTGAAATTGTTTAGGCCGGTAGTGATCCTGACTCCAAAGTGCTCGCTCCCACTGGCGATGAGTCTGAGTTTGTCGAGCTTGTTCTCTTGATTCGTCCAGCAGTTCCAATTGTCGGTGCCTTGCTTGTATGATTCGTACTGGTTGTTCCTCCCGATTCCTGTCCACTGTAGGCAGAATGTACTCGGTAGGCATTAACGGAGTCATCCCATAGACCAGCTGGAAGGGGGAGAAACCGGTAGCTACCTTGAAAGAAGTTCGGTATGCAAACAGTACCGTGGACAAGTGTTCGTCCCAGTCGTTGCGAAGGTCACTAATAAGTTTAGTGAGCAATGTGCCAATAAACTTGTTGGACGATTCTGCTTGGCCATTACCTTGAGGATAGTAAGTTGTGGATGTACGGTGTTTTATCAGGTAATGGTCCGTGAGGTAATGAATTGCCTCGTTGATGAAATGAGTCCCTTGATCACTTACCAGATACAGAGGACAACCGAAACGGGTCAGAATGTTTTCGTAAATGAAGCGGGCGGTGACCACCGCCGTGTTTGTTCGTAATGCCTTGGCCTCAACCCACTTGGTCGCGTAATCTGTTGCTACCAGGATATACTTATTGCCTGTATATCTGCCTACCGGTTTAATTGGTCCCACAAAATCCAAACCCCATTTCATGAATGGTTCCACTGGCAAGTTCGTAATTAACTGGGCCATCGATCGAGTATTCAGGCCTCCCATTTTTTGACATTCGTCACAGCTACGGCAGTATTCCATAGTATCTTTGTGTAAGGTAGGCCACCAGTAGCCGGCATCCAAAATTTTTCGTATCGAGATGTGGGATGCCAAATGTCCTCCACCTACCCCCTTGTGTAGCAGTTCCAGTATCGCTCTAGCTTCCCTTGGATCAAGAACTCGCCTTGGTATCAGATCTTGCCCTTGTTTGAACAAAACCCCGTCCTTCAGAAAGAAACGGAAACTTTGAAGTGTTAATCGACGCTTTTGCTCTTCTGATAAATGAGGTGGGTACTCTCCGGTAGCTAAGTACGTTCTGAGATCTGTGTCCCATAGAACGGATATCGTGAAAAGTGTGGCATCCGTAGGTTGATCCGGAACGCCTATTGGAGGTTCAGACTTTGCTAAGCGTGTTAAACCGTCAGCTACCGTGTGGGTTCTACCGGGTTTGTATACAACCGTAAAGTCGTACTCTAGAAAGAGAAGTAACCATCTAGCAATTCGTCCTGAAACCTGTGGTTTGTTGACAAGGTGTACCAAGGCCATGTGGTCTACATAAAATACAAACTTGTTTGCCAGTAGGTAATGGCGAAATTTATGCAACGCATAAACCATAGCTAAAGCTTCCCTCTCGGTAGTTGTGTAGTTTCGTTCTGCCTTATTCAACAGTCTAGAGGCGTAAGCTATGGGCTGATCACATTTTCCACTAACATTTTGTGCTAGCATAGCTCCTACTGCTAAATTAGAAGCATCCGTATGAACGTGGAACTCTTATTCCCAATGCGGTACTATTAGTATTGGGGCATTGACATACCGGGATTTGATGTGATCGAAAGCCGTCTGACATTCTTCGGTCCACTTGAACTCTTCGGCCTGCCGCATCAGCTTGGTAATTGGAGCCATGATGAACGCGAAGTTCTTGATGAAGCAACGGTAGAATTGAGCAATTCCGTTAAAAACTTGAATATCATGAGGGTTTTTAGGTGCTGGCATCGATACTAATGCTTCCACCTTTCTTGGGTCGGGCATTTTTCCTTCCTTCGAGACGATGTATCCCAACACAATACCAAAGAATACAAAAAATAAACTTTTCTCCGGATTGAGGCTGATACCTGACTGTCGGCATGCTACGAAACATTGCCTCAGTTTCTCCAAATGGGAATCCATGTCGCTGTAGATGCTGAAGTCGTCTAAAAAGATTTTCATGAATTTGTTGAGAAATTCTTTGAAGACGGTGTCCACAGCGCGTTGGTATGTTGATGGTGCTCCAGTTAAGCCAAATGGCATATTGATCCACGAAAAGGCTCCCCATTCGGTTATGAACGCTGTATGGCGACGATCTTGCTTCCTGATTTTGATCTGGTAGTATCCTGAGTATCCATCGCAAATGGAAATTGCATCGTGTCCAGCTACCTGGTCCAAGACTTCATCGGTGAACGGAAGAGGATAAAGATCCTTCTTAGTCGCGGCATTCAATTTCCGGAAATCAACACATATTCGTAGTTTCCCATTCTTCTTTGGAACTACCACAATGGGGGACAACCACGTGGCTTCCTTTATTGGCTCAATGAATCCTGCTGCCAATAGTTTGTCAATGTCCTGTTTGACTATGGCTGCATAATTGGGGTTCATTCTGTAGCGTGCTTGATGAGCTGGTGGCATCGAGGTATCCAACTCGATCCGATGTTCCGCAATGTAAGATGGAATGCCCTTGAGTTCCTGATAAGACCATGCAAAAACGTCTTTGAATTCTCTTAATAATTCCTCAGCCTCTTTTGCGTACCTTGGTTCCAGAGCTGCATTCAATTTGACACACTTGGGCTCTTCTTCTGTTCCCAAGTTGATTTGCCGAATCTGCTCTGTTTCCGGTAACGTCCAGCCTGCAATCTTCAGGTTTTTAACCCTTTCGTGTGCTGGTGTATCATCCACATCAATGTCTCCAAGGATTGGTTGTGAAAAATGGCTTGGGTAGTTTTTCGATGATTCCTGATCCAGTAAGCAGGGTAGAGTAACAGTGCCAATCGAAAACAATTGAGGTTCGGTTTCAAACAGGGTATCTTCTTCCTCGTCCGTCACCCCTTCCTGGAAGTCATAGCAAATGAGCACCTCCGGTCTCCTGGTATTAAGTCCTAATTTCTTGGTTACTGGGATCACCCGAGTAGTGCCATTCCCTTCAATGGTCACCATGTTGTTACCCCAATCATGGAAAACCTTAGCATTCCGTAGCCATGGCCTTCCTAACAACATTGAATAGGAATCATCCACCACACTACTATTCATGACGGTAAATGTCACCGTGTAAGGTATGCCATGGATACCTATGCGAACATCTCTAATCAATCCTATCGGTTTAGTGGTAGTTTGATCTGCCATTCTTAAATTGTAAGGTGCAGGTTTTGGGGCTGGTAATCCCAACCGCTTTCGTAAATCCTCCGTGATAATGTTCACACCTGATCCTCCATCCAGAAGAACATCCTCCACAGTGTTTCTCCCGACTTGAACCGGTATGACTGCCATTTGATGATCAATGGCTACCGCAGCTACAATACTTTTAGGAAGTTGGTCTGCATTTTGTTGACGCGACGTACCTGGGGCTGTTAAGTATTCACGCAGTGCGGGAGCTAATTGCATCAATTGCTTCAATGTCAGCGTATACTTACTATCCAAGACCTGGGATCCCAAATCCATCAATACCTCCTTCAGTTCAGTAGACGGGGCTTGTAAGATTACCTTGGGTGATTCTATCTTAGGAAGCCCTATCCATTCCGTGGATTGGCTGACTACTGGTGTGTCATGAAGTTGATGAATGGTTTGAATGAAATCATTCTTCAATTGCTCTTCCTTTTTCCAATCTTCCAGGGATTTTGTCTTCAAGGGTTCTTTCTCCTTGAATGCTACCTCCTCGTTCACTTTGCTTCGAGTGGTTACCGCTAGAACCATGTTGACATTTGCCTCTTCCACTCTAGGCGGATTCCTAGGTTCCTGCTGCGGTGGTTGGGTTTGCCTATTTCTGAACATGGCCTGAGCCTCGTCCTTGTAAGGGCAAAAATACGCCTTATGTTCTGTCCTACCACAAATGTAGCAAGGTAAAGGCCTGTCGTTCTGCCTAAAGGGAGGTCTTGCCGGTATCCCTCGATTATACTGTGCCGCTACCTCATTAACCGCTACCGTGGTTTTTTCCTTTAGTCTATTTAACGGATTCTCTGGATTAAAAAAACATTTTTCCATGGCGTGTCCCTTCCGTTTGCAGCAAGCACACACCTCCTCATTGGGTTTTAAGATTTGTTTTCTCTTCTCCTCCGGTTGGAAGGCACTAATGATTTTATGCCCATCCGAATCTGCAGTATTTTCTTCGCATAATACTGCCGCTTCTTTCAAGGTTACTAATGAGCCCTTTTCCCTAGCTGTAAGTAGCCATAAGTATGATTTCAAACCCGTTCTGAAAAAGGTAGTTAGGAATGCGTCCTATGGCGGGTCTTGCAAACAGTTTGCCAATTTGACTAACCTTTTAAAATAAGACTCTACCGTTTCTGTCTCCCCTTGTTTGATGTTTCGGAGAGCCATATAGACTTGTTCATCTGTTTGCACTTTCCTATAGCGTTTACAAAACGCTTTTGTCAATAATTCGAAATTACTATCTGGGTAATTGTTCAAAAAATTCTCTCCCCATTCTGACTCTTTGTCTCTCAATGTATAACAGAACAGATTTATCATCTCTTCATCTTTTGTTTCACGATTCGCTTTGATAGCTTTCCTAAACACTCTAATATGAGCGTCTGGGTCTGCACCCGACTGATACAGTGGATATGGCAATGATTTACGAGATGGTAAGGGCGTAGGTGTTACCGGAACAGGTGGTGGCATTGTGGTGTACCATGGTGGAAAGTAACCGGTTCGCATCCAAGGTGGTGTATCATTCTTGTTGTCGTCCTCTTCTTCCCCGTCATCACCTCCCGGTCCTCTGTCCGGTGGTTCTCCTCCCGGTGGTCCAGCAGGGGGTCTTCCTTGGCCTCGTCTGAATTCGTCCTCTCGATCTCGCGAAGTCCCCTTCTCCTTCCGTTGGGCTCCTCTTCTTCCCATATCCTTTTGATCATCATCCGATCCTCCTTCTGGTGGTCCTTTTCCTGGTGGTTCGATAGGTGGTCCTCTTCTACCGCCTCCTGTGTCTGTTACCGTTTTGTTTCTTGTATATTGTTGTTCCATGTTCCTCTCCAATCCTGGAAAACTTCGCTGATCCTCGTTTTGTCCCCTGTTTGGATAATGTTTCACTCCTTCTACGCCCATCGATTCATATCCATGTGATTGTGATGGCACGGTGTCCTTACCATAGGTGTTCTTCCCTTTTTCCGTTTTTCGTGCTACTTCTGGATTGTCCCCTTGGACATTGTATTCTTCCCTTTGGTGAGAAGCTATGGTTCCCATATAACTCTCATTCGGATAGTATGACGACCTATCCATCCCCCCTTGAAAACCGTATCTACCACCTGGGAGAGAATGTGGGGAACTGTATGGGATCACAGGTGGTGTATAATAAGGATTAGAGAAATGAATGATCGGTGGGTTTTGAATAATGGAGGTAGTTGGAACAATTGTAGTAGGGATTTTTGAAGAGTCGTTGTGAGGAAACGACTTGGGACCTAGTTGATGATCATTTATGAGGGATCTGACAAAATAACACTCAGTATCTCGATGACCCGGAAGATTGCAGTATGTGCAATATGGGGGGGCATGGTGAGAACCAAATTCATCGTCCCATAGATTTGGAAGATTAGAAAATCTTACATGGCGTTGCTGTGTTGGAATGGTCGCCGTAGGCTGCACCATCGTTTGGAATTCGTGAAGTTGCCGAAGTTGTTGAACTCTGGAAGAAACGCCACGAGAGGGTTCCTGAGTAGACAGGTCTTCCATAGTAAACCAGGGTGGTGGAGGATGCCGTATAGGGTGTATAGGTTGTTGACCGGAATGCTGTGAAGCTATCTGATGATCATCCTCTTCACTACTAAAACTCATACTGACCTCGGGAGTGCTGGTATGGTCGTATGTTGATGAAATTGTGATGAAGGGTGTTGTAGCATGCATCACTGGGTCGGGGTGAGCGGAATCTACTGGTCGACCCTGACCGATGCTGCCTCCAAGAGAATTGACGATGCTGACCTCGTCGTTATCGTGGATGTCATTTATGTTCTTCTCCTTCCTGATGCGTCTTTCCTCCATGTGGCTTGATTTGTCAAGCATGTACAGAAGAGGAGAGTCCGTTGTTGTTGCCGCTGGGATAGGTGCGTTGAAGTTCCATTCCTTCCATGGGTGTGTAGAATTCCGATTGCCGTCTGTTGAGGGAGTTGGTCCGTCAACGTGACGCCAGTATGTTTCTTTGTCCAGTTGTCCCGCGTGCGGATGAGTTTGTTCTGTTTCAGATACGAGATCAGTTTCCAAGACCGTAGCCAAACGCTGCCGTAGCCCCCTTGTCATCACCGCCATTTGATCGCTGATCGTAGCCGTTGTTAAAGGAGGTTAGTAAACAGTAATTTTTAGCAATATCAGGTTGAAGTGGCTTTTAAGTTACTTTTGGTAGTAGTATCAGAAATAGCAATTAGGGATAAGATGGTGCCGTAGTTGCAGATAAGGAGTAGAAGAGTAGTGGATAGGGTAGTCCCAGTGAGTGGTTAGTATGGATTTAAAGTGATGAGGAGAAAGTACTTAAGGAGAGAGTTGTCTTTCTCTCTCTCTCTCTCATTCTTAAGGAATGTGTACTAGGATTCATATAGATAAGAGTATTGGATTGCTTGAGTAAGATACTGTTGAGTCTGAGATAAGGAACTTGTGGTTTTCTTGTAGTGGTGGTTGCCTTACTTCTGGTAATTATTGTGGTGTGGAAGAGAAGTTGGCAATGGACTACTTATGTTACCAAAAGAGTCGTGTACAAGTAGCTAACGCATGGAGGGGGGTGTCTTTAGAGAAGTCTTGTGGGATAGTAGTACCAGATGTATACACTGAATGAAGGGAATGGTATTCTCTTAGTTGAGTTTTCATACTACAACATTGAGTCATGGTAAAGAGTGGATTGTACATGGACTATGAGAGTGGTAGTATAAAAGAGAAACAGTCAGGAGTGCTAAGAAGGGAGTTCGGTAGGATGTATCATCTATCTTAGTAATAGGGTAAGTAATACGCTAACAGTAATACGGTTATAAAAACGGGTAAACCCAGTTGTGAAGTTGGGTAAAGGGAAAACTCGTGGTAGGATGTTAGAACTCTTGTAACCACGGTATTGGAGGTAGTACGGCTAAACCGGTAGATCTCAGGAAACCCGGTTAGGAACCGGTAGTGGAACCGGTAGATTTCTAGGGAACTTGGTTAGGAACCCGGTAGTGAAACCGGTAGACCCCCAAGGAACCTGGTCACGAATCCGGCAGAGAAACCGGTAGATTCCCTAGGAAACCCGGTTGAGAACCAGGTAGGGAACTTGGTCGATCCTCCGAGAATTCGGTAGGAGAATCCGGTAGGGATACTGGTCGACTCTACTGGCATAAGAGGTGTACCAACCTTAAGACCAGTAGAAGCGTGGGATACTCCAAGGAGAGGCATGGAGTGAGACATCCAACAAAAGCGGTAGCGGGCAGTACCTTAGGATGCCGGTAAGGAAAACTGGACTAAGTCTGTTCGCGTACCGGTAAGGTACTACCGGTAAGGTACTACCTGTAAGGTACTACCGGAAGTAGGGTGGTACCGATGGAACGTAGAGGGGAACCCCCTTTAACATTTGGCGACCATGCAGTGGTTTGACAATGAACCACGGACTGGGTTCCGGTAATCGTTCCTCGTCATGACACAGGGCGCTCTGTTCTCACTTACAAGATCCTTCTGGACCGACACCAACCTGCAGCCCTTATATCATTCATCCCCATTATCGCCATCGGAGAGAACGGTTGCCGCTGGGTATTGGCAAATACCTCTTATACCGGCTGGGTTCGGTACTCTGTGAGTAAACCCTTCATAGAAGGAAAACTTTGCAGTTAACAACTGGCACTCCACGGCTACGATCAGCGATCAAATGGCGGTGATGACAAGGGGGCTACGGCAGCGTTTGGCTACGGTCTTGGAAACTGATCTCGTATCTGAAACAGAACAAACTCATCCGCACGCGGGACAACTGGACAAAGAAACATACTGGCGTCACGTTGACGGACCAACTCCCTCAACAGACGGCAATCGGAATTCTACACACCCATGGAAGGAATGGAACTTCAACGCACCTATCCCAGCGGCAACAACAACGGACTCTCCTCTTCTGTACATGCTTGACAAATCAAGCCACATGGAGGAAAGACGCATCAGGAAGGAGAAGAACATAAATGACATCCACGATAACGACGAGGTCAGCATCGTCAATTCTCTTGGAGGCAGCATCGGTCAGGGTCGACCAGTAGATTCCGCTCACCCCGACCCAGTGATGCATGCTACAACACCCTTCATCACAATTTCATCAACATACGACCATACCAGCACTCCCGAGGTCAGTATGAGTTTTAGTAGTGAAGAGGATGATCATCAGATAGCTTCACAGCATTCCGGTCAACAACCTATACACCCTATACGGCATCCTCCACCACCCTGGTTTACTATGGAAGACCTGTCTACTCAGGAACCCTCTCGTGGCGTTTCTTCCAGAGTTCAACAACTTCGGCAACTTCACGAATTCCAAACGATGGTGCAGCCTACGGCGACCATTCCAACACAGCAACGCCATGTAAGATTTTCTAATCTTCCAAATCTATGGGACGATGAATTTGGTTCTCACCATGCCCCCCCATATTGCACATACTGCAATCTTCCGGGTCATCGAGATACTG
Organism: Polytrichum formosum; assembly: GCA_964035585.1. Classification (NCBI taxonomy): domain Eukaryota; kingdom Viridiplantae; phylum Streptophyta; class Polytrichopsida; order Polytrichales; family Polytrichaceae; genus Polytrichum; species Polytrichum formosum. The sequence goes on from OZ037937.1 coordinate 735,461, forward strand.
AGTGTTATTTTGTCAGATCCCTCATAAATGATCATCAACTAGGTCCCAAGTCGTTTCCTCACAACGACTCTTCAAAAATCCCTACTACAATTGTTCCAACTACCTCCATTATTCAAAACCCACCGATCATTCATTTCTCTAATCCTTATTATACACCACCTGTGATCCCATACAGTTCCCCACATTCTCTCCCAGGTGGTAGATACGGTTTTCAAGGGGGGATGGATAGGTCGTCATACTATCCGAATGAGAGTTATATGGGAACCATAGCTTCTCACCAAAGGGGAGAATACAATGTCCAAGGGGACAATCCAGAAGTAGCACGAAAAACGGAAAAAGGGAAGAACACCTATGGTAAGGACACCGTGCCATCACAATCACATGGATATGAATCGATGGGCGTAGAAGGAGTGAAACATTATCCAAACAGGGGACAAAACGAGGATCAGCGAAGTTTTCCAGGATTGGAGAGGAACATGGAACAACAATATACAAGAAACAAAACGGTAACAGACACAGGAGGCGGTAGAAGAGGACCACCTATCGAACCACCAGGAAAAGGACCACCATGTGAGGCCAAACCCCCCACCCTTAAGCGTCCGTAGTCCGAGTAGTGGGTTTGGGCTCACATTCCTCCGCGGTATTGGATTTGGACTTGGATGAGTCCATAGTGCAAGGTTCACCCTTCAAGTGGTCTTGGATTTAACTTTGGTCTTTGCTTCCTTTGTCTTGCCATCGCGAGAGTGCTCCACATTCTCCATTAATTTGTGCACGTGGTTTATTTTTAAAGAGAGGATGCAAGTGTTAAAAAACACTATTCTCTATAGTCAATCTCAAATACATTTACTTGTGAAAGCCACACATAACACTAACTAGCATAATGTAACTAACTACTTGTCTATGAGCTAATTAAGTAGGCTATCTACTAAGCTCCTTCATGAACCCATCTCTTTACTTTCTAATTACATAAACCTAGCTCCTTCATAAACCCAGCTCCTTCATAAACCCAGCTTCTTAGCTTCTAACTAAACAAACCCAGGTCCTTCATAAACCCAGCTCTTTACTTTCTAACTAAACAAACCCAGCTCCTTCATAAACCCAGCTCCTTCATGAACCCACAACTTTGTAGTTGTAATCCCCAACTACCTCACTAATTATTCAAGCCCTTAACTAATCTTCCTACCTAATTTTCCTAATTCTACTAACAACCCCTTTCTAATCACACAATTCTTCTCTAATCCTAAAATCCTAAAATCCTAGAGAGGAGAGGGGGAGAGAGAATTTCCTAACTTCACTAAGACTAACTAATCCACACAAGTATATTTTTGCACTCATCACAACCTCAAGTGCTCAACTCTTAAACATGGAACTTGCAACCACGTGTATTCAAAACATGAACTTTAAGTACCACAAATTGGAATCATGAATTAACTTTAAAATCCTTCACGTCAACACTAATTCTACCAAGAGGTTAAGCCCTCTTCAAGGCTAACAAGCCTTGGCTCTCAAACTAAAAACTAAGCACACACATGTGCTCCAATATGGCTTCCCACACCCACACTTATAACTCGTGGGGTGCCTTGGAGCACAAAGGAAAGAGAGGATGAGTGAGGGAAGAATGAGGGATTATATAGTAAGCTTGAGGGGGTGAGCACCCTCAAGGCTCACGATAAGCCCTTGAGATTTCCTCCTACTTAGTAGGCGCCAATCCTATCTTCTAAGCCTTCCTCCCTCAAATGATCAACAAGGATCCTAATTCGAACATTTAACTAGCCTTGGCTTTCTACCTACCACACTTTACCAAACTTGGGATGCTTCAACCCAAACTTAGCCTCCTTCGCTTTCCGCCGCCATAACTTTCTCCCCTTACTTTCCCAAATCGTTGCTCACCACTTAATTCAAACCACGATGCTTAACTCGTGATTTGATTGGTGCTTTGAGAATTTGCTTATCCTCCACCTTGCATTCTTCCTTGGACCTTCCCCATTAAGTGGCCATGATGAGGTGGTCCACTTGTGCGCTCCATGTGATCCTCCATTCATCCCAATTCGAATGCACTTGCCTCTTGAGTCACTTTGGTTGTCTCCATCCATTTGTACTAGCCTACTCACTAACTACTCAATCCAAGTTCTCCTTACCTATCCTCATTCACTCAAATCCTTCCGAAGGTAAAAACACAATAACAACTCACATCCTAGCCTCTTACAACATGGTACTTCTAAGACTAATATTTCACTCTTTTTATATTTTTGTGAAGTAACATGCTACTTCAAAGTGCATCAACTAACGTTTCAAGGGTCTAAGACTAAATGTGGGCACCCTTTTGGGCTCACATAATTGGCGACCATCGGGGGATGAATCCAAACATCTCTTGCTCCAAGGGTAAGTTGCCTAGTCAAGCTCGGTACTCCTTACATCTACTTCCCGATGTACGGGTAGGAAAGAGCTCACCATTCAACGTTTCCAATTGAATTGAATTATTAGGAAAGACCTCATAGACAAGGTAAGGTCCTAACCATATTGCATCGAATTTCGCCGGAAATTCAAGCTTTCGTGCGTCTTGAATCATGACCATCATTCCCGGTGTTAGGGCCCTTCTCTTATGTCGTTTGTCGAAAGTAATCTTTCTCCTTCTTTGAATTGCCTCAATATGTTGAGCCGCCATTCTCCTCCCTTCGTCAAGTGCTTCCAAATCGGTTAGTCGATTTCGTAAGGATTGACTTTCGGTAAGTCTCGTACTCACGGCCACCCTAAGTGACTCGACTTCATATTCGATTGGTAGTGTCGCTTCAAGACCATAGACTAAGGAAAATGGTGTAGCACGCGTAGTTACCTTATAGGTTGTACGGTATGCCCAAAGTGCCGCCGTTAGTTTCGTATCCCAATCCCGCTTCGAGTCTATAACCGTCTTGCGTAGTATACTCACCAAAATTCCGTTAACCCTTTCCGTTTGTCCATTGGTTTGTGGGTGGTAGGGAGTAGTCTTCCGGTGATCAATTTTAAATTTCTCTGTCATCTCTCGAATCAAGTCATTCAAAAAGTGAGTACCCCTATCGCTTACTAGGATCTTCGGCACCCCGAACCGCGAAATTATGTTTTCGTACATAAATGTTGCCGCGTGTTCCGCCGTGTCGGTCTTCACCGCTTTGGCTTCCGCCCACTTGGTGAGGTACTCGGTTGCCACCACAATATATTTCATTCCTTTTGAAGATTGGGGATGGACCTCACCCACATAGTCGATGCCCCATTTTTCGAAAGGAATTAAGGGTAATGATACATGTAAAGGCATCTCCATTCTAAGGTCGTTTCGGGCATACCGTTGGCAAGCGTCGCATTTCCTTACATAGTCATGGGCGTCCTTAAATAGTGTAGGCCAAAAGTAGCCCGCTCTAAGTATTTTTTGCCCGGTGAGTTGACCCGAGAAGTGACCGCCGCAAGCGCTATCGTGGCAAGCGATTAAAATCGCTTCAACCTCCGTTTTTGACACGCATCGTCGTCAAATACCATCGGACCCCCTTCTAAACAACCTATGGCCCACTACAACAAATTGCCTACTATTTACCCTCACCTTCCTTCTCTCTTCTTTTGTCCACTCTTTGGGCAACTTGTGGGTTGTTAGAAATTCCACTATGCCCGCATACCACTCCGGTGTAGAAGTGACCACAAAGAGGCTATCATCTACTAACATATCATTTACCGGATTTTTTCCTATCTCCTCCGACAACCTAGACAAGTGGTCCGCTTGTAAATGCATACGACCCGGTTTATATTCCACCGTGTAGTCGAATTCTTCTAATAACAAAACCCACCTAGCTAACCTACCACTTAACTCCGCCTTGTTAACTAGATACTTGATAGCCATGTGGTCAACAAAAAATACAACCGGGTTGCACATGAGGTAATGCCTAAACTTTTTAACGGAAAACACCATGGCTAGGCACTCCCTCTCCGTTGTAGAGTAGTTTCTTTCGGCGGGGGTCAATTGCTTACTCGCATAAGCTATAGGTTGATCCTTCTCTTTTTCTCCCGTTGCTTGACAAAGCGCACTCCCTATTGCCACATTACTAGCATCACAATAGACGTGAAAAGGTTTACCCCAATTGGGTGGTATCAACACCGGATAGATGCTCAACCTATCCCGCAATTCCTCAAAGGCTTTTTGACAAGCATCCGTCCACTCGAATTTGACATCCTTTTTGAGCAAATGGGTAATGGGCACCGCTATCTTTGAAAAATTAGGAATAAGTTCCCGGTACCATCCCACATGTCCTAACAACTTAGAGATCCCCTTGGAATTGGTTGGAGTTGCCAAGTCGCTTATGGCCGCAATCTTATCCGGATCGGGTTCTCTACCTTTCTCACTAACAACATAACCCAACAACACTCCCTTATTCACTCCCAAAAATGTCTTATCCGGGTTCAATGCTAACCTCATCTTCCTACACCTAACCAATGCCTCCCTAACACAATGTAGGTGATCGTCCACATTACTTTGTGTGCTAAAATCGTCCACAAAGACGGTCATGGATTTGAACAACAAGTCGGTGAAGATATACATTACTAATCGTTGGAAAGTAGCCGGGGCATTACATAACCCAAATGGCATCACTACCCACACAAAAGTACCCCAAGGTGTAGTAAAAGCCGTTTTATGGATATCTTGGAGGGCTATGGAAATTTGATTATAACCCGCATACCCATCCATAAAGGTATATCGCGAATGACCTCCAACCTCCTCAAGCAACAAGGTGATAAAAGGTAAGGGGAAGTGATCCTTTTGTGTGCACGAATTCAATTTCCTATAGTCGACACAAACCCTTAATTTCCCATTTTTTTTCTTTACTAAGACCATAGGAGAAACCCAATCCGTGATTTCCACCGGCTTGATAAACCCGGCCTTCAATAACCTTTCCAATTCCGCTTTCACCAACAATTGCAATTGAGGATTCATCCTCCTCTCCTTTTGTCTAATTGGCCTCGCCCCCGGAATTAAAGGAATCCGGTGCTCTACCATTTCCCTAGGAATTCCCTTAAGCTCATCGTAGGACCATGCAAAAGTATCACTAAACTCATCCACCAAATTGCTATACTCCCTAACCTCTTTCTCCCCCAATTTGGAACCCATCTTCATTTGTCGGGTTTTTCCATTCTTTAATTTCACATCCACGTACCGCCAATCCGCTTCCGACACATGTGCTTGTTCCTCTTTGTTCCGATACCAATCGGAAGGCACATTGGGGTAATCTTTCACATCTTGACCTACAACTATCCCCGTAGACGTGGTCTTGAAATGTAAAGGCTCCTCCAATTTCGATGACTCAATAATCACATCCTCCTCTTGAGTCCCATCTACATGAATTAAACTAACCTCACCCTCTTCCACGTCATCTACCCAAGGTGTTAACCCACCGCTAACCCACTCTTCCTCGGTGAGCACCTCACATGGCTCCAACAATGAGCCCTCTCCTAAACTAACACTAGGAAATTCACTCCCTAAGCCTACTTGGTGAAATGTAACCATTACATCAACCTCGGACTCGGGGTACTCCCTTAGCCATTGGCCATAATCCCCATTATCCCCATAATTGTAAAAATTAGGACCTAGACTTCCCGAGCCCGAATCTATAACAACCCTTTGACCTTCGGGATGGACGACTCCCACCAATGCCTTGCCAATCTCATTCTCGTTTAAGTCATCAATTTCCTTCTCCAATGGCAAATACATCTCCTTCTTCATCCATCCTTCTAATGAACCAATGGACACTATGACCCTATTACCCTCCGGACCATAAGTGATGGATGGTTTAGGTCCACCCCAATTGACCATAGCATTCGCCATCCGCAACCAAGGCCTACCTAGCAAAATGGGGAAGGTGTCCTTGTTGGAGTGCATTTTAATGACATGGAAGGTGACCAAGTACTCCTCGCCTCCCGTAGTCATTCTACAATCCTTGATCATCCCCAAAGGCGTAGTCGAACTTTGATTTGCCATATTTATGACCAAAGGTGAAGGCCCCGTGAGTCCAAGTCCCAATTTTTTCATAGTATCCTCCGGTAGTATATTTAGACTACTCCCTCCGTCGACTAGCACATTAGGAACCACCTTATCTACTATAACAACTTCTATTTCTATAGCTTTCACGTCTCTTCCACCTTGTGATTGGATCCTAGCGGCTATTTTAGCTTTCACCTTCCTCATCCTCTTGTGTACCGGCATTCCCTCCTTTAATGTTTTCCTTGCCGTGGGTGAAATTTCCAATAGTTGGCCGAAAGTAATATCCGCCTTGAGTGTACTAAGGTCCGCCCACAAGTCGTACCCGGTAGATCTTTCCACCTTAGAATTACCCACTACGTCGAATTCGTCTACGGGAACCCCCGGTCCTTCCCATTCACCCACATCGCTATTATCCAAGTCATGTACCGCATTAGTCCTCTCCCTATCTTGTAAAATTATATTTTCCCTCTCCACATCCTTAGTAGCTCTTCTAGCTACCCTATCCAACTCGGAGAGATTAATCTCTTCATCCGAAGAGTAATTTCCTTGCTCTCCTATTCCTACCTCCAACGGGGCATCCCCTCTCCTAGCCCTAGTAGTTACCGCTAGTGCAGGTGCTTCTTCAACCACACCCTTACCCTTCACTAACTCATATGTAATAGCATTGGTGTGAGGAGGCCATTGACTTTGCTCCTCTCCAATTCTCGTTGGGAGAGGAAGCATGTCATCACATGTGGCCTCCAACACTCCATCCATGAACCTAACATCTTGGGAGTTAGATGGTCCCGGATCCGTTGGAGGCGCTTGTCTCCCGTTACTACCATTAGGTGGAACTCCTTGTCTATTTTGTATTGGAATGTAACCGGTTGTAGTTTGCAAGCCCGCCGGTGGATGAAAAGTTTGCCTAGCATTACTATGGTCATAGTATAAGTTAGGTGGCCTAAGTTCATTGGCCGGTACTCCTTGTGGCCTAGCACCTCGCATATTATCCCTTGCTTGTTGTTGTGGATTAGCCACCGGGTAAGGGACATTAATTATTTTGTCCGGTTGGCGACACGTATCCGAGGGATGACTTCCTCCACAATTGCTACAATTAAACTCTTGACCTTCGGACCAACATTGTCCTTGAGCGTGCCACCTTCCACAAAAGGGATGAAATTCCTTCTTCTCTAAATTTTGGCCACCTTGCCCTCTAGGTTGTGGTCCTCTATTGCTTCCATTTCCATAGTGAGGTGGCGCTTGACCTCGTTGATTTTGTTGAGGTGGGTTACCGTTTCCTCTTTAGTCACGGTTTTGTCCACTTCTACAAAATTGACGCGTGTGGCCCGGTTGGCCACATTGGACACACCATAATCCGGAAGAATGCCTACCCGACTCAACCGGGGGTGGAGGCCCCGGTTGTTGACTCCGGATCATTAATGACATTTGATCCGTGAGGCTTTGCATTTGTTTTATCATAGCCTCTTGGAATCCTAGTTGGCTAGCACCTAGTCTTCTCTCAACCTCCTCCAAGTGTGGATCCGTTCTAGGGGCCGGTAGTGCCAAAAGAGGTGCCGGTTCCCTAACCGCTAAAGGTCGGGGGCCGGTGTCCACAATGGCATATGGAATTTGGTTCTCATACTTAGCGGGTTCTACCGCTACCACCCTAGGGCGTATGGGGATGAATTGTGGGATCAATTCATCCTCCCTTCTCCATAGCCTTTCGTGATCTTTATCCAAGTTTTCAATATCTCTAGCCGCACGCTTGGCATCCGCCAAGGTCAAGGGATTCCTTTCTAGAACACCCCTAATAGTTCCGGACTTAAAAAACCCTTGAATAAAAAATTGCTTTAGCGTGTCGTCGTTGAGCATGGTACCCACAAATCTAGTGCACACTAAATCAAACCTCCTAATGTAGGCCGAAATTTCTTCCTCCCTTCCTTGCTTCAATGACGACAATGCCCTTAATGCGGTACTTTGACCCACTTCCGGCCTAAATTCGTTAAGAAACTCCCTTTGTAATTGTTCCCATCCCCTAAAATGTCCCTCGGCATGATCCCGATACCATTCATAGGCTTCCCCCTCTAGAGTGGTAGGAAACCACACTAACCAATAACCCGGGTCGGTTATGAGGAAGCTAGCCAACCGTTCGATATACCGTTCCATGTGCCGAGAGGGGTCCTCATCCTTGGTCCCATAAAATTTAGGGAGATGAGATGGCATATCCATCGCCGCTAAATTTTGTGGAACCACAATTGGTAGGCCTCTTGGCCTAACCAATGGGTCTATTGGAGGTATAGGAGGTATGGGCGGAATTGGGGGTATGGGTGGTGGATCCATCCCCCGTTCCTCGGCCATGGTGACCGGTGAACTATTCAACAATCCCCTATCAACTTCTACCGGGAATTCTTCTCTAAGTGTGTAATTTTCCGAAGAAGTTTCACCACTCAATTTGGAGGGAGTGATCTCCTCTTCAAGTTGAGCTCCAAGTTCTAAGGTGTCTAGAATTGACCTAGTCCTAGGTTCGACGTTCAAACAACTCTCTATTCTAACATTATCTTGTTCTAATCTATCACTGATTTTAGAGGACCGCCTCTTTCGAGTAGATTTCTCTAGTCCTACTATCAAACTTGGTTTTTGTGAGCGAGTCCTACCTTGCATTCCATAAGAATCGATCGACCCTCACTTGACCACACATAATCCTAGCAATTCCCCTCTTAATATTTTCACTTGTCTTGGTGTGGTTATAATTTTTTTAGGAGGTGAGGAAAAGAACCTGCAAGCCCACTTAGGTGAAAGAATCCCAATAGGGGATAGGCATGTTCATGTTAATTTTTTGGTTAAGTCGGAGCATCACCTCCGCACCTTCCCGCAAATTAACACTCACCACAATACCGATTGTGAGGGGGTGACCTTCCGAGTAGATTATGTTAAAAGTCGAGGCTTCACCCTTCAACTTCTCACACCATCCACAATTCGGGAATTACCCTCTACAACGGATAACAACAATCACGAGTACAAAAGGCATTCCTTAATTAGTTAATGAGTTCACTTTGAAGAAATAAACATACCTTGAGCAATCGCATCCCCCTGTGAGTTAGCACTCCCCTCAATCGTGACTCAATGTAACAACACCATAAACTTTGTGAAATATTAATTTAATCTAGAGCATGAAATGACAACTCCCAAAACTTTGAGACTCACCCCGAGGTGAGTGTCAAAGTTCAATGTCCTAAGGTGAATTTACCCTCTAATGTTTTAATGAGCTACTCGGTTATAGGTTCCTTTTAAGTTCTTAGCAAATCCCCAAAAAGGTTGAGGACGTACCTTCGCCGCGCTCCTTCCTCAAAAATGAATTTGCGTAATTGACAATGCAATTCATTCCAAGGAATAGTTGAAATACAATGAATTCAAATGTAACCCAAAGAGAGAATACTTACCAAGTTTCGGGTGCTCCTTCCCTTCTCTCAAGTTTGTGTCTCCAATTTTTCCTAGTTGCCTCCAAGTCTCCTAGTCGCCTCCAAGTCTTGTAACTACCTTCCGCTTCGCTCCCGGCAGACGCACCAATTATGTGAGGCCAAACCCCCCACCCTTAAGCGTCCGTAGTCCGAGTAGTGGGTTTGGGCTCACATTCCTCCGCGGTATTGGATTTGGACTTGGATGAGTCCATAGTGCAAGGTTCACCCTTCAAGTGGTCTTGGATTTAACTAGCTCCTTCATAAACCCAACTCCTTCATGAACCCAACTCCTTAGCTTCTAACTAAATAAACCCAGCTCCTTCGTAAACCCAGCTTCTTAGCTTCTAACTAAACAAACCCAGCTCCTTTATAAACCCAGCTCCTTCATAAACCCAGCTCCTTCATGAACCCAGCTCCTTAGCTTCTAACTAAACAAACCCAGGTCCTTCATAAACCCAGCTCTTTACTTTCTAACTAAACAAACCCAGCTCCTTCATGAACCCACAACTTTGTAGTTGTAATCCCCAACTACCTCACTAATTATTCAAGCCCTTAACTAATCTTCCTACCTAATTTTCCTAATTCTACTAACAACCCCTTTCTAATCACACAATTCTTCTCTAATCCTAAAATCCTAAAATCCTAGAGAGGAGAGGGGGAGAGAGAATTTCCTAACTTCACTAAGACTAACTAATCCACACAAGTATATTTTTGCACTCATCACAACCTCAAGTGCTCAACTCTTAAACATGGAACTTGCAACCACGTGTATTCAAAACATGAACTTTAAGTACCACAAATTGGAATCATGAATTAACTTTAAAATCCTTCACGTCAACACTAATTCTACCAAGAGGTTAAGCCCTCTTCAAGGCTAACAAGCCTTGGCTCTCAAACTAAAAACTAAGCACACACATGTGCTCCAATATGGCTTCCCACACCCACACTTATAACTCGTGGGGTGCCTTGGAGCACAAAGGAAAGAGAGGATGAGTGAGGGAAGAATGAGGGATTATATAGTAAGCTTGAGGGGGTGAGCACCCTCAAGGCTCACGATAAGCCCTTGAGATTTCCTCCTACTTAGTAGGCGCCAATCCTATCTTCTAAGCCTTCCTCCCTCAAATGATCAACAAGGATCCTAATTCGAACATTTAACTAGCCTTGGCTTTCTACCTACCACACTTTACCAAACTTGGGATGCTTCAACCCAAACTTAGCCTCCTTCGCTTTCCGCCGCCATAACTTTCTCCCCTTACTTTCCCAAATCGTTGCTCACCACTTAATTCAAACCACGATGCTTAACTCGTGATTTGATTGGTGCTTTGAGAATTTGCTTATCCTCCACCTTGCATTCTTCCTTGGACCTTCCCCATTAAGTGGCCATGATGAGGTGGTCCACTTGTGCGCTCCATGTGATCCTCCATTCATCCCAATTCGAATGCACTTGCCTCTTGAGTCACTTTGGTTGTCTCCATCCATTTGTACTAGCCTACTCACTAACTACTCAATCCAAGTTCTCCTTACCTATCCTCATTCACTCAAATCCTTCCGAAGGTAAAAACACAATAACAACTCACATCCTAGCCTCTTACAACATGGTACTTCTAAGACTAACATTTCACTCTTTTTATATTTTTGTGAAGTAACATGCTACTTCAAAGTGCATCAACTAACGTTTCAAGGGTCTAAGACTAAATGTGGGCACCCTTTTGGGCTCACACACCAGAAGGAGGATCGGATGATGATCAAAAGGATATGGGAAGAAGAGGAGCCCAACGGAAGGAGAAGGGGACTTCGCGAGATCGAGAGGACGAATTCAGACGAGGCCAAGGAAGACCCCCTGCTGGACCACCGGGAGGAGAACCACCGGACAGAGGACCGGGAGGTGATGACGGGGAAGAAGAGGACGACAACAAGAATGATACACCACCTTGGATGCGAACCGGTTACTTTCCACCATGGTACACCACAATGCCACCACCTGTTCCGGTAACACCTACGCCCTTACCATCTCGTAAATCATTGCCATATCCACTGTATCAGTCGGGTGCAGACCCAGACGCTCATATTAGAGTGTTTAGGAAAGCTATCAAAGCGAATCGTGAAACAAAAGATGAAGAGATGATAAATCTGTTCTGTTATACATTGAGAGACAAAGAGTCAGAATGGGGAGAGAATTTTTTGAACAATTACCCAGATAGTAATTTCGAATTATTGACAAAAGCGTTTTGTAAACGCTATAGGAAAGTGCAAACAGATGAACAAGTCTATATGGCTCTCCGAAACATCAAACAAGGGGAGACAGAAACGGTAGAGTCTTATTTTAAAAGGTTAGTCAAATTGGCAAACTGTTTGCAAGACCCGCCATAGGACGCATTCCTAACTACCTTTTTCAGAACGGGTTTGAAATCATACTTATGGCTACTTACAGCTAGGGAAAAGGGCTCATTAGTAACCTTGAAAGAAGCGGCAGTATTATGCGAAGAAAATACTGCAGATTCGGATGGGCATAAAATCATTAGTGCCTTCCAACCGGAGGAGAAGAGAAAACAAATCTTAAAACCCAATGAGGAGGTGTGTGCTTGCTGCAAACGGAAGGGACACGCCATGGAAAAATGTTTTTTTAATCCAGAGAATCCGTTAAATAGACTAAAGGAAAAAACCACGGTAGCGGTTAATGAGGTAGCGGCACAGTATAATCGAGGGATACCGGCAAGACCTCCCTTTAGGCAGAACGACAGGCCTTTACCTTGCTACATTTGTGGTAGGACAGAACATAAGGCGTATTTTTGCCCTTACAAGGACGAGGCTCAGGCCATGTTCAGAAATAGGCAAACCCAACCACCGCAGCAGGAACCTAGGAATCCGCCTAGAGTGGAAGAGGCAAATGTCAACATGGTTCTAGCGGTAACCACTCGAAGCAAAGTGAACGAGGAGGTAGCATTCAAGGAGAAAGAACCCTTGAAGACAAAATCCCTGGAAGATTGGAAAAAGGAAGAGCAATTGAAGAATGATTTCATTCAAACCATTCATCAACTTCATGACACACCAGTAGTCAGCCAATCCACGGAATGGATAGGGCTTCCTAAGATAGAATCACCCAAGGTAATCTTACAAGCCCCGTCTACTGAACTGAAGGAGGTATTGATGGATTTGGGATCCCAGGTCTTGGATAGTAAGTATACGCTGACATTGAAGCAATTGATGCAATTAGCTCCCGCACTGCGTGAATACTTAACAGCCCCAGGTACGTCGCGTCAACAAAATGCAGACCAACTTCCTAAAAGTATTGTAGCTGCGGTAGCCATTGATCATCAAATGGCAGTCATACCGGTTCAAGTCGGGAGAAACACTGTGGAGGATGTTCTTCTGGATGGAGGATCAGGTGTGAACATTATCACGGAGGATTTACGAAAGCGGTTGGGATTACCAGCCCCAAAACCTGCACCTTACAATTTAAGAATGGCAGATCAAACTACCACTAAACCGATAGGATTGATTAGAGATGTTCGCATAGGTATCCATGGCATACCTTACACGGTGACATTTACCGTCATGAATAGTAGTGTGGTGGATGATTCCTATTCAATGTTGTTAGGAAGGCCATGGCTACGGAATGCTAAGGTTTTCCATGATTGGGGTAACAACATGGTGACCATTGAAGGGAATGGCACTACTCGGGTGATCCCAGTAACCAAGAAATTAGGACTTAATACCAGGAGACCGGAGGTGCTCATTTGCTATGACTTCCAGGAAGGGGTGACGGACGAGGAAGAAGATACCCTGTTTGAAACCGAACCTCAATTGTTTTCGATTGGCACTGTTACTCTACCCTGCTTACTGGATCAGGAATCATCGAAAAACTACCCAAGCCATTTTTCACAACCAATCCTTGGAGACATTGATGTGGATGATACACCAGCACACGAAAGGGTTAAAAACCTGAAGATTGCAGGCTGGACGTTACCGGAAACAGAGCAGATTCGGCAAATCAACTTGGGAACAGAAGAAGAGCCCAAGTGTGTCAAATTGAATGCAGCTCTGGAACCAAGGTACGCAAAAGAGGCTGAGGAATTATTAAGAGAATTCAAAGACGTTTTTGCATGGTCTTATCAGGAACTCAAGGGCATTCCATCTTACATTGCGGAACATCGGATCGAGTTGGATACCTCGATGCCACCAGCTCATCAAGCACGCTACAGAATGAACCCCAATTATGCAGCCATAGTCAAACAGGACATTGACAAACTATTGGCAGCAGGATTCATTGAGCCAATAAAGGAAGCCACGTGGTTGTCCCCCATTGTGGTAGTTCCAAAGAAGAATGGGAAACTACGAATATGTGTTGATTTCCGGAAATTGAATGCCGCGACTAAGAAGGATCTTTATCCTCTTCCGTTCACCGATGAAGTCTTGGACCAGGTAGCTGGACACGATGCAATTTCCATTTGCGATGGATACTCAGGATACTACCAGATCAAAATCAGGAAGCAAGATCGTCGCCATACAGCGTTCATAACCGAATGGGGAGCCTTTTCGTGGATCAATATGCCATTTGGCTTAACTGGAGCACCATCAACATACCAACGCGCTGTGGACACCGTCTTCAAAGAATTTCTCAACAAATTCATGAAAATCTTTTTAGACGACTTCAGCATCTACAGCGACATGGATTCCCATTTGGAGAAACTGAGGCAATGTTTCGTAGCATGCCGACAGTCAGGTATCAGCCTCAATCCGGAGAAAAGTTTATTTTTTGTATTCTTTGGTATTGTGTTGGGATACATCGTCTCGAAGGAAGGAAAAATGCCCGACCCAAGAAAGGTGGAAGCATTAGTATCGATGCCAGCACCTAAAAACCCTCATGATATTCAAGTTTTTAACGGAATTGCTCAATTCTACCGTTGCTTCATCAAGAACTTCGCGTTCATCATGGCTCCAATTACCAAGCTGATGCGGCAGGCCGAAGAGTTCAAGTGGACCGAAGAATGTCAGACGGCTTTCGATCACATCAAATCCCGGTATGTCAATGCCCCAATACTAATAGTACCGCATTGGGAATAAGAGTTCCACGTTCATACGGATGCTTCTAATTTAGCAGTAGGAGCTATGCTAGCACAAAATGTTAGTGGAAAATGTGATCAGCCCATAGCTTACGCCTCTAGACTGTTGAATAAGGCAGAACGAAACTACACAACTACCGAGAGGGAAGCTTTAGCTATGGTTTATGCGTTGCATAAATTTCGCCATTACCTACTGGCAAACAAGTTTGTATTTTATGTAGACCACATGGCCTTGGTACACCTTGTCAACAAACCACAGGTTTCAGGACGAATTGCTAGATGGTTACTTCTCTTTCTAGAGTACGACTTTACGGTTGTATACAAACCCGGTAGAACCCACACGGTAGCTGACGGTTTAACACGCTTAGCAAAGTCTGAACCTCCAATAGGCGTTCCGGATCAACCTACGGATGCCACACTTTTCACGATATCCGTTCTATGGGACACAGATCTCAGAACGTACTTAGCTACCGGAGAGTACCCACCTCATTTATCAGAAGAGCAAAAGCGTCGATTAACACTTCAAAGTTTCCGTTTCTTTCTGAAGGACGGGGTTTTGTTCAAACAAGGGCAAGATCTGATACCAAGGCGAGTTCTTGATCCAAGGGAAGCTAGAGCGATACTGGAACTGCTACACAAGGGGGTAGGTGGAGGACATTTGGCATCCCACATCTCGATACGAAAAATTTTGGATGCCGGCTACTGGTGGCCTACCTTACACAAAGATACTATGGAATACTGCCGTAGCTGTGACGAATGTCAAAAAATGGGAGGCCTGAATACTCGATCGATGGCCCAGTTAATTACGAACTTGCCAGTGGAACCATTCATGAAATGGGGTTTGGATTTTGTGGGACCAATTAAACCGGTAGGCAGATATACAGGCAATAAGTATATCCTGGTAGCAACAGATTACGCGACCAAGTGGGTTGAGGCCAAGGCATTACGAACAAACACGGCGGTGGTCACCGCCCGCTTCATTTACGAAAACATTCTGACCCGTTTCGGTTGTCCTCTGTATCTGGTAAGTGATCAAGGGACTCATTTCATCAACGAGGCAATTCATTACCTCACGGACCATTACCTGATAAAACACCGTACATCCACAACTTACTATCCTCAAGGTAATGGCCAAGCAGAATCGTCCAACAAGTTTATTGGCACATTGCTCACTAAACTTATTAGTGACCTTCGCAACGACTGGGACGAACACTTGTCCACGGTACTGTTTGCATACCGAACTTCTTTCAAGGTAGCTACCGGTTTCTCCCCCTTCCAGCTGGTCTATGGGATGACTCCGTTAATGCCTACCGAGTACATTCTGCCTACAGTGGACAGGAATCGGGAGGAACAACCAGTACGAATCATACAAGCAAGGCACCGACAATTGGAACTGCTGGACGAATCAAGAGAACAAGCTCGACAAACTCAGACTCATCGCCAGTGGGAGCGAGCACTTTGGAGTCAGGATCACTACCGGCCTAAACAATTTCAACTCGGAGATAGAGTCCTGTGGTTCCCCAAAGGCGCCAAGGACCATCCTGGTAAGTTTAAACAACGATGGCATGGTCCATTTCGTGTGCAGTATGTCTTACCAAATAATACTGTACTGCTGGTGAATGAACAGACTTTTGACCCTAAACCGGTGCTGGTAAGCATTAACAAACTGAAACCCTATAGGGTCTTGGAGACATCATCCAACGGAGTGGATGAGCAGTACCCGGTAGACAAAGGAGGTACCGGTAATCTAAGTGAAACCAGTAGCAAAACCAGTAGCAAGGTTAACCTCGACCCGGTTACCCGGGACCTAGAAAGAGGTAGTAGGGGTAGCAATGGTAATAATGACGACACCATTACCCTAGACCTAGCAAGAGGTAGTGGGGGTAACAATCATAACAAAGACGGCTTCCCAGACGTGGCCAGCATGGGTGATAGGCAAGAAAAAATAGATAATATACACGTCAGAAACCTAAAAAACTTTTGCCGTCATAATAGCACGGAATATGAAGAGGCAACCCACAACGGCGGCGGAACTAATTCTGAAGCGACGTCAGTTAGTTGTCTCATTATCACGGCAGTTATGACGAGATATGAGGGGGAAAGACCCTCAGACGATCTATTTAAACCGTTCATTTTTGCAAGCACACAACGCAAGAAGTGTAAGGAAAGGGCGAAGCGCTGCAAAAATTTCAAACGCCATTCAAACCTTCAGATTTTAGCAACAGAAGCAGCAAGAAAAATGGCGAGGGAGGATGAGAGAATTATAGTCAGCGGAAGTGAGCAGAGCGGAGAGGAAGTGGTGTTGGATAGGCGGTTGAGAAGGCCGCAGAGGCAAACCAACACACCGCCGCAACCGCTACAAATGATAAGGCCAGCAACGCCGAAGAACTACGTTATTCCGGAGGAGTTTGAGATAAGGATGATGCGGAAGTTTCATCAGTGGGCAGCGATGGCAGAGGAGGATGAGTGGGCCAAGAAGGTAGGATTAGATGGGTTCAAGCATATCAGGTGGGGAAACCTGAGGAGGGATTTGGTTATAGATTTTATTAAAGGATTAGACTTATCGTTCGATAAGAAATCTATTACGTCAATAGTGAAGGGGAAGATAATCACGATCAACCAGGAGTTGATAGTAGAATTTTTGGGATTACCGCACAATTTTAGCAGCACGCAGATTCCAGGGTTTGCAGCAGATGAATGGGGCGAACAGGTATCGCACATTTCGGGAGCAAACTCACTGACCAGGGAGGGATGGTCAGTTATCAAGTTCGCGGGACCTTACATTCCGAGGATCTACGCTATTTTACAGGCGATAGTATTCAAGAAGAAGCTCACATATGCAGCTCATAATTTAGTGAAGTGCGTATGTTTAGCAGAAGGGATGGGTAGGAAATTCAATTGGGCGGCGGTTCTCTACCGGAATTTAGCGAAGGAATTAGAAAGGTTGTGCACACCGGTAAGAGTTAGGACCGGAGCGGAAACAGGACAACCCGTGTTGGTGGCCGCCCAGGTGATTGATGTGCTCCTGCGAAAATGGTTTCCGGTTACCATTTCAACACCACCCTTGTCAATCAGTGGACCAGGGCAGAGTTCGAGAGCCATCCAGGCCACGGAAGGACCGGCAGACGATGATGAAGAAACGGAGGAGGAATCGGAAGGTGAGAAGCAAAGAAGGAGAGAAGCTGCTAGGATAGCATTACGGGGGAAGAGGAAGACAACCGAAGGCGAGAGTTCGAGGGGACAGAGGAAGAAGAAGAAAGCAAGCCCCGCTCCCATCGCGCAGATGCCACCCTCAACCACTCCGGTGAAGGAAAGCCCGGGGAAGGGGAAGCAGATGGTGGTTCACAAGACACCACCTTCGGGGACGAGGAAACCGCTATTCGAATCACCGGGATCGAATAGAGCAGCATTCCATTTGGAGCCGCCAAGCGAGTTGATACCGGAAGCAGCCCTAGAACAACTGGACAAGGTCTTAGGGTCGTTAAACCAGTATCAGAAGGTGGTCCAAAATGTGAGCACGGCCACAAGGGAACTTAGGGAGAAGCTGGAATTGGAGACAACCCTAAGAATGTCGGCCGAGGAAGCTCGGGATCGTTTTCGCAACGATCAGAAGGAAGCAATCGACAATGCCTGCCAAGATATCAAGAAAAGGGCGGATCGGAATATGGCAGGGATGAGTAAGGAGGTCGTGAAGCTGCAGCAACAATTGGCCCATCGAGATAGGTTGTTGGAACAAGCTCGTGGATCCGAAGAGCAACTCAAAAGGGTCATCAATGCACGAGAAGCGGAGAAGAGGACGTTGGTAGGGCAAATGGCTGCATTAAACAGGGATGCAGACCTTGCGGAAGCAACAAGATTGGCGGTGGAAAGGGAGAAGGATTATTGGAGGTCGCAAACGGAAAGTCTCCAAACAGCGTTGCAGGCGGCGAATCAGCAAGCTGCAACTCGGGAGGCTCAATTAGGCAACCTCGAAACCGCCAATCAGAACCAGCAGCGGGCAATTCAACTGCTGAACACTCGATTGACGGAGAATGAAGTTGCATTAGCGGAAGCGGTGGGCAATACAGATGGATTCCGAGCGCGTATCGCGGAGCTGGAGGAAGAATTACGAGCAAGCGCGAGGCGACGTTCGAAATCGCCAGCGGAAGGGCAGACCCAGCTCGAGATGCAAAGGGAGATCGACTGTCT
Organism: Polytrichum formosum; assembly: GCA_964035585.1. Lineage (NCBI taxonomy): Eukaryota > Viridiplantae > Streptophyta > Polytrichopsida > Polytrichales > Polytrichaceae > Polytrichum > Polytrichum formosum. The sequence continues at coordinate 754,144 of OZ037937.1, forward strand.
GCGGGATAGGATTAGGCAGTTGGAGGAACTTGAGAGCGTGAGGGTATTGTGCAAAAACCGCTTAGAGGAATTCCACGAAGTAGTTCAAAATTATACTACTTTGTTGGCCAGGCAATTAGCGGTAGAAATGAGTGGGGAAAGGAAGAAGAAAGCTCGGGAGATTGAAGATAGTTACACTGAAATTTACCGGGAGCTTTTTGATTCCTTTAGAAGGGATGAAGCGGAGTATGTTCGGCAGCTAAGAGAGTACCGCTTAGCATTTCCGGGGTTCGAAATGCCTGAAGCACCTCTTTCCGACCAGGAAGAATCAGATGACGAAGAAGCAGGTGACGAAGCTGGTCCATCGAATTCCGCACAAACCGCCCCAACTAATCCCACACCTTCTTCACCACCGGTTCGACCTCGAAGCAGAAGTCGAAGTCAACAAAGGAGCTCTCCTCGTTCTCCTAGAGCAGACCGTCGCAGTCGGAGCAAGACAAAATCTCCTCCTCCTCGACCAACAGAAATTCGGAGCCCCAGCCAGCCCCGAAGCCCGAGACCACCTTCTCAAGGTAGAAGTCAAGAGCGGCTATCAAGTCCGGTAGCAGCCGCGGAAGAAGACAATTCACTCGATCCGGAAGAAGACCCAGCAATTCGACCTCCGGTGGGTGATAGGACGTCACGATCACGATCAGGGACGCCGGGACCTCGACATGGGTCACCATCCCACTATGGCAGGAGATCCACCGTGGTATCAACCGTAGATCAGGGCACATCAACAATTCCCAGACAATGAGAGGGCTGCAGAGTCTTCCGGAGCGCCTCCAAGACGGCCTTCCCAGCATAAGCCTTAGGTAACCGGTAGCAAGAACTTAGAAATTCCGAGGGCGGAATTTAGATTAGAAGGGGGGCAATGTTAAAGGAGGTTAGTAAACAGTAATTTTTAGCAATATCAGGTTGAAGTGGCTTTTAAGTTACTTTTGGTAGTAGTATCAGAAATAGCAATTAGGGATAAGATGGTGCCGTAGTTGCAGATAAGGAGTAGAAGAGTAGTGGATAGGGTAGTCCCAGTGAGTGGTTAGTATGGATTTAAAGAGATGAGGAGAAAGTACTTAAGGAGAGCGTTGTCTTTCTCTCGCTCTCTCTCTCATTCTTAAGGAATGTGTACTAGGATTCATATAGATAAGAGTATTGGATTGCTTGAGTAAGATACTGTTGAGTCTGAGGTAAGGAACTTGTGGTTTTCTTGTAGTGGTGGTTGCCTTACTTCTAGTAATTATTGTGGTGTGGAAGAGAAATTGGCAATGGACTACTTATGTTACCAAAAGAGTCGTGTACAAGCAGCTAACGCATGGAGGGGGGTATCTTCAGAGAAGTCTTGTGGGATAGTAGTACCAGATGTATACACTGAATAAAGGGAATGGTATTCTCTTAGTTGAGTTTTCATACTACAACATTGAGTCATGGTAAAGAGTGGATTGTACATGGACTATGAGAGTGGTAGTATAAAAGAGAAACAGTCAGGAGTGCTAAGAAGGGAGTTCGGTAGGATGTATAATCTATCTTAGTAATAGGGCAAGTAATACGCTAACAGTAATACGGTTATAAAAACGGTTAAACCCAGTTGTGAAGTTGGGTAAAGGGAAAACTCGTGGTAGGATGTTAGAACTCTTGTAACCACGTTATTGGAGGTAGTACGGCTAAACCGGTAGATCTCAGGAAACCCGGTTAGGAACCCGGTAGTGAAACCGGTAGACCCCCAAGGAACCTGGTCACGAATCCGGCAGAGAAACCGGTAGATCCCTAGGAAACCCGGTTGAGAACCAGGTAGGGAACTTGGTAGATCCTCCGAGAATTAGGTAGGAGAATCCGGTAGGGATACTGGTCGACTCGACTGGCATAAGAGGTGTACCAACCTTAAGACCAGTAGAAGCGTGGGATACCCCAAGGAGAGGCAGGGAGACTAAGATGGATGCATGGAGTGAGACATCCAACAAAAGCGGTAGCGGGCAGGACCTTAGGATGCCGGTAAGGAAAACTGGACTAAGTCTGTTCGCGTACCGGTAAGGTACTACCGGAAGTAGGGTGGTACCGATGGAACGTAGAGGGGAACCCCCTTTAACACTTGGTGCCATGTAGGGATTAAGGTTGTGTGTGTGTGTGTGTGTGTGTTGTGTGTGTTGTGTTTGTGTCAATTTGCTATTTTTTGTGTGGTTGTTTTTGGATTTGGGAGATGCCTTGCTATGTTGTGATGTGGTTTGTAGGTGTGGGATGGAGAATGGTGTGTTGACAACGTGTGAGGGGTTTTTTTTGGTAGGAATGATGAGGTTAGCGTGCTGGGTTGTGGGGTTGGTTTTGTTTGTATCAATTGGCGTTTTAGTTTTATTTTTATTTTTATATAGTTGTTATGATTCTTTTTGGAGATGTGGGATTTTTTTTGTTGTGTATGGGCCGGTGTTGCCGATCTTGGTGGTGGCTTGTGTAGGTTGCGGTTGTAAGAGGTGGCTTCTTTTTGGAGTTCGATGTGGGAGCATTGGGATGATTTAGATCTATTCTTGAGTTAGGGTTAGCTATAGGAGTGGTTGGGGGTAGTGTACCCCATAGTGAGTGTGAGGAATATTGTTGAATAGCTTGGGGGAGGTTTTTTGCAGTTTGAGAGGATGCAAATTAGTTTAGATCCTTGTTGATGGTTGGTGGTGGAGATTTTTTTTTGAGATTATGGGGTTGATGCCTAGCGGTAGGGAGATTGGTGGCAAGCTTGGTGGTGCAGTTTGATGAAACAACTTCGGAGAAGGTTTTGCTTGGGGCGGCACTCATGTTAGAAAGAGGAGCTGATGTAGATTCGGTTTGAACGAGTAGGCATTGTTGTGTATTGATGAATCATAGACAGATAGTGTGGAATGACACAAATGTGTTATGTAGGATAGAAAACATATTTGTGTAAATATGGTGAGGTTAAACCAATCCTATTATGATGTAGTAAAGCAGTTTTGCACCCATAGTGTTGTAGATATGAGTCAACATGAAAAGTGAATGCCACTTAAATTCTTCCGCACACCAAAGACTTCTTCTTCTTCTTCTTCTTCTCATTATATAAATATAGATTGGGATGAAAATACTTATAAACTTATTCATAAGAAATGTCATTAGAAAAGCTCCCAAAATGACATAAATACCATATGACAATAAATACCATATTTAATGTACCCATAGTCACAACAAAAAGTCGGTCAACACAATTTGTCATCAATGAATTGGTTGAGAATAACTGTTGCTAGTTTTCTTATATCAACAACATATAATAAAAAGAGAATAAATAAATTCAGAGGCAATTTAAAGCTAGTTTTTTTCCCTTCTTCCTATTGGACTTTCACATTTAAAGGCCACTTCACACATGAGACTGAGGGCTTGTGATCATTGCACTTCAAGCACTCTCATTGGTGGAAAAGGTGGAGCCGGTCCAAGTTCGCTTCATACTACGCTCGAGGGACCAACAGAGTTAGTGAATGCAAGATGGATGTAAAGTCTACATGGATTCCTACATGGCATCAAATGGATCATGTTTCATGGTCACTTGGACTATTTTCAAAAACCACCTCTTGGAGGTATGTTTAACATAAAACCGGGAGACCATGGCACTCCGTAATCTCACAACTGTTGATTTATTATATTTTATCATGTGTGAGGACCCTCCACAAATAAAAATTCATTGAAATAGCATTTGGTTGAGGGCTCGGCCCCATATGACTTCACACTACACTTGAGGGCCCGTGACCACACTACATTATTTTGGAGTGTCTTGGGACGGCCTTTCGACACTTCTTTTGGGCTCTCACAATTCCATGGTCACAGCTCTTGGCTCGTGTGTGAAGTGGTCTTAAAGTTGTTGCTTCCTAGTTTTTCTTTCTTGTGCCCAAAATCGGGGGGGGGGCAATCTTATATAGTCCATATAGCATCGTGTGGGTGTACAAAATGGTATAAGTTTCAGGAGAGTTTGGCTTACAAAGTATACATATGTGATGGGCATTGTTCCACCTGCCATTATAGAAATAAATAGGGTAGTGTGAATTTGAAAGCAGAGGTCACAACCCCCCCCCAATATGAAAAAATGATATAGGGCACCATCACAGAAAGGAGTTTATTTCATCCAAATGTACCTTAGAACCCGCAAACATTATGAAACAATGATTTTTATTGAGAGGTTAAGAGGACTCATGGAAAATTTGTAAGCCATGTAATTTAACATATCATACGATGGAAGGGATAAATGCCATCATCATTTACTTAACGCAAATTATGTATATTGTGGAGACAAATGTGTATGAGCTTCACAATTTGGATGAAAAAGTCTTCATGACTTTGTCAATGAAAAATGATTATGAGCATATATACAAGAAAGGCTTAGTTGTTTTCAATCACTAATATTTGATATACATAGTTGAGGCAAGTTTCTCTAGAAGTTCTAGATGAAACTATATGTAATCTATGATTGTATGTATAAAACTCTTCTTTCTGATCATGAAAAAATTATATATATGGGAATTGAATACACCCTAAACTCCTTAATATCAACCTCCATAATGTCACATGCTCTCTAGTATCCTGAAACCCTAGGGAATGGATGTTCGTAGTTCAAATCTCACTCCTTATTGTCACATTTGTCTCCCTTATATCACGAAATTTGTCATTAATGCAAACCACCCAAGAAGTCAACCCACACCCTCGCATTGCGCCATGTGTCAACATGTGGAGGGTCACCTTCTTATTCTTCTTCTTCTTCTTCTTCTTGAATGTTGGTTGTTAAAGGAGGTTAGTAGACAGTAATTTTTAGCAATATCAGGTTGAAGTGGCTTTTAAGTTACTTTTGGTAGTAGTATCAGAAATAGCAATTAGGGATAAGATTGTGCCGTAGTTGCAGATAAGGAGTAGAAGAGTAGTGGATAGGGTAGTCCCAGTGAGTGGTTAGTATGGATTTAAAGAGATGAGGAGAAAGTACTTAAGGAGAGAGTTGTCTCTCTCTCTCTCTCTCTCTCATTCTTAAGGAATGTGTACTAGGATTCATATATATAAGAGTATTGGATTGCTTGAGTAAGATACTGTTGAATCTGATGTAAGGAACTTGTGGTTTTCTTGTAGTGGTGGTTGCCTTACCTCTGGTAATTGTTTGTTGTGTGAAAGAGAAGTTGGCAATGGACTACTTATGTTGGCAAAAGAGTCGTGTACAAGTAGCTAACGCATGGATGGGGGTATCTTCAGAGAAGTCTTGTGGGACAGTAGTACCATATGTATACACTGAATGAAGGGAATGGTATTCTCTTAGCTGAGTTTTCATACTACAACATTGAGTCCTGGTAGAAGAATGGATTGTACACTGACTATGAGAGTGGTAGTATAAAAGAGAAACAGTCAGGAGTGCTAAAAAGGGAGTTCGGTAGGATGTATAATCCATCCTAGTAATAGGGCAAGTAATACTCTAACAGTAATACGGTTATAAAAACCGGTTAAACCCATTTGTGAAGTGGGGTAAAGGGGAAAACTCGTGGTAGGATGTTAGAACTCATGTAACCATGTTATTGGAGGTAGTACGGCTAAACCGGTAGATCTCAGGAAACCCGGTTAGGAACCCGGTGGTGGAACCGGTAGATTTCCAGGAAACCTGGTTAGGAACCCGGTAGTGAAACCGGTAGACCCCTAGGAAACCCGGTTGAGAACCAGGTAGGAAACTTGGTAGATCTTCCGAGAATTCGGTAGGAGAACCCGGTAGGGGTACTGGTCGACTCGACTGGCATAAGGGGTGTACCAACCTTAAGACCAGTAGAAGCATGGTATACCCCAAAGAGAGGCAGTGAGACTAAGAAGGATGAATGGAGTGAGACTTCCAACAAAAGCGGTAGCGGGCAGGACCTTAGGATGCCGGTAAGGAAAACTGGACTAAGTCTGTTCGCATACCGGTAAGGTACTACCGGAAGCAGGGTGGTACCGATGGAAAGTAGAGGGGAAATCCCGTTAACATTGGTGCATGCGTCTGCCACATCGCCCAGGAAGGCCAAGTGGAATGGACCACACTAGCGTAGGTGACGGGAGAACGAATTCAAATTGTCCTCACATCTCCTTTGTGTTATTCCATAATGTCACATGCTACACTAATTCTATAGTATCACGCATCCATGTTAACACTACAAAACTCCGTAATATCACGTGCACTTTGGTTGCCATGGGTGTGATACTACGGAGTTTAAAGTGTAAGGGGCACCGCACGGATGTGGCTCCCACTCTTAATGAAGAGTGCACCCTTGAGCCCAAAAGGTGTTGACAATTTGGGACTCAAATGCTTGAATGGGTAGATTCTAGGGTGGAAAAGGTGTTATAGATCTCCTAGGTTTCACAAGTTGAGGGAATGAGTGTCGGGACATAGCACATTCTTTTGACTCGAGCTTGAGCGTGTGGCGACCACACTTAAGGCAGGTGGGTGTTCACATGGTTATTTTTCTTCCAATTAGCCCACTTCTCCAAGGGCCAGGGCGAACCGACCCATACATTGGTACCTTACCGGATGTCTAGTGACGTCACATTCGAATGAATCGGCCCTCAACCCCATAGGGGATCTTTTTGTATTGGAGCTACTTCATCCACGATATGTAGGATGGTTGATTTTAAGTGAGTGCCACGAATCCCCAGCCATTCACCCTCCCCGGTAAGGTACTAATATACGGGTTGGTTCGCCTCAGCCCTTCTCCAAGGTAGTGTTGTTTTTTTGCACCCGTCAAATACTTGTCAAATGCCCGCCACACCTGTTAAATGTGCATCCTATATACATTTGGGGTTTGTGACGGGTGCAAAAAAACAACCTTGCTCCTAGGGTGTTAATAGATTCCTTAAAAGATGATGAATTGATCCAAATCAAACTCGTACTTAGCCATGGTTCCATAGCCTCTAGAGCTCATATAACTATTATATTCATTATTAAAACAAATATTCTCTTTCTTCTCAAATGATCATATAGGTCATCATAATTATGTTGACTAGATATTATCACTATTAGTGCGTGTTATTATTCAAAGTTATGATATATCTTACTTCAGAGTTACTAATGAAAGTTCAATAGGTTGTTTGGATGTTATAGAACACAGATGACTTTGCTCGATAGAATGTCACATTCTCAATAAATAATTAAAGCGCCATGTAACTATGAATAGTAACACACACTAATTGGGACTATCAGTTTAGTATCCAGCAAAACCTTTGTTTGACAAAATTTTGGAAAAAAAACTTAAAACTTAAAAACGAAATATTTTGTCAAACAACAAGTTTTTTTATTTTTTCGTTTTTTTTTTGTTATTTTCAAAATGGATGAAATCAGCCCAAAGTACTATTATTTAAAAATCCCAAGCAATTTCATACATTGAGAATATTCCCATGACCGTGACTTGACTTTGGCTCCTGCAAACTTGGAAATGAAAAAACAATGAACATCCTCAGATCGGATTTGATATTTATGTCGTACTAATGACGTGTTAATAGCATAGGAGAAGTGAGAAAATTAGGGAAAAAACTCTATAAATATACACCAAGAATTCACCTATTGCTTTTGAAATATAGACAAACTAAAATTTTATCAGAGAATACACCCGTATCGACATCTGAGTTAACCAAAAACTCCAACTTTTGAGAAAACATATAATTTCTCCTGTGCTTTGGCGCTGACTTGTCGGCCTTCTGTCTCATAAAAAAGAAAAAAGAAAACATAAAATTTACTTAAATTCGAGTTGACCCCTTTTGGTTTAATGATTTTACTTCTACATACTGCATTGAACATTCTTATTAGTGCGTTAGATGCAAAATTAGCGTCAAATATTAATGTGGGCCACACTAATTTGTAGTCAAAGTGGAAATAACGTGGGTCCAAGACCCTGGGTCTTTCCCTAAATCATCATGAAGACTTCCGACCAACACATTGAATATTAATTATAGGGGAAAAGTAGCACAAAATGAATATAATATAATCACCCACATTGATCTTCTAACAAATTAAAGAAAGCCACCACACTAATTCTCATCCGAGAATTAGTATGGGCTCCAGGAAATTACTGTGACCCACAGTAGTAATAGGGCTCACTATTTAGTGTAGTTGTTGCATGGAAGTTGAGGTCTTGACTCAACTTGTGATGATTACCATTTTGACCAAAAGAGACTATTGAGTCATTGAAGGTGGAATATCCGCAAACACCAGCTGGGGTAAATTTCTGGTTCTGTTGACATTCTTGTGCAATAGAAAGCAGCATGCTCCCAACAGTGGCCGGGACATGACTGGAAACAGTGGTTTGGACATAACGAGTCAATATCCTCGTGTTTCCAAGTCCAACGGGTTACTGTTGTGATCTTTCGGGTTTATTTTTTATTTTTTATTTTTTTATTTTATTTTGACAGAAGGCCGATAGGCCAGCGCCAGAGCACAGGAGGCAGTTGACCACCTGGCAAGTTTCTGTCAAGTAGAGAGGAGATTTCATAGTTGGGAATCGAACCGCCAACCTCTTGATCCTTGAGATTTGGAAATCTCTCCACCATGCATCTAGTAGTTTAGGGTTGTCTCGGACCATGGGTTTCCTTTACTGATTTGAAGGACGTTGCATAGATTCCTCTGAATTAATGGGTAATTTTTCTGAAGTCTTGATCTTCAACCACTTATTTCTCAAACTCATCCAGTTTATCTGTAACCAGCGGTCAGCTCTCCCCGTTCATTGATTGGTAACTGTGATCAAAGCAAAGCACCTCATTTGAGTGAAAATCCCGGGGGGTGCACTTCATTGTCAAGTTGAATATCACATGCGATAAAAAAAAATCTATTTTTTACATAAAGGATCACCAAAATGGGTCAAAATTTTATCATTTTTTTTTCATGTGTAGACATACATGGTATCTATTACACAGTAAAAAATGGTAACCAAATTGATGGTTTGTTTTTTTATAAAACATACCGTTTCTAACTAGAATGACGCAGAATTGAACTAAAAAAATTGCTACAAAAATGAAGATGACTAAAAATTTCAAAAAATATGCAAAAGATATTATCAACGGTTATGTATATAATGTAGAATTTTTTTATAATTTTAAAAATTATCTATGGCATATAATTATGGTACCAAACTTTTTATCGCACGTGGTTATGAAACGTAAGGGGGTGTGATCGCCCCGTGGTGAAAATCATAAGGCCATGTGGCACATGACCATGTTCTAAAAGTACACTAAATATGTATTTAGTGTCTGATTATATTTGATGTTGTTACCACCCTACCCTGCTTAACACTAATTTTTAATTCCTTGACAATTAGTGTTAGAAGATATGTTGGAATTCTCCTTTTATCATTGTTATTTTTTTTTCAAATCCTTAATGACATTAAATTCAAACATGTAACTTCCACATATTACCATAGTTGGTATTTAATGTTTGAGTTTACATTTGATGTTACTTACTTTCATAGGGTTATTGACATTTAGTGTATGTGTTCATATTTAGTGTATCAAACACTAAATATCATATTTAGTGTAGTGCATGCCCAGATGACGTGGCCGCCATGTATAGTGTTATACTATACTTATGCGAATAAACTTGCAATGGTGCCACAAAGACTTCTTGGCCACATTGTAGTAAGGTGTTGAGGCCTTAAAGCGACACTTTAAGAAACATTTGCTATTTTAGGAAGGTTAAGTAGCTTGGACTTTTTAAAATTCCATAGATTAGCAAATCTATATAGAGTCTACAAAAATAATCTAAAATAATAATAAATTCATATGCAATCTACATAAATTCTTAAAGTCGTCTTATGGAAAGAGCCTTTTACTCTCAACTAGGAGGGTCTATGAAAGTTGGATTGCTAAGTGAGAATCACCACAAAATCAACCTTATTGCATGTGAGAATCATTTATTAAATGATGGTGTTGTCCCCTTTTTGTGATCACTTCTTCCACCGCCTCGTTGAACGGATAGGTCCCCGATTAGCCATTGTGATTGGTCAAAGTTGGTGCTCTTTTAAAAACGTCCTTGCATTCTTCTTACATTGCTAGTATGAATGGCCGAAGTGGTGCTATCTCATATTTAATGCTACATATGATTAATCTCTTTTAAGATGACTTACTTGATGGCATTGTTGCACTCACTTATTGATGGCTTAAGGATTAAAAATAAGTGTCACCGAAGGGAAGGTGTTACTTTAAGGTCTCAATACCTTAAGTGAGGCCCACATGTGACTTGAGAGTTTAAGGTATGTTGATGTTATCCAAATTGTTATTTCATGTTCTCAGGCTTTTACTGATTAGATTTCCATAACAAGACTTGTATCACATTAGCAAAGATTCTATGATGAGGCATCAACAAAACCAAATTGAAAATCGATTTTTTTCTTAATTTAACTATGGTTATTGGAAGTGCATTTTTGTTGATTCCTTGACTAAATACATGAGTCCTCCCAATTGTCTTCACTATTAAGTGTAGAATAGTTAAAACAAAATTAGAAAACATAGTCCAATTTCTTTTAAATGTGTATTTATAACGTTTGTTCTTTGATCCACACCTAACCGCACACCAATCAAATGTAACCAAATAACATCCGCATGTACCTTCAAAGAATTGTATTTGCAACCGTGTAAAGGGAGAGAGAACCTCTCATCCATCCAACATAAAAACTTGAGGTATATATATTGGTGGCCGATTCATCTCTCATGACTTGGACTAGACTAACTTGGGGTTTTTAAAGCTAATTCCAAAGCCAAATGAACTAAAACTAGTGAGATCTGGGGCGCATACTAGTTGAGGGCTTTCATGTTGGATGACTGAGAGGTGCACTCATATGCCATAATTCCCTCTCTCATGTATGGGTTTCATGGCATCTTTGTAATCTCATCCATTGTGGATGAAGGGACTCTAGTAAAAAAAAATTCCCGATGGAGTTAAGGGGCGATTCATACCAACTGAACTCCACCGCATTAATTTAGGGCCTTTGATGCTATTTTTGGAGTCAATGCATCTAAAATAAACCACTACAAGCTTTAATTTAATTCACTATGTTTTCACCATTGCAATGGGTGAGTTTAGTAAACACCACAAATCCCTGGCCCATGGGATAAGTTTCCATCACTAACCCCATACAGTTGAAAATGAGGCACATTTCGTGTTGGAATGTCCCCTATATAATCCTATAATTTAGAGATAAGTGTCCATCATTACTTGGGAACGTAGTTCCAGGGAGCCTCAAGTCTATCTTTCAATTAGCTCGGGGGGGGGGGGACACTTAGGAAAATTAGTAAACATGGTGCGTTAAAATATAGGGTGTGTTTTATTCATGAGCAATAAAATTTAGAAAATTATTGGATATAATTATGGACTATTTAAATTGAAAATCCATATTATAAATAATATTGGGGTATACTAAGTATTGAAATTTATCAAGATTTTAGATATAATATAGCATAGGGATTTTGATAGAATGATAGTTTGTTTATGAAGTTCTTCCTCCCACTTGTGTGCAACAGACTAAAGTGTTGATTTTGGAAAACAACAATGTTGTTTAGACTCTGTTTTCTCAGCAATAGATTGCAGCCAACTTCGTTCACCCTAGACCTTGGACCCTAAAGTTCTAAATTTGTTGGTCTGCTTGTGATTGCAGTGCACAGATTTGTGTTTCTAAACACAAACATTGTTGTAGTTCATGCTAGTAATTCAAGTTCATAGTTCATTGATTCTCATGGTGGTGATGATTGTTTGCATTGTTATTGATTTGTGGTGATGCTTGTTCATGCTAGTTCTCATTGCATGTCAAATGAATTTTGTAATGAACATAGGCAATCCTCACTAGAAGAAATCTTGTCCATTTCAACCCTCCTTGCGACTAGGCCATCAAGACTAAACCAAGAAAATGCATAAACAAATCAATTCGGTTGGGAATCGGGGGGCACCTTCCATGGGTATACCACGGGTACCTTCTGGTTGCCTGCCAATTGAATTGTTTATGCATTTTCTTGGTGCGAGTCGCGATGGCCAAGGGTTGAAATGGACACGATTTCTTCTAGTGCCTTAAACACAAATTAGGGTGAGCTAATTTTTTATAATGAACATAGGGTTGAAAAAAAAAATCTTATGTGAGTTATAACTATAGTAAGGCATCATAATAATACACCATATTAGGGAATTATATAATTAAACGTGTGTTCAAATCTAACATCTAGACATAATACCCCTACATTAAATACCCCTTTAACGCACGTGTTCACACAAAGTATAGTGAAGTGTCCCCCCCGAGTCAATTAGGCCATCAAGTTGACAATAGCCTCTATCTCATGGAGGCTATTGCACTCTGCCACTCTAGAGAATTAGTTGGTTTAAATCCATCTTGATGTGCTTTCAATCCCATTAGCCTTTTTCGGCTTCTCGAACTTTAAAATCAATTTCATTTCAGGTCCATTTCCGAATGGGCACTATGTACAGTAATCTCCCGCTTAAGTACACACTTTGAACTGGAGCCATACATGCGCATTTAGTTGGTAGGTGCATACTTTACTCATATCGCTTTCTAGACCCTCTAATTCGATGAATCGCAATGGGAAACGGATGAAACCTGATGAAACACACTTGACCGAAGCCCAACGATGTGAAATCATTGCAAAGTTGAGCAAGCCGAATGCACCGAGCAAGCGGGTGCTAGAGCGGGAGTATGAAGTGAGTGAAGGCGCCATCCAAAAAGTCTAGGACATCGAGAGAACATACTACAACGAACGGCGCTAATGTCTGATGATGCTAAATCGAAAACGTTTTGCGCCACTATTGGCCGATTTACCGAGCTGGAAGATTGCCTTTAAAGGCTTTGAAGCTCTACACAACATTGTCCTCGACATTGACAACCAATTGCTTTGCTCCGATGTTCAATCGGAAGATAGATAGATGTATGATGAATTGCGACGATCGTTTGAGACATTTCATCAAAACGTTAACAAATTGACATTGAATGTCAAGCAATTCATGCATTTGCGGAAAATGACTTTGCATGACATGTTCAAACAATAAAGTATGAACCTTGATTTTTGTCAAAAAATTTGCGCACTTAACCGGGATGCGTACTTAAACGGGTGCATACTTAAACGGGAGATTACTGTATTGCATACTATTTCACGGTATAGTTTTCTTAAGATTTATTGATAAATTATTATGTAAGTTCCTCCCGAAAGACCAAAAAATAACGGCGTTATGAAAAAATTTGAATGCGTATGAATACTTGTGAAAGTAGACGGCATTACCTAAAATATTATAAAATATACATACTAAATTAGCACACTAAATTAAGTGTCATTTTAGAATGACAAAGACAATTTCAAATTGTAAGTCACAAAAATTATAACCTCAGTGCTAGTGAGGGGTTTGTAATATTTTTGACTTCCAAGTTAATTACATGCTTTATTGACGGTTTCACTTTGATAATGAAATCCCAATCATTTGCTTATTTACTCAATGAAAGTGAACATATATATTGGATTTTGGACCTTGAAGGTGAAGTGCACTCAATATGGGATTCGTAGTCAAGCGGCCTTCAAGAATGCAAGGGCAATGTTTTTTTCAAAGTTGGACGGGGTGAGCAACAATTTTCGGTCGGGTTCAGAAATTTCCATGGAGGGTTGCCCCAGCCCGGATTTGACACCCCCCATAGTTCGTAGGGGGGGACTTAGTGTCTACCAAAAATGACTACACCCTAACCTCGACAAGTCACCCTTGTTTATAGATCACCTTGATATTGTCACCCAAAATTTCGAAACCAAATTTTCTAGTGTAAAACTCCCTCGTTATTATCCCTATCACCCTTGATAATGTCACTATTTTTTTTCCAAAATCTGTAGTGTAAGTGTGATAATAACAAGTAATATGGATGAAAAAGGCCGGATGGACAACAAATTCTATGGATGACGTTGGCATCTCCGCCTGCCTTTTCGCTTGGATCTCCGTTCTTGCAGCATTGAATTTGGGCTTTGATGTCTAAGGCAAGCCTCTAGAGAAGCTTTCTCCATTGGAGTACGTAAACATGGAAGGTGAAGATGATTTTGAGGTGGAGTATTCTACTGAGGAGCTTGTGCAATTAGTGCAAGATGGCCAGGAGGTACATGAACCCGTAGAAGTAGACCCATTGATTGATGATAGCAATGATGTTGAGTCTAAGGTAGTGAAGTTAAGTGATGCACAAAAATTTGTTAAAGATGTTTTGAATTTTATGGCTAGTCAAGGTTCTCAAATTTTCAACACTATGGAGTTGTTAGGAATGGAAAAAATCCATGACAAGCTCATTAGAATTGGTGTCTCTAGTGAGAGGTCTTTACCTGATCTCAATGACACATTATGATGTGCTATCTTTGTTATTCAAGCTTTTGAATTTGATTTTATATTTAAAAACATTGAATTCTCATCTTTGTTATTTTCTTTTGAACATTGTAATTTTTATTTATTTTTCTACCTATTTCTTTGATAATATCACATTATGCATAAATCTTCCAAATGTGATATTATCAAATATGTCACACCTTGTTTATATCACACTTTTTGGTGAAACGGATGGTGTGACATTATCAAGGTTAGGGTGTACAGTCAAGAAACTATAAGTGTTACCCCTATAAGTGTTATAATTTCATATATGTTAAGAAAATTTTACCCCCCTACAAAAACACAATTGGTAAGACTAGTGAGTGTTATGTGTTAAGTGTTATAACATGCTCTACTCCCTTCTTTGTTAATTGCACCTCTATAAGTGTTAATTTTGAGAAAATGAAGGTAATAATATATGAGAGCATACATTCTAAACATGTAATCACATTCATCCCATATTCTTTGCGAACAATTCAAAATTGTTGGAGGCACACGGGTGTTCTTTCGATCTCTATTGAGAGGGAGATAGAGGAAGCTAGGCGCTTGGTAGAGGTTGATGAAGTTGCTACTCTACTTCATCAACTGTCGTTGTTGTCATCTGACAGTGAGGTGGGTGACGTGATGAATGCTCATGAATACCTCAATTATGAGATGGAGTTTGATTTAAACAACCCCTATGAACCTACCGATGAGGAGTTTTTGGATATGTATTCCTCAGAACATCAAGAAATTGATGTTGATGAGGTTATGGTTGATGTGGTAGAAGAAGTTGTAGGATTTAGTGTTGTTGAGCGTTCTCCAGAGACTTTGAAGAAATACTTTGAACAAAGACCAAATGATGCCCTATCACACATCAGGAGCATTCAAAGACTCCGGAAGGAAGTTTCATTTCATCATTTGGAAGCTTCTCATCATACTGCTATAGACTCTTACTTTTGGTTAGTTTAGTTGGAAGAATCTCGTCAAGTTACTACTATATAGATTATTTCTTTCAATTAGTTTAGTTGAATTATGTATTATCATTTGTACTTTCATTTTTATTTTTATAAAATGTTATGTTCTTCATTTTCGAAAATTTTAAGTGTTATTTCTATAAATGTTATTAATCATCGGTATGAATTATGTAAGTGTTACTTGTTATAATTCTATATATGTTATTTTTTTGCTACTCCCGACCTGTAACATTTATAGAGTCTTGACTGTAGTACACAACTATGAGCTCCTCTACATTTAGAATAGTCTCAGGTAGGTCTATGATCAGAACATATGTCTTTACACGCTTTTACAGACATATTATATGGATTTTGATATGTAACTGTTAATAAGTGTTCCTATTTATTTATTTGTTTGTTTTATTTGACTCAAATCACTACAGTCTAACCTTGATAATATCACACCATCCGTTTCACCAAAAAGTGTGATATAAACAAGGTGTGACATATTTGATAATGTCACATTTGGAAGATTTATGCATAATGTGATATTATCAAAGAAATAGGTAGAAAAATAAATAAAAATTACAATGTTCAAAGGAAAATAACAAAGATGAGAATTCAATGTTTTTAAATATAAAATCAAATTCAAAAGCTTGAATAACAAAGATAGCACATCATAATGTGTCATTGAGATCAGGTAAAGACCTCTCACTAGAGACAAAGAAGCTCCTAATGTCACATTGTTTTGTTGACATTGATGTTAAATGTGCAACACCAATTCTAATGAGCTTGTCATGGATTTTTTCCATTCCTAACAACTCCATAGTGTTGAAAATTTGAGAACCTTGACTAGCCATAAAATTCAAAACATCTTTAACAAATTTTTGTGCATCACTTAACTTCACTACCTTAGACTCAACATCATTGCTATCATCAATCAATGGGTCTACTTCTACGGGATCATGTGCCTCCTGGCCATCTTGCACTAATTGTACAGGCTCCTCAGTAGAATACTCCACCTCAAAATCATCTTCACCTTCCATGTTTATGTACTCCAATGGATGGTAGGGCCAACGGGCTCAAGTTCACGTCGGACTGCCCGACGTTACATTTTATTTTATTTTATTTACTCCAATAGAGAAAGCTTCTCTAAAGGCTTGCCTTGGACATCATCTATAAGGCAGCGGAGATGCCAACATCATCCATAGAATTTGTTGTCCATCCGGCCTTTTTTCATCCATATTACTTGTTATTATCACACTTATACTACAAATTTTGGAAAAAAATAGTGACATTATCAAGGGTGATAGGGATAATAACGAGGGAGTTTTACACTAGAGAATTTGGTTTCGAAGTTTTGGGTGACAATATCAAGGTGTTCTATAAACAAGAGTGACATTATCGAGGTTAGACTGTATTGGTGTCATGGAGACAAGTGAGCAACAAAGACACCAAAGGTAGAGGGCAATGTTCAAGTTTGAAGTGTGCACATGCATTTCAATGTGAAGGGCTTCAAAATAATCAGACTTCACTCAAACTTTCAAACTTTTTGCAACACTTCGCCAAGAAGAACTTGATATTGTATGTTTTGTTTGGAATATGAAAACAATATGATGTCTCACTATACTAAAGTAGTACATGCAATAAAATGATGCACTAAAATTATTTAGATTCCCTACATAATGCACTTAATCATCATCCAATTCCAAAGGCAAAGCCCTCCGGTTTTTGGTCGATTTCCAAGTGTCAAAAATTCTAGCCCAATCCATATTTTCCATCGGAAGACCGCATAATGATACTTGCATCAATGCATCCAATGTTTCAAGTTTCAATCGACTTTTGCAATCACTCTTCACCTAATTTTGTTTGAAAAATCCACATTCACATATAGTTGTGCTTGCCAAGCCGAAGTTGCAATCAATGCCGAGTCAAAGTTACAGAGTCAAAATTGCAAGAGTTATTGGAATTTAAAAGTGTCTACTAGAGTGCCAAGATTGGAGTCCAGCTATGTTTCTATTTGCAAATTGCAGCCACTGTATTTTGTGACAAACAGCTTTTGGAGAGGCCTTCACTGTGACTAATGGAAACTTTGTAGAGCACATTTTTGTGAAGTGCCCCCCCCCAAAAAAACTTTTTTGACGGCCAAAATGGCATTTGATAGGTGTTGAAGACTTTAGTATTGAACATTGGTAGAGGGTGCTAAAACCAACACCCCACCCAAAACCAACACCTATAAACACCTCCCAACTGCCAACACTCTGCTACCTTGAACCGTTCCCTTGGTGTAGGAGTGCTTGGGCCCATGGAGTGACGGTTTAGGTGCCATTAGTGGCGCCACCTCATAACGGCTTTTACTACCTCCATGTAGGGTAGGTAACAAGCTCCACTTTATCTCGGGTTGGTTCAAAGGTGGGTTTAGGGTGGCTTGTTAGTTCCTATTCTAGCCATTCTGTACACGAGGGGGGGTTGGTATAGCTTTCATATAGAGACGTGGCCATCATAAGATTTCATACTTTGAGGGCTCTATAATTCTTATAAATTTTCCTCTCTCTCAGGTGTCATTCTTTTGCTGAAGTTACTGCTGGGTATTAATTATATGATTGCTCTAGCTCTTATTCTTTCATTATGCAAAATGGTGTAAAATTAAATATAGCACACGTGCTCAAGAACAGTTTGTCAAATTTGCAAATGTCACTTATGTTGTGCCATTAATCTAGGAGTTTTGAAACCTTGAGGTTGAATATTAATGCTCATGGGAGTCATATAACCATACAGATGTGGTCTAAATCATTGAGTATCTTCAACTTTATAGAAAGAAACAATGAAAACTGAAATGATAAACTGCAATATTTTGGTTCATCCATACATACACAAAAAACCCCTAGACATTTAAGGGTTGAACATAGTAAAATTTTCATGGTAAATTTGAGAGTTTAACTTTCAGCAGGTGTAGGATATGATCTTCCTGATGGATAAGGTAAAATGTTGGCGTTGGAGTTTGGAGCGAAAGTCTATGTTGAACTTGAGTTCAAGGCGCTGAATATACCAATTGAAGCACAAGAGACTGATGCCCCGATCACACCAAACTTTCCGTCTGGTTCTAGCCGTGAAATTGCTGGGGATTATGTTGAGAAATATATGTTGGTCCACCACTTTTCACACTATTACAACCGGAGATGTCGACGGATGGTGTCCAAACTGGCCGGTGTTGTAGTTAGTTTTTTGCTATCACTTAAAAACAACAACCCAGGGAACTAAGTCACAGGGAAGACTGAGCTAGTGTCTATAAGGGTTAATGTCACATTGGATTAAGGATTACAATAACAATCTAAGTCTTTTACTCCTTTGTTCCTTCATTACTCTGCTTATTTTCCACTCTTATGGTTCATTTGTGCTTCTCCAGTCGTGAGTGATTTCCGTCCTATGTGTTGTGTGAATTCCTATCACTCTATGTCTTTGACCTATTTCAATCGTGAAGCTCAAAAGCTTGGCAAGTAGTTATTGGCAATTTGTCAGGACATAGTCCGGGGTAATGTCTTTTGAATGCCACATCATCTTTAAATGTCATGAATTATGCTTTGCAATAATTTCAAATTAATTCCTCTTAATTCAACTTACAGTCATTCGGGCATTCTTCCAAGAACTGTAATCACCATCTTCATCTTCAACTTATCTGGCAACTTATCACAACAAATATCCACAAGATCATGTATAATCAATGCACCAACAACTAGGCTATATTCCTTGATTAAAGCCTTAGTTCTTTTTTAAGTTCAAATGGAATTGCCTTTGGTAATGTCTTACACTAGTTTAAATAACTTCTCCTGTTTGAAATGGTAATGTCTTGTGTAGCTTACAGCCTGGTACTAAGTATCTCCAACGTCTGCATTCCTATTCTTGGCCTTATGCCAACCAGGTAATGTCTCGCAGTTGCTTCCAAGCCATATTCTCTTTGAGTGGCCTCTCTGTACTCTCTCCCTCAGGATTGACTCCTGTAAGCCTATAGCCTATTCGGTCCTTTCTCTCATGACACTACCTCGTACATTTCTCTCTTTCTCCACAACGCTTCTCTTTTACTAGGGTTAATTGCCTCCTTCAGACGTTTCCCTCCTAATTGTCCCTCTCGGACTTCTCCTCTCTCGTCACCTAATGGTGATCAGTCTTACGACCTAGGCGATAGCCCTTCCTTGATGTTTCGGCTTCCTCCCTCAGGTAGGCAATCGCCTTCTCTGTGGCTAGTTGCCTTTCCCACTGCCTATCTCAGGTCTTTCCTCTCTTCCTCATCACACATAAGCGATAAGCTGACAATACAGGCGATAGCCATTCTTCAACTCTTCGGCTTCACCTTGCTTTAGTGGACGATGGCCTCTACCAGACTAATTGCCATGGCCTACTTCTCTCGAGGCTGCTTGCTTACTCTCAACTCTAGCCTATTGCCTAAGACTTTTCCTTCTTGACTCTCCACTTCGCACGACATTAATGTATCCTATTGCCTACTGGCTTACACTCTGTGTCATTCCTTTGGCCATTGCCCTTTTTCTCTCCCTCGGCAATTAACCCTCACTTGCTATCTCAGACTGAGAGAAACATCTCTCATGCTTATGGCCATCGTCAGACTTCGACCATTGCTAACTGCCAGACTCACTTGCAAAGTTCCTTGCCCTCTTGGTGGATGATACGTCAATTTCAATGCTCACGGCTATTGCTAGAAATCACACAAACATTACTTCCATCCAGAAACATATTCAATAATCAAACTTCCACTCTAGAAACATCATGACAATTGCTCTTAACTGTTAAATTACTACTCAATGTCAAATTTCCAAGTGTTCTGAGAGTCCGAATCACTCGGCTCTCAATTCTACTTCTACTTCTGCCAGCCTCTTGCTTGGCCTTGCCTATTCCTAAGTGTGTTGCCTCAATCTCTAAGTGCTACCACTTTCTACAAGCCTATTGCTTCTATATTGAGACTACGTCTGATTCTACACTTGAAAATAGCATGCTTGGGCAATAGCCTGTCTCCCTCTTATCAGCCGAGGAAGGAGAAGGTGGTTGCAACGCCTTGGAACGGCTATAGCCCTCTGTTTACACTGTAAACTAACTTCTCACTGCCTATTGCTGCTACTTCTTACTAAGTTAGAGATTTTGAGCTCGATAGCTTTCGAGCTCAATATACCGGGCTTTAATACTTGTTGGGGGTTTGTATAAGTTATCACATATCAGACTGTTTATACACACCCCCAATTCTTTAGAGTATGACCACCTGTTATCATTACATGCCTCCAACACAGGACAATGTCAGGTTTAGCATATGAGCTAGACCTCCACATTAGGTCTAACCGCTATTATACCGTTGGTAGCCCCGGAAAGCCCTCCTAGATTGGAATAGCTTGGGTATATTGCGGCCCAACTTTCAACTCCTCTATAAGAGAATCAATTATCAATATCTCACAATCTTTGACCAATAGAATCTTAACTTCAACTATTTCTATGTAAAAACCATGTGTATTGTGAGAAATTATTAGTTTTGATCATGAGACCCACAGTTCGTGAAGCTCACATACAATGACAGTGTGGGACATATAAGGACACTACTCCCCTTTAAAATAATGTTACCCGATTTACCACTCCTTTGTGTTAGTGTTTGGTGTACAATGTGTGATCGTACTTTTAAGAGCATTGCCACCGGTGAGTTTAGGGCACCCTCCCTATATAAGCCTCTAGGACTTCACGCAGGGCCCCTACCCCACCGTCAAGTAACCTTTTGTCTCTCTTTTAAAAGTTGGGGCCATGTAGATGTTTCCCCTTAGCCGCTAGGGCTGGAGCCCCCCCAACAACTTCAAACCTTCATAACTTTGTTGTCTGATCTCTGATTCTATCAAGCGACTAGTCCATCGACATCTACTCTCTACATAGATGCCGATAGACTCCTCACTTGCTCCATTTGAGCAAGTATTGTGGGAGTTATGGCTATCCTAACCTTGGCAGTCTTGGGCGCCACCTGGGTCACTGCTGTCCCACCACAACGGCCCTTTTAGTGCTGGGCGCTATCCCTAGGCATTGCCCCACTCAAATCGCCACATCTCCTAGCTTACATCTCCGATGTGGGAGTTCTTGACCATTCTAGAATCCGGATGTCATAAACTACCTAATGCTTATGGCCTTACCCTTGTAAGTCCTAATCTCTGTGGGTGCGAGGCGTTCCCAATGCCTGGGGCCCTCACCCACACTAGGATCACTTGGGCCCTCTCACCTATGGCGCCACAAGTCCCGGGTGTCACTCCGGGGTCCCCCTTGTGCCCATGGTGTTGCGGGCATTCCTCATGGAGAGATGCATGACAATAAGACAAGGCCTCCTACAAGATAAGATAAGATTTGCAATTAAATTTCACTTGATTTGCTGAGAGAGGCTACCATGAAAACCCTATTTATGAGTGGGACACTATGCTGCAATTCAACCCTAAACTCAACCCCTTAGTTGAGTTTTGGGGGATTATTCATGATGCCTTGTTCACACACATAACACTTTGCCGTTGCCGTACTAATAAGACAAACGTTTATGTGCTAATAGGACGAGAGAAAAGCAAGGTTGGATGAAGAATAAGCACTTTACTTTGGTGTTGCATCCAAGTTGTCATCCTCTTTGACAACAACAATTTTAAATACCGTTATGACGGTCGTATGGCAGTTGCCAATTGGCTCCCATCACTTTTGCATCTCTTTCTATCCACTAGAATGAGAACTTCCAAAAGAAGTCACATAAAAAGAAAAAGACCTTGATTGGTTTGCGGGTAAGACAAAACATGTTTTGTAAATTGTAACTGCAATGCAAATTGTGGTTCTTCACGAACACAGTTACAGTTTGGATGACAGTAACTGCAAATTCTCCTGTGTGTGAATAAGGCTTCAGTTCATGTGAACTGCTCGGGTGGTGATGCTCTGAGGCAGTGTTCAAGATTGAAGTCTTCAATGCCCTTCAAACGCGATTTGGCCCTTCAAAATATACCTCTCTCAAAACAACCCTTCAAAACGCAACCCCAAATTGAAAATGAAGACGTCACTTGAAGTTCTCAATGTAATCTGCCCGCCACAAGAACCAACAAGCGTAGGGCATTGTCACTACAAGAAGTGGAGTTAGATAGTTGATTCTTAATTCTTCACATTATACTGGAAACATGTACCATACAATTCATGCACAAGTGTAATATGAGCTTTGTATTTCATTTCTATATTCTTGGATTGACATCTTGGATTTGAACCATCCCTTCAACTTAAGGACTGAAATTTGAGAGCCCTTCAAAATGAAACTCATATGAGGGCTTCAATCTTGAACACTGCTCTGAGGGTCCAGACTCAAGACCCGCACAGCTTTAGGTCCTCGAATGCAGGAAGAGGGGGATGTTGTCCGTAGCCTACCAGGCCCAAAAAACCACTTTTGTCCTCCAGCGAAGCGGGACCCACCTCAATCGCGTGGGACCCACTATTTGTCGTCAACGTCATGGGTGTCGGGGACGATGATAACTCTCTCGTCGTGAGTTTCCGCGTCAGGGCTACCAAAGTCTTCCCGACACTAAGCTCTCGCCCCCATTACCGACTCCGGGCAGCAGATCAGTCGCCACATTCAAGCTCATCTCATGTCCATCGCTGCTGGATGTGTTTATTATATAACCTGCTTCAAATACCGGATCGTACCTGCAGTTTCATCATCGCTTTGCAC
The DNA here is from genome assembly GCA_964035585.1 of Polytrichum formosum. Lineage (NCBI taxonomy): Eukaryota > Viridiplantae > Streptophyta > Polytrichopsida > Polytrichales > Polytrichaceae > Polytrichum > Polytrichum formosum. Next base: position 777,170 of record OZ037937.1, read on the forward strand.
ACCACAATTCCACCTCTCGCTAGACGTCGTAAACATCAGCATCCAATGTCGATGTTGGAATAGCTTGCAGTTTGCTCAGAGTACTAGTAGCTAATTCAGAATTTTCACAAGTACACCGGAGAATTTGGCATATAACTACTAAAGTTTCAGTTTCAGTTGCAAAGCTGGTATGAAGATTCATTTAATCGTCGGGGAGCACATTATAGCATTCCTAGTTTTCTTGTTGCAGTAGTTTGATTCTGCAGTGGGTCATTCTCATCAGAGTACTAGCTCACTGGACTGAGAAATCTAACCGGATATTTTTAAAACTCGACTTGTGCACAAGGTAGCGACTTGAATTGGGATTGAAATTCTTTTTGCTGGTTTTTTCTTTTTCTGTGTCGGTCGTTTACTGAAATTTGAGCTTCGTGTTGACATGGTGGTCTGTTGTTGGGGATTGGGTAGTGGGGTTTGGATCTGAAATCTAAAATTGAAAGCTTCGTGCGGTTCTAAGAATTGCGCTCAGACAGACCTCTGTAAGTGTAGTTGCATCTGTCAGTCTGGATCTGTCAATGTCAGAAACTTTTGATGAAACTGGGCTTTTGAGCATTGACGTATGATTATTTCAACTTTGAATATATAGGTCAACCAGTGAATCGATTTCCAGGTTCCAGGGGTTACCTCCGAAAGAATGTGCATCAGAGGGTTTCATTCGTTGAATGATCTTGGGTGGCGGTTAACAGGAGTGTGTGGAGGCTGTTTATTTTCAACCACCGATGATTGCAAACCTGCTACTCGTACCAATTCCTCACGACTACAAAATCATCCCACCGAGCAACTGCCTAGTACGTCGAATCAACAGTGGTGCTCAAGAGAACAACTACCGACAATGATTTCATACAACGAGGTAATATGCACAGAATTCGTCTTTGTTAATTTGTGTTGATGCAAACCCCGAGAAAAATATCAGTCTACTAAGTGTTCCTATTAATACAGATAGATATCTTTGGTTATTTCGCATCACTTTGCAACGAAAGGATCACACCATCTGACAATTCAGTGCCTTGTCATGATGTTTGCAGATATTTGACTATCGTGGGTTCTACTCTCAAAATCTGGGGAGGATGCTGGACACTGAAGAGCTGCCGAGCCAGAAGGTAAGGTATACTCGGTCCCATGTCAATCTAAAGCTGAGATTAAATTTCAATCTTGTCTTCAAGATTTGCTTAATATGAAGAACTTGCAAAAGTATGTACTAAGCCCTGCATCTTCCAGTAAGTTATTTGTAGCTGCGAAGCTTTATATGATCCTAAACTATCTGGATTTGATTTCTGCAGATAAGAGTGGAGATCCATTCTAAACGTCGGGAGATCAATTTTACGAGCCTTGCGGAAGAGCTTGCCTCAGACGAAATGAGTGAGTACCTGAATCTTGTCTTGAAGGACCACCCGCACCTAGCTCTAGCTCTAGCTCTAGCGCAAGCTTAAGGTTGCGACTTTGGCGTGCCCGGTACGAGAATCTGGACCATTACATGTCCCTAAAATGGTGGTCGGAGCTTTAGTTCCTCCATTGTTTGGATTGATTTTCAAGTGTAAGCCTGAACATGAAAACCTAAAAGTTAAAGTTCGACCTTCAACTTGAAAATCAATCCAGAAAAAGCAGCCTGGAGAAAGCTCGGACCTTAGAGAAAGCTCCACCATTAAGTCAGGCACATCTAAGGGCTCAAAATCTTCAAATATGAACTTGGCCCGCCAAAGTTGTGTGTGGCAACCCCATAAATTTCTTTCATGCTGAACTAACTTGAGGTTTTGTCAATCACGTTGTTTTGGTTGAACTCAAAGAAACTGATGATCAATCTCGATTCACATATAGAGTTTAATCTATGAATCTGCTGCACAGAGGTGGAAAGGGAGGGAGACATCATTATTGTATCAGGATACACATCTCCAAACTTTGACGAGCGACACATTCTTGAGATTGTTCAAAGGTACGACGACGACGCCTGTATCATCGAAAGTAGATACTCCGATTGGGTCGAGGCTGAATGATTCTTCAGAAACTTGAATTCTGATCGACCTGAGTCCGAGCCTCTCAGTACAGGCCTTCCGGTTAGACGGATTGCCAAGCAGACCTGGAGGATATCCGTGACTTCCACAACATTCTTTTCAAATTTTAGTTTAGGCGCAACTTCCGTCATCAGGAGGGCGATAATGTAGGTAGGGATATTCTTGAATAATTCGTTTCATTCATTTATGGGTTGCCAAACCCTTTATAAGTTCAAAAAGATTTTATATATTCCTTCAACCGAGTGATGAACAAGTTCAATGTGGTGAGTGTGTGAGATCTTGACAAGAAATAATTAAATTGAATCCGCCTAGTATCCAGTCTGAAACCTTGCAGGTACATATGTTCCACTGTACCCCATGTTTTCCTAGGTGGTAAATTGCCCACAATTCCCTGTAATTCGAAAAGACGACTAATAACGTCACCCAATATGAAGCCCATCTTTTGAAAGGTACGAAAGGTTGGACGACGTTGGAACCCAATTGGTGATTTGTACGATGATAGATTCAGAGTTAAAAACTTTGTGATAAACATTGTAAAGAGTATAGGCACACGAAACAGAGTCAAACTCTGAGAAAATCTTAAGTTGCCATCTCAAATGTCGGGCTCAATGTCGGTCTGAGTTCCACCAGCAGCTTTGTAACGTTCTGGCAGAATCCATATAACACCGAAAGAATTGCTAATCAAATGGTTTAATCAAATTCCTGTCTAATTTATGCAAAATGATCTGTAACTGATTCTACCAGTGCATGTGAGGAGATAATTGATACGTGTAACCTACGACCTTGTTTCTGCAGCGTTTTTATCAAAGATGCGAATTGCCTGCATCGTGGCGGCATTATTCACTTTATCCTCGTAGCCTTCCACTGTGATGAGGCAAGCACTCCTGGAGCTCCACTCAACTTCGAGATCTGAGCATAAGTCATAAGCCACCCAGTAACATAGAATGAGTACATCATGATTGATGACAAAAAAAAAAGAGCTTAACATAATCAAAGGAATTATGTTTTTATGATGGTGACTCATGCCTTAATTCTTACACACAACAACCTTGCAAGTTTGGTGGGCCTGCAAGGTTGTAGAATACGAGCCCTTACATGTGCCTAATTAAGATCATAGTACTGGAGCTACTTTGTCTCAAGGTTGGTATGGTCTCCGTATTTTTGGATCTATATTCAAGTTCAAGAACTTGTAGATTTCTCTAGTCCAACGCCTACAAGTTTGGGCTATTTCGGGCTTGAACTTAAAAATCAATCAATACACACTTGAGCGTGAGCTCAAGGGGGGTGTAATGAAATGAAGTTGACTTTAAAGTCCAGTAAGTGAAAAGGCTTATGGGACTAAAAGTAAAACAAGGGTTATGTGTGTGCAGGATGGTCCTCCAGGATTAAGTAACTAGTGAATGAAAATAGAGCATCATATCTACACTTACCTAACGTCCTCTTTAGATGGTGCTTCAAACGTGACAGACTTTCTTCGCTTAGATTTGGGACATGCACGGTCTTGGTAATCTACAGAACATCCCAAACAAGAAAATTTGGAGTTAGCTGAAGTTCAATGATGGTATACCAAGCTTAGCATCACCTGCAATCATACCATTTGTGACATGTTGGTCAAAATCTGTCATGAAAATGCCTAATTCGCTAACATGAAGTGCATGCAGATAATGTATTCTGCTTAAACTTTTGCTAACTATTTCAGTTACTGCTTAAAAGGACGTAGTTCCAAGCCTGAACTTTTATGGTGAAGTTCTCCACATGACTAGAATTTTGCTCATACATTGAAATGGATACTACTAATTTAGCATACGGAAATAGGAGGAAATTAATTTCTCAAAGTAAACCGCTTGAATCATCAGGAGTCTAGTACCCATATGTTTGACAACTCCCCTCGGCCCATCAAGTCGTTGCCAGCGTCCGCGCCCCTGACAGGAAAGATCTGTTCGCACCAAGCCACTGACATGTAAAGGATACAGCCTCGCAAAATTAAATTTTCTGATACGGAAATGAGTAACGTATATAAAAGTGTGCTGTAAAGTCACATAATTTCAGTTCCACAGACAACATCACTGATTGAACTCCCCTTCTAATATAAAGCCTGGTGTTTTGTGTATATCCTCCAGGGAATCGGGAGTGGATCGATAGATTTAATAAATTGGATGAACATTAATGTTCGGATAGAGCGAGGCTTATTGTTCCATTATACCTACTAAATAACAGTCCGTCTTGAGTGAGAATTATGAATGTATAAAAATTTGAGGATTAAGCATCATTAGGCGGCTCTGATGCTGTGATCTCTAAGCGTACCTGTTTATTCGAAGGCATGTTGGAAGCTCCGCTTTACTTGTAGAGAGCGTCGGACTGGAAGTAGCCTGAAAGAGACGAGGAAATATGTCACTGCTATGTTCAACACTGCAACTGCACTTAAGGATTACACAGAACCATTATGTTATTATCCGATTTTTGAACTGCTCTCGCCGATGTGGCAGACTCCTACTGGCCTAATATCCACCTAGACATCCACCTTCATTCTCCTACCACCTTTTGTATCCTGCAGGGATCATGTAAATTACGGACCATGTGCAGTATCATCCTAGATGATTTTTAGATGCTAATTTTTTTTGGCTTAAGCTGTTCAACCATCGGAGGGGCGATTCAGGACTAAGATAGTCTAAGGTCTCTAGAAAAATAGGCATTACAGCATGCATGCTACTCCCGATTAGCATGTCTCATCACAACAAATACCGAGTGCAAATGGGGTCCAAAGTTTAAAAGCTACCCTGCGAATCGAAAACACCTCACCCGGTCATAACAAGATCAGGCTAGCTGCACCCAGATGAACAAGAATTTGCAACTCTGCACAATTCATCTACTAGCTTTACCGTTCTCATGAAGACTGGGTATTTACAACACGATATATACCAACAACCTCATGACAAGCAGAATCAATATTTACCTCACACTGATATTGTTCAATTTGCTGTGAGAGTTTCTACTGTCGGTGTAAAGAATCCCTATGCTTCAACTCTCAGGATCAAAAGCTTCCTGATAGCTGCCCAGCCTGGAGCGAGCTTTGAAGGTCACAAGTATAACTCCGCGTTGATACTCTTCTTCTGCAAGCCTGACTACACAAGCTTCTTCGAATGGCCGATCAGGAGCTGCTGCTGGTATCGATGTTTCCAAAAAAATGTGAGTTTGATCTGACACTCTCTCGGCTTCTTCATATACCCCAAGAGACGGATATCTGTCTGCAACAATGACTGCAGACGGCCGACATAAATCGATGGACACAAGCACAGACACGGAACGTTGGATCTATCGGAGGTGCTCGGAAGCTGATGACAGCCGTAGATAGATACATTGCAAACAGATTTGAACACAGAGTCGATCGTCTGTGCATGAAGATTGATTGGGATCGAAAGGCGGGCCGAATGCTCGGAAACCGAGTCACCAGCATAGGTAAGAAAGTCAATAAATCTCTTGGGTCCCTAAAGTATTAAAGAATTTGAAGTTCAACATTTTCCACCCGACATTTTCAACATTTCCACCTAATTTCCCTTATGGGATTGCAAGGAACATGCCACCTCGCCGAGGTTAAGGGCCATGGAATGGGGTGGGTCCCCGGCGCTTCCATGCGACAAAGGCGAGTTGCCACTGGGAGGGTGAAGTAAATAAATTGCGATTCGTCCCAAATGAGTGTGAGGCACCGGCTTTGGCTTCTCTTAAGGTAGAGGGGCACAACTTAGTAGGAATAGGCACCAAAATTCAAGATCTTTTGGATATGGAAAATAACCAAACTCCTTCCCCGTGTATGTAACTTCTATATTATACGCAGGGGCATCGGCACTAAAACGGCTTAGAGGATGGCTTTTGTAAAAATTATATCAAGTTATACAAAAATAAAAGAACCAAAAAGTTGGGTGAAGACCAAATTAAATAAAATGAGATGTAGAAAAATTTGGGTTACATTTTTTTTAATAATAAAACTCCACAATGTACATAAAGAATTGAAACACATATTTTTAAAAACCTTGTAGAGCATCTAATTTTAAAAGATCCACATGAATAATTGCCTCCAATTGAAATTAAAGTCATTGGCAATGTTTTATGATTAAAAAATATATTAAAATTATTATTTAAAAGCCCAAAAAGATGGGTTTAGGGCCTAAGGTACATGTATTAAAAGAATCATATAATTAGGTTTTTAATGCAATTAAATGCTTCAAGGAATATTCATTCCCTATATATAATTACATTTTTGGATTCCTTGTTAGAAGGGCTACAAGAGGACATTGGCAAGGACATCATCATAGATGGCCTCTCTCTTTGAGTCTTTGAGAGCTTTTTATTAGGAAATTAAAGCATACTAGTCAAGAAGACCTTGCCATATTGTTTGCTTCACCTTGCTTGCATCCCATCTATTGTTGTTGAAGGTAAGATCATTCCTCTTGATCCAAATTGTCCACAATGTGCCTCTAAGGAGGAGCCAAGTTCTAAAGTACTTACTAAGAGAGGTCAAGATCTTCTTTCCAAAATTCCCATGATACTAGTGAAAGGCTCTTTGAGAACCTTTCTTATGAGCTTGCATGGAGTTAATGATGCCAATGGCAAAGTCCCAGGCTTTCCTTGCAATTTTGTAATCCCAAAAACAAGTGTGCAATGGTCTCAGGGATGTCAAACGCACATTCCGCGTACAACATTAGTTGTCAATCTTAGCAATGAACCTAGTAGCTCTCTAAGAGCTAATATTCACTGCCTTATGCCAAAGAGACCAAATGCAGGCCCATTCCTTCTTACTCAATTATCCCAAACATGTGGATCTATTTGAGCTTGAGTGAAGGAAGAAGCAGCCCTTGCCCAATCACTTTGAATGGTTTTTGAGGGAGGGTTCCCTGAGGGTTCTTACGTTGCAAAAGATCCCGGGGTGACAACAATTGGGATATACTACGGGGGTCTTTGGATAATAAGACCATTTGAGAGTTGATAATGGCTCTACAATAATGTATTATAACGATATTATACAAGACTTCAAAAGTAAAGTGGTTTGAAAATACTATAATGTTTGTACAATCTATTATAATACTTATATATATATAATTATTATTAAGGTGAAAAATAATTCCAAGGTCTGGACTAGGACCCTTGTAATATTAAAATACCTTATTATACAACTTTACACCATTAGATTTAAAATTAATTTTTTTTATTTACATAAAATTTGATGCCATTGGATTCACCTTGACTTTCTCCTTATCAACATATAAAAATTGCTAACTTAATAATCATATTGATATCATTATACAAAGTAATATACAATTTGATAGTTCCGTATTATAATCCCAGCTACTATCACCCCGGGCAAAAGATGGTAGCCAATGACCAATTTAGTGTAATCCAAGAATCCTTCACCATATGCCCATTTAGACTTTGCGGGTCGATATGAATAGAATCACTTCTCCCAAAGTAGAAGTCAAAAAAATTCTTTTCATGCTCTTGCGTCTTAATCAATTTTGACTAGTGCTCTAACCATCCTAAACCATCTTGCTTTGATGTTGCTATCCAGAGTCTTAGGATCATCCAAGTCAAAGATACAGAAAGGAGAGGCACTTGAACACAATTAAGGGTGGGAAGACGTAAGGGTATGGATCATCTTAGAATCATCCAACAAAAAAATCCTTGAAGTAAATTTTGTGGGTCAAAGTACTTTTCAAAGACAACTTAACATTGATACTATATATGCCCTTCAAACTTGTGACCCTGACAAACCTATAAAGGGTGGGTTTTGTAGGTCAACGTACTTTTCAAAGACAACTTAACATCAATACTATGCCCTCCAAACTTGTGACCCCAAACTAGTCTAGCACAACACATTTGAAATGAATCAACCACAAACCTATAAAGTGGGGGTTTTATCCTGGATGGAATAAGAGAGGCATGGTCATATGCAACTATTCCCCTCCCGCCCTTCTAAAATAGGGTTTCGACTATTCCATCTGGGCCTTGACGGTGGCATACCTATTGTATTTCTATATTGTTTGTGGGATCAACCCTCAACACTTTCAGGAAAGTTCACCTGTACTTTAATTACCTTGCAGCCGGTGCTTGCACCGCTGCATGCAGGTAGATTGAGTTCGGTGACACGGTTGCCACACATGAAAGCATCCCAAAAGGAGGGAAACACTGCTTGACAGAAACAGAAGCCACAGTCAATACTGCAGACTCCACAGTCGGATGCGTCCCCGCTTGGGCCCACAAAGGCTGGTGCCGGAGGGTTAGGTTATGGTGTCGTAACTTAAGATGGTAGCACAAAGTTGCAGTGAGGGAAAAAGGACGTCGGCAACACGGTATTTTCAACGATCAAGTATGTAGAAAATTCCCACCAATTTTGTGGCTAACTTCGCCACCGCTACGTAGGTGCCGTGCACATGGTGGTGGTCCGCCCACCATGCGCTTGGCGGAGGTCCACGTGGTCCCCCGCGGTTGGTCTGCGGGGGGCGCGTTCAAACCTCTGTCTGCAAGCTGGTACGCCAGACAGGCACATAGCGCCTTGCTACGCCCGCCTCCGCCTCCCCCCGCCTTCCATTAATTTTACTCTATCCCGGTGTTTGTGAGTGTGAGAGAGGAAGGAGAAAGAGGAAATTTGAGAGTGTTGAAGTTTGTTCCGCAGTAAGAAACTTGCCAAGGAATTACTTGGCGGAGGACGACAAACCTGTGGCTTGTGGACTGGGGCAGACGGTCCGCTTGGCCACCCTCGCCAGCAAAGCCTAGATGAGATTCATCACCTCTGCCAGGCGGAGTGGTTGATGGTTGCCGCGTGGCACTATACATTGTGAACCCCTAACATAAACCCACCAAAACCTCTTTCTTTCTTTCTTTCTTAGACAAATAAAAACAATTTATTTTCATTGTCAAAATAAAAATAAAATGCAAGGGCTCTGGGACTTATGGATGAATGGGGCGATCCAGTTTGAGTTTGCGAAATAACCGGTTCGAGGTCAAGAAATTAGGCAATTTCCCAATCACTTTAGAGGAATATGTGGATTATACCTTACACTTTACAACAACCCGAAAGAATCAACATGTAACTGGTTGGACTTGGAAGCACTTGGATTTTGATCGATTTTGTTCAAATTCTCCCCATTCACTATCTGGGACACCTTATGATTATCTATGAAATTTTTAAGTGTGTGTCTAAATCCGACTCTAGGCCTCTGATGTTCAATTTGTGTTCACTTTATACACATTTTAGATAACAATCTAAGGTAGAGGCAGCTAATTCCGTTACCCCATCCTAAACCAACACCTATACTCGCCTCCTAACCACCAACATCTACCTACCTTGAACCGTCACTCATGCTAATTTTATGGCCGGGCCCGCAAAAGTGACGGTTTTGGCAACAAGCTGGCACGCCACCCCATGCAGTAGGTGCTAGGGTTGGGCATTATTATTAACGGCCTTTACACTAGGTTGAGTTGCTAATCTTGGATTCTAAAAATGGGTATGAATCCGACACTATTCATTCTATCACTAGGCTTGACTCATGATTAGACATGGGTTGGTTTAAGGCCTTGCATGGTGGGGGTTTAATGAGAGCATCAAGCTCGGTTCCCGGTATAAGATGGGCCTAGTATAGATTTGGTAAAGGTTGAGATTATATAATAAATGAGCTGGTCCTCGGGTTCCTCACTCACTTTACTTGCCCGGCCTAGCTAATGGAATTAAGAAGCTAGTAGTTTTGACTTTGACAATTCATAAGATATTATACTTCCACTAAAATTTTTTTTTTTGCTTTGAGGCTATTTTGGGTTGAAATGCTAATATGATCTACTATTTTTTTTTACCGTGACATGGCCACGTGTACCCGCAATGGCTTAAAGTGTTGGTTTAAGCACCCTCTACCTTATGTAGTAATCTACAGGCCCAGGTTGCTTAAAGTTTGTAAGTAAAGCTCTCAATTTAATACGTGTGGTTACCATTGTTTATTTCATTGTTGGCGTCGCTCCACTTTGCAGGTGCTATGGAAGTGCTTTCATGCTCAGACTAGAGTAGAGGCTCCTATTCCCAATCAGGACCCCATTGGGAATCTATTGGATGTCATAATTTTGATCGGGCTAAGACCGATTTCAATCATTTCGTTTCGTGAGTGTTTAAAATAAGGTTCCATGTTACACGGTTTCTAAGGGTTAGTTTCCATGTAGGCGGCTTGCCCACTGGATTCTAGTGAAAATGCAGATTCCACCATGTAGAATCTACATTTCCACCATAATAGGCGAGAGAAAGGCTACTAGTAATGAGTATACTAGAAAGAAAGAAAGAGCCAATTGCTAGTCGTAGAGTATAAGGAAGTAACCAAGAGCATGGATAGTAGAGTTAAACGGGTAGCACCGTAGCACGCTAGTATAGGGACCTTATTTGGTAAGTTGCTAGAGATAGATATTGGCTAGTTCAATAGTGATGGGTCTACCAATCGCAAAGAAGATTTATGCTATCTAGGCACTATTAGGACCAATACCGTGGGATTGCCCAAAGACCTAAGGAAATGTGGGAAAACCTAGGAAAAAATCAAAGACATTGTAGTACGACGTTTGCATATATTAAAGATAGGTGTTAATCCCCATGTGACTATGGTTTATTGGATGGACAACAAACTGATCTTAAATTTGATATGTACACGTAAACATTGATTACCCAATGATGCGGAAATGGCTCGGGGAGATCACTCCATTGTAGAGTTGAACACCACGTGCGAACAAAGTTTGCTACCCCTATATTACATGTCATAAATAATTTTAAATTTTACGATATTTTTTCTACATATACACAACCATTGATGGTATCTTTTGTATATTTTTTTGAAATTTTTAGTCATATTCATTAATTGTAGCAATTTTTTTAGTTCAATTCTGCGTCATTCTAGTTAGAAACGGTATGTTTTATTAAAAAAACAAATCATCAAATTTAGTCACCATTTTTTACTATGTAACATGTACCATTTATATCTACTCATGAAAAAAAATTGATAAAATTGTGACCCATTTTGATGATGATTTTTATATTTTTTACATTTTTTACATCTAAAATGATCGCACGTGGTTGTTCAACTCTACAATGGAGTGATCTCCCCGAGGGAAATGGGAGTTGAAAGACATAGAAGAGTGGTATCGGAACAACATATATGATAGGCACACCACACATCCCCCATGCATATGGAGTACACAACCTATATGCATGGGATATATGCTGCTAATCAACATGGAGTTTATGAAGTTCTTGTTAGTACATGTAAATGATGGCACAAGATTTATTGGTTTTTATTAGATACTTCTATGGTGAACATATATATTAGTACACAATACAATTTTGTCAGAAGTTTGATTACATTTACCTTAGTCATTTGAAATATTGATTGAGGCTCTCTCAAGCATTAATTAATGCATGCAAAGGTAAAAACAAACAACCTGGTAAAGAAGTGTACAAGGGCCCCCCTATTAAAAACCCCATGAATTGGAATTTAGAAGTACATGTAGAAATGTTTTTATATCCTAGACAAAGACAGACTATTGGGTTTGCTCAAAATGTGGGCTGGAATAATGGTATGGGGCCATAATAATGGCATTTCAAAGGAATCATATGTGTGCCTAATAAAATGGGGATTTGGTGTTGTGGGCAACGGATTTTTTTCACTTTTACCTTGGAATGAAGTAACTATTTTATGGAATGCAGACAATGTGTTGGAGCCTACGTGGACATATATTTCAGTATACTAATTTGCAAATAAGAGGGAGGCGTTGATTCCATTTGGCGCTACATTTCCATGGGCGTACATCATTACACATGCAATAAAACATTGAACGGTTGGCATAAATTAAGCTTTGTGAAAAAAGAACATAATTCAAGGGAACTATTTTATGGAGTAAATGCAGCATGTAATACTCAAATTTGAAGCCATGATACATATTCACACATAGAAAACATAGGAGGAAAACACTTCTTCATTCTTAATAGGCTTACATTGCCATTTAGCCATGTGAATTGCCGTAAAAAAAACATTAGAGTCAAATTATAAGTCGTTTTTACTCTAAACATTGAATGCTCCAAGAAATGTGAAAACACCCTAAACAAATTTGCATTGTAAATCATTCTATGTGAATCAAACATTTATTGCATATGTACCCTATTTTCGGATTACAAGTTGAGTCTCCAATCCAAAACAGCTTCCTTGTAAGGTGTGAGCCATCGTATTGGCTCACAATTTATTTGTAGGCAATTTAATAACAAAAAACATTTGATTAGAGTAGTTTATTGGTTTATTTGATGCTTAGCCCCTTAAAATGTGATTTGTAGATTTTAAACTAGGAAGTCATTGCAAAGCTTAGGCAATTGTGTTGAAATGCAAAGTAGACATGAAAGCATAAGATTGAGTGAGAATCTCAACTAAATTAGTAGAACTAGAGAATTTTAGACATTAGGTGGTAGTGCAAGTCGAAAGAATGAAAATTAATAGTAGGAAAATTATGAATTTTAGATGAGAGAGGATGATTTTTTTTTTCTTCCACTCTTTCATTCTTTTCTTTTACCTTCGGCATCTTTCTCCTTCCTATTGGGGTTTGGCCTCGTCCTCTCTTTCTCTTTCTCTTGTGTGTGTGTGTATATGTGGTTTCTAGAGAAAAGGGAGAAATGTAAGAAGCGTGCATATTGATGGAGGAGAATGATAAGAAAAGTAGGTTTTAGAATATGGGTAGAAGCATTTTGATGTGTATGTGGATAGATGTGTGAAGGGAGTAGGAAAAAGATAGTTGGTGGAAGATTTCACCAAAACAATGGAGGTGTTGGTTTAGAGGGCGATTACGATTAATTGGAGGCAAGGATTGAAGAGCCCTTTGGTGGAGAGGAGCACCATCAAGTTGTTTTCCAACAAACCAAGCTTGTTGTTATAGACGCAAATATGAAGGAGATATGAAAGTTTTACCAAGACAACATATTGTTGGAGGCAATCTAACAGTGCTGACTTTGAAAGGCGATTCCGAACGATTGCTAGTGATTTTTAAAAAGATCTTTGGAGAGAATAAGCGATTTAAAGTTAGTTTTCTAGAGAACCTAATCTTGTCTTCATCTGATCAAGGATGAAAGAATGGTGGTCAAATAAGCGGAGGTATGTCTGCTAGGTTAGCGATTTTGAAAGAATATGGAAGGTGGACTTTGACCAGCCATATCTCATGATTGGAGGAGAATTAAAAGCTATAATTTTGATTAGTTAAACTTCATAAAGTTAGTTTTTTGTAGAGCCCTGCATGCTTCAATCAGAGTAAGGACAAGGGAGAAACGGTCATTTTAATGGCCAATGGTCCAGCTGTCTTGGTTAAGGTTGTTTTTTCATCACATTAATTTATTTTCTTATAATTTTGATTACAAATTGAACACTTATGTGTACTTGCCATGTTTTAGAAGTATATGCATGTATGATTGTATATGCATGAATGTATCTTCTTACTTTCTTCTTAGTAAAGAGTCTATTGCTTGGAAGGCCTAAGAGTCGTCACTCTCAACCGGCCCATTTCTAGGATTCTTCGCCTTGCGGGGTAAATTGCTCATATAAGGAAATGAAATCAAAGTGTAATGTTTTTGTAAGAACATAGTTGTAACAAGAGGCAAGTGCTATGTCAATCAATTCAAGAGTTTGTTTTTCAAGAAAGAAACATTGGAGAATGTTCTTTCATCTTCTAAACTCCCAAGAACCTTCAAGTTGTGAAGCAAAAATAATTTTTAAAAATAAATAAATAAAATCAACAAAAAACTACCATTCATATAATCAACAAGAAATGAATCTAGAAAAAACACTTTAGAGAAGGGGAAAAAAAACCACCAAAAAAAACAACAACAACAACAACAACAACAAACATGAATCATCACACTTTTTGTGAGCTTGAAGAACTCCGGAAACATCCCCCTCAATGGACTAGATTGTGTAAAATTGCGCCAAACCTTAGTTATAAGATGAATACTTAAGTCTAATGCATGCAATGGATGCTTGGAATTGTTCACCATGGCCACCACAAACCAATGCAATTGCCGATCAAGTGCATCTGCATCCAACACTACTAGGCTAGTTTCATACACCAGTAGAATGCTAGAAATATTCTTGGGGTGACAAGATGTGGCCTTCAAAGTGTTCAAGTGACATGTTAGCTTGTCCTCATGCCCTGACTCAATTCAAAATTGAGAGTACATAATCAAGAATGCCTCCATCACATCACTTAGGGGAAACCTACTTTGCAATTCCATTACCATCATTGTAGGCACATCTGCAAGCATTTAACCAATACATCAGATCCACAAACTTACAATCATAGAAACAAATACCATAACCCAACAAAACATCATTACCAAATGCATTGAAATTTTTAAAAGGAAGAAAAGATTAGAGAAATGCACCTACAACCTCAACCTTCACCACTAACATGGTGATGAATTGCAACTTGTAAGTAACATTATTCCTCTTGCCTTGTAGGACCGAAGTACCATCTTCCCCAAATGCCATGAACTGATCCCTAATTTGGTGGGGGGTCAACCCACCTTGGTTAGCAAGAGCACCAAGAATCATCTTAGTTATGTTTTGAGCACCACCACCCTCAGTCACGTTCCAAAGTGAGAAACAAAGGCACTATTTTCCAATCATAAATTGTATAACCATGATATTAATCCAAGATTGGTTGTCCAGTGTTGATACTTCATTACAAGTGATTGAAAAATATGGGGCAACATTATTATTTCCTTTGTCTTGGCTTGCACAACATTAAGCAAGCTCTCAGCCATTTCCCAACATGCACCCTTTGTCCAATGGAACCTACAAAGGCATTCAAAACACATTATCAACCAAGTTGATGTTGCAACACTAAATAGGGAAAAAAAAATTTAATTAGGGTTTCACCTTGGGGACGCCAAGGAATTGTAGCAGCTCCTTCATGGGAGGATACTTAGTTATTGGCCTCCCGCATTGGAGCAAGCAAAAGATAACATCCATTTGAATCTCTTTCCTTTTGAAAGAACCCTTGCTCCAACCATTGTGGCAATGCTACCTAGTGCTAGTGCAACAAATATCCTTTCAACACGCTTGTGGGTAGAGTTTAGGTCCCAATAGTATGCCCCCTTTTGAAACATCATGTTAGGAATATCAAAGAGAACTTTTTTCCATCCCTTATGTTTTTTAAAGTTTTCATTTTTAGCATCAAGAATCTTAACCCTGCCATTGATCTTTGAGCAAATGACATACCTCACCTACTCCATCACCCTCTAGATCATGTTTGAACCAACGGTACTTGGTTTGCCAAGTGTCCTAAAACCTGCATTCACATCCCACAATATCCAAATTAGTCACCATAACACCTTGACAACCAACAATATGATCAACAAGAGGACCACCAAGACAAAGAGGTAAACAATCACCGGGTTGAACACGATCAACAAGACAAATTGGAAGAGGAAGATGATAACCAAGATGAACACCAAGATGAACAGGAAGAGGAAGATGATCATCAAGACGAACAACGACCATAAGATGATCAACAAAGATGATCAAGAGGACGATGAGCAAAGCAATGAGCAAGAGCAAGGCAAGCATATCTTCTTCTTTTTTGCAGTTTTTTGCTTCTTCGAATGCACCTCATGCATTGAGGGGATGAACTCGATGTTTCCACCAATCTTCGAAGCATCAATAGTGGTTTGAGAACTACCAATGTCTGCAGATGCAGCTAGGGATGGGGAGGGTCTAGGCACTGGAGTGGAGGAGTCCCCCAAGCTTGCACCATTGGAATTGGTGGCAACGACCTTCACCATTGCAACACTGGATAGGTTTCCTCTAGGTGTTATAAGCAACACCCTCTGCTTAAAATATGGCTATTTAGGGGTGGAAATGGCCCAAAAGCCATGTTGTTAAGGCAGCAAATGGATGGAACAGCAAAGGCAATGGATGGCATTGCCAAGGTGGAGGCAAATGACAGAAGGTGGATAGCCAAGGCGGATAGTGGAAGGTGGTAGGGCCAAGGTGGATGGTGGCTACACCAAAGCGGATGGTGGAAGGTGGCATCACCAAGGAAAGGAAGATGAAGGCCAAGGCCATGAGCAAGACCAAGGCGAACAACAACGGCAAAGAGCAAGGCGAAGGCTACCAAGGTGAACGCAACGACAACAACCAACGACGACAAAGGTGAAGGCCAGGAATGCTACGATGTGAGCGGTGAGCGGTGAGCGGTGAGCAGATCTCGTGAGCAGAAAATCAAAATTTAAAACTCCATTTAACGAAAGTTAGGACCCCTATGACCGTGGATTTTGCACATATTTCAAGTTTAATTTTGGAATTATGAGGCCGATATTTATGGAGTGCCTAATTTTTAGGACCAAAAGTTTCCTAAAATTACCAACGAGTCCCTATGGCCGTGGAAAAATTCAGTGTGGTTGAGAAGATGGTGGACCTATGGGAAGAGGCCTCGGATCCGAGGCCTCTTAGTTGTGGGTAGCTTATGCTTGAAAATCAAAATGTTATGTATATTTGAGTTGGCTACTTGTCTTTGCATTTGGCCATTTCTTGTATGTTCTAGCATGAGGAGGAGGTTTGGAAAGAGGCCTCGGATCCGAGGCCTCTTTTTTGTGGGTAGGATATGCTTGAGAAATCAAAATGTTTTGTATATTTGAGTTGGCTACTTATTTTTGCATTTGGCCATTTCTTGTATGTTCTAGCATGAGGAGGAGGTTTGGAAAGAGGCCTCGGATCCGAGGCCTCTTTCTTGTGGGTAGGATATGCTTGAGAAATCAAAATGTTAGGTGTATTTGGTTTGGCTACTTGTCTTTAGATTGTCTACTAGTTGACGACCACAAAAGTGTAGTGTTATTTGAGAACAACGACAAGATGCATTCAACAAGACAATTGGGATATTAAAAACCACACCACACTTTATAAATCCAAATACCAATCAATCAAACCAAAAATCAATCAACAATGAGGTTGTCACTACTAGATTCCCTACTTCCAAAGATACTCCCCTCATGGCCGCCCTCATCTGAAGTGGAATCTAAGGTATGGCATTCATTATCCACCTCTGCAAGAAGCTCGAAGAAGTCTAAGGCACGGGGGTCATAACGTGGAGACGGGGTACTAGCTTTGCTAGGAGAAGGTTGTGCCGCTAGTACCATCGCCATATCATGGGCATAGATTGGCAAAGTGAATCCCTTGGTAGGCGTACCAAACACATCTGCTCCAAGGCCAAGTCTGAAAACAAGCATGAAAATTGTAAGAAAGAGGATGGAAAGTGTAAAAGCTGAGTGGACAAGGAAAAGAAGCAACTTAGAAGGTCATCATACTCACTTACTGCGAGGACTCTGGCCTCGATCGCTTCAAGGCCGGCGGCCTCTTCTGCGTGCCTTGTGAAGCCTGCGTGGAAGCAACAACAATGGATGGAGCCTTCACCGGATGCTTAACACTCTGAAGTGGCTTAAGGACACGGTTGAAGATGTCCTCGTCCTCCTCGAGAGCAACGATATGGCGCCCAAGTTGCCTGCATGCATGGACAGAAGTCCCTGTTGCAGAGGAATGGTTAGCAAACATAAATAAAAGCAAAGGTAGAAAATGAAAACCAAGATATGATGGCAAGTGAAGTAGGACATACCAACGCCTGCATTAACGTCAACCACGACCTGCCCAATGTCAGTAGTTGCCATGATCAAGGAGGACATGAAAGAAATATCTTTCTCACGGGGACCACGCCAAGCTTTGGAGCCATCCATGAGAGGGGTTGTGGTATAATTCATAATGGCATCATCCATGTCCAGCTCAATGCCAAGAGCCTTGAGCTCATTGGCATCGCGAAGGCGAAATGACGAGTGCCAGGGCCGCTTATCAAGGTCGGATCCAATTGTTTTCGTGGCACGAACAAGTAGCACAACTTGGAAGAGGTTAGTGGTCTTGTCCACATGTTTAGCTGAATGAAGGCGAAGACGGTTGACTCCCAACCACTCCTTAAAGATGGTGAAGCCAAAAGCAGCGAAGTGGTCTTGAATGCTCTCCTTGAAGTCACCATTGTCATCTGGATGAAAGAGGAGGAGAGCTCCATCGTCATGCAGGATCTCATCCGCAAAATCGAAGAGCTCACCTAGAAAATCGGTATCCAATGCATTCCAGGAAGGTACACTATAGGAAGGATCGGAGACATTGGGTACAGGCAGGTTCTCAGGGATGTCGGCAATGACAAGATCAGCCATGCCCACATCTGACCTCGCAACGCCTAGAGCTCTCCGCGGATAGGAGGGTGGAAGAGAAAGAATGAAGTTGGAAACCTCCTGAAAATGACGACGTTGATGAAGGATAGAGGCATTCAAGATGCATTCTAAAACAACGGGAGGACGCCTAGCAGATGAAAGAATGGGCGGAGGAGGCGGCCTGGATAGAGTAGGAACTTGACTAAGAGATGGAGTAAATGCCACAGCCGCCTCAGGTGAAGCAGGGGGAGGGGGATCATCCTCCACAGTCTTCAGCTTCCTCGCGCGTTTCTTCAGTGATGACTCGTCTTGGGTTGCACGCTTCCTCCTCTTGGACTTCTGTGTGTTGGCCTCATCGATAGTCGCAACTACCTCATCCGCCTCCGGAAGTTGACTGTCAAGGACAACAAATTCATCGCTTTGAGAAGGAGGCAGTGGAGGCTCTCCACCGGAGAGTCGAATCTTCAACTCCGCCTCCTCATCCGGTTGCCACGTCCTCTTACATTCCAAGTACCAGCAACACTCGCGGAGATGCGGGAGGGAGAAGTTGCGCTTTTGAGGCGGGGAAAAAATGAAAGTGGGCGAAGAGGAATCAGACCATGCGTCTAGAAATGGAGGGAGCTTCTTCAAAACCTTCTTCTTGAAAAGCTCGTGCTTGATGTACCTTGACAACAAAGGAGTGAGGCCATTGAGCAACTTAGAAATAAAATGGTTTGAAATAAATGAAGACAAAAGATGTCCCAAGTAACTTACCGAAAAATTAAGCGCTTGACAATGTTGTCAGCGCCTTTGACATCCTTCCACCACGTCCCCTTTCCGTAGATATCTGACCCATAGAAGTGAGCAATGAACGCCTTATCCCAAAGGCAGATTCGCCACTTCTCCAAGTAATCCGGCAACGAATCAACTTCCACGTCTCCATCAAGCCCACCCAATGCAGTAAGTATATCGGGTAACTCCTTGACCGCAGCATCCTCTAGCTGTGAACAAATTCGAGGCCAAATCAGATTTCACAAAAATTGAAGCTATATGGCCTCTTTTCAGACCCCTTACAGGCACGCTCAAACATATGTGAGGACCCGAGTACTGAAACTAAGGTCCTGTCGGATCCGACATACCCCCCCCCCCTTGCCTAAAATCACAAATCACGCCCCTTACAAGCCTCACCCCTCAAAGAATTCCCAAATATTAAAGATATATGGCCTCAAATCAGACCACTTATAACCCTGCCCCAATCTTAGAAAACAAAAAATAAAGCTATGTGGCCTCTTTTCAGACCCCTTACAGTCATGCCATTTCAAAGAATTCCCAAATATTAAAGCTATGTGGCCTCTTTTCAGACCCCTCACAAGCATGCCATTTCAGAGAATTCTCCAATATTAAAGCTATATGGCCTCAAATCAGACCACTTACAAGCCTGACCTCATCTTAGAAATCCAAAAATAAAGCTATATGGTCTCTTTTCAGACCCCTTACAAGCATGGCAGAATCCAACAAATTACAAAATTTAAACATATGTGAGGTCCCGAGTTTTGAATCCAATGGCCTATCGGAACCGACATACCCCCCTTTGCCTCAAATGAGACCTAAATCAAGGCCAAGATAAGTAATGAAGAGTTGAAAGGTAAGTAAGGATAAGGAGGATAAACGTACCCCTGCCCAGAAAGCTGCTTTATTGAGCCAAGGTTTCAAGCTGTCCTCGCTTGCAGGACTTTTGGGAAACCGGATAGCTTCACGATTGAATCTTCCACTGTTCCACCACTTTAGCCAACGAACTTTATACTCTGGCTCCACAGCAGCCGTGGCAATGAGTTGCAATTTCTCCAATGTCATCTCAATCTTTTGAGAATGGTGGGCGCTATAATGCCTAGTAACCTGAAACAAATGACATCAAAATAGAAGGCGGAGTAAATTTGATAATTACTCATGCAATGAATGCGAGCAATACCGAAGGTATAATTTCGAAGGTGGTGACAAGGAAATTACCTCCTCCAGGATCTCTTTTCCAAGGGCCGGGTTTGCGATCGATTGTTGCTTGTTAAACTTATGCCCAAGTTCCTCAGTCGTCTTCTTTATCACAGCGTCCAATACTTCACTCAACCCCTTCCCTGACTGCTCCTCTGGAGGCACTTCCTCCTTGTAGATTTGGGCTGCCTCATCTACCGCATCGGCTATCTCTTGCTGAACATATATTCTCAATTGTTAGATCATGACTAAGAGTAATGAATGCGAAGTAGGAGGTTGAGGAATTTGGAGTGACTTACATTGAAAATGAAGGACACCATAAGATCCTGGGTCAGCGGGTACCAAGGGCACTTGGGGCCTCTGCTCTTGCACGCTTGGTATTGCTCCTCGGTCAATAATGGCTGGTAGTAGCTAAGATCATACGAACCGTATTTTTGAATGCGGTGTAGAGTGTGTACGAGGCTAGTTTTAACGTGCGCGGTCTGGTTAGCCCTGTTCCGGTTGAGACAAATGCCATTAGATGGAAATCAAAAAATGAAGGAAAAAACGATTTGAAAAAATATCATACTTACTTGTTGATGTCGTGCATTGCGTTAAGGACGTCCCCACGCCCACCCGTTGTGTCGAGGACGACACATTCTGGGCAACCATGCTTCTCGTACCATAGTGCATCGTCCTTGTGATTTGATTCGATACACTCTTTCCACGCAAGCAATCGGTGGTTTCCATCGTACACGAAGAACATACATCCACTGAGGCTCATCAAGTCCTTATCCGCTCGCAAAAGAGACTCAAACTTATCATTTTCTGCATTCCATAGCTCTCCCCATTCACGCCTGTCTTTCGCAGAAATGAATCGATTCTCTCCAGACTCATTTGTAGTAGACACATACAAAGTGGCAGACCCAGCTCGGTATCCAAATTGAAATGCCGCCATGAGCTTTGTACCCGGGGAAGTCACTGTCGAAAATTTAGATAACTATGAGAGAACAAATATAGGGTGACATTTATTCATGGTTGATAAAAATTATATTTTTTTTTGATATACCATAGCCTTGAAGAAATGCGAGGTAGCACATTATAAATAATATAGGGTCACTTGTAATACCCAAAATTATGTTTATAGTATTTCTAAAATAGCATTATAGTAATTGGTAGGGATTTTTTAAAATTTTTAGGTTGAGTTTAGGGTAAGAAAATTTTAAGAACTAGATGAAAATGATCACAAATCCATCTACAAAATGGATGAACTCGTTGGATGAGGGTTATTAAGTGTACTTTTGAGGAACATTTCATTGGCGTTTGTATAATTCTTTGGTTGTTCCTCCCACACAAGACAAGAATTCTATCATCGTGCATTGACCCCTACGCGTTTAAAGAGCTCCGTGGGGCCATATTTGGTGAATCTATGGTGGATTGATGGATTTGTTTTAGGCGAGAGGCTTTGGCATCTTTTGTGATGATCGTTTCTCAATTTTCACATAGGACTCATAAGTAGGCATTTCGAATTGTCTTCACATTTTGCATGATAACATGTGCAATGTTAGTGCAACTGTGTTAGTGAACACATTATGGACACTTTAGTGATGCTGGTTTGTTTTGGAATTGTGGACTTCTTTCAATGTTTGGATGAAACAATTAAGTACGCCATTATCAATGGGCTTAGACATGTAACCAATTATGTAAATAACATGCTTCTTGTATACATAGCTTAATTTTTGTTGCGTGATGAATTCCATTTCTAATGCTATAGTACAATGCTATTGTCCACGAAGGAAAATTCAAATAAATATAAATAATGAAGGGTTTGAAATATTATGGAGATTTTAATTTATAATTACACATAGGGTGGTGAGAAATTGAAGAAAGTAGAATTATTAAAAAATATAGGGTCCATTAAAATGCAATAAATGAGCTACATAGCCCCCCAAAAAATATGTGTTGTACGCTCATGTGTCCCCAAATAATACACTAAGTGACTTCCCCGAGGCTTTGTAACGTCGCTGCGGAGGGTTGGGCGAACCAATGGCATGTGAATCAACCTACAGAGGGGGATTCTCATAGAGGACTTTTCGACCGGTTGTATCCTCATGCCCTCAACAATTGAAAAGCTATCTTTCTTTAAATTATGGCGAATCCGATACTCCATTGCACGAACACCCACATCCGACTCTTCAGGTGAGCCGCAAAGTGCCATCCCGTGTGTCTGCGGTTCGTTACGACCTGGTGTAAGCCCAATATTTTCAGCACATGACAAAGGAAACCCTTGATCCCTATGCTCCTCAACACGAAGGGATGACCCAGCGCCAAGGAGAACCCCAACTTCCAATGACTCTCCATCCGCAACCATCTCAACGATCTCCTGAGAATCAATTACTTGCAAACATAAGAACCAGATAGATGAACAAAATATGCAACATAATGAAAACTTTAGAAGATTCTGAAGTTGGCTCCCTGTGCACACACCTCTCCAAATCGCAAACACTGCACCTTGATACGAGGTGAATATGGCAACTAAGTTTCTAAACCAGCCACAAAACAAATCAATCACGAGGTTCACATTTGTGCCCCCCTAGCTCTAACCTCGAACCTCACTAAGATAGCATCAAGGCACCCCTAAAAAGGCAACCAAAATTCAGATGATCACATCTCATTTGTGCCCCCTAGCTCTCAACTAAAATCTCACTAAGAGAGCATCTACTCACACCTAAACAAGCCCCCCCCTATATGCACATGATCACATCTCATATATCCCCCTCAAAACCTCATTCACGAGCATCCAGCCACCAAAATAACCTCACTAAGTGAGCATCCAGCCCATAAAAATAAAAAACAGGCCATCGGAAATCAAAAGCGAGGTGCACAAGTGCGCCCAAAGGGGTCTGTCGGATCCGACAGTGCCCCCAGCTCTGCCCTCTAACCTGAACGCGAAGCATGCAGCCACCCCACAAAGCCACAAAAAATCAGGTTATAACCTCACAAGTCTGCTCACAAGGTTGCCCAAATGCCTAACCCTGGATCTCCGAAATCAAAAGCGAGGTTCAGAAATGTGCCCAAAGGGGTCTGTCGGATCCGACAGTGCCCCAAGCTGCGGCCTCTAACCTGAACGCGAAGCATGCAGCCACCCCACAAAGCCACAAAAAATCAGGTTATAACCTCACAAGTCTGCTCACAAGGTTGCCCAAATGCCTAACCCTGGATCTCCGAAATCAAAAGCGAGGTTCAGAAATGTGCCCAAAGGGGTCTGTCGGATCCGACAGTGCCCCAAGCTGCGGCCTCTAACCTGAACGCGAAGCATGCAGCCACCCCACAAAGCCACAAAAAATCAGGTTATAACCTCACAAGTCTGCTCACAAGGTTGCCCAAATGCCTAACCCTGGATCTCCGAAATCAAAAGCGAGGTTCAGAAATGTGCCCAAAGGGGTCTGTCGGATCCGACAGTGCCCCAAGCTGCGGCCTCTAACCTGAACGCGAAGCATGCAGCCACCCCACAAAGCCACAAAAAATCAGGTTATAACCTCACAAATCTGCTCACAAGGTTGCCCAAATGCATAACCCTGGATCTCCGAAATCAAAAGCGAGGTTCAGAAATGTGCCCAAAGGGGTCTGTCGGATCCGACAGTGCCCCAAGCTGCGGCCTCTAACCTGAACGCGAAGCATGCAGCCACCCCACAAAGCCACAAAAAATCAGGTTATAACCTCACAAGTCTGCTCACAAGGTTGCCCAAATGCCTAACCCTGGATCTCCGAAATCAAAAGCGAGGTTCAGAAATGTGCCCAAAGGGGTCTGTCGGATCCGACAGTGCCCCAAGCTGCGGCCTCTAACCTGAACGCGAAGCATGCAGCCACCCCACAAAGCCACAAAAAATCAGGTTATAACCTCACAAGTCTGCTCACAAGGTTGCCCAAATGCCTAACCCTGGATCTCCAAAATCAAAAGCGAGGTTCAAAAATGTGCCCAAAGGGGTCTGTCGGATCCGACAGTGCCCCAAGCTGCGGCCTCTAACCTGAACGCGAAGCATGCAGCCACCCCACAAAGCCACAAAAAACCAGGTTATAACCTCACAAGTCTGCTCACAAGGTTGCCCAAATGCCTAACCCTGGATCTCCGAAATCAAAAGCGAGGTTCAGAAATGTGCCCAAAGGGGTCTGTCGGATCCGACAGTGCCCCCAGCTGCGGCCTCTAACCTGAATGCGAAGCATGCAGCCACCCCACAAAGCCACAAAAAACCAGGTTATAACCTCACAAGTCTGCTCACAAGTCTGCCCAAATGCCTAACCCCGGATCTCCGAAATCAAAAGCGAGGTTCAGAAATGTGCCCAAAGGGACGCGACCACCCATTTCCACCACCCATTGGGCATTGAAAACCAGATTCAAAGCCCGAGGCCTCACTGCGGGAAAAAAAACCAAAAAAACAGGGCAACCACAAAAAAAATCCAGAACCCTTAGGGTGCTGGAAATGTGCGTCGGACCCACGAAGTCCGCACTCAGTATCCCTTCGTTGGCTGCCAACTCTCTTGCCTCTTGTGGCACTCTTTGCTTTTACCCAATCCTTTACGAAGCTGTAACCCTTATTATTTCTCGTCATCCTTGCAGTCCAACCGAGCAGCGCATACGAATTCGAAGGTTTGGTCCTTATGTGTGAACGTCCCATTCGAGGTTGTTCCTAACCTTGCACCAAATGGCAATTCATAATATCAAAAACAACAGTAATTAATGAGTGGGTTATCAAATACCTGACTCTCTTCGACAATACTGAAGTCCACCGATAGTTGGAGCTCGGTCTCACACTTTGAGTGTGAGACCAAAGTAAGTTCTTCTTCGACAAGTTGATTTTGTACAATCTCGACTGGAAGCTTCGCAAACTGGTTCGTTAACGACTTGACGGTACCATCCAAGTTTGCAAGCCGCATTCTCTTAATCTCTGCATTTCTCATCCTAGCACGCCTAATCTGCTTTGAACTAGAGAATAAGGGCTTTCTCCTTCTCCTTCGCTTTGCAATCGAAGGTGTCACACCGTCTAATGGATACACAGCATGCATCTGAGATACTACCTCATTACCAAACTCAGCTCATCTTTCTGCAATCTGAGAGGACTTTTATGGTGTTTTGCATCTTGTTTAAATCTCCACTACATTCCAATTTAATGGACCATTTTAATGATTTACTTATAATAACGCATAATTGTTATTTTCATCCTTCAAATTGCGGCCGAGGGCAATCGACTTTGCACCTAAACCTCTGATTCCAATTTGGATAGATATTTAATCGATCCAATAAATGACGTCGGTTGTGCCTAAATTCGGTTGCCACACATTCCACACAACTACTTATGCGCTGACATACCTTTGATCACCCTTGCCCATGAATTTTACAGCTGCTATAATAATTTTAACAAACAGCCAATTATCCTACAATCCTCTTTCCTACAATCCTCCATGTCTTTTCCCCTTTGGAACCTCTACATGTTCCCCTAGAAGAATTAACCCCTTGTCTACCCATTGTTTTCCGCAAGTTGTACGCCGTCCCTGAGCTCTCTCTTGATTCTAACCTTTGCCTTCTCTCTATACGCCTCTGTTTTTCAATAGTCCTCCTCAATTCTCGATCTGCTTTCGCTCTCGTCCGAGTGTTCATCTCTAACCATATTGAAGCAAACAAATGTTATATATCATTGTCAAGTCTGTCATAATTAACATCTATGCGCCATCATTATGTTCCTATTATCTTGTATTTAGATAATTAACCTGCAATTTCTTTAATTATTCCTCGGTTTGTATAGCCATAACTTGACGAGACTCTTCCAAATAAACTTTCCTATTCTCGCTTCGCCATAAAGGTTAATGCTCTACCCTTGCCCTTTTCAAGCCTCGACTAAAAAAGAAACACTTTCCTTTAGGGTGCCCCTTACATCCACTAAATGGTTCACGTGGTCTTGTGTATTTATAAGTTCGTCAGTCGGCATCCAGCCTCATTGTTTGGTATTGATATATCTAGTTTGGATTGGCATATGATCATGACTAACTTAAGTAAATGCTGCAGTGCATTTTCAATTTTTATTCACATTTCTATAATGAATCGGCTTATTATTCCACTACTAATCCAAGTCTCCGCCCTCATTCATAGATTCCATCTTGCCATGCCTTCTAATCACAACACTATATACACCTCCCCACTTTGTGGTTTCCTTAAGTCCATTGCCCATTTGGCCACTACCTGCTGTGAACTCGCATTCACAATCCTTCTACAATGGCCACCATCCGAGCACTGCACCATTCCATCCCGCTTATGATCCCTCTAGGAGATGATGGTCTAGCCAAAGTCACAGAGTCGTTCCTTAGTTTGAGGTTTAGATTCCACCCAGCCTCAATTCATGTCGAAGAAGAGGTCTTTGATGCTAACGGTGACTTGAGTCACACTGTCCTTCAGATATCGTTTCGCAATGACGATGGTAGAGTTTGGTTCTTGATCCCTGGAACGTACAAGGCCATAGGCGTCACCGAGTCGGATATGGCCACCACAACTGTGTTGCTAACACCAGGTGTGTCCCTCACGTCCACCACGCAGGTTCCTCTTCTGGCGACGGTCAAGAAGGAGCCCGGCATCGAAGAGGTTACCTTGCTCAGTGACTCTGATGATGATCTGCCACCTGCCTCTGACATTACCCCACCTCCATCGCATGATCAGCCCTTCATCAATCCTCTCAGGATTCCACACTCGCCTACTGTAAGTCAACCATCTACTTCCAGACCCCCAGTTCACCCAGGTGTGTCTATAGATCGTCCCAGTGTTGTCCACCACTTGAAGTTGCTTGCAACCCGACCAGGGTCCAAGAACATCCTCAAGAGTATTGATTATGAAGCTGTTAGGCATGAGAAGGTTGAGTTCCTCCCTTCTGTTTTTGACGGCGACGTCATCTTTGAGTTCCCTCCTCTGGGAGCTGATGCTCCCCATTCCCATGCTAGACTCATGTTCGGAATGGACAAGCGTTTCGACGGTCATGCTTGGTGCAGGACAAAGACGTCTAATATTACCAATGATCTCGGCTTGACCTTCCGGTTCTCATGTTGTGTTGGCCATCTCCGTTGTATTAACGAGGGCTGTGATTACCTCAACCGCCCCAATCGGGCCACTGACGTCAACGAGACCGAATGGGAAGGTTGTACCGCCTCACCCTTCTCCGCAGGAGCTGATCCCCCAGTTGGGTCTTCTCTCGTTTGTAAGGTCTGTAAGACACCACCCTACTGTCTTGATACTTGCCAAGCTAAGATGTACTATGTTCTTGGCAAAGGTGTCATGACCCGTGCATGCATCCATATGGGTCATCACCATCACCCCGTTTCGCAAGGTGTCTGTAGAGAGTCTAAGGTCGAAATTCATGATCTCATTGGTAGAGAAGTTGAGAGGACTCCCACCGCCACCAACTCTGCGATTGCCTTGGCTGCAAGTAAAGAGTTCCTGGCCAAGTATCTTCTACGCACGGGATCTGATCCCAATAAAGTTATGGACCTGGAGTCCATGAAGTTTGTCATGGACAGGTACCAACACCTCAGCACCCCGAGTATTCGAAACACAGTCACTTCCTTCAAGCGCATTGGGCGAGGGGGGATCATTGATAGCATCACCGGACTGAGAGGTCATAGCAGTTGGCCCTATGTGCAAGAAAACAAATTCCCAGGCCAGGGAAAGCTGTTGGAGAAAGTCTATGTGTTCAAGATGTCCGAGGTGGGCCCTGGCTCTGGAGTTGACCTTGTCAAGAGAATGCAACCACACGGTGATTTGCAGGATGTTTGGGTCATGTTTGACCATGTCAAGCGTGTCAAGGGGTGGACAACCATGGCTTGCCATGTCTATGACTCGGCCTACTGCCGGGTTATGACTATTGCAGTATGTGATATGCAGTCTGAGGATGTCACGGCGCAAAGCCTTCTTTGGCATGGGCTCAATGAAGTTATGCACAGACATGGCATTGCTAAAGTTAACTTCAAAGGGTTCATGGCGGACAGTGCACAAGCAAATTGGAATGCAGTTAGGATTATCTATGGCAGTGGTGATCCCAAGGTTCCTATGGAGTCTCGCGAGAGGACATGTCTATTGCATTGGACAGTGTCTATGGAGCGCCACACCGCCGCCCACATCAAGCCCGACCTCCAACAGCAACACAAGTGTGATTATGCAAGCAGTACAAGGATGCCAAGACTCCCGAGCAATCTGAATCCCGTTATCTTGCCATCCGGGCTTGGTGGCTTTCCTCTGGAGCTGCATCCGAGGAAGGAATCAAGGACCTTGATACATGGCTTGCATTCTGGCATTTTCGTTACCGTCAATGGGGTGGTTTCATGCAACTAGTGAGTACCCACCCACTTTCTATTTCGCTTTTTGGTGTCAACTTATTTCTTGGATTTTTTTTGGTTTTTTTGGTTTTTTGTTTTGTTTTTGGTGTCAGTTTAGGCTTTTAGCCTGTTTTTGTGCAAAGCGTACTCACTACATTTCATTGACTTCTCTCAGAATTTCACAGATTCTGAGTTGGCAGAGATGCCATCTTGCAACCTCTCTGAGACAGTCCATAACAAATGGCTTCAGCAGTCTGGAAACCGTGGCTCTGATCTATATGTTGCGACCGTGGATGATTTCGTGAGGGCGTTCATGCAATGTACGAACTACTACGCCTACTTGAAGGGTGATCGCTCTGGTACTGGCCCAGGAAAAGAAGAACTCCGCCTTCGTGCTGCACAACGATCCGGTGACGCCAAAAGAATTGTTGCAGCACTCGAGCACATGCCTGGAGCAGAGCATTGGTGCACCCGCAAACCCCAACTCGAAGGAGAGGAGGTCTTTGGCACCACAAAGCGCAAACTTGATATGCCCCCTGGTTCTGATCAAGATTCACATAGACCCGACAAGGTCAGCTTCTCTCATCCACGAGTGAGCACTAGGTCAACCAAGGCCCGTACTGATTCCGCCACACCATCAACCCTGCCCCTAACACAATCCCCCGAGAAATCGATTCCACAACGGGTCACCCACGTCAATAACATTCAAGAGACCCACTGCGATGTCTCCAAGTGGCACATTTCTAGACTACCCAAGACTTCCGCCAAGGCCTGCTTCGCCATGCAAGCTCGTACAAAGACCAAGTGCACCCAGAAGATCGTTCGGCATGGTAAAAATACTCCAGTTCCTACGTACACCGGCTACATGCACGACTACAAGAAGAACAAGGAGTTCTTGACACAGTTTTTCTTCTGCAACGACGACATTGAGAGATGTGTCAAAGGCACTAGGAGGAAGTGGGTGCAGCACCGTCCGGATGTCCCGGACGTCTGGCCTGTCCTCACTGGGACAAACCTCACTCTCCAGGAGGTTTTGGCCCTTGAAGAAGGGGGATTCCAACTTCAGCAGCGTCAAGATGTGTCACCCATAAGACTCTTCGGCGACTCCTCCAATGTTGCCTCATCCATGGCCGAACTCCCTACCCCGGCCCAAGCCGATCAATACCCTACGCTCAGGTTTGGAAAGAAGATCCGACGCAGTAACAACGGACCATGCGTCCAACAACGCAACAAGTGGGAATCAGCCCTCAACGTCGACGGACAAATTACCTCCGTCACAATGATACCTCACCCAGGGATCAGGTGCATCATTCTCTTCCAGTCCCGAAAGAAGGCTAAGGTTGAAGAGTACCGTATCACTATCAGCACCTTCCCGTCGTGCACATGCCCGGATTTCGTGGAGATGTCAGCAAGAGCACTTGGGAAGCGGCGCACTTGGGTAAACTGCAAGCATTTGTACTTCATCTTCCGTGTCACCTGCAACTTGGATCAATACCAAGAAACTTTCATCCATGCTCCGAGCCTTAGTTTCAATGAAGTCAAGCACCTCCTCGAAAGTGGCATCATGAAGCATGTGGGACCTTAGCGTGGATACCTATAGGAGCTAGGCTGCCCCCCCTTATTTATAAGTTCTCGCTAAGTATTTCCTATTGCGTTGAGTATACCATAGTATGAGTGCACGTTTTCCGAAAATATCGCCGATATATCACACCTATCTTTATCTACATGATGTGAATTGTATTCGTTTCTACATATCTATAAAGGTTTCTAAATATTTATGGGTCTCTTCTTCCAACGGTAGTTTTAGATGTTATTGAACAGTACGAGTTTTGCTACTTTGCTTGAATGCTTGAATTTTTTGACTTAGAATTTTCTCTTACGTTGTGACCATAGCCTATGATTAAGCGGCTCTCACCATAATGTGGACAGTCAAAAGTTCCCTGGTTTATTTAGATCATGTCAACTAGTCTCTCTGAAAGGTACCCTAAAACCAAGTCTCTGTCCTTAAAGCCCTCAAAATTTGCACGGAAATAGGTCCAACGTTTTTACTAAAAAAAGAGGTCCCACGATTTTTTCTATTTTTATTATCTAAATTTAGAAATTTTATTACTATAATTGGAAAGCGTTGACTTTTTTTTGCTCACCGTGAGCAAATTTTCTGCTCACCGCTCACACGGTAGCGTCGTTGAGGTGAAGGCCAAGGCCAAAACCAAGACCAAGGTGAAGGTGACAAAAAAACCAGGAGCAAGCTAAAGGTGACACAGATCCAAGAGCAAGGCGAAGGCTATGAAGGCGACTGCAAAAATGGTAAAGGTAGAGGTTGAAACACTCACATGCAAACAAACAACCACAATCCAATGCCAAACCCCAAGATGCACATTACAAACTACAAAGAAAAACAAAGCAAGAAAAACACTCACATACCTGTTGAATTCGAATTTCAAACCTCTCATACCTTCACAGCCAATACTGTCACGCCACCACCATTGCTAGCATGCCTCCACTATTGAAGTTCTTACATCCAAATCCATCCCCATTAGCAAAAAACCCAAGACATCCTACCCAAAACAATCTTATATTGGACCGGCTATCATCCGGTTCCCATCAACAGTGCAAGGCAATATTTACTAGATCTGGAGGCCCAAGGCTAGCTGAGAGCAAGGACGAAGGGGTGGACAATGGTCAGTCGGAACTAGGCATTGCGCAAGCACTTTCAAGTTGTAGCCTACAGGGTAGCAGATGGAGGATGAACAACTATGCTTACATTCTCCATGCCGAGTTCGATGCGATGGATGGGACGGCAAAGTTGATAGGCAGGCGATGGATGGGGCCGCAAAGATGGTAGGCAGGCGATTAAAGGGGCAGTGAGGTGGTAGGTGGGCCGATGGATGGCAAAGGGCGGGATGGCAAAGGAGCGAGGGGACATTGGCAAGCCAAGGTAGGATGGCAAAGGTTGGTTCCCATGTGGCAGTTTTTGCCGATTTGAAAACCCTAGATTTGGTCATTATTAAGGGCATATTTGTATCCCCTTATTATTATAGCACAAAGCACGAGAAATCGCCAAAAAAATGTTGGTTGTGGGTGCCTCCCATGTTCTAGGCATGTACCAAGACTACACCGTTTATGATATGTAGTGTCGGGTACACTACTTGCCAAGGGCCTAAACTAGATGCTTAGAGGTCTCAAAGTGTCACATCTGCTAATTGCCATATGATACTATTCATCAACATAAGTAACTCTTTTGAAATGAAAAATTATTTACATTATGATATTTAGCATAGCACATTGGGATACTTGAGATGATAGTTTTGCTTTGTAGTATGCAAGGGCAAGATATTACTGAGCATACTAATGCCAAGTGTCATTTGTGTACACTTTAGTCAACTTGTAAACCATTGTGTAACATAGACATACACCTCATAACATTGTTGAACATACTCATGCCAAGATATTAGTAAGTGCACTTGAACGCCAAGTGTCATGAGGTGACATTAATGACAAACTCGCCAATCGTTTGTGTAACCTAGCATACGCCTCAAATAAGGCAAGTGACACTATTATGCATGTGATACTAAATACCATAAACGGTGTAGTGCAACGATTGTACTTGGGACTGGGTCAGAGAAAGTGCCTGACCCACATACAGTACCTTTGTTTCTTTGATGCCCCGTGGGTTTTGCCTTTTGCATAAGGAAGGGAAGGCCGAAAAAACAAGGCAAGGTCATGTTTTGTATCATTGCTTGCAGCTTAACGACCCTTATTTTTTTCCAGGCAAACTTCTTGTGTATGTGCTCAAATCTATTGTTTGGATTTCAATTTGACCTATACATGGAGGTTAAATCTGAAAGAAGATTGTTAATCGATATATCTGAGGCTCAAATAGTTCAATCTTTTTAGAGGACAACATCATTGTATCAGGATACCCATCTGCCAACTTTGATGACCGACACATTCTTGAGATTAATTACAACAAATAGATACTTTGATTAGGTCGATGCTGAATCTACAGAAACTCAAATTTTGATCAACCTGAGTCTTAGCCTCTCAGTACCCTTGAGCTTTGACACATGTTGCCAAGCAGGCCTGCAGGATATCTGTGACCTTCCACAACATTCTTTTCAATCAAGTAGTTCAGCAACTTCTGTCAAGAGGAGGGTAATCATGTGGGATTATTCAGCATTTATCGTTTAACCCTTGGCTGTCAAACCCTTCATAAATTTTCAAAGATTTCCCTGCAACTTCAACAAATCTTATTTTCATAACCAGACCAGCACTTTCATCTAATATATGCCAAGATTGGTCTAAATTAGAGCAGCTAATTGGCTCACAAGGGCCCTGAGTCCAGTATTTAGGATTAGAATAGAAGGTAGCACTGGTGAAAGTGGTGCATCAACCATATTCGGTCGCTCACGTGAGTGGAGGGTACTTCCAACAACTCTCTTGTGCTTTTCTATCTACACAGAGAATATTTCATCCATAACCTATACTTTACATCCATATTGTAGCTTGTCATCCACTCTCCTCTCATCCATTACATGGGTCATAATCTTGGATACTTGGAAAAAGGAGATGAACTTTAGCGTTATTGTGAGCTTATTCAACTGAAAAACAACACCCAATATGAAGCCCATCTGAAGGCATTGAAAGTTCGATGGTGATGGAACTCATTTAGTGATTTGTAAGATGCAAAATTCAAAGTAAGTGTGGGACTAACAAATTTTTTGAAATAATTGTATTAAATGAAATAGAGTCTAGGTATTTCAAAGTCTAGAACTATGTCAAATATGTGTGCCAAATGTTGGCTTGAGTTCCATCAATAGAATCCATATAAGACTAAAGAATCACTAGTACTCAAATGGTCTTAAAAAAATTCCTATATTAAATGAGTTGTAAATGAATAAATTTGTGCCTATGCGGAGAGACTTGAATACATGTAACCTATGGACTAGATAACCAACGAGAGGAAAGTGGATGACAAGACACAAGAACAACGGGTCATCCACCTACTCGAGCTAGTTATCAATCACAACCGATGGACTCATGGACAAAATGGACAAAATCTAATATGATAATTATGGATGATATCGTGCCTCCATGGATGACAAATTGTGACGAGGTCTGATAACCCTTCTGCTCTTGGATGAGCGGTTTGTTATGGCATTGGTACTTCTGCCGCAGTTGGATCTACACTGAGAATTGCCTCCATTGTGTTGGCATCATTCACTTGATCCTCGTAGCCTGTCACGCTGATGAGACGATCACCCTTGGGTATCCATTTAACTTCCAGATCTGAACATAAGTCATAGACCACCCAGAAACATATCATTAGAATGAGTACATCAAGAATGCTGACAATAAATGTTCCACATGATCAAATGATGGTGACTCATGTCCTTCCCAAACAGAACAATCTTGGCAGGCCAAGGTAAGAGAATAACCCTATTATGTGCCTGATTTTTATTTTTTATTTTTTTGAGACAAACCACATGTGTCAGATCAAGATGGTGCGTCAAGGTTGTCCCAGCTTTTATGGAGGCATTTTCACGTTCAAACCTGTAGCTTGAACTTGCACTAATACAGAAATTTTGAATAATTAAGCGCATATTATCCAAATAAATAAATAAATTGAAACGTCAGGCATTCCGACGTGAATTTGAGCCCGTTGGCCCTACCCTTGCTCAAGAATCTTCTTGGTGAAGGATGGGGTTTACTGCCTACCATGCGGTGGGTGGGCTCTTGGCTTCCTACCTACCTACCTACCTACTTTATTCCGTCAAGTAGAGAGAAGATTTCACAACAGGAATCGAACCGCCAACCTCTCCATTCGGAAACGGGTACCTCTCCGCTATCACCCGGTAGTTTAAGGTCATCTCGTACCTGTGCATATTATCCATATAATGGAACAGGTCCTATGTGACTTTTAAGTGGTGCTTTCATGTTAATAAACAGAAAGATGTTGAATAGACCCTTGAAAGTCACATAAGAAACGTAATTCCTTTCAATGAAGCCTCGCTTGAGGACCCTTGAGGATCCCACATTTTCTTGTAGTGTTGTGGATATGTTCAAGTCCGATTTGCCTACAAGTTCTGGCAAGTTCACGTAATAGTCCAAATTTCTTTGGATGTGCCTTGCACCACCAAACTTGCAAGCTTGAGATTAAGCTCAAGGTGTGTATGGAGGCTGGGCTTTCAGAATTTAACAACTTGTAAACAAAGAGGAGCATATTGTTGACTACACTTACCTAGATTCGTCCTTAGGTAGGTCTCCAATGTCAAAAAAATTGTTTTGTTGAGTTTTGGCACATGGATGGTCTTGGTAATCTACAGAACATCCAAAGCAAAGACGATTTGAATGAAGTTAGATGAAGCTCAATAATAATACTATGTTTAAAATTACCTGAAACCATACCACTTGACATGGTACGTTGGTCAGAAGCTATGAAAATATTGGCTTCGGCTAATTAATTACCTGAAGTGCACACAGATTCCTCTTGGGTTAAGTTCAATTACTTTATCAGTTACTAATTAAAGGTAGTTCCAAACGTGAAATGCTAAGATGAGGTTATTGAAATGATTTTATCATACATTGAAATGGATTACACTAAATTAATGTAACGAAATAGGAGGATTTTGTTACAGTACCTGTATATTTGGCAACTCCTCCTGCCTCATTAATATTTCTTCGCCAGCCTCCGCATTCATGTTGAGAGAGAGAATCTGTTCTCATCAAGAAACTGACATGTAAATGACATGGAATTTAGGTAAAACTTTGTGCTGCAAAGTCACATGATTCATTCACTTCCACAGACAGCATTAAGATTGCTGGTAACTCCAAACATATAAGCCAGGTGCTTTGTCTAAAGAATATCCTCCAGCGAATTAATATCAGGAGTGAACCTTGATTTAGTAGGTTGGATGAATATATGTTAAGGGACGAGCAGTTCGGATTGAGTGAGAATTTTGAAGCTAAAATGAAATTTGTGACTGGTATCCTATTTCTAACACAAAAGCATTACAGCTCTCAAGCTATGCCAATCTCTGAGCATATTTAATATGTACCCTTCGATTCACACCAGGCGTAATGATGAAATTTTCCTCCGATAGAGCGTGTCGGGCTATAGCCTGACAGAGAAGCGGAAAAATGTCACTGCTGAGTACAACACTGCAACTGCACTCAAGGATCACTTAGAACCATTATACTATTATCCATTTTTTGAACTGCTCTCGCCGGAGTGGCAGACTCCTATTGGCCTAATATCCACCTTCTCAATCATTCTCCAACCACCTTTTGTATCTTGCAGGAAGTTGCAGGCCATATTCAGTCTCGTCCTAGACAGTTTTTAGATGCCAAATTCCTGGCTTAAGCAGTTCAGCCATCGGCTATGTCTAGCTTAGTATTTACTGTGATTCGACTTGCTACTAATCTCAATAGCGCTCCCGTGTGTTGGTGAGGAGCATTTATAGATATGTCATCTCCGCCTTCATTCGGGGTGTTGGGTGTTGGCTCGTAACTGATTTTGGCTTTCTGCTTGCCAATGTGTCACATTTGGTTGGTGTTGACGACGAGTTCCCCAACACTGGAACCTTCGGCCTTCGTTTTTAGGAAGATAAGCAAAGGTCTTCTTACAATCTTGTAGGACAATCTAGCTTCCTACCTATAACCCAAATCCTTCGTATTTACTATCTTGATAGTGACAGCCAACTGCACCCACATGAAGAAAAAAAATTGCAACTCTGCACAATTCATCTACTAACTTACCATGATTCTCATGAAGACTGGGTAATTACAACACGATATATACCAACAACCTCATGGCAAGCAGACTCTATATTTACCTCACACTGATATGGTTCAATTCTTGTGAGAGTTTCCACTGTCGGTGTCAGTATGCTTCAAACGTCAGGATCAAAAACTTCTTGATCGATCTTAGCCCAGCCTGGAACGAGCTCTCAAAGTCACAACTCTATAACTCCGCGATGGTACTAGACTCTTCTCCTTCTGCAAGAACTCCACAAGCTGAAACTCTGAATGGCCGATCAGGACCTGCTGCTGGGCGTTTTAAACTTGCCACTCCAAATGTGCCACACATAGATCGATGGAGGCATGCAGACACGGAGATTGTTGGTCCATGGGGCTGCTCCGAAGCTGATGACGGCCGCCTGTCTGCCATAGACAAAATTGAGTTACAAATCTAGACAGAGACTTGTCTCTGCATGAAGATTGCAATCGAAAGGTGGGTGGAAGGCTCGGATTCCGAGTTACCAGCACATAGAAGTAAGGTTTGGAGAGTAAAGTGTAATTTTTGTTAATTTACTAGTATGCAATCTCGTAAACAATCAGATTTTAGAGAGTAAATTTAAGTAATTGCTAGGTTCGGTCCCTTTGAAGTTGAAGTGTCTTAATGAGTTGTTAAATTTGCAGACGAAATTCTGATGATTGGGCACCCGACATTTTTTTTTTCTTCCCCTTCTGGCATTTCAAGGAACCTGCCACCTCACCGGTTTTAAGGGCCATGGAGTGTTGTGGGTCCAGGTGGGCTCCACAATGCCTTCCAGGTGGCAAACTTGGTGAGTTGTAAGAGTGTGTAAAGTAAAAAAGTTTGTGATTAGTCCCAGCATAAAAGCACTTCTAGATTATTATTATTTTCCATGTGTTGTTATGTGTCCATTATCTAGCCGAATGCGGAGATGTTTGAATGGAGGGCATCATGCAGGGGCGGAATCCCTTACTGTCAAAAATGTAGTCCTGCCATCTAGCATAATACCCTCTGTAGATCATTTTTAAATTTAGAATCTATTTATGCATCAAAATGCCCTTCAAGTCATACATTCTGAGATTTTCGGGCACTACCCTTAGGCAATGCCCTCAAATCTTGGAATGCACTCCTCTCAAGGCATTCCTCTATACTTAGCGTAAACCATGCTAATTTTTAAGTTCACAAGATTGTGCTTGTTTCATGGCGGGGATTGTGTTCTTTAACAATTGGTATCAGGAAACTTTTGCATTCAAATCATGTTCATAGCCTTTTTAAATCAATAATGTTCAATTTGGGGATGAAAAGTTAGTGTACATGCATATTTCCGGAACAACTTAGCCATGTGGGGGAGGGGTATATATTAAACGGTATTAAAATTTTAATTTTTTAAGAGGCAAAATTTGGGCCCACCAAGGGAGAAAAGTATGAGATAATCCATGCCATATGTGTAAAGTGAAAAGTGAATTTAGACTTGCATTAAGGAAGTTAGTAAACAATTTTTTCATCAAATGTAAGCTTAGTTCATAAGTGTCTAACTCAATAATAAATATCCACATTTGTAATTTTTTTTTAAAGCCTCAAAGCATGTTAATGATGGTCATGGTAAACCACCAACTGGCCACCAACTGCATAGACTTCCACACTAGCATGGCTTTGTGCTCCATTTGGAAGGACATCAAACCCAAGCATGGGCTAAGGTAGATTATGTGCCATGTCTTTGGTTGACATCACTATTTTAAATGGGATACTTATATTTGAGTGGTATATGCTTATATATGAGCAAGGTTAATATTTAAGAACGTACACCATAAAGACTTGAGCTATGCTAAGATTGGACTATGAGGTCAAAATATACACACCATTTTAATTTCAATAATAACACAATTGGAAAAGCATGATTGAGTACTTAAAGGCAAGATATTATTCAATTTAATTTCTTACAATCTTTGCATCTCAACTTCAAGTATGAAACTTGAAATGTAATCAATGCAATTCTCAATTGCCAAGGTCCGTATGAGACAATACTCAAGCCAGTCCAACGGTTAGAAATGCGTGGGGAGTTGGAAGTGCCCATACAATAAAGTCATATACCTTATGCATGCATCTATTACATGGGAGGGAGAACTCCTAGCGACTTGAGTTTAATTAGAATTTAGGTCATACATAATTCCATGTGTAACCTTAAAATAAGGCTGAATTTGATTTAGGGAGGGCCCAATTAGTAGGCAACACAAAATAATTGTTACCATAATACAAAGCTTAGGTGAAAAGTCACCCAACTACAAAGGTTTCTAAGTAGAATAGGGTCCAAATTAATTCCATCCTCTTCAATGAGCATTGCTCGACCCCTACATGTTTTTGGGGTCATATATGGTCCCAAATCATGGAAAAACGTTCATTTGCTAGGGTTAATACAATTTGTGAATGAATCGGGTCAAATTTTGGGCAAAAGTTGCATGGTTATACCTATCACCTACTTCAAACAAACATAAAAGGAATTAGATCCAATACTTGGTCTAGGGAAATTCTCAGTGCCTCAGGTGTTGGACTATCCAGGTATAGCGCCACCCTTCCCTCCCCCATAGCAAATAGATTAGGGCACATGGCTAATCAATTAGGGCACATGGCTAATCCTAAACTAGTAAACCCCAAACAAGTTAGCTATTGAGTCTACTAGACATATGGTACTTGATTGACTTGAAATATCGTGGAGGTACATTCATATGTTTCAGGACCATCCACCATTGGGACTTTGAAAATTACGGATTTTCATTGCCCATGCACTACCTTGAAGTTTTGGCCTCATTTGAGGCATAGCTTAGGGTTAGGGCATTACAAGCATTGAAAAAAATCACATTGAGGTGACCCATTGTAAACTTTTTGCATTGCATTGGTATCGAGACAACGAAGAGATTCCCTGTAAATCTTTTCAAAAACCCAAAATTTGTTGTGGAACTCGTCATTTTTTTCTTACCCCAAAAAAAAGTCCACAATGCTACCTGCTTCCCACCAGTCACCACAAATAAATTATAATCCATCAAATTACTGCATGTGGCGGACCAACAACAAACTGAATGTTCTAGAACGTAAACTACACTCATTCACACGGTTAGACTCTCCTACAAATGAGCAGATCTCCAGTAAAAATACTCATGAACCTGTGACACTGAAATCACCCCGTTTTCACTACCACAATGCCCACAAGCATTAAGGGATTAAGGTACAGTATGATGTTATAGGACCGACAAATTCAAGGCCCTCCCAAGGAAGTTCACCTTTGCATTAACTACCTGGACCCCACACGGCCTCCCACTGCTGATAGATTCAGTTCGGTAACACGGTTGCCACACTCGAATGCATCCCAAAAAAGGAGGGAAGTTAAGTTACAACAACTGAGAAACAGCAGAGTGATGGTGGTTTACTACAGACACCGAGTCCCTTGGGCCTACAATGTCTGTTGCTTGAGAGTGCATCCTACCTTAATAGCTGGACACACAGAGGTGTGCAACTGGGAGGAAAAAAAGCAGGAGGAAAATAAAGACGTCCGTAACACGGTGTTTCAACTGCATGATCAAGTATGTAGGAAATGCCCAGCAAGTTTCAATACAAGCATATGTGACTTGGACATTACGACCTGTGTCGGTGAAAGAGTCTGCAAATCTACCACATTAGTAGACTTATAAAAAAATTCAGTCACGCAAGACATGTCACGATTGAAGTCTTATAATATGCCTGTAGTTTTTGACGCTAACTTGTCAATATTGTGCCTCAATGGCCTAAACCAAGAACCCCCCCCCCCTCTCTCTCTCTCTTCTAGGACAAATGAAACAAATCTTCTTGCGTTGTCACAAAACATAGATGGCCACAGAGACATGAAACTCTCAAGAGTGCAAGCAATAGAACTAGACAACCCCCAAGAAAGGTGACAAGACACCTAAACATGACCAACTATGCCTATCATACCTTGCAATTTAGTGTTTCAAGAACTTTCAAAATTGGAGCACTTGACTTGAGCAGGTTGTTGGCACACTACTAACATATGACTCCTAAACAATCGACAAGCATCACTGAGAAAAATAAGTAAATCTACCATAGTGGTAGATTTACAAATTTTCTGCTAATACAAGGTAATTTTTCAGTGACACGGTCAATTGCCCAGGATGCACATGCTTGTATTGGCACCTCAAGTCGCATTGAAATGATCAAGGCTCTTCTCATAGCTGAAGGCCAAGTCTTTAGCGAACTTCATCACTTTGATCCAATTCGTCCTAGTGTAATGAATAATGCCATGCCATCTAAACTTAGTTTAGTGTATCTTTTTTTCATCCCACCAAGCCAAAAACTCTCATACTAACTTGCATTCCTTAACAGATATCAAATGAGATTCCAAAAGACAATAACAAAAAACCTTGTATGTTTATATAGTAAATAAGACTTATCTAGGCTTTATAGTAACATCACTTGTAATCGTCATTTTAAGCATTTGAGCACATGTAATAAATTTATTAGATTGTCTTGTTTTGTCAGGTCTTGTTGGTAATTGAAAGATGAGACCAACAAAACTTAGGATGGCCATTGCTAATATGCACAATTAAATTGCCTTCACAAATAGGTTGCTTTTTGACCTATGCAAATTGCCATGGGTTGAAACCGGATCACAAAATCTTACAACTTTGTTTATTCATTCGTACAACAAACACAGTCAAAAATATTATAGTATTTTTATGGTGGCAACAAATATTTGAAACTATGTGGAATGTTTTAAATGAGTGCAAGAATACCCAATCGCACAATGATATCAATGTCGTTATTGAACACCCTATGGATACCTATGAATTTTCAAAGTATAGATCATAGGTGTATCCAAAACTGAACCTATGTTCTCATGTTTGCGTTATGTTCATTTACAACAAAAATCTAGGGGTCAATGTTTTTTGGGTAAAGGTCCCAATTAGGTGTAATTACCACAATTTATTTCAATCATTGCCATCTTTCCACTTTGCAGCCAAAATTAGCCATTGGGGAGGCCAAGTAGCCACCCAAGTGGCGGTCCACAACAATCAAGAAGCTTTTGCCACCCAGGTGGGACCACCACGCATGCTGCTTGTGTTTTACCCGGCACAATAAAAACACTTCTTGTATTTTACCCTATCACAATTTTATTGCAACTTTTACCGCAATTTTTATTGTGAGTATTTTACTAGTGCTAATAGATACAACATTCTATCTATATGGCATAGACAAGGGATTTTAAGAGCTTTGTGCCAATCTTCAGTCATATTGGGGTTTGCACACATGTTCAATTTTTGGTTCAACTTGGCTGTTTTTTCAAATTTACATATTTTTTTGAGCCGTAAATTGCATTGGATTGTTCGTGTGCTTGTTTGTGATGGGTACTAATTCAAATTTGGAGGTTTTTATGGAATTGACCTATTGGAGCTAGGATTGTGCCCACTGTTGCACCGAATACTCTTCCCGTTGTGTTTGGAGCAACACCTCCAATTATGGATTTGGGTGTTCAACCTAACAAACGGGTGGGGAGGAAGAAACCCGCATTGGCAGGTAGAATGATGCAGCCATTGCAAACAAATTGGATTTGTACAAGGCGGAGTGGCAAGATTGTAACATGGGGTAACTAGCAGCCCGTCACTAGACCCGCAACCAAATCGAGCACACAATGCAAATGCCGAACAAGCTCCGGTGGGCAGACTTACACATTAAGAACAAGATTGAGAAATTGAAGGCATAGCACCAGCGCCAAAAGACCCTACCAGAGGAGTAGACTAGCGGTGCTAGCTCCACGTGGGTCTCGGGGTGATCACTCTTTGTAATTTAAGGTATATTAATAGGGTATTTGATGTGCGGCTACTTACCTTAATTCTTGTATTTTAGATGACCATATTTCTATATAAGTTTCTATAGAGGGTGCATTTAGGATACCCTATGGTTTGATATAAATTCCTTGATGGTATGAATTAAATGAGGGCATTTTACTTATAAAATTTAGGGGTGCATTTTTCCAATGTCACTTGATTGTCAAGCTCGTCTTCCCTTCCTGCCGGTCGTCAATATTGGACGTGTGGTCTTTGCATTCTCAGCATCTTCTAATGCTTTCTCATGCTTTGTTCTGCCAATGTGGTTCCTGAGGTTAGCTTCAAGGTTTTTTTTGGGAGGGCATAACTGAAAGAAATCCCCACAATAAGTGCATTTAACCTTGAACCAAAAGCTCTTAACTTTAGCACAATTAGGGTCCTCAACCACCACGAAAGGAACAGGGTTTGAAAATACACTACAATTAACACTCTCTACAATTTTGACACCCTCATCGATCATTACTTTATGACCTTTGGGTGATGCCAATTGAGGGTGGTTACAGAAATCTACACCTTTCCTTCTACACTAACCATGTATGTGTCCATTAGACATTATATGGCTCTAGCAAAAATTTAAAAATAAATTAGAAGCGGTGATTTTTGTATGATCACTGCTCGCATCCCCAAAATGCTTACAACATTTCTCATAATAAACCTTTACAACCCCAGCCCCGTCTTCATCCCTAGACTTGAGGGACCAATTGTGATCTTCAAGGAAAATATGCTTAAGTCCTCAATTTCCCCTCCCCTTTAAAATGCATTCCATAACCTCTCTAGGAATTAAAAAAGATTTTAGCAACGACCTGGATTCCGACCCACTAACCCTAGAGCAAGTTGTTGGATCTATGGGGGTTCCCTAAACAAAAGCATCCTTGCAAGCAACAACCTCGACACATGTGGCCTCAGCTGGAGCCGATTCAAAGACATAGGAGTCACCACCAACGCAACAACACTTTGCAACATCAACGTAATCAGACTCCACGGGAATGACGTGCATCTCTGGCAAGATGGTATTAAGTTTCTCAAGCTTCACTTTAATCCTGACATTGTCTTCCACATCCCAAAACAAGAACGGCAAATCTACAACGCCAGCGTCTTCCAACCTAAGTCTGAGGTTGGCGTAAGACTCGCCCTCCTATGAAATAATCGGGCCAATCGTCTCCAGGTCTCTCCATTCGTGCTCTAACAAGAAGAGTTTAACCTCCAACAACATTACGCACCCTAAACCCTAAACCACCAACATTTAAGAACAATCAGCATACAAGAAACTTGCGCGTCGTTCATATAACCCTAAACCAACACGAAATAGAAACAAAAACATAAAATGCACTTGTAGAT
The DNA here is from genome assembly GCA_964035585.1 of Polytrichum formosum. Classification (NCBI taxonomy): domain Eukaryota; kingdom Viridiplantae; phylum Streptophyta; class Polytrichopsida; order Polytrichales; family Polytrichaceae; genus Polytrichum; species Polytrichum formosum. The sequence continues at coordinate 820,724 of OZ037937.1, forward strand.
TGACAGCCGACGAGATCCACAAGTGTTCACGCAACCACCACATAATTTTTTCCCGAGAAGAGCAAAGGTAAGTTGCAAAGAAGAAATGCAAAGCCCAAGCCAAACTCTAGCTGCACACAACAACAACAAATCACCAACCCAAGGTAAGTTACAAAAAATAAATGGAAGGCCCAAACCAAACCCTTGCCGCATGCAACATCAACAGATCACTGACCCAAGGTAAGTTGCAAAGAAAAAATGAAAGGCCCAAGCCAAACCCTACCCCCACACAACTAACATAGATTGCCAGTTCGTTACACAAAGGTCAGCTACAAAGGATAATTGCAACGCCCAATCCAAACCCTAGCCGCACACAACTGAAACGGATAAGATTTGCAAGGGATCCAGACCAAAGCCCTCTCTAACCCTACCCGCATGCAAATGAAGGTATGCAAAACCCTCAAATTGTAATTTAACAAAACAAACAATTGGTTTGCATTCTCATTGACACTCTATAACAAACTGCAACTCGAAATGGTAACATCATTAATTCATCAATTGATATATTTGCAAGAGAATCTTCGTAATTCCGAAGCAATCTTTGAATGAATGGTAGATTCTTTTCCATTGGTAGGCACCAAGGTAATCTAACCTATGCATGAAGGTTTGTGCGTAGTATATAGTCTCGAATGATATCAACCACAAAAATCCCCTCAAGCAGTCATACCCTTCCGGTTTCAAAAAACCTATTAGTACATTTTAACACAAGTATATATATATATATATATATATATATAAGAGGATAAGGCATGCATGCCAAGCTCGGTTATTTCAACTAAACACATATATTTGAATGTCATGAACCTAGGTGTGTTACACAAAAGACATATGTTCGAGAAAGATTGGATGACGTGCATTCCATCCATAATGGGAATCCTAGGGGATGTGCATGGGACACTCTAAAATTGAGCCCAAGTTATTCACAAGAAGTTCATAGAGGAAAACAAATGTATGCGTATTAACGGCATGCTAGAAAATAGCCTCATGTATTTCAACTAAGCTTCTCAATTAAATGTGATAAATGCCTTCACTACGTATACAAAATATAATCATGAAATGCATAGGCATTATTACATGTAAAATCCACTATAGCCATTGAACATTTCCTCATTCATAGCATGTAACTCAACAATTGCACCAAAAAAATAAAGACAAGAGCGCAATAACTTAGCCAAATTCCACATCGGAAACCTAAAGGGTCAATGGTCAATGAGAATGTAGGTGACAGCAAACCAATTTGTTTTGCGATTGCAATTTTTAAAATTTTGGGGCATGCAATACACCGTTGGAAAGGCATTTTCAAGACCTTTCCAACGGTATATTACAAGCCCCCAAATTCTTAAAACTTCAGTTGGTAAACTAAAAAAACAAATCTGCAGTCATTTAGCGACTGAAGATCAGGGTGGTCAAAAGAACCACAATGGGGAAAACAACTGCGGTTCTTTTTCGCAATGTTTTCTACTAGTGCTAGACCTAACATCACAAACCTGGCATGTTTGTAAACACTACGATATTGCTTCACATTCATGGGTTTGGGAGAAAAAAATTACATGATGCATATAACATTAGTCACATGAGGTTTACACATTTTCGTATATATATGATGTTAAATATGTATACCTTCTGTAGGTCTGAGCATGATAAGGACCAATGCACCTCCTATTAGGCTGTCTCACATGAATTCTCCAACACTTTTTAAATACATGTGATTGGCTTACTGAACTGGTGATTTTTATGGACCCCAATATCCTTGTAGAAGGCACCCCATAGATCATGCCTCAAGTTGATCACATATACCAGAATATGACTGACCCGAATCAAATTCATCAAGTGACAAAACAGCCGCCCCAACCTTGAATGAGCTGAGTGAGACTCAGTACCAGACTATGAATCCTTGAGATAACTGAAATGAATGAGACATGTAATACCAGACAACTCTCCTTCCTGAGAGTTCTCTTGCATGTGTAGGCTTGGAAAGACCAATCTCAAATCCAATGAATTAAGAAAAAAAACTAATAAAGTAAAAGTAAAAAAGGTAAAAAAATGTTAGTTTCTCCCATCGAATGTCTACCTAATTCCCCGCCAATTTGACTGTCAATGATTTAGCCTTCCCAGGCACTAATCCCGGGTGGCCATCAACCAAGTTCCTGCCAAACCTACAGTAACCTTCCTTCAAATAACCAGGCTGGCATATCAGCCATTGTTGTCTGACTACAGGTGATCAAACCAGTTCTGACTACTACAAAGCCTAGAAAATGTACCACATGTTAGAATATCCTGCTGAATTTACAATTGACGCATCTACTTTTTGCCTCTACCACGGGGCCTACCCTGACCCCGGCCTTTTGGGGCAGGGGCACTCTCAATTGCCCCTACTAGGACAGATTCTTTCACAGCTTGTCCACGCCCCTTCTTTGCCGGTGGGGCGTCATCCATGGAACGTCCATGCTTTGCAGCTGCTCCCCTACCACGCCCACGACCACGCGCAGCCCCTCTGCCACGACCTGCTATACAGATGCAACGCAAAAATTATATTCCTCTGCCCCTATATCAGGGTACTTCCATACAAGGAGGGCAGGCATTCGTGCTATGTGAACTCTCCTCATTTTTTCACAATCACAGTAGGGTCCATCACCTTTGTATTTAACCTCTAAGCTATCCTCCAATCAAGACTCTTCAGTTCATGGGTAAGTTTAACCAAATTTTGGGAGCCTTGTATTCAGAAGGGGGAGGATTTTAAAGGCCTTGAAACTTTATGAGGATCTCCTCGCCATGGAGACAAAAGATTATTTTGCACAATGGTTCCCGGTTTGCTCTATGGAAGTTGACCCATAAATTCTGCTCCTACTTGAGATACCAACATGCTAACTTTGATAAGCAACAGTTCTTCAAGCAGTAGAGGAATACCTTTGGGTTTGGGCTCTTCATCAGACTCTTCATCAAACTCTTCATCAGACTCTGATTCTGCTTTTGCAGCTTTCCCTCGACCCTTTGCAGGTGCCTTCCGCTTCTTATCAGAGACAGTTTCATCCGCATGATCACCAGAGCCATTCAATGTGACTATCATCAACATCACATGTGTATGAGAGATTAGAATGGGGCAATTTGCAATTATTATTATTTAATAACAGTGGCACGGAACCATGATCTAGGACAACTCAAGGTACATAACTACAAAGAAGACTACAAGTTCACAGAACAAGGAAGCTTATGGGGACAATCCCAAAGAAAATACATACCTTTCTCAGACTCCGCTCCCTCAAAAACTTCAAGCTGTAGGTACAGAAAATGAAATGCAACATTAGGTCAAAGGTAAATAGTAGTTGGAGTGAAATTAAGTACCGCAGAAGCTGGAACAATGTCCTCGGCTGTGGATCTTGGCTTAGGATCCCCAGACAAACTGATTCACAATAAAGGTTATACTGACAACAAATAACTGTGCTCATAAATTCTGACCTCTCAAAGAATTTTACCTCATCTTATAGTAGGATACTTTCTTTTTTTAAATGCTGGCCTGTACCTAATTAAAATTGCTGAGAAAGCAGTACTTGATGTATACGAGTCCCTTGATAATAATTTGAAATACATCAGATATTCCACATGTGTTTATACTACATTACAAAGCTACCATTAACTCCAGAACTACAATACCTGCTCGATCTTATCAAAATTCTTCTTGCGATCCACGACAACCAGTGAATGCCCCATTCCACAAGCAACACTGCACCAGGAAAATAGAGAAAACATACTGAGACCTTTTCTCAGCACAGTTTACAGTTTACAACTTGACCATTATATGCCTGGGGATTCTTTGAGCTTTGTTTGCTTGACTGAAAGGTGGGACTTGCAAGCCTTCTTTTAGAGTTTGATCTGGACCCGTGATTGTTTCATACTGTATGCGCAATTACTCATAGATCAGACCCTCAATGATCTCACCCCAAGAGCTCGCAATGCAACTAACAACACATAGAAATGCTGCCAAATTTTTGTTAAGCACGCCCATGCCTGCAAGATACCTACAAGATCCCTGCCAAGAGATGACCAATCTGGCCACCTCAGGCATTCAAAACTGAAGACCTCTTGAGCATAATTGTTAAACTGGCTTAGATTGTATAAATATAAGCTCAACACAAGCTTAACATAACATGGCTTAGATAGTATTAACCTGATAACATGGCATCCCTCGATGGCATCAATTTTCTTTGGATTCGCTGAGGACCTGCACAATGGGCCAAGAGTCTGAGGACAATTTTTAAGTTCTTACCAAGGACCTAGATTCCATTTGAAGACCAAAACCATCAGATGCAGGGCAAGTTATTGAGCTTCTAAGAACTGTCAATATGCCCTTTACATATTTAAAACTACGTCACTTTTCCCACTGACTTTGTAAAGTCTTCCCAGTCAAGGTGTAATCTGACATAAGATGTTAGGACAACTCAAAGTAAAACCAATTGTGTCCTCATACATACGTGGTTCTATCATTCCCATCCAAAGTCTATGTACATGTAAAGGCCGTGATTAAGACATACTTGGGACCTGTAGGTCCATAACCAAGCTCCCCATAGTAGGCTGTGCCCCAACTGATACATGACTCCTCAGCCGCTGCTATAGTGGTTAGGTTTCCAGAGTCCAAGCTCCTGATGTTCCACCCACTGAAAAATCACCAGAGTCATCAACAGACACCCTCAACAATGACACATGATTGCAGTGACCGGTCCTTTAACCAAATAATTCACCATGACAAGTTTGCATCTAGGAGATGGCAGTAAACCTACAGCCTGGAGAGTTCAAGGATCGGAAATCGAGATCAAGAATGGTACTCTGAAGACCAGAATACATTCCAAAGGAGCAAGCAGTTTCAGAACATAGCAGATAACAACAATGACAGCTTTGTGCAAATAGGGTAGTGGTCATTATTTATTGAATTCGCAAAGCACAATTAAAGATTATAGGCCCTTTACCTGATACCTATAACAGGCTTAGGATACATCCAATTATCTCCTGTCATCTTCACACGACCCCACATATATAGTTGGCCACCAACTGCATGGACAAGGCAACAACTGTAAGGAGCTTCCAAGAAGCTAGCTAGATGAAACATTCCAAAATACTTCAAATGAAGGAATACAGAAGTTCTAGAGGATTGAAGGATGGAAATCAAATGAGAGAATACAGGAGTAGAAGGCTAGGATAACAAAGCCTCTTTTTCCTTTGCACAGGCAACCACCATGGACCTGAACAAAACCTAATGCAGAAAGATTCTAGGCCTTTAGTTTCAACAACCTAAAAGACCATTACATTCTAGAAATTTTTCCATCTCATTCTGTGCCTTTGATGATTTGATAAAATATGTGGTCTTTAAAATAAATTGGTAAACTTGGAAAGCAACCAGTATTGATAGGAGACAGTGACTAGGACAGAGAGAAGACACAAGTGAAGAAGACAGTTTCTCCTGTTTTATCAAGTGATACATCAACAATGACAGACAAAAAACCACCAAAATCAATGTTTCAGAAAGATCCCAAGGGCCAAACGGCAGAGTAAGGAAACAGTCATAACAGAAAGGTTGATATAAAAGAAAGATAAAACACTAACAGCACCAAAATGACCAGTACAGTTTCAATTTTTTCCCTGCTATGCCAACAAGACTCAAAGTGACTGCTTATTGGATGACCCTATGCAAGTTCATAGATTATCGATCTTGTTGGTTATACAAGACATGATATTCCTTCATGATCCAACTCGTATGCAATTTGATCCACAAGGGACTTATATTCAGGAAGTTTGTCTCTGGAGTTGCTGTGTGCTATAGAAAGTATTGCCATAAGCTTACAATTCACTAGTATTTCTGGCAATTTTCCCAGTATCTATGTATTGTTAATGTGTTAGTACAATGTGAAGTGCACAGGTTTAATTTATATTAGAAAGTGATTTTCAAGCCTTGATAGTTGCTTTGAATTCATCCCCACCGTCCATGTTCAATGACAGTGCTTCAAAACAATTTTATGACATGTTAATAATCAATGAAGTTCACATTCTGCCTAGATTCATGTCTTGATATGTCTTGCAAGAGTACAATCTCCTCTGGAAATCTATACATCAATCTTTATACTCCAAATGATAAGAGACTTGGTGACAGATTCTCACAGCAAGAACCACAGGATGAGTGGCAGTACGCACAAGCCACCATTACCTTGCCACTGGATTCACCAACAATAGTAATTAAATTGGACCATTTTAGACAGATTGAACAAAGACCATACGGGTAACAGACAAAATAAGAATCGAGTACATGTAAGGCAGCCACAAGCTGAAGCACAAAAACAAAGGTAGTGCAAGTCCAGTAAAAGGAGGGGAATTAAGATACAAGGCAAAAATATGCTTAATCAGAGAAATTTGCTTAAAATTACCAGCAGTAGCTGCAGAATAAGCAGAGCCAGCTGAAATAACAGCTGTAGGGGGCAGGATATTGCCACGCTGAAAAACTTCTACCAAACGAGGAACCCACTCATCTTTCTGTTCCTTGTGTCCCAACCTATAACCAGAATAAAGTAAATCAAACCTGTTTGTTAACCTTCCAGAAACAAAGTTTTTCTAAAACTGACCATCTGCATAGATTAGAATATTTCCAGTAATCTCATTAAACAATTTGCAACATCACATGATACTGGGCCCAACTGGTTGAGAACAGACCAGTCTTTCAGAAACATTTGGAGTTCAGATCATTGATGTACACAACAAGACACATCTCACAAGCAATGAAAGTAGACTACAAAAACACTTGTAATTGGAACCTCTTTCAAGAGCATATGCACAAAAATTGCATAAATTTACCTGCCATGACCGCCAAATCCCCACCTGCAAATTCCAGAACAACCCACCAGAAATAGCAAAACACTGCTTAATAAGATTGGAAAGTTAATCCAGTAATATGAAACAGAAATCAAAATGGAGAAAGGGTGCAAAATAGAACGTACCTATTAGAAAGGAACTGTTAGCTTCAGAGACTACTTATAATACAACAATTGATCCCTCACTAAAGGAGAGGAAATTAAAGATGTGCTTTGAGACATACACATGTCCTTCTCATCATGTCAACTTGAGTACCAAAGGTAAATAATCACTGACAATCTAATATGACAAACACCTACAGAAATTTCTGAAAGCCACAAGCATAGGAGACTTACGTGTAGACGAAGCCCTCTGAGTCCACGGCAACTGCAAGAATGTACGGTACGTTGTGTTATCTCAAAGACCCCTGGGTGGTGTCCCTTGGCACCTCTCAAATCCCCAAGAATGTGCCCCCGCAAATTGGGTCAACCTTGAGCTTAAGCTCTATGTCCACCATTTTCCCTACATAAAGTGTAGAAAAATACATTTACATATGCAGCTGGCAATAACCTCTCTCCAACATACTATCGCAAATTGCGGCACTCTCCTCCCTCCGTCTCTCTCTCTATAAGTCAATCCTCACGTGACAAAGTAAGACTAGTGTAGTTAGGATAAGAACAGACCAGTGTGATTATGTCCACAAGCAACCTTTGTGATATTCTTGGCAGCAATTGCAGCGATGGCACGAGGTCGAGGTTGCGCCTCATACAGTAGCTTCACAGAAGAATCTTTTGCATTGTACTGCAAACATTCATAAGACGTTGTTAAAGCTTAACACAAATAAATCATAAAGCGTAATTTATCCTAACTTAAAGAACCTCATCAAGAAAACTTCCAGTCTTCCACACCTAAATATTATATTCAGTGAATGAGGATGTACTTGTTTGACCCAAAACATCACATTGACACCAACAGTCATTGAACTCTTCAGTACAGAGATAAATTAATAAATTACTACATAAATGGTTGGAAAAATACTTCATTATCAGTTCCATGCCCCAGCTGACCCCACTGAGGTAAACCCGCTGACCTGCAACAAATATGAAAGGTAAGCCAATGACCTCCTCATATAAAGGATTTTGACATAGACATACTACTGGGTACAGTAATGTAGGGAAAAAAAAAACCTGACCTCCCACATGCACTATAGTCCGACATTGCAAAATAAGAGTCTATTGCAAGACTATCACAAATCTGTAGAGCACTATGCAGGATTACCAACCCAGAAATATTCATATTGGAAATTGCCTATAACTCACATTATGGAAGAGCCACTAGCAGATGTAAGCCACATGGTGAAGTCAGCACCACAGGAGACATTTGTTGCATCTGATACCAATGATCTCACAGGTAACTTCTCAATTTCTGTCATATACCAAAAGCCAGTTCATAAACAGTTAGAGCAAACTCTCTGGACTTTATCCAACACATGACTCACCAGAGTAACAATTACAAGCTACATACCAACATCCCTTCCGAGCTTTCCAAGGGCAAATCCCCACTGAATCTCTAAAGTATAATACCTTCATTATCACCTACTCTGAAGGTCAGCAACACTTCAAAGGTAATTTGCAGTGGCAATATAAACAAGAACATTAAAAACACAATGTGCCTGATAAGGGCAGAATAAAGGAGACACTAGGTCGATAGTGCTCGTCCCAACATGAATGCTTGGGATTTCAATCCTTGGGCACCAACAGGAAGCATCCTCAAAAACAATGGGAGAAGGGGGTGATGTGACATCTTAAGCTCTCAAACCATCATTGAAAAGTAAGAGGAAACATAGATCAGAGATTACAAAATATAAATGTCATGTGAGCTCACCCTCTTTACAAAAGCCAGCTCCCAATTGACCATGCTTGTTGAACCCAAATCCAAATGACTGACCATCTGCGGTGACCACCACAGTATGTTGCTTGCCCAACGACGCCTTGATTACCTTACTCCTGATCCAAGAAGCAGTTATTAAATCAGAAGTAAGAAAGTGATGAACACTGACAACGCACTTGCATAAAAACGCAAAGTATTGAAAACATAAACATTCTTGTCAAACAAGAGACCTGCAAACACTAGAAGCAGGATCCTAGATCCAAGAAATAAATTGCCAAAACTGTAGGATCCAAGTACCTGGCTAAGGTGGAGGCAGTCACAACTGTAGGTGAATTTCTGGTAAACAAGTCTCCATGACCAAGCTGTCCTTTCTGCAATAAGCAGGGAGTGCATCATGAAATTAGGTGAGACAGCTCATGTATCTTGACGTACCTTCCTGGATTGATTAGCTAATATTTGAACAGACTTCCTGTGTACATCAATAACACTCTGGGCATGCCATGGTAAGAAATACACAAAATTATCTGCACAGCTTATATGGTTGGATCCGGAGCTCAGAGACCTATATACAAGATACATCACTTTACATCATCCGTCAAATTGATCTTCAGGGCTCTATACCCATGGACACCATATCCAACAAGGAAATACAACAAAGACCGATGAGAAAATTGCAACAACAACAAAGGGAAGCAGCTAGGCAATGCATTCATCTTGATATTAATGTTTTATATACTAATATTTGGTCAATTACACTGCCCAGAATCAACTCAACCAACATTTCAACAGTGCCAAACCTTGCCATTTGATCACAATGGGATTCTAGGAAGTTCAGTAACTAAGTCTATAACCTACAGTCAATTTTTCACATTTTATGCTGAATATGCACTATATTCATTTGAGTGCCTGGCAATGTATGTTCTTATTAAATCGATGAAATGTGGTGTGCATTTGAAAGGGGTTAAGGTAGACTACCTCATTTCGACCCCATGTATATGTCCGACCACTCGCATCAAGAGCTATGGAATGACATGCCGCTGCACAAACAACCATCAGCCATCAACCATTGCAGTACAAATCACTTCATGCCATATTCCTACCACAGACTAAATACCAATACTGTCCTATCTTGCTTCCATATACAGAATTTACAAATAAAAATCAACGTTTTTCAAGTACAAAATGACAGAGAACACTTTCTTCTTCTCCTGCACTAGGATAGAACTTCAACAATCCATACTGCCATCTTCTATCGGCTGCTTCATGATCACATATTCAAGTCCGCGTGTTTTCTAACCTCTTCCCTTCACGATCTGAAGACATGCTGGAAGAAATCACTATGTACATCAAAGTTTCCCCCGAGTGCACAACTACTAAAACTATACTGTGCACGTGGAAATAGAGTAGATTCAGAACACCGAAGTGGCGATTAAAAGCTTGAACGTAGTTAAACTAAAAATTAACCCACAACATCCACATGAGGGAAGAGCTAGAGAACAGATGAAAGACACATCCCTCACTCCACGGCATTGTGAGAAGAAGCACCTATTGACTTCACATTGACAATGTACTATCCTTTTCATCATCATGACCCAATGTTCAACCCAGTAGCCTGATCATTACATAATTGGTACTTTGTAACAACAATGTACTATAATAATCCCCTACTTAAGAACAGTTAACCTCAAGTTGGTCGAATTTGCTTTGTACTTGTTAACATACGTTGCCTGATGTTTGATTCATATCATTGCCAGTGATTAAGCCATGTTAAGATGTTAAGCTCCGGGATGCCCAGTTCGCAAAAGAAAGATATAAAATTATGCATGTCCTCAAAAAAACATTGAACGTTGGCATGAGCAGACTTGTCAAGAACAACACCTGAGTGAAGAAAAAGGGCTCTCCAATACATACACCTAAACAACACCTGGTAAAGAGAACGGCCCCCCCCCAACACACACACACACACACACACACACACACCGAACCAAGAATTCCTATACCACACATACATACAAACATACATCCAGCAAAAGAAATTGTGAAATACATACACCGTGGAAGTGATCGCACCATGGCATACATAAAAATGTGGTGAAGCTACCAGATATACTTCCCTATCGCCATAAGAAATACAGAAAAGAACACATGCTGGAATGCGTGTGGCTTAACAGGAAGGCGGGGAAAACAATATAGAATTGTATGTAATCATTTTTTTAAAGAGCAATTGATCTTACCCGAACCACCGGCAATGAAGACGATAGGCACTCCGACTAAAGGAGCGAGGCGACAAGGGGTTGCTAAGTAAGTCGCTCCGGCATCGCCCGCAACTGATTTCTTCCCGACAGCTTCCCACGATGAGCTTCCAAAGAACAGAAGCTCACCGGACTCCGGCGCCTCGTCCTGATTCGACTTGGAATCCTCCATTGCCGTTTCTAGGATCGAATTTCAGCTACGGAAGCTCGAGAGAATCAAACAACCAAAAACCCTCGCAATGCAAGCAAAAACCCTAACAAAACCCTTCCCTCGCTTCACAACAACAAACATCATCGACAGGCGGATTTCCCTCCGTCTTGGCTCCTCGCCACCTTCCGATACCGGTCTCCCAGGTCACCGTACATTTTTCCACCCCCAGAAGCCGGTCTCTGCGGGATGCACGGTGAGCATTTGTGGGCAAAGACTGGCTGGGGAGGTCATAACGCAGGGCATCTGAGAATCGTGATTGCAGTGGGGTGTTAGGGAGCGAATGAGCATGAGTGCGAGCATCAGCATGAGCAGGGGCCTATATCCGTGGAATTGAAGGGCTATAATTAGATTTTTCAAGTATTTTTGAAGGTTGTCTCAAGGATTTCATTTTTCACGGGCTGCCCCAGAAATTTGTGTTTTTCTCAAGTTGCCTGAGAAAAAACATGCTACCCAAAACCCAAACCAAACGTTATTATGAATTGGAATATTTAAGTAAATTGAGGTACATTTTAATTTTTGCACGGCATAACATTAAGTAACAAGTCTGAAATGACCTTCGCAAAAGAGCATCAAACCAGCGCACGCCAATTTCATGCTCTTTCAAGAGTAAAGGTGACGCTACCTTTGAGTTCTTCTTAGTTTATTTTTTATTTATTTGGGTAGTTACTTCACTAGTTAGAATTAATTATGTCAATTTATAGGACAAAACCAATGCCAAGTGGCAGTAAAGGTTCTAATCTAGGCTAAATTAGAATCTATATAAATTTAAATAGCTATAACGCAATGGGACATGTTGGTAGGGTCAAAAAGATGGTTGTAATTCTTGAAAAAGTATTCCGAAACTTGCATCGGAAACCTTTTTGATACCTCTTTGAAGCTACTAGTTTTTATTAATTCCCCATTTATTCACCCTTGCTTTGCAACTTTTTCCCTTCTTGTTAAGGTAATATTGTGGGTACTCAAAGAGTATCATACTAGTACTTAATGTTATGGGTTAGAGATACTAATGAAATAAATACAAAATGTCTATCAAATATATTCACCATATTTATTGTTATAATAAGATTATAATATATTTTATAATGAATTATAACATCTTGATTGTTATAGAGGCAATATTCACATATCATGCACCAACAAGTGTCATATGCTAGGCATATGCACCGTCTTCGGTTGCCACGATTTGATTGTTACATACTTATCGTCAGACAAGATAGGATATTGTGAGCCCCAACAAAACAAATGTTTGGTGTACTTCTCATTTCACCATGTGACATGCCATTAACAATACACTTCATTGTCCAAATGATGTGGCCATTTATATTCTAAGGCCTTATGCATATATTTTTAATTGTCTAAAGCTAAATTACCATATATTGTGTCATACAATTATAATTTTTATATTCATCAAATATCATAATATTCCAAAGCAATGGGCTTACTCGTCCATTTCAAAAGCTTGTTTGCTTTAGAATTCAAATTGTCCACTCTATCACCAGTATGATGTAATTGAAGAAGTGAATGGGAAAGTTGTCTTAGATTAGGTGGCTTTGGTTTATTATCAATGGTATGATTATCCATATATTAGTACATCATAGGCCTACCCTACCACATGGCAACTATTGGAGCCTTAGCTTCACACATGGAGACATGCATGTATAGGTGTCACAATTATAGACAATCACCGGCAAAGGAGAAATAATCTAACATGACATATATTGCCACAAAGCATGATCCTTTGAAGAAACTTCTCAAACCATGAACAATAAGTAATGAACAATGTAATGGTAATGTTATGCAATGCACTGCAAAGATTAAGTAAATTATAATGTTGAGAACAAACAAAATAGTCAAATATGAGCTACCAATTTGAGGTTTTTGGGTTTTGAAATGTTACATATGTGTTTATTAATACCGTTTGTGAACTCTACAAGGGATAATTTGCTCACGAAGTAGTTTATTTTGAAGATGAGATTACATGTTAATTATTCTTTCTTTGGTAAACTAAGTCTAAGGGGTTTTGAAGAGTTGGAAATAAAGTTCATCTATTTGGTTTTGAGGTGTCAAGGATAATGAAACGAATGAATTTATTATATCATATAGGTGCAGTTGCACTCATATTTTCCTTCACTTAGTTTCCTATGTACACATTTTGCATATTTTTTGTAATACAAGCCTTGTATTCCCATGTCCTACATTCTAAACAAATCAGGTTTGTGACACCCATGATCTCAAACAACAACAAAATTATAACAAATAAATAATATTTGTAATTATATGTATTTTTACATTAAAATATTTTAAAATATTGTAGGTATATTCTTAGTATTGATTTTTCTAAGGTATATGATGCACATATGGTCACCTTAGCAATATGGTGGTGCATGTGAAGAAGAATTGCTCACACAAAAAATGCCCAACCCTTGGTAGTGCACATATGGAATTACTACCTCACTTGCCAATCTTGAATTTCCTACCCCCTCTCCCCTGTCATATGAAACCATTGGGGGTGGGGGTGTATAATAGCTACCATGAATCATGGCATTTTTCCTTCCACCCAATGCATGCCGTTACCTCCAACCCAAATCAATAAGCATCCAAGACATAAATTCATGAAACACATATGAAAATATATATTAAAAAATATACCCAATATTATGAAGGTGAAATTTCATTAAAAAAACCCACAAAGAGTTAAATTTTTGAAAAAAAAATTCTCATGTTAAATTTTAAATCCACTTTCACCCAAAACCTCATAAACCAACGTTGCCCATTGTTGAAGGCCAGTTGCACCATTGGGAGGGAAGGGAAAATTATACAGCCGTTGGCAACACATGTATTTTTGGTCCCCTCCTAGAATCACATTCAATGTCTAAAGCCACAAAAACCCCCAAAAATGTTGGACCACAATGCCATAAAGCAATGTTAGCAGTGTCGAGGGCCACTTCCAATGCTAGGAAGGAAGGCTCAAAATGTATGGCCATCAGCTGCCATATTCTTTTGGGTTCCTTCCTATACCCACATTCAATATCTAAAACCACCAAAATCTTCATAATTTTTTTGACCAAAATGCCATAAACCATCGTTGACAGTGTTGAGGGTTGTTTCCAACGATGTCAAGAAAGGCCAAAAATGTGTGGCCGCTAGTGGCCATAGCTTTTTGGGTCCCCTCCTGTTATGTAACTAGAAATATTGATGGATGATTGAATATTCTAACTACATGTATCAGTGTGTAAGCAGAGGATGACGGGAGCTAGACAACTCCCAGTTGAAGATGGATGGACTGGAGTTAGACAACTCCAGATTGACAACATGTGCATTGGAGTTAGACAGCTCCGCATTTAGTGCATTGGAATTAGACCATTCCAGATTGAGACCATGTGCATATGAGTTAGACAGCTCTCGATGAGGTGCACCGGAGTTAGACCACTCCGTATCTGAAAAGATAAATGATATCCATTGGAGCTAGACAACTTTCAATGGATAGATAAGTCTAGTTGGAATTAGACAGTTCCAACTAGAAGAAATGATGGATGAATCTAGTTGGAATTAGACAGTTCCAACTAGAAGAAAGAATGGATGAATCTAGTTGGAATTAGATAGTTCCAACTAGAAGAAAGGATGGATGAATCAAGTTGGAATTAGACAGTTCCAACTTGAAGAATGGATGGATGAATCCAGCTGGAATTAGACAGTTCCAACTGGAGAAATGTGATTGAGCCGGAAGATGGAAGAAGGTTCTAGAAGAACCAAAGATAGAAGGTTCTAAAAGAACCAAAGATGAAAGATTCATAGTAGAACTAAAAGATAGAGCTATGAATAGAATACTTTACTATATGTGAAAATAGTAAGTAAAAGTAATACCTTTGGTATATAAGAAAGCTCGGGGGAGGAGAGAGGATCTTTTGTCTCTCTCCTATGGTCGGGTGGTTGAGCTTAGACCAAGACTTACTTGGTCCATGATTGTACTCAGATGCGATAAGGAAAATAAAGAGAGTTTTGCAACTCATCCTTTTGATTGATAGTTGTTGTTGTGAAAGTTGATGGCAAATCTGTAGAGGTTTGTTACACCTCCTAGCCTCATATTCAACTTAACAATCCAATGAGAACAAAATAAAAAAAAGTTGGACCAAGACACTATAAACCATCACTAACAATGATGAGGTTGCTTCCAATGTTGGGAGGGAAGACAAAAATGTATGGATTCCGACAACCATGGCTTTTTGAGTTCCCTCCCAACCTCATTTTCAACTTAACAATCCACCAAGTCCCCAAAAGAGTTTGGACCAAAACGCTATATATAATGTTTGCAATGTTGAAGAATGCTTCTAATGTTGGGAAGAAAAACAAAAATGTATGGCCGGTGGCAGCCATGGATTCTTGGGGTCCCTCTGAACCTCATGTTGAGCTTAACCCTTAAACGTCAGAGAGGCCCTATCAGGGCCTCGTTGACCCTAAACTATTTGACCATAAGATAGCGTCAAAACATGTCGGAATTGCAAAAAAAAATTCCCCAAAATGTGTATCTCAAAATTCCATATCTAAATATATATGCCGATCGCACTAAAAGAATTACATGGAGGTCTGAAATGGGGTAAACATAGGCTGATGGGAGAGGCCCTCTCACCCCCCTGGACGTTTAAGGGTTAACCATTTACCCAAATCCCCAAGAGAGTTTAGCCTAGAACGCCATAAACCATCGCCAAAAGTGTTGAGCGTCTCTTCCAACGTTGGGAGGTTAGGCAAAACATTTATGGGCGCCAATGGCCATGGTTTTTTTGGGTCCTCTCCTAGCCTTATATATAACTTGTTAAAATCCACCCTGATCCCAAAAGAAGTTCGGACATAAACATCATAGACCAGTGCTAAGTAATGTTGATGGTCGATGAGTACCCATTCATTATTCATAAATCATGGGCCTTTGTTTTTTGTAGCATGCAAGTTTTCTCCAAAGTTGAAAAAGGTTCAATCCAAACTTTTTAATTTTATAATTAATTTATAAACTGAACACACATCAACGGCAAAGGCAACAAACATTAGCATTTACCCAAACAAAAGAAAAAACATGTATAAACATGACAATCAAATGTTAGCAAATTCCAGCATGTAACACATAACTTTGTTCATCTACAATGTTGAGAAACCTTATGCTCCACCCTAACAAAGCATGATCAAGCCACATTACATTTACAACATACAACAATCATTTAGAATTTTAAAGTGTCTCCCTAATAATGTTTAATACTTGTAATACAAAGCCAAAAGTGAGAACATTTAAGGGAACATTATTGGCAATGTTTGAGGACATCCATTAACCCTATATTAAATTAGGAAAGAATTAATAAATTAAAATCTATGTATATCAAAAAAAAATAACATATGTTTGGAATTTGTGCAAGTGGGATGCAATCACTTGACAATATATTTATTTTAACTTGAAGTATATAATTAAATGACCTTTCACTCTAACTCACTTTGATTTTCTTAATTATTTGTGATTTCCCCCCTATGGGGAGTTGGCCTTTTCATGCCACTTGAGTGTACGTACTAACAACTAGATTTAAGCATATTTGGATTTATGCATGAATTTTGGACAATTCCAACTGCCAATATGACGTACATTAGGTTAGAAAACTACACAAATATGGTGGTTGGTGAACATGGAATACAAACTTTCGAAGTTGTGGTTGCTTTTGATGTTGTTGTCCCCACAAGTGCACATCCCTTATCAATTTGGGACAAGTGGTTTGTTGAAATATACTTGCAAGTTTAACGCGAGTGTAACAAGGGGTATTATTTGAGGCATTTGCGTACATAATGTACATAAACCATGGGTATCGATTTTTCTCTGGTTTTTACATTTAAATAGGTAGATGTACAAAAGGGGGCCCTCAAGTTCAAAAATTGACAATAGATATGTTAGTTTCATCCAACTCGTGTTTTCATCTATTGATATCATATAAAATAGTCCTCAAATGACTACCCTCTCTATTCTTGATTAGGTTTGCATCTGGCTTCTAGGGTTTTTCATAAAGTGGAGGCTCTTGGAGCACTCTTGAGCTCCCTTGAGTTTTGCTCCCCAAATTGTGGCTAATTTATTGTGGTCTTGTTTTTGTTTGTTTGAGTTACATGATATGGATGAAAAATTTCTCAATCACCTTCTAATTGGAAAGTGAAAGTGGATTTATATGTAATAAATGCCTATATAAGTCATGTTTATATTTGAAACATGTAGTGGAAGCATTTATCACATTAAATTGAAAGTTTAGTATAAATACATGAGTCCATTTTTGTTAAAGGAGGTTAGTAGACAATAATTTTTAGCAATATCAGGTTGAAGTGGCTTTTAAGTTACTTTTGGTAGTAGTATCAGAAATAGCAATTAGGGATAAGATTGTGCCGTAGTTGCAGATAAGGAGTAGAAGAGTAGTGGATAGGGTAGTCCCAGTGAGTGGTTAGTATGGATTTAAAGAGATGAGGAGAAAGTACTTAAGGAGAGAGTTGTCTCTCTCTCTCTCTTTCTCTCATTCTTAAGGAATGTGTACTAGGATTTTTATATATAGAGTATTGGATTGCTTGAGTAAGATACTATTGAATCTGATGTAAGGAACTTGTGGTTTTCTTATAGTGGTAGTTGCCTTACCTCTGGTAATTGTTTGTTGTATGAAAGAGAAGTTGGCGATGGACTACTTATGTTGGCAAAAGAGTCGTTTACAAGTAGCTAACGCATGGTTGGGGTATCTTCAGAGAAGTCTTGTGGGACAGTAGTAACAGATGTATACACTGAATGAGGGGAATGGTATTCTCTTAGCCGAGTTTTCATACTACAACATTGAGTCCTGGTAGAAGAATGGATTGTACACTGACTATGAGAGTGGTAGTATAAAAGAGAAACAGTTCAGGAGTACTAATAAGGAGTTCGGTAGGATGTATAATCCACCCTAGTAATAGGTCAAGTAATACTCTAACAGTAATACGGGTATAAAAACCGGTTAAACCCATATGTGAAGGGGGGTAAAGGGGAAAACTCGTGGTAGGATGTTAGAACTCATGTAACCACGTTATTGGGGGTAGTACGGCTAAACCGGTAGATCTCAGGAAACCCGGTTAGGAACCCGGTAGTGAAACCGGTAGATTCCCAGGGAACCTGGTTATGAACCCGGTAGAGAAACCGGTAGATCCCCAAGGAACCTGGTTACGAACCCGGTAGAGAAACCGGTAGAGAAACCGGTAGATCCCTAGGAAACCCGGTTGAGAACCAGGTAGGAAACTTGGTAGATCTCCCGAGAATTCGGTAGGAGAACCCGGTAGGGGTACTGGTCGACTCGACTGGCATAAGGGGTGTACCACCCGTAAGACCAGTAGAAGAATGGTATACCCCAGAGAGGCAGGGAGAGAAAAATGATGTATGGAGTGAGACTTCCAACAGAAACGGTAGCAGGCGGGACCTTAGGATGCCGGTAAGGAATATTGGACTAAGTCTGTTCGCGTACCGGTAAGGTACTACCGGAAGTAGGGTGGTACCGATGGAAAGTAGAGAGAAAATCCTTTAACATTTGGCGACCATGCAGTGGTTTGACAATGGACCACGGACTGGGTTCCGGTAATCTTTCCTCGTCATGACATAGGGCGATCTGTTCTCACTTACAAAGGTACTTCTGGACCAACACCAACCTGCAGCTCTTCTATCATTCATCCCCATTATCGCCATCGTAGATAACGGTTGCCGCTGGGTATTGGCAAATACCTCTTATACCGACTGAGTTAGGTACTATGCAAGTAAACCCTTCATAGAAGGAAAACTTTGCAGTTAACAACTGGCACTCTACGGCTACGATCAACGATCAAATGGCGGTGATGACAAGGGGGCTATGGCAACGTTTGGCTACAGTCTTGGAAACTGATCTCGTATCTGAAACAGAACAAACTCATCCTCAAGCGGGACAACCGGACAAAGAAACATACTGGAGTCACGTTGACGGACCAACTCCCTCAACAGACGGCGATCGGAATTCTACACACCCATGGAAGGAATGGAACTTCAACGCACCTATCCCAGCGGCAACAACAACGGACTCTCCTCTTCTGTACATGCTTGACAAATCAAGCCACATGGAGGAAAGACGCATCAGGAAGGAGAAGAACATAAATGACATCCACGATAACGACGAGGTCAACATCGTCAATTCTCTTGGAGGCAGCATCGGTCAGGGTCGACCAGTAGATTCCGCTCACCCCGACCCAGTGATGCATGCTACAACACCCTTCATCACAATTTCATCAACATACGACCATACCAGCACCCCCGGGGTCAGTATGAGTTTTAGTAGTGAAGAGGATGATCATCAGATAGCTTCACAGCATTCCGGTCAACAACCTATACACCCTACACGGCATCCTCCACCACCCTGGTTTACTATGGAAGACCTGTCTACTCAGGAACCCTCTCGTGGCGTTTCTTCAAGAGTTCAACAACTTCGGCAACTTCACGAATTCCAAACAATGGCGCCGCCTACGGCGACCATTCCTACAGAGCAACGCCATGTAAGATTTTCTACTCTTCCAAATCTATGGGACGATGAATTCGGTTCTCACCATGCCCCCCCATATTGCACATACTGCAATCTTCCGGGTCATAGAGATACTGAGTGTTATTTTGTCAGATCCCTCCTAAATGATCATCATCTAGGTACCAAGTCGTTTCCTCACAACGACTCTTCAAAAATCCCTACTACAATTCTTCCAACTACCTCCATTATTCCAAACCCACCGATCATTCATTTCTCTAATCCTTATTATACACCCCCTGTGATCCCATACAGTTCCCCACATTCTCTCCCAGGTGGTAGATACGGTTTTCAAGGGGGGATGGATAGGTCGTCATACTATCCGAATGAGAGTTATATGGGAACCATAGCTTCTCACCAAAGGGGAGAATACAATGTCCAAGGGGACAATCCAGAAGTAGCACGAAAAACGGAAAAAGGGAAGAACACCTATGGTAAGGACACCGTGCCATCACAATCACATGGATATGAATCGATGGGCGTAGAAGGAGTGAAACATTATCCAAACAGGGGACAAAACGAGGATCAGCGAAGTTTTCCAGGATTGGAGAGGAACATGGAACAACAATATACAAGAAACAAAACGGTAACAGACACATGAGGCGGTAGAAGAGGACCACCTATCGAACCACCAGGAAAAGGACCACCAGAAGGAGGATCGGATGATGATCAAAAGGATATGGGAAGAAGAGGAGCCCAACGGAAGGAGAAGGGGACTTCGCGAGATCGAGAAGACGAATTCAGACGAGGACAATGAAGACCACCTGCGGGACCACCGGGAGGAGAACCACCGGACAGAGGACCGGGAGGTGATGACGGGAAAGAATATGACGACAACAAAAATGACACACCACCTTGGATGCGAACCGGTTATTTTCCACCATGGTACACCACAATGCCGCCACCTGTTCCGGTAACACCTACGTCCTTACCATCTCGTAAATCATTGGCATATCCACTGTATAAGGCGGGTGCAGATCCAGACGCTCATATTAGAGTGTTAAGGAAAGCTATCAAAGCGAATCGTGAAACAGAGGATGAAGAGATGATAAATATGTTCTGTTATACATTGAGGGACAAATAGTCAGAATGGGGAGAGAATTTTTTGAACAATTACCCAGATAGTAATTTCGAATTATTGACAAAAGCGTTTTGTAAACGCTATAGGAAAGTGCAAACAGATGAACAAGTCTATATGGCTCTCCGAAACATTAAACAAGGGGAGACAGAAACAGTAGAGTCTTATTTTGAAAGGTTAGTCAAATTGGCAAACTGTTTGCAAGACCCGCCACAGGACGCATTCCTAACTACCTTTTTCAGAACGGGGTTGAAATCATACTTACGGCTACTTACAGCTAGGGAAAAGGGCTCGTTAGTAACCTTGAAAGAAACGGCAGTATTATGCGAAGAAAATACTGCAGATTCGGATGGGCATAAAATCATTAGTGCCTTTCAACCGGAGGAGAAGAGAAAACAAATCTTAAAGCCTAATGAGGAGGTGTGTGCTTGCTGCAAACGGAAGGGACACACCATGGAAAAGTGTTTTTTCAATCCAGAGAATCCGTTAAATAGACTCAAGGAAAAAACCACGGTAGCGGTTAATGAGGTAGCGGCACAGTATAATCGAGGGATACCGGCAAGACCTCCCTTTAGGCAGAACGACAGGCCTTTACCTTGCTACATTTGTGGTAGGACAGAACATAAGGCGTATTTTTGCCCTTACAAGGACGAGGCTCAGGCCATGTTCAGAAATAGGCAAACCCAACCACCGCAGCAGGAACCTAGGAATCCGCCTAGAGTGGAAGAGGCAAATGTCAACATGGTTCTAGCGGTAACCACTCGAAGCAAAGTGAACGAGGAGGTAGCGTTCAAGGAGAAGGAACCCTTGAAGACAAAATCCCCGGAAGATTGGAAAAAGGAAGAGCAATTGAAGAATGATTTCATTCAAACCATTCATCAACTTCAGGACACACCAGTAGTCAGCCAATCCACGGAATGGATAGGGCTCCCTAAGATGGAATCACCCAAGGTAATCTTACAAGCCCCGTCTACTGAACTGAAAGATGTATTGATGGATTTGGGATCCCAGGTCTTGGATAGTAAGTATACGCTGACATTGAAGCAATTGATGCAATTAGCTCCCGCACTACGTGAATACTTAACAGCCCCAGGTACGTCACGTCAATAAAATACAGAACGACTTCCTGAAAGTGTTGTAGCTGCGGTAGCCATTGATCATCAAATGGCAGTCATATCGGTTCAAGTCGGGAGAAACACTGTGGAAGATGTTCTTCTGGATGGAGGATCAGGTGTGAACATTATCACGGAGAATTTACGAAAACGGTTAGGATTACCAGCCCCAAAACCTGCACCTTACAATTTAAGAATGGCAGATCAAACTACCACTAAACCGGTAGGGTTGATCAGAGATGTTCGCATAGGTATCCATGGCATATCTTACACGGTGACATTTACCGTCATGAATAGTAGTGTGGTGGATGATTCCTATTCAATGGTGTTAGGAAGGCCATGGCTACGGAAGTTAAGGTTTTCCATGATTGGGGTAACAACATGGTGACCATTGAAGGGAATGGCACTACTCGGGTGATCCCAGTAACCAAGAAATTAGGACTTAATACCAGGAGACCGGAGGTGCTCATTTGCTATGACTTCCAGGAAGGGGTGACGGACGAGGAAGAAGATACCCTGTTTGAAACCGAACCTCAATTGTTTTCGATTGGCACTGTTACTCTACCCTGCTTACTGGATCAGGAATCATCGAAAAACTACCCAAGCCATTTTTCACAGCCAATCCTAGGGGACATTGATGTGGATGATACACCAGCACACGAAAGGGTTAAAAACCTGAAGATTGCAGGCTGGACATTACCAGAAACAAAGCAGATTCGGTAAATCAACTTGGGAACAGAAGAAGAGCCCAAGTGTGTCAAATTGAATGCAGCTCTGGAACCAAGGTACGCAAAAGAGGCTGAGGAATTATTAAGAGAATTCAAAGACGTTTTTGCATGGTCTTATCAGGAACTCAAGGGCATTCCATCTTACATTGCAGAACATAGGCTCGAGTTGGATACCTCGATGCCACCAGCTCATCAAGCACGCTACAGAATGAACCCCAATTATGCAGCCATAGTCAAACAGGACATTGACAAACTATTGGCAGCAGGATTCATTGAGCCAATAAAGGAAGCCACGTGGTTGTCCCCCATTGTGGTAGTTCCAAAGAAGAATGGGAAACTACGAATATGTGTTGATTTCCGGAAATTGAATGCCGCGACTAAGAAGGATCCTTATCCTCTTCCGTTTACCGATGAAGTCTTGGACCAGGTAGCTGGACACGATGCAATTTCCATTTGCGATGGATACTCAGGATACTACCAGATCAAAATCAGGAAGCAAGATCGTCGCCATACAGCGTTCATAACCGAATGGGGAGCCTTTTCGTGGATCAATATGCCATTTGGCTTAACTGGAGCACCATCAACATACCAACGCGCTGTGGACACCGTCTTCAAAGAATTTCTCAACAAATTCATGAAAATCTTCTTAGACGACTTCAGCATCTACAGCGACATGGATTCCCATTTGGAGAAACTGAGGCAATGTTTCGTAGCATGCCGACAGTCAGGTATCAGCCTCAATCCGGAGAAAAATTTATTTTTTGTATTATCTGGTATTGTGTTCGGATACATCGTCTCGAAGGAAGGAAAAATGCCTGATCCAAGAAAGGTGGAAGCATTAGTATCGATGCCAGCACCTAAAAACCCTCATGATATTCAAGTTTTTAACGGAATTGCTCAATTCTACCGTTGCTTCATCAAGAACTTCGCGTTCATCATGGCTCCAATTACCAAGCTGATGCGGCAGGCCGAAGAGTTCAAGTGGACCGAAGAATGTCAGACGGCTTTCGATCACATCAAATCCCGGTATGTCAATGCCCCAATACTAATAGTACCGCATTGGGAATAAGAATTCCACGTTCATACGGATGCTTCTAATTTAGCAGTAGGAGCTATGCTAGCACAAAATGTTAGTGGAAAATGTGATCAGCCCATAGCTTACGCCTCTAGACTGTTGAATAAGGCAGAACGAAACTACACAACTACCGAGAGGGAAGCTTTAGCTATGGTTTATGCGTTGCATAAATTTCGCCATTACCTACTGGCAAACAAGTTTGTATTTTATGTAGACCACATGGCCTTGGTACACCTTGTCAACAAACCACAGGTTTCAGGACGAATTGCTAGATGGTTACTTCTCTTTCTAGAGTACGACTTTACGGTTGTATACAAACCCGGTAGAACCCACACGGTAGCTGACGGTTTAACACGCTTAGCAAAGTCTGAACCTCCAATAGGCGTTCCGGATCAACCTACGGATGCCACACTTTTCACGATATCCGTTCCATGGGACACAGATCTCAGAACGTACTTAGCTACCGGAGAGTACCCACCTCATTTATCAGAAGAGCAAAAGCGTCGATTAACACTTCAAAGTTTCCGTTTCTTTCTGAAGGACGGGGTTTTGTTTAAGCAAGGTCAAGATCTGATACCAAGGCGAGTTCTTGATCCAAGGGAAGCTAGAGCGGTACTGGAACTGCTACACAAGGGGTAGGTGGCGGACATTTGGCATCCCACATCTCGATACGCAAAATTTTCGATGCCGGCTACTGGTGGCCTACATTACACAAAGATACTATTGAGTACTGCCGTAGCTGTGACGAATGTCAAAAAACGGGAGGCCTGAATACTCGATCGATGGCCCAGTTAATTACGAACTTGCCAGTGGAACCATTCATGAAATGGGGTTTGGATTTTGTGGGACCAATTAAACCGGTAGGCAGATATACCGGCAATAAGTATATCCTGGTAACAACAGATTACGCGACCAAGTGGGTTGAGGCCAAGGCATTACGAACAAACACGGCGGTGGTCACCGCCCGCTTCATATACGAAAACATTCTGACCCGTTTCGGTTGTCCTCTGTATCTGGTAAGTGATCAAGGGACTCATTTCATCAACGAGGCAATTCAGTACCTCACGGACCATTACCTGATAAAACACCGTACATCCACAACTTACTATCCTCAAGGTAATGGCCAAGCAAAATCTTCCAACAAGTTTATTGGCACATTGCTCACTAAACTTATTAGTGACCTTCGCAACGGCTGGGACGAACACTTGTCCACGGTACTGTTTGCATACCGAACTTCTTTCAAGGTAGCTACCGGTTTCTCACCCTTTCAGCTGGTCTATGGGATGACTCCGTTAATGCCTACCGAGTACATTCTGCCTACAGTGGACAGGAATCGGGAGGAACAACCAGCGCGAATCATACAAGCAAGGCACCGACAATTGGAACTGCTGGACGAATCAAGAGAACAAGCTCGACAAACTCAGACTCATCGACAGTGGGAGCGAGCACTTTGGAGTCAGGATCACTACCGGCCTAAATAATTTCAACTCGGAGATAGAGTCCTGTGGTTCCCCAAAGGCGCGAAGGACCATCCCGGTAAGTTTAAACAACGGTGGCATGGTCCATTTCGTGTGCAGTATGTCTTACCAAATAACACTGTATTGCTGGTGAATGAAGAGACTTTTGACCCTAAACCGGTGCTGGTAACATTAACAAACTGAAACCCTATAGGGTCTTGGAGACATCATCCAACGGAGTGGATGAGCAGTACCCGGTAGACAAAGGAGGTACCGGTAATCTAAGTGAAACCAGTAGCAAAACCAGTAGCAAAACCAGTAGCAAGGTTAACCTCGAACCGGTTACCCGGGACCTAGAAAGAGGTAGTAGGGGTAGCAATGGTAATAATGATGACACCATTACCCTAGACCTAGCAAGAGGTAGTGGGGGTAACAATCATAACAAAGACGGCTTCCCAGACGTGGCCAGCATGGGTGATAGGCAAGAAAAAACAGATAATATACACGTCAGAAGCCTAAAAAACTTTAGCCGTCATAATAGCACGGAATATGAAGAGGCAACCCACAACGGCGGCGGAACTAATTTTGTTGAAACGACGTCAGTTAGTTGTCTCATTATCACGGCAGTTATGACGAGATATGAGGGGGAAAGACCCTCAGACGATCTATTTAAACCGTTCATTTTTGCAAGCACACAACGCAAGACGTGTAAGGAAAGGACGAAGCGCTGCAAAAATTTCAAACGCCATTCAAACCTTCAGATTTTAGCAACAGAAGCAGCAATAAAAATGGCAGGAGAGGATGAGAGAATTATAGTCAACGGAAGTGAGCAGAGCGGAGAGGAAGTAGTGTTGGATAGGCGGTTGAGAAGGCCGCAGAGGCAAACCAACACACCGCCACAACCGCTACAGATGATAAGGCCAGCAACGCCGAAGAACTACGTTATTCCTGAGGAGTTCGAGATAAGGATGATGCGGAAGTTTCATCAGTGGGCAGCGATGGCAGAGGAGGATGAGTGGGCCAAGAAGGTAGGATTAGATGGGTTCAAGCATATCAGGTGGGGAAACCTGAGGAGGGATTTGGTTATAGATTTTATTAAAGGATTAGACTTATCGTTCGATACGAAATCCATTAAGTCAATAGTGAAGGGGAAGATAATCACGATCAACCAGGAGTTGATAGTAGAATTTTTGGGATTACCGCACAATTTTAGCAGCACGCAGATTCCAGGGTTTGCAGCAGATGAATGGGGCGAACATGTATCGCACATTTCGGGAGCAAACTCACTGACCAGGGAGGGATGGTCAGTTATCAAGTTCGCGGGACCTTACATTCCGAGGATCTACGCTATTTTACAGGCGATAGTATTCAAGAAGAAGCTCACATATGCAGCTCATAATTTAGTGAAGTGCGTGTGTTTAGCAGAAGGGATGGGTAGGGAATTCAATTGGGCGGCGATTCTCTACCGGAATTTAGTGAAGGAATTAGAAAGGTTGTGCACACCGGTAAGAGTTAGGACAGGAGCGGAAACATGACAACCCGTGTTGGTGGCCGCCCAGGTGATTGATGTGCTCCTGCGGAAATGGTTTCCGGTTACCATTTCAACACCACCCTTGTCAATCAGTGGACCAGGACAGAGTTCGAGAGCCATCCAGGCCACGGAAGGACCGGCAGACGATGATGAAGAAACGGAGGAGGAATCGGAAGGTGAGAAGCAAAGAAAGAGAGAAGCTGCCAGGATAGTATTACGGGGGAAGAGGAAGACAACCGAAGGCGAGAGTTCGAGGGGACAGAGGAAGAAGAAGAAAGCAAGCCCCGCTCCCATCGCGCAGATGCCACCCTCAACCACTCCGGTGAAGGAAAGCCCGGGGAAGGGGAAGCAGATGGTGGTTCACAAGACACCACCTTCGGGGACGAGGAAACCGCTATTCGAATCACCGGGATCGAATAGAGCAGCATTCCATTTGGAGCCGCCAAGCGAGTTGATACCGGAAGCAACCCTAGAACAACTGGACAAGGTTTTAGGGTCGTTAAACCAATATCAGAAGGTGGTCCAAAATGTGAGCACGGCCACAAGGGAACTTAGGGAGAAGCTGGAATTGGAGACAGCCCTAAGAATGTCGGCCGAAGAAGCTCGGGATCGTTTTCGCAACGATCAGAAGGAAGCAATCGACAATGCCTGCCGAGATATCAAGAAAAAGGCTGATCGGGATATGGCAGGGATGAGTAAGGAGGTCGTGAAGCTGCAGCAACAATTGGCCCATCGAGATAGGTTGCTGGAACAAGCTCAAGGATCTGAAGAGCAACTCAAAAGGGTCATCAATGCACGAGAAGCGGAGAGGAGGACGCTGGTAGGGCAAATGGCTGCATTAAACAGGGATGCAGACCTTGCAGAAGCGACAAGGTTGGCGGTGGAAAGGGAGAAGGATTATTGGAGGTCGCAAACAGAAAGTCTCCAAACAGCGTTGCAGGCGGCGAATCAGCAAGCTACAACTCGGGAGGCTCAATTAGGCAACCTCGAAACCGCCAATCAGAACCAGCAACGGGCAATTCAACTGCTGAACACTCGATTGACGGAGAGTGAAGTTGCATTAGCTGAAGCGGTGGGCAATACAGATGGATTTTGAGCGCGTATCGCGGAGCTGGAGGAAGAATTACGAGCAAGCGCGAGGCGACGTTCGAAATCGCCAGCGGAAGGGCTGTCACCAAAAGTACTCCAGCCTTCGATTGCGTCCTAGCCCAAGTGGAGTAGTATTGATGACACTTAGCAAATTCCTTCCTTAGTAACTCAATGTATCATTCCAATATGGCTTTGGAATGTACACAACGTTAATGGCTTTCTTAGTCGACAACTCTTGAAAACACTTCAGAATGATATATCTCCTTCCCATTTACTCGGAATGACTTGAAATTTGTACCACGACTAGAAACCTAAGAACAAAGCATCCCTCAAAATTTCATGCAATTCCAAGCCTTTGTCCAAGAGTTATGCCCATTTCAGCTCGAAAATGTAGGCAAAGTTCAGAATGTCATAACTGCTGCTCCATTACTCCAAACATCCTCAGATTTTGACCATGTTCATATGAACAAGTTGTTTACTAACTCTCTAAATTTCAACGAAGTATCTTCTTTTGATCGGAAGTTATGCCCCTTACAATCTAGACTACTCAAAGGACCCTAGTGTGTGTGAGAGAGGTCCAAGAGTGAGTGGAGAATGAGAGAGAGGAGAATGAGCCTCCGTGCTCTCCTCCATGGGACTACCCCCTCCAACCACCAAGCATTCACCACCGTGGATCAAGCCATACCTACATCTAATGGTTGGCATCCACGGCCTCCATCATCCTAACCCTTGATCAAACTCCAAGATCCAACGGTTGGCATTCACGGCCGCCGCTCAAGATCCAACGGCCTTCATCCGCCCTAAACTCCTCCGCTTGATGTCATCCTCCGTTCGTCTCCGTTCGTCCCGTTCGCCCGTTGTCATTCGTTGTTTTCCTTCATACTAACTACTTGCCCAAAGATACTTACTACTCACTAACTTCCTCTAACACCAATCCCAACACACAACCACTTATCACTTCAAACTAAATCTTAAATCAAAACAACAACACTTCACTCTTTTTATGATTTTAAGTACTTGAACAATTGTCAATGACAAATTTTACGGAACTTAAGAATTAACACAACATGTGAGCATCATATTTGGCTCACATAACTGGCGACCATCGGGGGATGGATCCAATATCTCTTGCTCGAGGGCAAATGGCCCTTATGTCTTGTACTCCTTGCATCGACTGCCTGAAGTCCGCGTTGGGAAGCTCTCCCCGTTCAATGTCTCCAATTGTAATGAGTTGTTCGGAAATGCATCCCGCACAAGGTAAGGCCCCAACCATACAGCATCAAACTTACCCGGGAATTCGAGCTTCCGTGCATCTTGAATCATTACCATCATTCCCGGCCTTAGCGCCCGCTTCTTGTGTCGTTTGTCGAAGGTGATCTTCCTTCGACGTTGGATGGCCTCAACATGCTGAGCCGCCGTCCTTCTCCTCTCGTCCAACTCCTCTAGGTCTGTCAGTCAATTCTTCAAGGACTGACTATCCGTAAGGCGTGAGCCAATGGCAACTCTAAGTGACTCCACCTCAAATTCAATGGGAAGTGTGGCTTCCAACCCATACACCAACGAGAATGGAGTGGCCTGAGTTGTCACCTTGAAGGTTGTTCGATAAGCCCACAATGCCGCCGTCAACTTCACGTCCCAATCCCTCTTAGAATCCATGATTGTTTTGCGAAGGATACTCACCAATGTGCCGTTGACCCGTTCCGTCTGACCATTAGTCTGCGGATGATAAGGAGTGGTTTTCCTATGGTCTATCTGAAACCTGTCTGTCATTTCTCGAATTAAAGAATTCAAGAAGTGAGTACCCCTATCGCTAACTAAAATCTTTGGGCATCCAAACCTGGAAATGATGTTTTCATACATGAATGTAGCGGCATGTGCCGCCGTGTCGGTCTTGACCGCCTTAGCTTCCGCCCACTTGGTGAGGTATTCGGTGGCGACCACAATGTAAGCCATTCCTTTTGAGGAATGGGGATGAACCTCGCCAACATAATCAATTCCCCACTTCTCAAAGGGAACAAGAGGTAAGGATACATGGAGAGGCATCTCCATGCGGAGGTCATTCCTCGCATACCTCTGACAAGCGTCACAACGCTTAACATAATCATGAGCATCCTTAAACAAGGTAGGCCAAAAGTAACCTGCTCTAAGAATCTTTTGACCTGTAAGTTGCCCAGAGAAATGCCCCCCACATGCACTATCATGACATGCTGCTAAGATGGAGGGTACCTTTGCCTCTGACACATATCTCCTCAACAATCCATCAGCTCCCCTCCTAAACAACCTATGGCCTATCACTGCAAAGTGCCTACTATTGACTCTAACCTTCCTTCTATCCTCCTTGGTCCACTCCACTGGCAACTGCTGAGTTGTCAAGAACTCCACAATGCCTGCATACCACTCGGGTCGGGCGGTAACCACAAAGAGATTGTCGTCCATCAACCTATCATCCACCGGACTCTCCCCCATCTCCTCCGACAATCTCGACAAGTGGTCGGCTTGTAAATGCATGCGACCAGGCTTGTGCTCAACGGTGTAATCAAACTCCTCCAACAACAAGACCCACCTAGCTAGCCTTCCGCTCAACTCCGCCTTGTTGACTAAATACTTGATAGCCATGTGATCCACAAAGAAAACAACCGGGTTGCACATGAGGTAATGGCGAAACTTCTTAACTGAAAACACCATGGCTAAGCACTCCCTCTCTGTGGTAGAATAGTTCCTCTCGGACAATGTCAATTGCTTGCTAGCATAAGCAATGGGCTGGTCCTTACCCTTTTCACCTGTTGACTGACACAAGGCACTACCAACTGCTACATTGCTAGTATCACAAAACACATGGAAAGGCTTATCCCAATCGGGTGGCCTCAACACCGGATAGGTGCTCAACTTGGACCTCAACTCCTCAAATGCCCTTTGGCAAGCCTCTGTCCACTCAAACTTACAATCTTTCCTAAGCAACTGAGTGATAGGGACCGCAATCTTTGCGTAATCGGGGATTAAGTCCCGATACCATCCCACATGTCCTAGCAACTTGGCTATCCCTCTTGCATTGGTTGGAGTGGCCAACCCATCTATCACTGCAATCTTATCGGGATCCGGCTCCCTTCCTTTCTCACTGACCACATAACCAAGCAAAACTCCCTTCTGAACACCCAAGAACGTCTTGTCCGGGTTCAAGGCCAATTGCATTTTCCTACATCTAATCAAAGCCTCTCTCACACACTGTAAATGTTCGCTAGCACTAGACTGAGTACTAAAATCGTCTACGAACACGGTCATGGATTTGAACAACAAGTCGGTGAAGATATACATGACCAACCTCTGAAACGTCGTAGGAGCATTACACAACCCAAATGGCATGACAACCCACACAAAAGTGCCCCAAGGAGTGGTGAAGGCCGTCTTATGAATGTCTTGTAAAGCTATGGAAATTTGGTTGTAGCCCGCATACCCATCCATGAATGTATATCTCGCATATCCACCTACCTCCTCTAAAAGTAGCGTGATGAATGGTAATGGAAAGTGGTCCTTCTGTGTGCAAGCATTCAACTTCCTATAGTCCACACATACCCTCAACTTCCCATTCTTCTTCTTCACCAATACCATAGGAGAAACCCAATCTGTAATTTCTACCGGCTTTATAAACCCAGCCTTCAATAACCTCTCTAACTCTGCCTTCACTAACAACTGCAACTGTGGGTTCATCCTTCTCTCCTTCTGTCTAATCGGTTTAGCACATGGAATCAAAGGAATTCGGTGCTCAACCATCTCGCGAGGTATCCCCCTAAGTTCCTCATACGACCATGCAAACGTGTCGCTAAACTCATCCACCAAATCACCATATTCCTTGATCTCTTTCTCTCCCAACTTAGAGCCCATCTTCATTTGTCTAACCTTCCCATTCTTCATTCTCACATCCACATACTTCCAATCCGCCTCCGACACATACGTTTGCTCATCCTTGTTTCTGTACCAATCCGGAGGTACCTTAGGATAATCCTTGACATCTTGACCAGCCACTATGCCTGTTGACGTGGTCTTGAAATGCAAAGGTTCCTCCAACCTTGTAGCCTCAATGACAACCTTCTCATCTTGAGTCCCATCCACATGCACTACATTCACGTCACTCTCATCCACACTGTCTATCCAAGGTATCAGTCCTCCTCTAATCCACTCTTCCTCAGTAAGCACCTCACATGGCTCTAACAGGGAATATTCCTTACCCCTTAAACTAAGCCTCTCATCACTCAAATATGCATAGTGGGACATCATCATAATATCATACTCTGACTCGGGATAATCTCTCAACCACTGCGCATACTCCCCATAATCACCCTGGAAATAGAAACTAGGACCCAAACTACCTGACACTGAATCTATATGAGTCCCTCGTTCGCCTGGATGGATTACTTCCACTAGTGTCTCATTTTCTTTGTCACCATCTTCACCTTCCTCCTTGCCTTCCACCTCTTCATCCGAAGACGAAGAGATTTGCTCTCTCACCCAACCTCCTAACGATCCTATAGAAACTTTGACTCTATTGTCCTTAGGACCATAAGTAATGGACGGCTTAACTCCTCCCCACTCTACTACCGCATCCGACATCCTCAACCAAGGCCTACCCAACAAGATGGAAAATGTATCCTTGTTAGAATGCATTTTGATGACATGAAAAGTGACCACATACTCCTCTCCTCCGGTGCTAATCCTACAATCCTTAATCATTCCCAAAGGTACCGCCGGAGTTTGATTCGCCATGTTAATGATGAAAGATGATGGACCCGTAAGGCTAAGACCCAACTTCTTCATAGTGTGCTCCGGCAAAATATTTAATCCACTACCTCCATCAACTAGCACATTGGGAGCCACCTTGTCTACCACCATGACTTCTATCTCTATTGCTTTGACATCGCGCCCTCCTCCTTGTAGTTGAACTCGAGCGGCCACCCTAGTCTTCACCTTCTTAGTCCTCCTAGTCACCGGCATTCCCTCCTTAAGAGTCTTACGAGCTATAGGTGATATCTCCAACAATTGGTCGAAGGTTATGTCGGCCTTCAATGAGCTAAGATCGGCCCACAAATCATATCCCTCCGGTCTTTCAACCTTGGTCCCTTCTACCCTATCAAATTCATCCAAAGGGATGTTAGGTCCCTCCCATTCTCCCATCTCACTGCTATGTAAATCATGAATGACATTTGGCCTATCCCTATCCTGAACAATCTCATTTTCCTTCTCTAATTCCCTAGTGGCTCTCCTAGCTACTCTAGCTACTCTATCCAAATCCGAGAGGTTAGGGGCCCTCATCCGATGAGTACTCCTCTTGACCCTCTACATCCTTCTCCGCTTGAACATTTCCCCGCATAGCCCTAGTGGTGACCGCTAATGTCGGTGCCTCATGAGTGACCTCACCATTCGAACTCCTCAACTCATAGGTGATGACGTTGGTGTGTGGAGACCATTGACCTTGCTCTTCTCCAACACCCATTTGGTAAGCAATAGACTTGTCCTGATGCGGCTCAGTAACACCATCCACAAACCTAACATCCTGGGAATTCGATGGACCCGGATTGATCGGAGGAGCTGGCCTCCTATTATCGAACTGTTGTGGACCTCCTGGCCTATTCTGAATAAGAATGTATCTATTCGCCGTCTGCAATCCAGTCGGAGGATGGAATGTCTGCCTCGCATTCCCATGGTCATAGTATAGATTGGGTGGCCTAAGCTCATTAGGAGGTCCGCCCTGCGGCCTAGCTCCTCTCATATTATCTCTCGCCTGTTGTTGTGGGTTGACCACTGGATTAGGCATACTAATGACCTTATCAGGTTGACGACACTCGTCCGAAGGATGATTTCCCCCACAATTACTACAACCATAACCTTGTCCTTCGGACCAACATTGACCCGGTGCGTGCCATCTCCCACAAAATGGATGAAACCCCCTTCTCTCCATGTTCTGACCACCCTGTCCTCTAGGAGGAGGTCCTCTATAATTGCCCTGGCCATACTGATTCTGACCTTGGCCTCTATGATTTTGTGGAGGTGGGCCAACATTGTTCCTTTGATCACGATTCTGCCCCACTTGACAAAACTGCCTAGTATGTCCAGGTTGCCCACACTGAACACACCACAATCCTGAGGCATGTCTACCCGACTCAACTGGAGGAGGAGGACTCGGCTGCTGACTCCTAATCATCAATGACATCTGATCCGTAAGACTCTGCATTTGTTTGATCATGGCCTCCTGAAATCCCAACTGACTAACACCTAACATTTTCTCCACCTCCTCAATGTGTGCATCGACTTTAGGGGCGGGCAATGCTAAGAGTGGTGTCGGCTCCCTAGTTGCTAGCGGACATGGACCTGTGTCTATGAGGGCATATTGACCATGACTCCCCTGTCTACCAGCCTGGACATTCACTTCTCTCGGACGAATGGGAATAAATTGAGGTATGGATTCGTCCTCCCTTCGCCACAACCTCTCGTAATTTATGTCCAAGCGCTCCATCTCCCTGGCCGCCGCCTTGGCATCCGCCAATGTCTGAGGGTTTTTTTCCAACACACCTCTAATGGTACTCGCCTTAAAAAAACCTTGGATGAAGAATTGTTTAAGGGTGTCATCGTTGAGCATCGTACCCACAAAACATGTACACACCAAATCAAACCTCCTGATGTATATCGAAATCTCCTCTTCCCTTCCTTGCTTCAAGATTGCCAACGCTCTAAGAGCCGTGCTCTGACCAACCTCGGGCCTAAATTCATTTAGAAACTCCCTCTGCATCTGCTCCCATCCTATGAAATGACCCTCTGCATGATCTCTATACCACTCATAGGCTTCTCCTTCTAGAGTGGTAGGAAACCACACCAACCAATATCCCGGGTTGGTGACAATAGAGCTAGCCAACCTCTCAATGTACCTCTCCATGTGCCTAGAGGGATCCTCATCCTTAGTTCCATAAAACTTAGGGAGGTGGGCTGGCATATCCACCGCCGCCAAGTTTTGTGGAACCACAATGGGTAAACCTCTCGGCCTAACCAATGGATCAATGGGTGGAAAGGGAGGCGGACCCTCTCCCTCCTGAGCCATGGTGACCGGTGTGTCCACTCCTATTCCCCTATCAACTTCTACAGGAATTTCTTTCCTAACCGTATTAATCTCCTCTACCTCTAAATTCTCTAACACTGGACTAATGAGAGGATCCACATTCAAGCAACTTTCTATCCCAACTTCTACCTCTTCTATAACTTCACTAATCTTAGACAATCTTTTCCTACGTGTACTCTTTCCTAATCCTAACTCCAATTTGGGTTTATGAGATCGGGTCTTACCTTGCATTCATGCACATTCGATCAACCCTCACTTGACCACACATACCCCTTGCTACCTTCACTCTTTTTAATGTTTTCACTTTTCTTGATGTGGTTTAAAATTGAGGAGGTGAGGAAAGAGAACCTGCAAGCCAACTTAAGTGAAAAATCCCAAACATGGGATAGGCATGTTCATGTCAATTCTCAGTCAAGCCGGAGCATCACCTCCGACTCTTCCCTCGAATTGACATTCACCACAATACCGAGGTTGAGGGGCTGACCTTCGCCATGCACCACATCGAAGACCGAGGCATCACCCTCTAGCCTCCAACATGATGCGATGACTAGGGAATTACCCTCACCAACGGATAACGACAAAGACAAGTACAAAAATATTTCTTTAATTAATTAATTAATTCACTTTGAAGAATGCCTTACCTCAAGCAATTCGCTTCCCCCTGCAAGTTAGCACTCACACTCGACCGTGACCCATGGTATTATTAACCACAATAGTTCTCAACTAACAATTCTAGTCTAAAACATCAACTTCAAATCCCCTTAACTTGGACACTCACCCCGAGGTGAGTGTCAAAGTTGACTCTTCCTAAAATTAATTATCCCTCTAAGATTTAATGAGCTAATAATCATCCTATTAATGTTATGTTCTTATGCCATCCCAAGAGGGTTTAGGGACATACCTTAAGCCGCGCTCCTTCCTCAAAACAAAATGCATAAATGGAAGTGCAATTATTTCCTTGGCATGAATTGGAGACAACCCTAAGAATGTCGGCCGAAGAAGCTCGGGATCGTTTTCGCAACGATCAGAAGGAAGCAATCGACAATGCCTGCCGAGATATCAAGAAAAAGGCTGATCGGGATATGGCAGGGATGAGTAAGGAGGTCGTGAAGCTGCAGCAACAATTGGCCCATCGAGATAGGTTGCTGGAACAAGCTCAAGGATCTGAAGAGCAACTCAAAAGGGTCATCAATGCACGAGAAGCGGAGAGGAGGACGCTGGTAGGGCAAATGGCTGCATTAAACAGGGATGCAGACCTTGCAGAAGCGACAAGGTTGGCGGTGGAAAGGGAGAAGGATTATTGGAGGTCGCAAACAGAAAGTCTCCAAACAGCGTTGCAGGCGGCGAATCAGCAAGCTACAACTCGGGAGGCTCAATTAGGCAACCTCGAAACCGCCAATCAGAACCAGCAACGGGCAATTCAACTGCTGAACACTCGATTGACGGAGAGTGAAGTTGCATTAGCTGAAGCCAAAATGAAATACTTACCAAATGAGATACTTACCGTGCACCAAATGCTCCTTCCTCTCCCTCAAGTTCGTGCCTCCAAGTCTTGGTCTCCTAATCCCGCTTCGCTCCCGGCGGACGCACCATTTATGTCACCAAAAGTACTCCAGCCTTCGATTGCGTCCTAGCCCAAGTGGAGTAGTATTGATGACACTTAGCAAATTCCTTCCTTAGTAATTCAATGTATCATTCCAATATGGCTTTGGAATGTACACAACGTTAATGGCTTTCTTAGTCGACAACTCTTGAAAACACTTCAGAATGATATATCTCCTTCCCATTTACTCGGAATGACTTGAAATTTGTACCACGACTAGAAACCTAAGAACAAAGCATCCCTCAAAATTTCATGCAATTCCAAGCCTTTGTCCAAGAGTTATGCCCATTTCAGCTCGAAAATGTAGGCAAAGTTCAGAATGTCATAACTGCTGCTCCATTACTCCAAACATCCTCAGATTTTGACCATGTTCATATGAACAAGTTGTTTACTAACTCTCTAAATTTCAACGAAGTATCTTCTTTTGATCGGAAGTTATGCCCCTTACAATCTAGACTACTCAAAGGACCCTAGTGTGTGTGAGAGAGGTCCAAGAGTGAGTGGAGAATGAGAGAGAGGAGAATGAGCCTCCGTGCTCTCCTCCATGGGACTACCCCCTCCAACCACCAAGCATTCACCACCGTGGATCAAGCCATACCTACATCTAATGGTTGGCATCCACGGCCTCCATCATCCTAACCCTTGATCAAACTCCAAGATCCAACGGTTGGCATTCACGGCCGCCGCTCAAGATCCAACGGCCTTCATCCGCCCTAAACTCCTCCGCTTGATGTCATCCTCCGTTCGTCTCCGTTCGTCCCGTTCGCCCGTTGTCATTCGTTGTTTTCCTTCATACTAACTACTTGCCCAAAGATACTTACTACTCACTAACTTCCTCTAACACCAATCCCAACACACAACCACTTATCACTTCAAACTAAATCTTAAATCAAAACAACAACACTTCACTCTTTTTATGATTTTAAGTACTTGAACAATTGTCAATGACAAGTTTTACGGAACTTAAGAATTAACACAACATGTGAGCATCATATTTGGCTCACAAGGGCAGACCCAGCTCGAGATGCAAAGGGAGATCGACTGTCTGCGGGATAGGATTAGGCAGTTAGAGGAACTTGAGAGCGTGAGGGTATTGTGCAAAAACCGCTTAGAGGAATTCCACGAAGTAGTTCAGAATTATACTACTTTGTTGGCCAGGCAATTAGCGGTAGAAATGAGTGGGGAAAGGAAGAAGAAAGCTCGGGAGATTGAAGATAGTTACACTGAAATCTACCGGGAGCTTTTTGATTCCATTAAAAGGGATGAAGCGGAGTATGTTCGTCAGCTAAGAGAGTACCGCTTAGCATTTCCGGGGTTCGAAATGCCTGAAGCACCTCTTTCCGACCATGAAGAATCAGATGACGAAGTAGTAGGTGACGGAGCTGGTCCATCGAATTCCGCACCACCCGCCCCAACTAATCCTACACCTTCCTCACCACCGGTTCGACCTCGAAGCAGAAGTCGAAGTCAACCGAGGAGCTCTCCTCGTTCTTCTAGAGCAGACCGTCGCAGTCGGAGCAAGACAAAATCTCCTCCTCCTCGACCAACAGAAACTCGGAGCCCCAGCCAGCCCCGAAGCCCGAGACCACATTCTCAAGGTAGAAGTCAAGAGCGGCAATCGAGTCCGGTAGCAGCCACGGAAGAAGACAATTCACTCGATCCGGAAGAAGACCCAGCAATTCGACCTCCGGTGGGTGATAGGACGTCACGATCACGATCAGGGACGTCGGGACCTCGACATGGGTCACCATCCCACTATGGCAGGGGACCCACCGTGGTATCAACCGTAGATCAGGGCACGTCGACAAATCCCAGACAATGAGAGGACTGCCGAGTCTTCAGGAGCGCCTCCAAGCCGGTCTTCCCAGCATAGGCATTAGGTAACCGGTAGCAAGAACTTAGAAATTCCGGGGGCGGAATTTAGATTAGAAGGGGGGCAATGTTAAAGGAGGTTAGTAGACAGTAATTTTTAGCAATATCAGGTTGAAGTGGCTTTTAAGTTACTTTTGGTAGTAGTATCAGAAATAGCAATTAGGGATAAGATTGTGCCGTAGTTGCAGATAAGGAGTAGAAGAGTAGTGGATAGGGTAGTCCCAGTGAGTGGTTAGTATGGATTTAAAGAGATGAGGAGAAAGTACTTAAGGAGAGAGTTGTCTCTCTCTCTCTCTCATTCTTAAGGAATGTGTACTAGGATTTTTATATATAGAGTATTGGATTGCTTGAGTAAGATACTATTGAATCTGATGTAAGGAACTTGTGGTTTTCTTATAGTGGTAGTTGCCTTACCTCTGGTAATTGTTTGTTGTATGAAAGAGAAGTTGGCGATGGACTACTTATGTTGGCAAAAGAGTCGTTTACAAGTAGCTAACGCATGGTTGGGGTATCTTCAGAGAAGTCTTGTGGGACAGTAGTAACAGATGTATACACTGAATGAGGGGAATGGTATTCTCTTAGCCGAGTTTTCATACTACAACATTGAGTCCTGGTAGAAGAATGGATTGTACACTGACTATGAGAGTGGTAGTATAAAAGAGAAACAGTTCAGGAGTACTAATAAGGAGTTCGGTAGGATGTATAATCCACCCTAGTAATAGGTCAAGTAATACTCTAACAGTAATACGGGTATAAAAACCGGTTAAACCCATATGTGAAGGGGGGTAAAGGGGAAAACTCGTGGTAGGATGTTAGAACTCATGTAACCACGTTATTGGGGGTAGTACGGCTAAACCGGTAGATCTCAGGAAACCCGGTTAGGAACCCGGTAGTGAAACCGGTAGATTCCCAGGGAACCTGGTTATGAACCCGGTAGAGAAACCGGTAGATCCCCAAGGAACCTGGTTACGAACCCGGTAGAGAAACCGGTAGAGAAACCGGTAGATCCCTAGGAAACCCGGTTGAGAACCAGGTAGGAAACTTGGTAGATCTCCCGAGAATTCGGTAGGAGAACCCGGTAGGGGTACTGGTCGACTCGACTGGCATAAGGGGTGTACCACCCGTAAGACCAGTAGAAGAATGGTATACCCCAGAGAGGCAGGGAGAGAAAAAGGATGTATGGAGTGAGACTTCCAACAGAAACGGTAGCAGGCGGGACCTTAGGATGCCGGTAAGGAATATTGGACTAAGTCTGTTCGCGTACCGGTAAGGTACTACCGGAAGTAGGGTGGTACCGATGGAAAGTAGAGAGGAAATCCTTTAACAATTTTCCAAAATGCCATTAGTATGTATAGATTTGTTTTTCTTTGTAAACTTCTTGTATATAGGGGTTTAAATCTCTTAGTGACCCACGCATGTCAGTTAGGTTCCCCCCTTTATTTTTGTATATATGTTTTTGGGCGTGCATATGTGTTTGTTGACCTCTGATTCTACCCTATGAATTTTACATAGCAACTATTTCCAAAAAAATGTCAACAAAGATTTGGGACCTCCAAGGACCCGATTGAGTTAGTGGTAGGTGAGGTTGTGATATGACTTGGATGAAAGGTGAAGACAATTTAGAATGTAATGGCCAATCATTTGTTCTTCCCTCTAAGGCCATGTGTGTTATCCATGCCCTTCTATAAAATCAAGAGGCCACGAGCCCCTTCAAAATTCATTTGACCTTACTAAATTTGTGTCATGGCTCCGTGATTTAATCGTAAACCTTGGTTAATAGACATCAATTTCTTTCTACGACCTAGGTTTCACCACTTGTGTATGCATGATGAAAGGATTTATCACTATATTCGATAATTGGAGACTTTTTGATGATTTTGAGACTACTTAAGGACATGGTTTTCAAATAAAGAACAAGGAAAACAAAAATATATATTCAATGTGACTTAATAAAAAAAATCGTGTTGGCGGCACCAACCAATTTGACACAAATACATGTGAGCACAATAAGAAATTGGACTAGGTATTAAATCATTTGCATTTATTTTGAGACTTTCCAAAGTCTCCAATTAACGAATGTAGTGATATTTCCAAAAAATGCCAACAAGGCCATGGGGCCAATTGAGTTGATGGCATGTTGTGGAAGATTGTTTTGAAGGGTTGAGGTATGATTTGAGAGGAGGGCCGACAACAATTGGTTGGAGGTGGCCAATCGTATTGAATTCTCCTTATTCCTTACCGTTGTTGTTACATACTATCTAGCAACCCTATGGCCCTTTTAAATTCACATTCTTAAGATTTTTGGACTATGCATGCATGGACACTTATGCTCAATAATATACCATAGTTTTTGAAAAATGAAATATCTCCCCCCACCTAGGTGCCTTTATTAACCACCCTTCAAACAATTATTCTTCTTCAGCATTCACAAATCTCATTCATGTAGGCTTTTGTACTTGTATGCATGTTGCATTACGTATAAACATTTGTGAGAAAAAATTGTTACAATGTTATCTATTTCCAACCAATTGCAAGTAGTTGAGTGTCAGTATGAAAAATAATGAAAATTGCACATATTCACAAAATAAATAGAAATCTAGAAAAATAAGATATTAAAATAATCAAATTAATTGCACAAGTAAAGTGCAATTTGCAATTGCAAGTTGTTGTTGCTAGAAACCGCACTTTGCATAAATACTATGATGCATTCACCATATCTAAATTTTGGCATAATAACTTCAAAGGGTGCAAGTATTTTTTGTCATAAGTAGCCTATTGGAATAATTGGAATCCCATTGGAATCCAATGATCTTAGTTTTGATTTGATTTGTTGTTTGTTTTGAAAATCATGGTTATTAAAGAAGTGACACATTCTCAATGAAAAGGGTTAGCCTTGATGGAGCA
This sequence comes from Polytrichum formosum, assembly GCA_964035585.1. Classification (NCBI taxonomy): domain Eukaryota; kingdom Viridiplantae; phylum Streptophyta; class Polytrichopsida; order Polytrichales; family Polytrichaceae; genus Polytrichum; species Polytrichum formosum. The sequence goes on from OZ037937.1 coordinate 862,065, forward strand.
TTTAATCTTTTGATCTTCTTATACTAATTTACTTGAAAAGAAATATTTTGTGATATAGTTTTGACCAAGGTGATTTGCAAGGGTAGTTATCTATTTGTGTAGGCAATCCCGTTCCACATATCAATGTAGAAGTTTGACCCATGAAGTATTGTACTTAAGTTTAATCTTGTCCCATGCAATATGGGTAGCCCGTAAAAAAACTAATTACTCAGGGTTTGTAGAAAAATTCTTTTAGCATGTCCGTGAAGAAAAACTTGGTCACTCCACAAGACCTACTCCTTGGAAATAGATTTATCCAAACATGAGCATGCTCGTGAAATAACTTCCTTGGGTGTTAGGATGTACCAAAACAACATGCTCTCTAAAGGCCCTAGCACATGGTGCCCAAAATGGTCACTTTGGGTAAGTGGAGGTGGTCAACTACCTTGTAGAATGCACATATCATTGTTGTTGGGGCTACATGTCTTTAGGCAATAGCAACTACAACATGGGCTTCAGCTACTGCCGAGGTTGGCCCTAAGTTGTATCCCCATCATAGGTACACGATCTTTGTTCTTGTTCCTCCACTCTTCGTTGCAATCCCAATGCCCACCACAATGGCAGTAGGCTCACCTTGGCTATCTTGATCTCATGGCAAACAAGTTGGAATTTAAAATATAGGATCACCCCCATCATGCTATTTCAACTCATGCCTCATAAACACTCCTTGTTTTTTTCACTACACTAGCAAGGCTAAGAGAAAACCATTACAATTGCCATAAGGCCATGGCACATGGGGCTAGGGTAGGGTGTTGGCTGTGCCCGCAGCCAGGGTGGATCCCACCAACCCTTGTTATATGGGGATGGCCCCCGCCCCATGCTGTGAGGCAGGCCGGCATGCACATGAGTCACACTTTAGTGTCGGGGCGGAGTGTGTGTGGTACAATGCCCGGGTAGTTTTTGGGCATACCCAACACTTTACTTTAGGGTTTGCTACTATGACCAAACGACCCAATCAGGGTTGGAGGATAATTGGTCCAGATCTTAGTGATTCTAAATCCAACCGGTTACATGTTGACATCTTCCGGTTTTGTTTTATTCATTTGAGGCATATTATATAGATTCCTATAGAATGATAGGTAATTCTTCTATAGTCTCAAACTTCAACCGGTTCATCTGTGACTAACCGCCGGTTCTTCTTGAGCCTTGGTGTGGTAATTAGGGGTTAGATTGAAATTTGAGTGTTATCGGTTAATATTTTTATTTCTGAATTTTTAGTAACGGTGGTTCATTAAATGGGTTTAGGGTTTAGCCTAAAAAATGGTTTGGTAAAGGATAAAGGGTTTAGATCTTGAGGCTGTAATTTGGGGTTTAAAGGTTATGGTTATATTAAGATATATTTTATAATGATGTTGCAATTAAAACAATTGACAAGGATTAATTGTGCTTCATTATCTTCTTGTAGTAACTGCCTAGATTGTCCAACTACAACCTGAGTCAACTCTACTTATGGGAATGACTCATTTGACAACTACACTCGAACTACCTGTATATCTCAACCACACATATTGCAACCGAAGTTTTTTCTTTCATATTGAGAGACTATTTATTGTATAACATCTAAAAGATATTTTAAATTAATACTATGGTTATAAGACCAACCTCGTAGACTTGGGTTTAGGGTACATATTTTATAGACATCTCATTTAGGTTTAGGAAATTTAAATATTCACTTGTCACATTGATATAATAGAGCCTAATGCTATAGCTATCATGTTAAATTTATTGTATATGTTTCAACAACCTAAGCCCAAACTCATCCGCTATTCCAAAAGGTCTAGGAAAGCAACAGAGTTCCCTGTGGTTGAAGACTCATCACTTCTCACGTGTTCAATGCCTATAATATTTGCAATAATGGTGCGTTTGGCCACCAATCCTGGACGAAATTCGTAGAAAGAGCCAAAGCAATACACGCATTATGATATCATCAAAGGTGATGTTTGGCCTCGTGATCTAACATTTAGAGAAAAAAATACAAAGAAATTTATAGAATGAATTATGTTTTGTTCCAATTTTTGGTTTCTGAAATAGAACCATGAATTACTTCTAATGCTTTAATGTTTGTGAGGGAATCCCTCCTTGTACATAAGGTTGTAAATTTGATTCTTTATAGGTTGGCGCATGGATATGTTATGATCTTCATGGCAGACTGATTTTGTCTAGGCGTTTTTATAATTCGTAAATATATGAATATTATCATAGATATTTTATCTAATGAGCGAAAATTATTTGTTTGGTATATATTATTTCTATACCGTAAGGAGATAGGTTGTAACATATAATTGATTGTTTTCAATTAATGTACGGTTTGTCAAATGTTATTGGCGTAATTGATGGCACTCACATTCCATTTGCTGAAAAACCAAGTCGTCGTGACATAGCTGTGCCTATCAATTTTTATTGTGCTTGAAAAGGGTTCAACTTAGTGGTCCTCCAAATTGTTTGTGATGCAGAGATTTTTTTTGGAACATTTGTTGTAATATGCTTGGCGATACAACTAATGATTAAGCATTCAATTTTTATTTATTATATGATATGCTACGTGCACGTGAAATCCTAAAAGAACCGGTTGTCCGCGTAAAGGGGCTTGAGGTGCGTCCTTATTGGCTTGCCGACTTAGAGTACCCTCTTCGAGAATATATGTTGAGAAATTTTAAACTCCCCGATGGCGACGTTCATAAGATCAGGTTTGATACTCAAATGGATGCGGACCATATTGTACTTAGAAATGCATTTGGTTTATTTAAGGATAGATGACATATTATGAAATCTACAAGAATATTTGCTCGTAAATTGCCCAAAATTGTGTCTGCTTATTGCATTTTACATAATTTTTGTCAACTTATGGATGAAGTGCCTCCGGGAGGAAAACCACATATAAATGTCCATCCCCATGTGGACTTGAATAAATAAAAACATTTGCACAAAGAAAAATATGGGGTTGCGCTAACAAGGGAGGCGTTGAAAAATGCGTTATTCGAGGATTTTCTTTCAATTGAAGAGTAATTTAAGGTATTCTTCAAGTGTTGTTCTTAAAAGACATTCATTTTTTGTTTGTAATGCAAATTTATATGTAGTTGAAGTATTTTTTAATATTAAATAACATGTATATTATATATAATTTTATTTACATGTGCATATATATGCATTATCACCATCTACAGGTAGACCAAATGTATTTATATGATTGTCTCTTATTATTTTGATGTGCTTATTTTAAATGACAAATTATTTTAAGGGTCATGTAATAAATTTTTGCTAGTCATTTTTTCATCACAATAAAAAATTATATATATAAAGATATTTATTTGTAATTTAGATTAACAAAAATATAGGACAAAAACTATGATTACAAAATTGCTATAAATTAGTACGCTTATTTCAAAATAAAAATGCTAGGTAACATAAAAATATAGCCTTGCAAAAAAACATGTTAATTTGTATAATATATACTAAAATAATATTTAGGTATTATATATATATGTATATTTTCAATACACAAATTTGGCACAAGCCACTCTAACTATTCTTAAAAAATCATAAATTCTATTATTAAAAATTAAATTATTTATTCTTCATGACTATCTTATGAATCTATTAAATACCAATGTTTTTTTAATGGAATTCCAATAGGCCCATCAATTTAGGTTGTGAATTAATGCTTTATTTTAATTTTTAACTACTACTTGTTTGTAAGAGCAAAACCCAATGTATAATTATATATTGGATTATATCTTGTATTAAAATGCAAGGTCTCATGTACATATTTTTTATTTTTCACAAACAAACCAGGTCCATTGTTTGTTTGAAACTTGTAAGAATATTGATGGAGAGCAAATTGTCCTTTTCAGGGATCTTTGGATGTAAACGATGTTATTATAGATGATTTCATATCCAAAGAATCAAGTTACGATTCAATAAAAAAATTCTTACTAAAATACAATTGACACATATTTATTGAACTTTTATCTAGGCCAATATATATATGATTTAAAGTATTTATTTATTGATGGAAATGATGGTCAATCTTTTCACCGAATGTAAACATTGCAATTTTTTATATATTACTTAGAATTTCGTTGCCAATATCCTTAAATATTTTTTCTTGATAAAATAATATTTTGGATGAGTGGTATGAAATAACATTACCACTAGTAATTCTCACATTAGAAAAATAATCATGACTAATATTTTCATATAATTCATAACGTGGATTTTATGATTTCTATTTTTATTTATGTTCTCATAAAGTAGAGCCCTTCATAATAAACATTAGCCAATCTTGAAGTGAATTTATATATGTCTTCATCCAATATATTTGAAATATAGATCAAAATAATATGATCTAACATCAAAGTCTTAGTATTAAGAATCACTTTGATACCATCAAATATCACAAGATGTATTGATATGGTAGGTACCAAATGATCAGCTTGAAATACATTTTTTCACTTATAATCTTTATTATTATATTTACCTAAATTCTACTATGGTGTTATATTGGTAACAATCTTTTCTTGATTTTATATTAGAATAAATAATGTGCATTGTTATTCCCGGTGGTAGTTTTAAAGTCTCGATAATAGAGTTGTATAACGCATAAATGTATTTGATCTCATATTATATAATGAATCCAATAAAAAAAAATTCGTTGATAAATTTCCTACAACTTTCAACAAATGCATGGTAATCTGATTGAATTTGAAATATGAAACTTTGACAGTTCAACATAGGCTTATAATATAATTTATAATCCACATCCCAATTATGAAGATATAGTTTACATATTTTCTCTTATTTTTAGATTTTAAAAGACAATTATTACTGTGAACCCCTAGAGTGGTCCACCACTCTACAGGGTCACTTTTAGTAAGGATTTTAACATTAGAAGGTAGAATTGATAAGGAATTAGAGAAAAAGTAGTTCATTTAGCATTTAGTTCAAAAAGGGGAGGAAGGTTACCGAGAATTTCGGGCCTTCACCGTGAAGGTAAAAAAATCTATTTTAGGTAGAATTAGTAAAAAAAGAAAACTAAGTAGTAGTAGAAATTAGGTGAGTTAGAAAAAATGTTAGCTAGGAAAAAATCCTAGCTTAGCGAGAAAAAATGTTAGCTAATTAAAGCAACTAGCTAAAATAATTAAATTAGTAGAGGCTAGCTAAGCAAGGGTTAATTTATTAGTTAGTACGGGCCATGCAAAACAAGTGGAGGCGCTCGGCGTGAGGAATCACCTTGGCGTGAAGACTTTTAGAGGAAAAAATAGCAAGGGGCCACTTTTTTTTTTTGCATTCTTGCCATTGTCAACTTGACGGCAAAAATTAGAAGGAATTTGGAAGATTCTTAGGGAGCCACCTCGGCGAAAGGGTGGCAACACTCAATCGAGAAAACCCCCGAGCCGGAATTCGGGAGGGGTTCGAAAGGATGGACCCGATGGCGGAGGGGTCCAACCTTTTTTTGAAAGGGTTTAAAAACCCCTCCTCCCACCTTGTTCTCTCTCTCATTTTTCTAGAATGTGGGCGAAGCCCTGCTTCAACGTAGTTAGAAGGAGAAAACCTCCTTGATAGTTGGGTGAAGCTTGACTTCAATATAGTGGTGAAGAATCTTAATAGTGAGGTTTGAGGAAAACCTTTCCCGTCTTCTTTTAGTTAGAAGTGTGTTGTGAACACACCAAAATTCTTCTTGTCTTAAAGGTAGGTTAGAATGCAAACCAAAAATTGATGCATGGTAGACCTTGGGCGTTGATAGCATGAATGCTTAGGGTACCATCTATAACCAAAATTTAGTATTTTTTTTCTCTTGTAGAAATTTCTTATAGCTATCTGTAGCTAGTCTCCAATTGTGATTTGGTCAAAATAACTATTAATTATGATTTTTCAAAGTCGGAGCTTCTGTCTAGTCCATGGCCACTTACAACGTGTGAATTGAGTGAAGAGTGAAATAGATGTGGAATTTCAAATTAGTTGCAGAGAAGTCAAATTGCACTCTAGGATAGGACCAACATTGTGGATTGGTCCATAGTACCAAAGAACCCAAGTCAAAATTTGCATAAAAAAAATTCCAAAATTTGCAAAGCTCACTAACTGGACTCAAGTTACAGACGCGCGTCCGTAACATTAACGTCGGCAGAAAGTTTTTTTTTTCTGCATAACATATGTGCAAGGTTACGACCGCGCGTCCGTAACCTCCTACGCGGGTTGGCGTAGGTCAAAAGAAAGTTCTTCATGCCTTTTAGGGACATTTGTGTAGGGCAAAATAAATGTTTTGCACAATATGTGGGCAAGTTTATGGACGCACGTCCGTAAACTTTTAGGGGTGTTGGTGTGCGGCAGAAGGAATTTTCTTCCGGCACAGTATATGTGTAAGGTTACGACCGCGCATCCGTAACCTGTGAGGGGCATTGACGTTGGCAGGTTGTATTTTTTATTTTTTATTTTTTATTTTTTTATTTTTTTATTTTTTTTATAACAATATACGTGCAAAGTTACGACCGCGCGTCCGTAACTTTTTAGGGCAAATTTGTGTAGGACATGAAAACTTCTCCCGTAAAATTTACGGCCGCGCGTCCGTAATCTTTAGGGGTACTCGCGTAGGGCATAATGAACTTTGCTGCACACATTATATGGATAAGTTTACGGACGCACGTCCGTAAACCTTAAGGGGAAATTGCATAGGGCAGCATAAATTTTCTACACCATAGGTGGGCAAGTTTACGGACGCACGTCCGTAAACCTTCAAGGGTAGTTGGATAGGATAGAACGAATGTTTTCTGCCCAACATATGGGTAAGTTTACGAACGCGCGTCCGTAAACTCGGCTATGCGTCCTTCGAATATCAGACTAGATTGTTGTCCATCCTATGAGGGATGGTATTAATCAGACCCGGTGGGTGTATACCCGAGCCATTTCGATTCATAAGTTAGGATTGCCTTGGTTCCAAGGCTGGTGCGTCTGCGCTTAGACTAGGTTGTAGGTCTAGGTTAGAATTAGGTGTGAAATGGATTAGTGGAGTTTATAGCCACAATATAAAAAAACTAAGGCCCAACCTCCGGAGGTACTACGATGCAAGTTTAATTCCCCTCCAAAATCTGAGTACTCCACTCATACACCCACCATCCGGGTTCGGCTTGGACACCTGCAAGTGCAGGCCACCCGCACCGAAGGGCTTGTGTGACACTTTTAGGCTCCCTCGGAGGGGGTGCCCAAAAGCGCCACAATTACATATTTTATGGCAATTACGGATAATTATACCTTTGGGGGTTCTACATCTTCACCGTTAAACAACTTCCAAAAAATATGACTTTTCTATGTATATTTATAAAGAATTATATGAGCATCCAACATATCCAATTTTGTTGTATATTAGCTCATGTAGATTATTATTCTTCAAAAGTCTACAAGTCACTAATTTGGCAAATTCGCGTGGTTTATGAGTTGATGAAGATGTCATTGTATACAAAAATTTAATAATACAATCGAGATAAATGATTATGTTTTTTAATAATAATAAGTGTGTAAATAATTTAGATATATAATATCATTATGATAATAAAATATAATTTAAACATATATTAAACGTAAAAGCAATACATATTAAAGTAAAAGAAGAACAAATAAAACTAAAAGTCATACACATAAACCTTAAATATAAAGTCAATCAAAGTCCATTATTTTAAATTATAAATGAGTTGAAGTTTTGGATAAATCGCAAAACTAACATGAGAGTTCTTTGATTGATTGTGTAAAGATAAAGTAATATCAATATATATTTTATATTTACATGTTTGTTTTAACTCTATTCCTAAACCCAAATAAATTTGGTTTTGTGATGTCAAATTATCTACATAAAGCCCTAACTCCCCAAAAATTATTTTTTTGGAATTTTATGCATAATTTTTTGAAACAATATATAAATTTATAGAATATTAAATATATTGTAACTATTGTAACTAATGCCCGATTAGGACATTGATTACATTAGTCACAACACACTAAATATTACATAATTCTTACTCATAAAGGCCTAATATCCTAAAAAATTCTACATACTTGCTAAACTATATAAATAACAATTATGCCAGTTTCTAAAAGCATTAGATTTTTCTATAGATTTTTACAAATTTTTATTCATGTTATTCATAAATTATATATATATATATATATATATAATATTTAATATGTTGTGACTAATATGATTAATGCCAAGCCAGGGCATTAGTCACATTAGTTACAAAACACTAAATATTACATAATTCTTACACACAAAGGCTTAATACCCTAGACAAGGCATTAGTCAAATTAGTCACAAAATACTCGATATTGCAAAACTCTTTGTGATATTGATTTTTTGCCTTCTCTTAATGCAAATAGGATTCTAACGAGAATAAGACTTCATATGAACTAGATTTTCCTAATTTAGCATGTGCAAATAGACTAAGGTCCCGAGATATCATAAAATAGGGATTGCAAGGGCCATAGTCTGATGGAGGTGGGCATGAATCTTCATTTCTATAAGGGTGTTGTAAAAGTATACAAGGAAGGCAGTTTTTAGTGGAGTCCCCCCCCCTCGTACTTGTGTTTTTTTGATACCGAGGCTCTGCTGGATTTTGTAACTTTCACATTAAATTAACACCAAGCATATTTTGTGACTTGTAGCATTTACGTGCAAGGCATGTTTGCCAATCAATTGTTTGTGGAGTCAAGTGATTAATATTAATCCAGGGTGAATGAATTGGATTGTTTTGGATGTTGTTGGAATGCAAGGTCATGGTATAATTGAAATCTGACTCGAATGTTTAGTAAACAAGGAGGGATTCCTTGGTTTCCAATTCCCATATTAATTTATGAAATCTCAGCCTGAAACCATAGGTTGTACGTGCAAGACCTAAGTGATTGTAGTTGATTTGTCTCCTCTATAGTTTGTTAAGGGGAATTTTGAATGATTTCTTATTACGGGAATAAATCTAGGGTAATTGGGGCTAGCATCTTGTATGTTTAATCTGTCGAGGAATGATTCCTCGAGGGGGGTCAAACTATAGTCTGTTATCGATTATTTATCTGATTCAATCCCGGGTGTTTAATTGGATTGGTAAATACATTTTTCAGGCCATTATCTGCGTAAAGTGATTTTACTGTTGGTTGAGCATCTGAATAGATCACTCTTGAAATTTATGAAAGTATTGAATAAGATGTGGTTGAAATTACTGAAATTCAGGCCATAGTCTAATTGAACTGCAAATTATCAATGGAATGTAAAGTTGAATGTATCTCAGGGCAATTAACTGAATGTGAGAGTAGGCTTGCATATGTGTGAGGTTGTCTGATAATCTAATTGAAGAAAGAGAGGATATTTATTGATGTTTAATATCAATGAAATAATCAAGATATACATATATTCGCACGATTGATGTGGCGTTGGTAAAATATGATTTTTGCGTGGGAATGCTGAGACTATGGCATGCGTCATGAATATGTGTTAAACTAAGAGAAAATACAAATTTGGTCATGGGTTATAGCCTAAAAGAACTTAGGCGAGGTGCTAAGCAAAGTGCTTGTGTTGCTTTGAGAGTGATTATTTGAGAACTAGGGAAGTTAATGGCCTAATATCATTGTTTGATTGCCTGAGAGGGGTGAGAGGTAATAATCTACATTTACCACTATCAAGTCTTTCTATAAGAATTTGAAAAACTTGAGGTTGCCTCATGCACGTAGGACATTGACTGTGGTATATCAAAATTGTTTTAGTGATATATAGTGGTATTCACCTAAGGGTGGATCAAACAAATATTAATGAACTATTGCAAGGATGAAGTAATCGGAGGTGAGAAATTAAAGTGGTAATAATATTGGAAGAAATCGAAGCCTGAATCGAGTAGTTGCCGAGGCTATGGTCTGTGAGATATTATCAAGGTTGACTGTACCTACCTAACCGTTGACACGAGCCGAATAGTCAAAGTGGAAAGGCTATTGAATGCGAAAGGTTCACTGAAGTTGCTGCAAAGGATCAACGGACTTGCCGATCGAAGACTTAATACATGTACAAAGACAAGTGAAATTGAAAATTACTAGGTGTTCATCATATTAATGAGATTCAGTAATTGAATACCCTAAGCAATTGCCTTGGGAATTATAAATGAAATGACTCGGTAAATTAATTGATTTAAGAACTAAAAGTGTGAAATTGCAACACCAAAATAAATAAGATAATTTCATGAATCATGTAAAGAAATGTTAATCCGCTTATGTGGAATGGCCTATGGTTGCAATTGAGGAAATTATGATTACCTTGGCCAAAACAAGGTCAAAGACTATTTCCGGACAACCAAATTAAAATTATATCTAATTAAGAATATATAAAATCCTAAAAGGATGTCTCCACTACAATTTCAAGTGAAACTAAATGGAATTAATTAATGCAATACTATTGACTATACCAAAGTGCCCTTGGCTTCGGTAAAGAGACAAAAATGGGTTAATTATGCAAGACCGTTGACTATGGTTGTGCCTATGGTTGTGCACTGCACTTGGTCTATTTAAAATGAACTCATGGCCAAACTATTGCATGGGTAATTAGAATGAGGTGAGAGATTGCCACAATCGCATGTACTGACATGGAGAGAATTTTAAACTTTTATCCCTCACTCATAATCCAAATGTCAGTCTAAACCCAAAATAAAGTGAAATAACCTTGTGATTTTCTTAATAAATCTTATTTGGGACACTTAGATGATACACAAGTCACATTTTAAGTCTTCCCTGAGTGTTTCCATGGGTTTGTTTGTAACCAACAACTAAACTACACTCTTACACGCAAAAGCCTAATGTTTTGAAAAAAATTCCACATAGTTGCCAAACTATATAAATTGCAATCATGCCAGTTTCTATGGGCATTTGATTCTTTGATAATTTTTTTGATTAAGTTGACTTTAAACCTGAATTAAAAAACAATTGGTTAAGTAAGGTCACATTATCTATAGCATTGTGTTTTTTTGTGTCATGTTAATTATAGGAATGTTATGGATAAATTTAGGATATAATATGTAAGTTTCTATGAAATGTTTAGTACTTTATGACTAATGCGACTAATATCTAGGCAGGGCATTAGTCCCATTAGTCACAACATAATAAAAATTGTAGAACTCTCATACATAAAAGACTAATTTTCTAAAAAACTTTACGTAGTTGCCAAACTATATAAGTTGCAATCATGCCAGTTTTGTGGACATTGGATTCTTTAGTAGATTTTTAATAAAAAATTGATTAATTTAACTCCAAACCCAAATAAATAAATAAATTACAAGAGTAGGGTGAAATAATCTATCACATTGTGTTTTTTTGGCGTCAGCTAGTTATAAGAATGTTATGCATGAATTTAGAATATAATATATTAATTTTATAAAAGATTTGATACTTTGTGATTAATGTGACTAATGTCCAGCCAGGGCATTAGTCACATTAGTCACAACATATTAAAAATTACATAACTCTCACACACAAAGGCCGAATATTCTAAAAAATCTGCATAACAAAGCTTTTTCATATTCAAAATTTATAGCAAGAAAAAACTTATTGAACATTGTAAGAACTCTATACAGTGATTGAAATTTTTGGAATTAATTGGAAATTCAAATAACAAGATGCACAACTTTTAATATCATTCAAAAAATGCTCATAGTGTTGAAGGCAACATAACCATACATTTTAATTCAAAATGAAGCACGTAAATATTGAAGAATAATAAAGTATGTGTGCTCTAATTTTCCACATAAAATTCATGCTCCCGAAACACAATCCAAACTATAACAAAGAAAGTCACAAAATATTGATATCCTCAAATGTAACCTAAGACGGAGGAACCCCATTGGCCAAAATAGCAGCAAACATTGCAACAATCTGCTATTGTGAAGTTGTTGCCTCACATCAAGCCTCCACCTCAAGTTGTCCAATCTTGAACATAACGTCATTGTTATCTTTTCTAATTGTTTTGTTAGAAGCAATTAAGAATGCCGTTATTTTTTGGAAGTTGTCGCCTTGTGCTTCTCAACATGGGAAGATCCTTTTGCAAAATTTGCGATGGCATTTGTAAGATACACAATATATGTCAAGGATCTTTTCTGCACATTGGATTTGTCTAAAATTCTAGGTTTTTTTGCAAGAAGTAGTGCGAAGGGAATCGTCGACATATATTGAACCCTCCCTAATGCCAGTTCATTGCAAATCATAAACAATTGCCAGCGGCGGGGTTATATATTCTGGATCGTCCACATGACCATCATCGTTGTCTAAGGGTATCGGAGGATAATTCGGGAGATGGTCTAACTGCATCTCCGACACCCGATCATTGACATTGATATCTGCCTCTCAAGTTGATCAACCTTGATCGGTACCACCTTTTAATCCATCTCCCTTTGCAGAACCACCCATAATACTCTGCATACGATCAAACCATGGATGTGTGAAACTAGTACCGTTCGTCTACTCCTCATGCAAAATCTTTTGCCTCTGGTATTCGGCCTTCAACTTCTTGATTTTATCCTTGATGTGGGCTTCCAACCTCTTAAATTCGTTGGGCATATGTCACTCGTGCTCCTCACGAATATGAGTCCAATGTTTCTTCGCCAAAAATTCTTGGTTGCAGCGACAAATGTCACTCCTCCTCGTACAAGTCGATGATGTTGGCAATAGCTGCATCCAACCAATTGCCCCTTACCAGTACATTTGCAGGTGTTGGTGCAACCTTCTTTTTTTTCAATTTTGGAGCCACGACCGGTTGACAAGTAACTGGCAGCGGGGCTCCACAAACGACCATTGGGAAGGACATACCTCCAATGGAGGTTGGACTAACATTTGCGATTGTCACGCACCTCTCCATGAGGAGTGCCCGAAACACCATGGGCATAAAGGGGACCCCCGGACATGGGGGGGTCACTCTATAGGATTTTTGTGCACCACGTGCGGCGGAGGGGTATTTGTTTAGGGGCTATTTACCTCCAAGGCACGAATTAAAAGCTCCCTATAATTACTTAATTTCTAAAATGGCCTATTTTTTGCACCCTACAATTACTTATAATGCTCATGTCATTGCAAATTTTTGTAGTCTATATTCTTTATAATTAAAAATTAATTTAAAAGTGTATGCAATGCAAAAGTGGTGGGAAAAAACATGGCAACAAAAAGATATAAATAATACATACCATTGCAAAAACTAAGTGCAAAAACTTAAGGTGGAAACACAACAAGAAGGCTTAGGATGGAAACACAACAAGAGTGAGCGTGTGTTCACAAACACAACACCCACTCCGTAAAAATCCTTTATTCAAAGTCAATTTACATACTAGTGAAGACTAAAAATATAGTGTATAATATTAACATAGTGTGAAACACTCCAAGATGAGCCGAGCTTGGTCATGAACCCTATATAGTTCGTTTTGTCACAAACTTGGACAGTTGCTTTGAATCATTCCTATCTAAAGTGTACACTTCATTTGTAAAATTGTAGCTCATGGTTAGAGTAGATATACTGCAATCTACATGAATCCATTTGCTATCCATGTGATCATACTTAAACTTGTTACGACCATGGTGTTTTCTATAATATTGCAACATTACTCCGATGTGGGGATTGTTAGGATTTCTCCTCCCTGATTCCTCCGTTCATGCAAGGAGGTCAACCACCTGCCTTAGTACCCCAAATTGTTTCCCATTGCACCACCGCATAGCCTGCATCCTACCCACCCACCATGAACTGGCAACTATTCCGTTCAATATGTTAGTAGCATTTCCAACTTTAATTTGCCTCAGGAATAAGTTGAAGCCAACAATGCTGCCACACTTCACTGTAGAAGACTGACCCTTAAGCTTTTTTGAATGCTTAATGACAATGATTGGGAGATAGGGAACCATAATCACCTTGCCTCATGCAGATAGAACTTGGATGCTCCCTCAAGATGTAGGAATGCGTGCAGACAAGCTTGGCAAGAGATAATGCAACTGAATCCTGGCAGCATCGAGATGCTAGAGAAAATATGTCAGTAACACATTTAGAGGGTGCAAGAATCTACCTACAAGACGTTGAGATTGCATGATGAGAGAGAGCTTGGAGTGATCAAATATGGAAGTTCGATTGAAGGCAACATCACAACGATCTCGCAAAATATTGCAAAATAAGGAAAACTGAGCAGTTGGGCGAATATTGTAGGAGCAACATGCAAATCACAAAGACTCCAACATTGAATAAAACGTGTGCTATGAAGAGGTGGTGGTAGAAGTGGATAGGGAGAGAAAGGAGAGAAGTGCCACCAAGAGAAACCAAAGAGAGAAGCCACCGAGAGTAGTCGGGAAGAGAGTTAGGGTTAGGCTTACAATTTCATCCATTTTTTAGCAAACAATGAATCATTTTTCATCCATCCCTCGTGAGCCGTGCGTGCAAAATTGATCCTACTAAACATACATCCTAGGATCCTTATTTTCAACCCCTATATTAATTTTACAAAAAAGGAATGGCTCACATTTTATACCTATCTACCTTACTTGTCATGGGATTGTCTACTTTTAATGGACCCTTTCTTATTTGGAATTCTTTTATAAATTTTATGTCAAATAAATTTAATCCTCCCTATATTATGCCGCGCGTCGTTTTTAAAATGCACTAAGTGACCCCCCCGTGCCCCCGGAGTGACACCCGGGACTTGTGGCACCATTGGTGAGAAGGCCTAAATGATCCTAATGTGGGTGAGGGCCCCGGACGTTGAGAAGGCCTCCCACCCACAGAGACTAAGAGTCACGAGGGTAAGGCTATGAGCTATGAGTAGCTTATGGTGTCCGGATCCTAGAATTCTTAAAAACACCTCAATTGGATGTGTAAGCTAGGAGATATGGCAATTTGAGTGGGGCGCTGTCCCAGGACAACAATGACATGGGAGTGGCGCCTAGGATTGCCGAGGTTTGAACAATCATAACTTCCTCAATACTTGCCCGAATGGGGTAAGTGAGGGGTCCATCGGCATCTACGTAAAGAGTAGATGTCGATGAAGTGGTTGTTTGATAACATTAGAGACCACATGACAAAGTTATGGAGGTCTGAAGCTGCTCGGGGCTTTTAGCCCCAGTGGCTAAAGAAAAATGTCTACTTGGCCCCAACCCTTGTAGAGAGACAAAAGGTTTCTTGACGGTGGGGTAGGGGCCCTGCCCAAAGTCCTAGAGGCTTATATGGGTGAGGCAGTGTGGCCGGCCGAACCTACTCGAGGCCGAACGGCACGGCCTCCACGAGCATTGGCCCAACGTGGGGGCATAATTGCTTAGTATGGTTTGGGTTGTTGTAGTGTTGCTCTAGCAACGTGATGATCAACTTAAGATTGGACTTCCTTGGATGGAAGTCCACATCAAACCTTTGGTTATTGATTAAGGGGAGAGTCCCGAATGCGTGTGTAGGAAGGTTGGTCCCCCACCTATGAGCTAAAGAGGTCCGTGATATGGGGAGCTAACCATTTGCATGGTGGAATGCGAAGGGTTAGCGCTCGTGACCCTTGCTAGAATTGAGAAACGACCAAGACATCTAAGGGGAGCTAGCAAGGGTTGCAAGAACGATACTATTACGCCCTTCATGTGACCCTAAACGCCCGAATTCTCTCTCACTTATTGTAGCCACCGTTGCTATGAATCCAACGTACTATCCTGCACAAATTTTTGACTAATTGTTATCAAAAATTAATAAAATCGCTAATACCCTAAACCCTCGATATTGTATTGCAGATGGGTAACATAAGTGTGTTGGTCGCCCTCTGCACCTGCCGAGCATGTCTGTACACGGCAATATTAAAAATTAACTTTGATAAAAAACCTTATGCTTTACCGGCCAGGTAAAAAGTCATTACCCTAGGCCTCGCCGCGGCAGCAATGGTCACCCAGGCGGTGCAGGCTACCGCCCCGTGCCCCGCACCCCTGGGCCCCGTGGCAGGCACAGCTCGGGTGGCACCTACCGCCGTGGCGGGCCAAAGAGGGGGATTCTGAGCCCATGTGCCAGAATTTGGCTTGACTCCTCGCTTCTTCCCCCACTTAAAATTTTATAGAGTTCATGCTTCCTCATGCTTTATCAAGTACGAAATTTATTGAAAGATCATTTAAATATGTCAACCTGTTAAAATCTGCCATTCGTCCTAGATGCTCCACATTTTGCAAACATACTCACCATTCTCAAACATATCCATTTTGTCATACACCTAGCTTGGACGTTTGTTTTCTTCACACTTGGCATACACAATGATGGGAGCATTCCCAACCCTACATACTAGGACAATGTACCAAATTTTGTTTCATAAAGATGTATCCTATGCATAGAATATCATTATTTCAAATTTTATGCATAGGACACATCCTATGCATAGAATACCCACCCTTAACCTCGGGTGGCCCGCCCTCACCTTGGGTGGCCCATCCATTTATTCTAGGTGGCCTACCCTTTGACTTGAGCACAAGGCATCTTTCAAAGCATGTTCATTTTGGTACACCCTAGTATAGGTCATCACATGAGCATTGTTGGCTATATGCAATTACATGAGAGCTCATGGAATGTGAGTTTGATTCCCATAGGGGAAGAGGTCCATGTTGGCAAATGCTAATGAAGCCTCCAAAAAAATTGGAATAGTTCGGATGGTTAGAGCGTGTGCTTGTTAATCATGAGGTTGGAGATTCAACCTCTCCTTCTAGCGCATCTTTTGAAGCGTGGTTTTTGCTTGATGGAGTCTTGTTAGCTTAGCAATCATGATTGTACAAGTATGTTCAGTTTTCTAGGATGTGAAGATACTTATGGTTACTACTACCAATGAACCTAAAAACAATGCACATTTGGGAGCTTCTAGTAGGGGCATTTAAGTTAGTACATAGTTACTCAATATGAAATGATTTTAGGTTATGTGTTGCTCTTCAATATGTCTTCTTTCACACAACCATGGAACATCGAGGGTCACTTTTGTCGCAACCCTTGCTAGCTCGCCTTACGTAACTTGGTCATTTTTCATTTTAGCAAGGATGACAAGTGCTAACCCTTCGCATACCGCGATGTGAATGGTTAGCTCCCCATACTGCGGACCCCTTAGCTCATAGGAGGGGGACCAACTCTTTCATTCGAGGCTCACCCCTTAATCGGTAACCAATTCCTAGATGTGGACTTCCATCCATGGAAGTCCAATCTCATGTTGATCATCGCGTTGCCGGAGCAACACTACAACAACCCGAGCCATACTAGGCAACTATGCCCTCACATTGGGCCAATGCCCATGGAGGCCGTGCCGTTCGGCCTCGGGTGGGTTCGGCCACACCACCTCACCCATATAAGCCTCTAGGACTCACCACCTTAGTCCACCCAACTATGGTGGGGGGTCCTTGGACCTTGTTGTATGGGTACCTCAAAGCCCTTTGGGGGGATGCCATGTCCGATATCTTCAAGGCACTTGTGGCTAGCTAGGAACTAGTATAGTCACTATAGTGTCCATCCTCGAAAGGGGAGAGTAGTATTGTCCCAATGTCCCCTTGTCCGGTGGGCATCGGGTCATTGGCATTATGAACGGACACTTTATTCACGCCGGCCCCTTGCTAAAAAAGGGACCGGAGTTTCTATCTAGCCTCTAGGACTCTAGGGAGGGCCCCTACCCCACCGTCAAGTAACCTTTTGTCTCTCTCCCAACACTTGGGGCCAAGTAGACATTTTTCCTTAGCCGCTGGGGTTGGAAGCCCCCAGCAGCTTCAAAACCTCATAACTTCTTCCTATCATCTCCGATTATAATAATCAACCACTCTATCGTCATCTACATTTCACGTAGATGCCGATGCACTACTCACTTGCCCCATTCGGGCAAGTATTGAGGAAGTTATGCCCCTTCAAAGCCTCGCAGTCTCGGGAGCCACTCCCAGACCACTGCTGAACCAGGGTGTTGTCCCACCCTCGTGCCTCCTAGTCTCCGTGGGTGGGAGGCGTTCCCAACGCCCGGGGCCCTCACCCACACTAGGATCACTTGGGCCCTCTCACCAACGGCGCCACAAGTCCCGGGTGTCACTCCGGGGTCCCCCTTGTGCCCATGGTGTTTTGGGCACTCCTCATGGAGAAGTATGCGACAACTTTACACACATACTAAGAATTTTTAGTACAAGTTTCTAAGGGCACTTGCAAGTCACTTAAAGACTGTAATGTGAGGAATAATAATCCAATTTTACATGGTCATGGACCTTCAAGCTTAGTGTAAAATGACAATGGACCATTTTGAGGGATCACAACATATTATATAGACACACCAAATTGGTAGTTTGACATGTATCTATGTAACTTCTTACATTTTGCTCATAAGTTGGGACTCTAAAGGCTCATGACCAGACCAAGGACCTATATCTATGTAATTTCTTACATTTCACCAATAATCTTTGGTTTTCCTTGTTTTTTTATTCCCGTGAATTCCTTGGTTCCTCAGTTCCTTGGTCCTAATTTATGTAACCTCTAGCATTTTACTCATAATATAAACTGTAAAAGCCTATTTCATCCATTTGAATTTGCATGGTCCAAGAGGCCCTCGAGGTCTAGCGTGAAGCAAATTAAGACAATCTCCACCTTTCAATTAATGACACATTCTATATCAACGGTTGCCGTCCTTGAAGCTCAAGTGTAGAGTGGCCCTAAACCTTAAGCCTTACTTACTAAGATGTTTCGGCATTTACCGATCCCAAATCATATTGTGATAATGGTACATATTGCATTCAAAAAGCCCATTGACAAGAGGATTAACAAACTATTTGCAAGACAAATGTCTCGAGTTTGTGAGTTGCTTAGTTCTATGATGGGAGCATCTAACTATAATTAACCAATGTTTTGGGCTCGTTGCACCCATGCATATGAATTAATGTCTTGGACAATCCCTGCATTATTTGCCCAACATGTTGCCACGAATGGCTAGACATTATGGAACTTTAAAATAATGACTACGCCAACACTCACATGCTCACACCATCTCAAAGTTTCAAAACTTCATAGATACTGGTAGAGAAGGTAGAGGAAAGAGTGAGTGGAACCATACTCAACAAGTTGACACCTAAAACACCACCCAATTTCATAACTTTATTAAGCCTCGTTCTCCCTCACCCATTCTAAACAAAAGAAATGCCACATTTCATGGACTCAGACCTTGATGCAACACATAGACTCAAGCCATTGTTATTTTGAATGTCACAACATGTTTATTCCATTCCTTGGCTTTATTATTCTCATGCCTATGGCAACTAGGCGGTTTAAACACCCCTTAATAGACCTTACTTTTGGACTCAACATTGGACCCAAGCTCAAAGATTGGTTTCTTAAACTATGAAGAGTATTCTCTTGGATGGGGACTGTCAATTATAAACCCCCACCCTTAAGCGTCGTAATCCGGGTGAGAGTTCATAACCAACATGTATCCAACACTCTTCCTTAGCTCCCAGAATTTGGCAACCAATGCTCCAACAACACAATCTTAAACACACAAGTATTGGTTTTATTCAAATAACACCCTGACCAAGTATTAAGAAATACTTGTGTCACACATCACCCTACACTCCCAAGCCTTCCCTTTCAATAATGAGCTACTTAGCAACGCTAAACTGCATCTTGACTACATTAGGCACCCCGATCCACACCTGAGGCTTGCCCATGTTGGTGTTTTCTATAACTAACCACTCCCTAATTACCACTCAAGTACATTCTCCCTAAGCCTTCAACTTCCAGTGCTATTCCATGCTTCGGCCTGGTCCAACCACCACCCCAACACTTCTCCTTCCCAGTCCAGTTGGACATGTGGACCCTCCCAGCTGCCACGTGTTGCAGCTGCGGTAGTTCAGTCACTTAACTTCGCCCTGCTTGCTGGTTTGGTCTCGGCAGCAAGCTGCTGGCTACCCCGCAGCCAACATTCTTGAATCCAGCAACTGCCGTTTCGACATCATCTAATCCTCTGCCCACAAGAACCGCATGCTGAGTATGAATGTGAGCTGAGTGGCAGTAACAGATGCTTACAGGTGATCAAGGTTCGAGGATTTTGTGGGTGCATCATTTTGAATCCAATAACGGCTCGCGCATGCTCTTGATTCATTCCTTGCCTCGGTGCCGCAATCCCTGATTCATAACCCTCAAGTGCATGCCAGCAGCATTCTCCATCCCTGCACTACTCCTACCCTGCCTGGAGACTTAGTTTTTTTCTGCCTCCCATCCTCGGAGCCACCCACGCTGGGTGTCGCGCATCTCTCCTCTCGTGTCTGTCCTTCGTCTCTCCGAACAGCCGAACCAGGGGACCCTGGATCCGAGGATCCAGGGCTTTACCCACCCGCAGTTACAGGTCAACCTCCTTTAATGGGCCGACCCCCAACCCAAAACAAACATTTCCACCTCCCAAGCAGCAGCTTGATCCAAACTAAGGCTACCCTTTCACACCTCGTCCTAACACTAATTAAAACAATTTAAATGTCCTCTTTTTTCTTTTCTTTTTTGGTTTCTTTTCTTTAATTAAAACAAACACCAAGCTCAATTAACAACAGAACAAGTTGATGCTTCCAAAATCACTTTTTTGCCTCATAAGCAAATCAACCACGTGGCAATTCTAAATTCTTCCAGTGATTTTATGTTAACTAGAAATGTGAACACAGAATTGGGCTCACAGGGACTGACAAGATTTGGAGGAAAAGTGATACCACATTAACACCGCCTCAGTTTTATATACCATGGACCCATATTTTAAGGTAGATGGGTCTTGAAATGGTCACTTTTTCATGACTAGCTCAATTCTCCTAGGATCTGAAACAAGCAATTTTACAAGATGGTTGACAAATCTAAATGCAAAGTTGAGGTTGAGCCACTTTCCGCATAATTTTTGGAGTTCATGCTCATTAATTGGTCATGTAGATCCTCCCCAATAATTGATTATTGAACTTAGAACGTTAAAATCATAATTTGAATATGTGATTCCAATTTCTTTTAAACACATGTTGTTGTCGTATCCATTCTCGGAGCCACACCAAATCACGTACCACTCAAATATAGGTGTCCTAATATTACAAAAGTAGCTGAATTAGGGTTTGTCTACCTTTGACAAGACCCAAAAAAATCCCAAATCGAGCAATCTTATTGGTTGAAACCAAAGTTGTCCTCAAACGTACATGTGTTTGAAAGAGATTGAATTACGTGTTCTAAGCACAACAGTCGACAAAATTGGGAGAATCTATAATATGACCATTTAATGAGCATGAGAAGATTCACTTTGTTAATGAATAAGACATTCATACAATCTCCAAAAAATATGAGAAAAGTGTCTATGGCCTTGATTTAGATTTGCTAACCATCTCGCATGTACTAAATCGCATGTTTCATATCCTAGAAGAATTGGGCTAGTTGAAAAAAGTAACCATTTAAGACCCATCTACCTTACCAAGTTTGGCCCAAGGGGGAGAAAGAGAGAGAGAGAGAGAGAGAGACGATGGGCTGAAGTTGGACTTCCCTTTGCTACGTTTCCCTCGCACAGCCAAGCCATGAAACTCTTGTAAACCTCGAAACCCTAGCACTCGCGCAATCGAGCTCATGCTCGTCGCTGCGATCATCCTTCGTCTCCGGTAGGCAGCTATGACGACGCGCATCACGCCTGGCGTGGGCGCCAATCTGCTGGGCCAGCACGCCGCCGAACGCAACCAGGACGCTACGGCCTACGTCGGCAACCTCGATTCCCAGGTGCACTCACTCGTCCCCTCGTTTCTCTGTGTAATTTTCAATTTCAATTTCATTTTCATTTGGGGTTACATCATCACTCATGCGATGATATAAATTCCATCAAACATATGAGCGAGGTGAGGTATGTGTGCCATAAGGTGCAATGACTGAGGTGCAATGGTGATCGGTATCCTTCACGGAAAGACTAAACCCTAAACCCTGAAATGTAAACAATTGATCATAGTGCGAGCAAGCTTGTCACGTTCCTGTGGATAAATGGTCTGTGAGTTTTTTGAGGCGTTGTGACATAGCAATGTGTGTATGACGGTTACGGGTTTTATTTAAATGCTAGAGGTCTTCGCTCTAAACCTTGTGCTTCCTTTGAAACTCCCGCCTTTGGAGTATTTTAAATTGTTATTGAGTTTTGGTTGAATTCCTGACATAGCAATGTGTGTATGAGGCTGTTGAGATTCTTCACCGGGTTTTTTTTTTATTTCAATGCTAGAGGTCTTCCCTCTAAACTTGGTGCTCTCTTTGGAACCCCTGCCCTTTAGAGTGTTCAAAATCATTATGAAGTCTTGGTTGGATTCCTGAACGTGGAGCTTGTCAAAGCACTCTTAGCAAAGATAGGTAGGGTGCTTTCTTGGAGTAATCAATCTTCATTTAATGGATTGTGTGTTTAATGAGGCGTTGTGTGACATAGCAATGTGTGTATGAGACTATTGAGATTCTTCACCCGGGGTTTTATTTTTCATGATAGAGGTCTTCTTTGTAAACTTGGTACTCCTTTTGGAACTCTGAGTGTTTTCAAATCATCAATAATATTTTGGTTGGATTCCTGCACGGGGAGCTTGTTGAAGCACTTTTAGCATAGATAGGTAGGGTGCTTTCTTGAAGAAATCAAACCCTCACTGTTATGTGTTCCTACTTCAGTGAATTGTCTTACTCTTCTGTGTTCCTTGTGTTAAAATTGAGGTTTTGGTATATATACTAGACTATTGAATGCGCTCGAGTCTTCCCGTTACCTTTTGAGACTAGCAGAAAAAATCGGTAGGGATGTCGTGGAAGTGGCTTCTTCCAGGTAGATTGTTGGGATGGGCCGTGGTCAAATGGCTTGCCAGCATTTGGCTGTTACTGCATGTTTATTCGTGTTCTGATTCATTCTGATCCTTATTCGCTGCCGTTTGCTTGCTTATGTTAAGTATTGTAACTATGAAATCTTTGGATTAGCTGTCTCTCTTCACACAATTTTCATTTATTTTCCAAAAACCTAAATCCGTAGGTGGTGTTTGAAATGTGATGCTTACAAGGAGTTATCTTACACCACTCACAAATTGTGGGGATATGCTGCTCAGGTTTCAGAGGAGCTTTTGTGGGAGTTATTTGTGCAGGCTGGCCCTGTTGGTGAGTGAATGGAGTTCATTTTCGGCAGTTTTTTATTAGGGGTAGTTACAGGCTGATGTTTTGTCTTGCTTTCAGTAATGGTCTAGACTGGCACTCATCTAAATACATATTTAAAACTGTTCATGTTAGCCTAGTTATAGGTGCCTACACTACCTATTTGTATCCATTCATAAATCTATGAAGTGAGTGGTACAGACTTGCCACTCTATGCATATGTATACAGTTCTACTTCTCTATAGCACATGAATATTCAGTTGTTGATGTTTGTTGCAACAGTTAATGTATATGTACCAAAGGACAGGGTCACCAACTTGCACCAGGGCTATGGATTTGTCGAGTTCCGGAGTGAAGAGGATGCCGACTATGTGAGCATCTACCTTTGTGTGATTTTACTTTATGTTTGAATTTACCCATGTTGAATTGGCAAGGTGTCTACCTATGTAGACATTGGAATTCCAGCAATTCCTTCTCACAATTTTTGAACTTGGATGCAGGCTATAAAGATACTGAATATGATCAAGCTATATGGCAAACCCATCCGTGTTAATAAGGTATACATTTCACTTTTCAGTGCGGTTTTCAAGTTATACTATTTGGACAGGGAAGTGTCCTCAAAAAGAGTATGTTGTGTAATGTATTGTTTGTGGTGCAACTGACTTGGGAGCCTGCAGATGACTTTAATTAAAGTGTGTTGCCTTGAACTTTGTTCTTGATAATAGGTGAGTAGAATACTGTTAAATGAGTTCTCTATCAGACCATTTCACTTTGTTTGCTTTGGTGCAGGCATCTCAAGACAAGAAAAGCTTGGACGTGGGTGCCAACTTGTTTGTTGGCAATTTGGATCCTGTGAGTCAGACTGCAGATTCCAACCCCACAAATATATGGCATGGCTGCAGTTTGTTTGATATAAGAATATTTTCTTACTGTTAAAGTCATATTATGTGCTTCTGGGTTGATGTATTTGATAATGTCTGCTTTGGGTGGGTTTGTGCAGGATGTGGATGAGAAGCTGTTGTATGATACCTTTAGTGCCTTCGGTGTTATTGTCACCAACCCAAAGGTAATTCTGGCTGTCTTTGGGATCCTTTGTATTATTCTCATTTCATTAATTATGGTATTTAGTATGGTTAATAAAAATAAGCATCTGTACACCATTTATGGAGTGGTTGGTCAATCTCCTATAGAGATTGTGGTTTTCTCAATAGAGATTTTTTTGGTTTTGTGTTTTGTAGATTATGAGGGATCCAGATTCTGGTAATTCACGAGGATTTGGATTCATCAGCTATGACTCCTTTGAAGCTTCTGATTCTGCAATTGAGGTACTGAGCATCTCTCCATACAAAACTGATGCTTCCTTGTATATTCTGAATTCCTCACTATGAATTGTCAATGTGGTGCTACACCAGACCTTTTTCTCAATGTTAGCAGTTCCTTCAATCATCTAATACCTGTTTTTGTACATCCAGATTTTGATGGACTGGGACTTCAATGAGTTTCTTGATAGCACATTCACTAATCATTTGTTTTGGTGTCCTGGTTTTATGTAGGCCATGAACGCGCAGTATTTGTGTAATCGAGCTATTACTGTATCATATGCTTACAAGAAAGACACAAAGGGCGAGCGCCATGGTACTTCCGCAGGTAAAACATTATCTTAACCCACTCTGAGATGCAGTGTATTGGGCCTCTAGCAGGTGGGTTATTGGGCCTCTAGCAGGTGGGTTGTGATGGTTGGGTGGTGAAAGCTTGGAGATATTGAGGGCAATGTAAAACTGATTACTGATTCTGACTGAAATTGATCTCTGCAGAGCGAACGTTGGCATCTAGCAATCCCAATGCACAAAAAAACCGGCCGCACACTCTGTTTGCAAGTGGTCCTCCATCATTGGTGGGGCCTCCAACACTAGGGTCTGGCCTTCCTCCGCCCCCTGCACAGTCAAATGGAAACATGGGCATGCCTTCTATGAATGGGCAAATGCATCCCCCGCCGCAATTCAACAATGGTCCTCCTGCTATGCCCCCACCTCCACAACAGGGCCAGGTGATGCAGGGCCAGCCACCTCCTCAAGGATACGGGGGTCCACCACAAATGCAACAACAACAGCATCAAAACCAAGGTCCTCCACCTCAACAAATGCAAGGTGGTCAAGGTCCTCCCCCGCCATGGGGAAACCAGCCCCCACCCATGATGCAACAAGGTATGCCACCTCCACAAGGCATGCCACCGCCACCTCAGTTTCGACCTGGTCCACCTGGATCTCGGCCTCCCAATATGCCCCCACCACCTCATGGCTTCCATGGTGGTCCTCCTCCCCCCATGGGAATGGGAGGACCCCCTCCTCCCTGGGGCAGAGGACCACCCCCTGGTGGTATGCGGCCTCCGCCACCTATGCAGCAACAGCAGCAACAACAGCAGCAACAGCAGCAGCAGGGCATGCCGATGAATCAACAACAGATGCAGCAAGGGATGCCACCTCCTCCTCGAGGTCCACCTGGCATGCCACCTCCTCCAGATGGTATGATGGGGGGACCTGGTGGGCGACCACCCCCTCCTCCTAACAATCTGGGTAGGTAGTTAGATAGGTAGGTAGGTAGAGACTCAAATTTGTTAGAGAATGGAAGGAAATATTAGCACGTGTGGGTTCTAAAATTTTGTCCACAGAGCCAAGTAATTTGTGAGTACATTGTAGGAAAACAATTCTGCACCAATCGACTTCCACGTGTACATTGATCTTGTTGCCAAGGCTTTTTCATGTGAGCTTTCATAAATATTTGCAGCTGCTTTTGGATGATGTAGGTATCAGAGTGAGTGTACATCTGATGTTGGTCATGGACCCACCTACCTTGTTGAAGTCCAGTGTGTTGTTGTCTAAAGGTAGAAATACCATAAGCGGTTAACCACCCTCTAGCCATGCACTAGACCGCCATCATAATGATGAAGTGCCATTTCTGAAACGGATCATGGCTCGGCGGCAACTTCAATGCATGTACACTTAGTGTAGCCAATGGGAGGCAAGTGTTAATGTACTCATGAGGTAACCGATTTAGGCGATGTTTTGTATGGAAATGCGGATTACCATGTTCGGTGTAGGGAGAATCTAGTGAACGAGTAGGGGGTTTGACAACTTTCCACTTCGAAAAATTGTAGCATTTTTGTACAAGGCAAAAAAATATGAAACAACTTACATTCTTCATGAATCCTTCTCGTCTATCTTGGAAAATTATCTCATGGTTGTCAGACCAGATCTTCAATGCGAATCACCTTATTTTCACGGATTGTGGTATTTCTACCTTACTCGAAGTCGAGGGCAGATTGAGATTGAGCAGTGTCGGTATTACATAAATTTGAGATGAAAAGTGCATGTGACTAAATATGAATGTAGACTCAAATGTAGCTTTGAATATAGCTTTTCACCCAGTCTCGGATATTGGTCATTGTTGGTGAGTCAGTATGGCCCCATTTCATGTTGCTGCAGTGTGCTGCTGGCTACTTGCTCAGCTCCCATCATGGCTTGACTTTTTGTTACTTCATTGTGACGTGCCAAATTGATTCCCTGTCATGGCTTTCCGAGTTCAAGGTATTCAAATTTCACAAGCCGGGTGCAGGAAGCACAACAAGCTTGATTGAAAGTTCCAACTTACATTCTGACATGTGAAACAAAGATTATAGGATAGGTATCTGATAATTGTTGTAAGAGGGAATAATAACCAATTTATGTGTATAAAGTTTGAAATTTAATCTCCACTCATAAAGCCCATTAAAGATTTTTTTGTCGTTAGGGTGAAGTTCGTAGGTATCCGAAACCAAGCTATACACCATAGAAGCCAACACAATAATAATATCTAATCCCATCATCAAGTCCATTTGTTGCCAACACCCTTTTGATATCATTGGCCAAATACCCAAGAAGGACCTTCCCCTATGCTTGGAATCCCCCGTTCCATATCCGCCCCCAACACTAAACACTACTGATGCTCATCAACAATTTTCCATTTCATACTATTACATTTTTATGAAGGCCTTTTAAACCCTCCCTTATACCTAAATCCTTTTTTTTCCTCTTTTTTTTCTTTTACATATGTATAGGCTAAGTGCATTTTGTACATCACTATCTTAATAAACCCTCCTCCTATGCACTCAAGTATGGTTCCACAGGCCTAGAAGGGTCCACCCCTTGGAGCTATGCAGTAGGGTGCCTGACATGCAAAAGAGGGGTTAAGGTTAGTGTTGAGCTCTAGTCCCTATGGCGATTATCAACCATTAGATGTAGCATCCCCAACATCCATGGTCTAAATTTGAAAAATTGAAGGCTGAGATTTTGGGAGCGAGTGAAACACTATTATTTGCGCAGGCAATAAAACTTTGGCGATGAACAATGAATGTGTGTGTACATAGTGGCACTAGATGGATGTGAGATTGAGCTCCAATTGGTCCCCATTTTATTTTCTTTCAAAACACACCATTTTCATGGCAACAAGTTTTGGTTTGGTGTAATTGAGTATCGTTTAGCCTACATAATTTAATATGGGTTGATTCCATGCCCATGTGCATTGGATGTTGGGTAAAGATATTGAATCTGTCTATGAGGTTAGGCCATAACATTACCTAGATTCTCAATGCCGTTCACTTTCAAAACAAGGATGCACAATGTTAGGTTGTTAAAGTTACTTGATTCATGGTTGGTTATTCACGGCCATATATTCCTAACCTTCATATATGTGAAGCAACTGACCTGCTTGGCAGGTGCCAACCTACATTTGGGTTGTGGTGCAAGTAGACAAGAAGGAGGTTATTGATACGTGCCACATATTTAGAAATTTAAACACTTGATGTAGGAGGTTGGAATTAGATACATGTTGTAAACATTACTCAAGCCAAACATTGTTCATTTTGTAGGAGAAGCCCAAAATAAAAGGAGCATAATGCCCGGAAAATTCATGGCCCCATTGTGCATCGGCCTACAATTGAGTAATGTTATGGCTGGGCTGGCAACTCTTGCCAAAATATGATATAATTTTTAACATGACGGGCATTAATTTTCAGAGGTTCCACCCATATGGGCACGACACGTGGCACAAAGATTGATAACACTATTCATCATGACCGAACCTCAGAGGCCATAGGCAGGTTAGAGTCCATACCCAGTGCTCCCGTGCAGCACTGCCACGTGGCGTAGATCTGGGTCCACCAGGTGGAGCCCGGGGCTTAAGGCTCTCTCTCTCTCTCTCCTCTTTGTGCTACTTGGACATCTGCGAGGGCCGTGGAGTAATCAACAACGTTACCTGTTGTGTTTGCACCCAAATCATGTCCCGCTATCTCTGGAAACAGTAATTCACATCCTGTAGAGCTGCTTAGTTCTGAATTCTCTCAAAATTTGCCAAAATTTGCAGCAAAGTGATGCAGAATTGGTGGATTACGACTTCTAAGACCATCTGAAGAAGGGTTAGGACTTCGGCTGTGAATTCGTGAAGCGAGTATGCTTACCAGAAGCTCAAAAATATGAACAAATCGGGACCTTTGTAAGTTTTCTCGCCTGAAATGCGACATGACATTTTGGTGCGAGGTAGCATTTGTGGTATTTGATTTCTGGAACTTGTTTTGGAGCTCACAGTGCTCTGGAAAGTGCTTTTACACCTTCTGTATTCCTTGTACATTTCATTTCATCTCTTCCACTTTTTCTCGTCCGAGGTTTCGATGGTTCATTTCAACCATCCATGGCGAAAGTGTAAGGCATCGGTTTTGTGCATCTGCCAGGGTTAGGTTTGGATGGCAGGAGATGGGGTAGGTTTAGAAGCAGGAGAAGCTAATGAGGAAGCCAGTTCCTAGTGGTTTATTGATGGAAAATTGAGTGATGTGATCAAGTCATGTACAAGGCTAACATGGAAGGTTAATATTGAAGGATATGGTTATTTTTGTTTGCAAACAACGTTGATTAGGTCCAGGAGTCAGTTTTGTCTCCCTGTCGAGAAGTGGTTCTCTAAAGCTGGATTCCACTCCTCTGCAAGAGTTCGCGTAGTTAATGTTAATAACCGGTTTAATTTTCTTAACTGAGGATTTTTGTTGGTGTTTCTGGAAACTTGGTGTGAGGATGGGGTAATGTGTACATTGTAGCGGTCTGTGGACGCTGGCAGCAAGAGAGATTTATTTGGAAGCGAATTAATAATAGTTCCATGTTGACAGTGCATTTAATCTGTTCATGTAATATTTCAATCTTAACACTGAAGATGTACACTGATATGTCCAATTAAGTTGACCATCCTAATCTATCGACATTCCACACTATTTTGATTACTTGTCACCACAGTAATAAAAATTATATAATATGTTTTCACTGTGGTTGCTATATGGATGAATAAACAAAGTTTATTATATTTTATATTTTTTAATTAAATTTTTTGGTGATCTGGTTTTGATTCAATGTAATTTGTATGGTTAAACAATCAAGCTATTTTCTAGGTCAATCTAATTGCACATATCGGTGTAGGTGTTTAGAAAAAAATGGATTTATGGCCTCTGTTTTTCTCATCGTTAACAATGGTTAGGTTAATTATACAAAGTAAGCTCACTTATGACTCTGGTATGTAAAGCTCTTGATGTTTATCCTTGTTTGGTTTGCAGGTCAAATGTAATTCTTGGATAAGACCTGCTCAGTTAAGATTGACTCCTGTCAGTCAAGACTCAATTGCCAAGCCTGCGTGCATAATCTGGAGTCAACGGTACAGGATCTGCTAATTTCAGGGGTTGTGGATGCTGGCGGCAAGTGACGTTAATCAGGAATCTAGTTGGTAATGATTCACGGCTCAAAATGAATAGATTTGAATGATGCTATTTCCAATTTTAAATATTGAAGTCTTACAATTAAAGTCTCAGGTGTTTAAAAGAAACCGGATGATGGATTCTAGACTTTGCACCCCAGATATTGTCAGGTTAAGCTTACTGTTGAATGACGTCAAGTGTGCTTGACCTTTGGATTTGAACTTTAAGATGAATTGCAGATGGACATGTTTGGAAGGTTTATAGAAGTCAAATTGTGTTTTTGGTTCACACATGCTCAACAATTGTTGGTTAGTTCGAACATACAGTTTTAGCTCCCTGATTATAAAGCTATAAGGATCCAGTCTCGAGCAAGACTTTGCTTAATTGGATGAGTGCCTCATGTGAGTTAAAAACTCTTAATTGTAAAGGTGTATTGTTGTTTTTCAATCAGACTCTTATCCATCAGCAATGGCAATGGGTTCGAAGCTCCTGCAGTATCAAGCTTCGCACGTTCCTGCAACTTGCCTCCGCTACATGGTGTTTTCTGGAGCCCACCCTATTTGTCGACTTCCCTCCCTCCTGTAGGCCTTTTTCCTCTCCACTGAATTCGGTCATTCTCTGTCATCATTCTATTTTAAGATTTTCCCAAGAATCAAAATTTGGTGTTCATGGTGGAGCATTTTGTTGTAAACAATCAAGTTAAGGCGCAGTTTTCATATCACCCACAACATGTGTTGAGTTCACCTTGCATGTTTATTTATTTATTATTAGTCATGGCATTCAACAGGAATGCATGATTTGAGTGTTAATGAATTTCTCTCTCGGGTATCATCAGAGATGTGAACCAGAGGAGTTCTGGAAATGGCCCACAACAATTGTCATGTTACTCACATCTCAATTTCCAGGTTTGTTTTCTTGGAGCACTTTAGATTAATGGCAAATTTTTATTTGTAGAAATATATTGCATTCTTAAAATTTCAGTAGTGTTTTTGGGTGTCTAATGAGTATCTTTTTGAATTCTATCCTAAGAAATGGATGGGTAACACAGACGATTGCAACTTGTCTTTGTTCCTGAACAGACACTAATATTTGTGTCGAACCAACTTGTTGGTTCGAAGATCAACTTATTTATGTATGTTTCCATGACAGAGTTCTCACTTCTTCAAGACAGACTCTACCTCATTACTCCGCCGTCATGAAGCACGACATGATGCAAAGTCCACACATGTGGTCCAAGCGTCCTCAAGGACTGGCTGGGAGGATGATGGTCGTCGAGATTTCAGACCTAAGAAATCTGGAGGAGTGGTGGCTTTTTTGGCCGGTCTTTTGAAGACGGCTTTCAGGCTAGCAAGTGTTGTACTTGTACTAACAACAGTTTTTGCAGCCTCTGCCCCAGCTATCCTTTCATGGCCAAGAGGTCTCAAGATAGTGGCGTCCTTGGCAAGTCACAGCATTCCAGGTATAAAGCCTATTCTGAGATCATCCTAATTTTTACTTTCATCGTCTATCTAGATCAGTTCAATGTGATGTCCTGTTATCTGGTACACAATAAAACCTCCTGTCAAACGTTGATGCTCAGGATATGTTTAGAAAGTTCTTTCCATGTCTCACCTTGTCGTCAAGAGAGGTTGCTTTGGTTGTCACAATAGTGTGTACTTTCTGACTGTCACTATTAGCAGCAAAATGGAAACAGTATTTATATGTGAGAAGTTGGAATTGACCTAATTTCTGGATGTGGTGTGGACTAGAGCAGGCACAGTGTCTGTGGAGCATGCAACCCTGGGTTGGCGAAAACCTGTCTTAGTGGAAGGGATCACCCTCAAGGGTGTGGATGGTCAAATGGTTGTGTCCATACCAAAAGTTGAAACACGGGCATCTCTTTGGTCAATCGTGTCTGGGAAATCTGGATTCGGTAAGCACCTCACTAAATAACCTCACAATTTTTTTTGGTGAAGTACACATTCCAGTAAAAGACAATGTAATTTGGTTCTCAATCTACCCTTTCGTTGTGATTCTTATGGTTACCAGTGTCTCAATTTAATCTCTGTCAGAGGTCACAGTCACAAGCACAGCATAAGCAGTGACATAGCATGGATAGAGTATACTGTCCATTCTCAAATTCATCATGGCAAAGCTGTCAATTGATGGCAATAAATATTGACGAGTCTGAAGAACACAAACTAAAACCAACATCCCACCTAAAACCAACACCCAAAAATCTTGCACAATAAGACAACATTGAATTTGAGAATGTCCACCACCTTAACATCAGCCTCCCATGATGGTTTTGGGTCATCTACCAATAAAACTTTGAACCCTTAAAACTTTGTGTTTACGGAATTCAAACAAGACATACTTTGGCGTGTTGGAGTCCCCTGTCATCTGCTGACAAGAATCTGATAATAGTATCTATACTCGGCACTTGAAGTGATGGGTTTAACATCATTTACCTTAGAGCGTGAAGTGGTGAATATGTCAAGGACCGGTCTGAAGTATACTAGATATTATGGAAGTAAGGTATGCGGATGTTATTCAGTTACTTTTCTTAATTGGACACCTAATTTTGATTGGTGTGTGGTGATTGAAGAACAAACACCATAAAGACGCATGTTTAAAAGAGATTGGACGTCTTCAAATTTATCAACTATTCCACACTCAATAGTGAACACAATGGGTAGGACCTATGTAATCAGTTAAGCAATCAACAAACATACACTTCCGATAACTATAACTAAGTCAGGGGAGGTCCGATTTTCGTTCATGCTTCATCATAGATTTGCTAATGCAACACAAATTTCGTTGTGTATGGAGAACATGAAAAGCGAACCGAATAACACTCATGTACCTTGATGCAGGTGAGGCAGTTGTAACAGAACCTGTGGTAGACCTTCAACAAGACGCTGCAACTGGCCAACCTCGCCTTGCGCTTGCACTAACCCCATTGCACAAACTCCAAGCAAACAACCCAAATTCCAATAAAAAGGACAAGAAGCCTGCCCCTGTGGAGCCCCCCACTGATGTGGCATTGACTGGCACTGTGAAGGCCCCAAGGGGCGGCTTGGAGGTTGTCAAGGGCAAAATCATTTTGCCTCGGGACGCTGCCACTGCAATCGGTCCAAGTGTTTTTGTCGATGTCTCCGTTGGTCGATTTGCAATTGAGGAGAATGAGCTGTTGGCGAGTGTGGTGAATGAGCATCGTGGGAAAGTGCCGGTGCGCGGGAACTTGTATTCAGATCGAGCGCAAGCTGGAGGTCTTGGGTTTTTAAGCTTACGGCGGGGGCAAGTTGAGCTTCTCCAGCCATTGAAAGCTGAGGTCAATATCCAGCTGTTGCAAACTCTCGTGTCGAGTTCATTTATTGCTTGTGTCTCAATTTTGAGGCAACTAATGAACTCAAGGGAAAGAAAGAGAATAACCGGTTTCTTAAACTTCTTAGTTTGTCAAGTACACCTTGAAAAACCAGAAGCTTCTAAGTTCAAGTTGACAAAGAAATTGACAATATGAACTTCTAAGACTTACGAGTTCATAGGAAGTTCACTGCCATTGGCTGGTTGTGTGCAAGAGCCCTAGATGGAACTGGAAAAGTTAACTAAAAAATATACCCATGTTGTGGTGTGTGTAGATGGACCTGACACCGGCCTTGGGAAAGCTTTACTTGGCTAGAGTGAATCCTCTCTTAGGCGAGATTATTGGTCCTGGCATTGGTGATGAAGACCTGCCAGATGTCACATTGTATGTTGCGCCAGCAAACTTTGTGTTGCCTTCGGACGAATACTCCTTCCGCATCGAGCCCATGAAAACGGTAGAACCTCATTCTGGAAAAATATACATAGTTGCATCAATCTAGTATGCGTGTTTTTTTTATAACCGTGTTTAGCAAAAATGAACGCTGAAACTATTTAAATTACAAGAGAGTTTTTTTGTGCTTCATGGGATGGTCATATGGAAGGCCACAACATTAATCTAACACTTTCTATAATACCAAATATTGTCAACAATCGTTCATGATGATGTTGGTGCTTTCTGCAGACTCTGGCAAAGGGGCAGATAGTGGATGGTCTTTTGAGCCTTCTCTCCAAGCAAGACCTCTCAAAAGGCAGGTCACAAGTGACAGCCCAAACATCTGTCATTGAGGCCACCATTAACCTCAAGACTGGCATCGTTGCATGCTCGCGCCTTGACCTCCTAATTGCAGGTAAAATTTCCAAATTATTGCATAACCTACAACTTGGTACTTCAAATGCCATGAACTAAGGGTTCAAAATATTGAATGTCATTAGACTTATCCTAATTCACCTGGAGATTTGGTCGGGAGTTGGTTATTTTGCATACAATGTTTTCCATGTTCGGTAAGTTTTTTAGTGCATGATTGGAGCTGGTGTGGAGGTTTGACGAAGAACATTCTATTTTGGTTCATTGAGGGTCAAACTCATTTTAGCACGTCTTGGCATGCCAAAATGAGTTTGGCCCTCAATGAACCAATATAGAATGTTCTTCGTTCACATTTCCACACCAACTCCAATCATCCACCAAAAGCTTACCAAACATGCAAACTATTGCATGCAAACAACCAACTCCTGACCAAACCTTTGGCTGAATGACCGGAAAACTTTATTGGAGAGATTGAAGTACCTCATATTACTACACCTTGTTTGACCACTCTCTCCCAATTAAACATCTCCCTAAGCTTATTCTTATGTCCCACATCTCCTGGCAATGTTTGGTGTATGCTGCTCATTGTTATTTTGTATTGTGTGTTTTTTTGGTCAGACCGAGTGCATGTGGCAACATGGGGAATTGTGGACACCTTTCATGAAAAAGTGCAAATGACACTTGCAATTCCTGGGAGTACATTACGTGACACGCTTGGGCTCACACGCCTTGCTCATGATTACTACTTGAAGGTAGGCCACTCACTTGTTCTTCAAATATGTTATTGTTGGGGTTTATCAAATTTCAACTTTGTATCCATGAGTGGTGTCAGCTACTAAGGAAACATGAACAACTTGAGTTGTAGAGATGATGATATAAGAAGTTCATATGAGAGTTTCTTAGCTAGCTGAGGTTGTTAGTATATGGAAAGCATTTACTTGATGATTTACGTATTCAGATTCCTATTCGAGGCATGCTGGATCGTTTGCAAGTCGATTGGATGACAGCTGGCAAGGGACTTGCCCAACTCACACTCAAGCAACAAAAAGGCGGCGAGTTGTTCTCAAGTTTTTTCCAACAATTTGAGAAAGAGGACACAACTGAGGTGCCAAAGCCCATTGAAATCCTGCCATGGGACAATCGAAGTTATTGAAATGTTATCGTGGGTTTCAAATAGGTTGTAATTTTGTTGTATGGTATGGAAGAGGAAGTGTTTCATGACACAAGTGTATTATACGATTTGAATGTTGGACATAAGCATTGTAGATGACGTTGTAAATGTGTGATACATGAGTGAATTTCCAAAAGGAGAAAGGAAAAAAAATAAAATTCTATAAATTTCAATGGTGGCTGTGATGAAGCTAAGGCATTGCTGGAGAATGACCTTATTTACATTCTATTGTTCTTCTTCAATCTCAAGTGTAGAACAAGTTTGAATACGAATTGCATACGTTCTGAATATTATGATGTATCAAAGTATACTTCTTCCAACTCTTTCTCAGTCGTGATATTGTTAGATTTTTTTGCAAGAAACTAATGGTGATCTAGTTAATAAAATGACATAAACCTACAAGAATAGAATACTGTGGATTTGTTGGCATATGTAGCTGAAGAGAAAGAGAAACTTGTATAGTAAAGACTGATGAAATATGTGCCTTTTATTTCATTAGGGGCACTGTATTTAGGGGCACTGTATTGATGTACACATTTATGAACATTGATGAAGGGTTACTTTGAGGCTATGAATATAAAACATGACTTGAGAAAGCTTGATTGTGTACATATATTTAGCAGGTAAGAATTTGGAATGAAGTCTAGGAAGTTGTCTTTGGCATATAGAAATTGAAATTGTATGTGTAGACAATCAACCCTTATCTTCCTATGAGACTAGATTGTGGTGATTCCATTTGGTTCACAATCTACACGATCCCAAACATATGTAGGTATTAATAAGCATGTGTAGGTATAAATAAGCATATATATAGAAGTAAATAGTTTCTTTCCACAGTTGGAACAGTCTTAGTAAAAAGCTGAGGAATAGGTAAAATGTGAAAGTCAGCAATGAAGTGCGTTGTGCAGGCTGGTTTGTTACTTTGGGGCTTCCTGAGGTGCTCTCCCTCTGGCCACTTTCGTTGAAGTTTGCCATAATAAGATGGAGTCTGTAATACCGTGTCAAAAACCAAGGTCTGCATTTTTTGCACTTTTTGTTGTGATGAGACTCACTCTAAGTAGACTATCGCCCTTGTATTGTGTCAAAACAGTAGCACCGGTGAGTCTGCTATTCTAAAGCATCAACTGATCTACTGACACCTTGTCTGCACTTATTAATTGCAAGGTACCTGGCTAAAGGAACCCTGGTTTGAACATGAAAACGTCAGGGTTGGATTTGGACAGACCATAATCTTCACATTAAAAAAGAAACCATAGTATATTTATACGGAGATCAAAATTACAGGTCCTTTTACACCTAGTACCTACTACTGTGGTTTACCATTTGGAGTTACATGCTGCTGTAACTTTTTACTAAATTTTTGTTTCAACTGAGTACTTTGTGTTATGTTTCTTGATGTGCATAATGATTATTTATGGCATCTAGGTGAAAGATGATATCATTGATAAAAAGGTATAGCAACATGTTACTTCAAATGGTAAACCATGGTAATAGGTGTAAAAGGCGTACATGCTACACTAATTATCCTAATTAGTGGGTGTGGCACTAATTCTTGAAACACACACTATTTTGCGAAGTCTCAAAATTAGTGAGGGTTGCAATTTTTTTCTTCTGATTGATACTAAATTCATGAATACATAATCATTTTCCATACACTTCAAGAAAATTAGTGTATGCTCTAAGATGTTTGTAGAGTGATAGTTTTTTATAAAAAATATTCAAACACATCCTTGTCAGCATAACATTACTTAGCCCTACAGTTGAGTTTTGGTTCTATATTTAGCATCTATTAGGGGCCTCCACCATCTTAAATTTATGGGAAATAACTTAGATAATAGGAAGAAACTAATGCCGGTATGAAGAGTATGAATGTTATGAATAGTGTTGGTACTTTTAGTGAATAGTGTTGCTATGAATAGTATTGTCAATGAACAGTGCTGGGATGAACAATGCTTCCTAGATCTTATGGTGGCACTAATTTCATAGCGTAAAAAAATTTATTATCACCTTCACTAATTTTCCACACGCACTATCAGCCCAACCTCACTAATTGGGATAATTAGTGTAGTATGTTGTGAAATCCTCTTTAAATTAACAACAAAGGCCCGACAAATTGAGGTAACTGTGTTTTTGTGCTTAAGGAAGGTCATAGGTGGGTGCAAGCACGGTAAAGTGGACAGCTCTTGATCCTTGCTCAGGTTTAAGTGAAAGTGATCCAAAACAATATACTAACTTTGAATTTTATGAAATAAAAATTCATAAACATTTAGAAAACATATGAATCTACAAAGCCAAGCAATTTATGTTCACAAAAAACAATTTCAAACAACGTATATGTATTTTATAAGACGGCACAAGTGGTGGTGCAAGTGGTGGTGCAAGTGGTGGTGCAAGTGGGTGTCATTGAAAAGATAATTGTCAAAAACTTGTTTAAAATACAATTACATTACATTAAATTGATGAATTTTTGAAAAAAAAATTACGATGACCTCAAGTTTATAATGAATTCAAGGAATATGAAAAGAAATTCTAAGTTCAAAATATTTAAGGTCATGAAATTTACATTCAAAACTATATTTAGTCAATTGCTTTTACGCGTCACTTTTGATGAAAGGTTTTGAAGATCTCATATTGATATTCTATATTTGAGTACCTAACTTAACAATAGAGGTCATCATGAAAAATAATCTATTTTAAACAACATTTTGCTACTACTTATAGGCGTTTGACCAAGAAAATCATGGCTTTCATATACCGGAGCACTTTTTTGGTCCACTTTACTATGCTTGCACCCAGGTGTATTTATCATGTGGGGTCTTACGACTCAAGAAAAGGCAGCTTGGTGGACATGTGCGACCATTGCATGAATGTTAATATTCTCTAGTAACTAACTTTCTATAGAAGAATAATAGAAATAAATTATTATACCATTGCTCTTGAGTCCCCACAAACCTTGAAGGACAAAGTTGGAGGTCTTTGACCTATAGGTATATAGGTCCATATTTTGGAATATTGTATAGTTACATGGACCAGTGATTGGGGAGATTTTTGGGCATAATCGGTTGAGATCCTAGTGTTTGCAAGTCCAACCGGTTACATGTTGACATCCTTCGGTTTTCCTTTATTAAATTGGGGTATGTTCTATATATTCCTCTAAAATGATCGGTAATTTTCCTGCAGTCTTGAACTTCAACCGGTTATTTCTCAAACTCAATCAGTTCATCTTTAACTAACTGCCGGTTCTCCCCGATCATTGACGTGGACTGTAGAGTGCCAGCTGAGGGACTCGATAGTTGGGATGTAGAAAAAGCTGAATCTACTAGAATAGATTATTCAGAAAGTGAAAGTGGGTACCAGCGAACGTCAGTAACTTAGCTGCAACAAGTTTGGATTGAAGGATTTATAGAATCTGTGTAAGCTGATGGTGAAAATGTTACGAACTCCTTGTACATACATAGTTCCAAAAATTGTTTTAGAACAAGATTTGATCCTGGGATTGGATTCAGAGACTATGAAGTAGTTTAGAGAGATTAACTTAGAGTAATCAACCCTAAACACATGGCCCACTTATATGGGGTAGCTGTTTACTAGACCTTCAGGTACGGTTGCCATGGATCCTAAGTCTACCGGTTTCTTCATGTAGGTCTACTAGTTCTGGCCAATGCTGGTCAATCATGCTAACCTCCCAACAAGGAGATTTTGTGGTATGACATTTAAACTGTCATAAAGTCACGCCTTGTATTTGGTGTAGTCAAGAATAAAGAATTTCGTCCCACATTGATGGTTATTCTTTCGGAACTCTCTTTTGACATGCTTTGTTTTATGTAAGGGAAAGTTATAACCAAAAAAGTTAAAAAAATCTAAGTTTTATTTACGAAGATTCATTTTTATTTAAAAATCCTTGTCCTTTTAAGATGCTCGATTGAAGTTACTCACATATTCTAGTAAAAATTTGCTTGGTCTATGAGATTGATTCACAATATATTAAAAACAAGCTCTAAATATGGCCTATTATGATGATAACATAGATATGTGTGGAAAAAACAAATTTAGGCAAAATAGGACCAAGACTAAGATTCAAGCCAAAATCACGACATGTTGAATTATATGGTAGCACATGTATACCATATCAAAAAATGTAAGGACCTATTAACTTGTACAAGCTTCTACAAGGGTTAGATAGAAGCCCCTAGTAGGTGCTTGAACTGAATAGTCATGGATTGAGCTAAGGTTAATCCCCCAATCCTTAAACATCAACTAGTATTTAGGTAATTTTGGACAATTTGGTCATTTCGGATAGAACCGGTGGTTGACATCATCTTTTGAATCCCATCAATATTGTGACTTCTTCCCACAACTTTGGTGTTGTGCGTCATATGTGGCTCTATTGTTATTATTTGTTTATTGTTCTTGTTTTTTTAATGTTAATGAGTTTATCATAACTAGGATTTAAGAAAATATGGACTAAAGACTTGTCCAAAACTAATAATGCATTTGAGAGTTTTTTTTTTTGCATAGTTGCAACATGCACATTGCAAAGCAATTTTTTTTGGGGAAGAAGCTAGAAGAATATGATGAAAATCCCAAATATACATACTTTGAGAAGCACTATGGTCAAATGATTCCTCTAGATGTGTATTTTTTCACAAACAACACAATGTGCATGCAACTAACACATGCTACAACAGAAGGTGCCATCCACTTCTAC
Organism: Polytrichum formosum; assembly: GCA_964035585.1. Taxonomy (NCBI): domain Eukaryota; kingdom Viridiplantae; phylum Streptophyta; class Polytrichopsida; order Polytrichales; family Polytrichaceae; genus Polytrichum; species Polytrichum formosum. The sequence continues at coordinate 901,994 of OZ037937.1, forward strand.
GATTAGAAACAACATGCGATAAAAAATAGGGTTTGAAATATCCATTGTAGATAAATTTTGCAAAAAACATACATATAATATAGGGGGTTTTAAAATAGTGAAACATGTTTACATGTAGAATACCATCACATATAATGGCCTCTTTTTCTAGTCAGTACATGTAGAATAGCATGGAAACAATTACTAGAGATAGCGGATCTAGGTTAGGGTCTGTGCTAGTGGATGAAAAGAGGTAATTTTCTGTTGAAAAAGCTTGGATGGATGACTTCGTAGGCTGGCTGGCTTGAAGGTTACTGGACCAACGTATCCAATGTGGAATTAATGTTCTCTACCTACGTGCTGGGAGGGAAAATTTCAATACGTTGTTTGAATTGCAATCTTCTTTCCAATTTTCTTTGGCAATATAAGTAAAATAGGGTATTTTTAAACGATTCCCTCCAAAAATTATAAGTATTGATAGGGTGTATTAAAATACAAGCATTTACCTTTATTTTGAAAAATACCATACCTTATAATCTTTTCTGCAAGGTAAATAGCCCCCCGATAAATAGGTCCTGAGCGCATGTGTATGCAAAATATAAGAGGGAGTGCACCCCCCAAGAGTTGTTGTCATTTCTATCATAGGGTCCGCCGATACAAGTACACATATAAGTTTTCATTATGTCCATAATTCATGCATAAGTCTAGATTTACTTAAAACATAGTTCATGCATGTATGATCATATAGTTGTGTGTTTGCACTATGTTTTTTGTTTGTTATCACAAAATCTGTGCATAACTTTGGACTACCTGAAACTCTGAATTTACCTAATATTAGTTTACATGATGCATGATTACTTGTTGATATATCTAGCTAAATAGATAAAAAATACTCTATCTAAAATCAACCCATTTATTGTATGCATAATATTCTAATAAAAACAAAAATCTACATATGTAGAATGATTTATCGGAGGCCTATTGGAAGATTTGAGCCCCATTTGAGCTTATATAAATGACCTGGTAAGCTCAAATACATACCGCATATATGGCCGTTTATTTGATAAACACCATTGCCAAACATGGCTTTAATTCCACCGAATCTTTTGTTTGAATAATTTATGCTAAATACGGATTCAATACCACATACCTAATAGAATATAATTTCAATACTTGGTAGGGGTCTGCAGATATCATCACATGTCCCATATAAACACACCCAACGAATAAAATTGAAGGGCTATACCCCTTATTCTGGGGTGCAACCCTTCACTTTCCCTTCAACAGCTAGGCCAGCCCTTCAAAAGGGAAGGGCAGAAATTCCAGGAAACCTTCAAAGGGAAGGGCATTTTTAAAACAACCGGTCCCTTGGCCCTTCATACCCTCGGGAGATCCGGCTAGCTCATTTCCCTGGAGGCTCCGGCTTGTGGCTGATGCAGTCTTGCAGATACGCTCATACCCTCGGGAGAACCATAGATACCCTCCCACACCCGGTGAGAACTACAGGCCGCTCTTATCCTTGGGGCCTGGGCGACGGGAGAATGTTTTTCGACACAAAATTGTTTTTGTTATGTGAGCTCTATACATGAAATAAATATATGATCTAATCATATTTCTTTTCGGATTTTGTTCCATGTAAATTACATTGCACTTCAGTTTACAATATAACCTAAGATTCAAACATTACATTGTGCATTTTTGAATTTTTTTTGTAAATATGTGAAGGGCAATTTTTGAAGTAACCCTTCATTTTGAAAGGCAAAATTTTAAGTAACCCTTCCCCATGAAATACGAGTAACCCTTCAAATTTTCTTGCTGAACACACCCCCCTCCTTTAACAGTTGATAAGTGGCTAAGTGGGGCCCAACAAGGCAAGACCCTCCCCTAGAGGTGAAGTAAAAGATGAAATTCCACACATTGGAAGCAGACACGGTAAGTTACTGTGGCCGCTTGACAGACATAGTGTTCCGACAAACCGAGAATGGTGTGGTCCCAAGCTTCAAAATTAGTAATTAGTTGTCAAGGCTTCCTAGCACAAACTATGAGTCCAAACTCACCTAACTTAACTAACTGTAACTCAATTTGCTATGCTGCCGACACCGGCCTTCATCCAGTTAGATCAAGCCTCCATTGTAGGGAAGGCCACACACGTTCAAAAACGCCAGTTTTGAAACGAGTTTAAGATAGAAGAATTTTAGCCTTGATATGCAGGCTAACTTTGAGGAGCTTAGTTTCAAGGTTGGTCTCCCTTTTTTGGGTTGAAAATTGTCCATTTTCAACTCCGATCATGTGGAGGCTGCATATGTTCAAAAACACCAGTTTCGAAACAAAGTCTGGTAAGCCAAGGTGATAGGATTTCGGCCTTGACATGTGCCGGCTAACTTATAAGAGCTTGATTTCAAAGTTGGTCCCACTTTTATTGGGTATGAATGTTGTTTCCAACTCTGATCCAAGATGGCGTTTTTGCAAGGCTTAGACTATTTGTTTCCGATCGGAGTTGGGAATGGACGGTTCTAACCAAAAAACGAGGGACCAACCTTGAGACCAAGCTCCTCGAAGTTAGGCACATGTCAAGGCCAAAATTCAATTTACCTTGGCTTACCAAACTACATTTTGAAACTGGCGGTTTCAAACGTGTGTGGTCTCCCCTTTAGAAACAAAGGTTTTGCACCTTGCAAAACCACCGTCTTGGATTGGAGTTGAAAATACACATAACATTAATCAACGTGCAACTCTCGTTCTGTAGGCCCTCAAAATATAACAATGGGATGCTCGAAAAGCTACGCAGGGAAACTCATGTATTTAAATTGAACTCCCACCATCCGACTATTATATTTTGAAGGCCCACATTGCTGAATAATGTTATGGACGTTCATACCCAGAAAAAGAGGTTATGGACCAACCTTGAAACCAAGCTCTTCGAAGTTAGCTGACACAAGTCAAGGCCGACATTCTTTTAGCTTGGCTAACTAAAGTCTGTTTCGAAACTGGTGTTCTCGAATATGTCTGTCAAGAAGCAATGGCAGCACTAACTTAGTGGTCAGACAATGTAGGCCACTTCAGCTCCCACACACCTAGTAACTTAACTTCCATGATTCTATATAAGCCCTGGGTCCAGCCATTTTCAATCACTCATCCACTCACTCCTGCACTTCACATCGTCACTTCTGCTCAGCACAGCGATCATTCCACTTGACTCTTCAATCTGCAGGTGCGCGCATCACTTAGCGTCTGATTTTGGACTTTGTGTAAATGTAGTTTTAATTTGCTGCTTGAACGGCCATGAAGTGTCAGTTGTTGATCGACGTGGAGTCGAATGAATTAGCAGGTTGAGTCCTGGTAGACTAGCTAGACTTTTGTGTGGTGGCTCCCCCGGCGGCTCTTGTCAGAATATATAGTCGGTAGAGTAGTAACGATGATCTTCAAGTCTAAGTTGCTTGTTAGCATGTCCTGTTAAGGTAAACTAATATATGTGGACACTTCTTCCAATTCTTCCAACTGTCTATAGTCATTTCTAGCCGTTGGATCGTGTCGGGAATTGCTTCATCCAGTTAACAATTATTGCGAGTTTCAAGTTTCAGAATCAGAGTACAGATGCACAAGTTATAGGAGTCCCAAAGTGAAGAATTATTCTAGACTTACTCTTTAGGTGATCACATACTGAAGAATTACCTAGCTAGCCCATCGAAGAACTCAGTAGAATATAATCTTGAGTTTGATCAGATTTTTGTGACAAGGGAACCTGCAGGTAGTGTTTGAATGCTTGTTACGAGTTTGTTAGGTTAAGATGTGTGTTGGACGCGACCTACAGTTGTAGAAACTTCCAACTCCACATAGTACATTTCTAGCTCTTGGATCAGGAATTGCTTTATCTAGGTAGCAGCTGAGAATCACGCAGATTGTAATTTGAAGTATAAGAATCAAAGTAGAGATGAAGAAGTTATTATTGTTGATGAATTAAAAGTGAATGATTACATATCAGGCCCTCCCAATCGTGTTCACAATTGATTCACGTTGTAGAATGGGACGAAACAAATTTTAAGCACATGTAGTCCAATCTCATCCTGGCGCATGTCGCTTTGCTGTCTGTTCTTATTCTTAACTATGAGTCTTGCCATATACCACTCAACTATATTAGGCGTCCGATTCGTAAGTAGAGTGATCACAAAAGGCTTAGAAGCTATCTTAGAAGCTAACTACATGAAAGTATCTGGACCCAAGAATAATTTTCTTCCAGCTTTGTCATGATTTCTGAAGTCACTTTATGAAGATGAAACCTGCAAACTTGATGATTCTCGAGTGCTGCAGGATTATTCAAGCTGAGAATTGAAGGAATTTTGCCAGCGCTGTGTGAGGAATCAGCTTGATCACAAATAAGAGTTGTTGGAGTTCCTCCTTCCTACGCTTTCATCATGGATCACAACGTAAATTCTGCTTCAAGAGACTATTCAGAGAAGCAATGAATCATTTTTGTGCAATGTTATTATTGCATTGAGCTCTTTGGAGCAGAAAAGAAAAATCCTTTTTGGCTGATGTCACACTTGGTTGAGGCTGTGATGACACCTGCTTGACATGATTTTTCTATCTCCCACTTGGCCAGACTTCAGAAATTTGGCTTTGATATTACTCTAATTATGTGTGGGTTTATGGCAACAGGGGTCGTATGGTCGTCACAACCCATTTTTGGATGACTTAATGGTTCAAGCAAGAGTCGAGTATCCGGCCACTCTGGTAATATTTTGACTCCAGTCAAATTGGTTCTAGAATGCAATTGAAGTTTGAGAATTTCATACATTGGAAAGTTACCTACTCTATGAAAGACATGACACTGGAAAATATTTAAGATTGAAGATCCTGCTATTAATTGTTTTAAAAACTGTGCACTAGATTTGTAGGCCACAGTTGTTAGACTGCTAACTAATTTTGAACAGCGTTGATTGTAGGTGGGAAAAAAATATGCTTAAGTTCTCACATAGTGATTCTACAACTGCAACAGGTTATTACAAATCAGACGGAAGATCTACTTCCTTGTTTGCAAACTGACTATAGAGTTTATCTTGGCACTGTGCAGATTTTCAAGGACTTCAATGCAATTATCAATGATTCGAACCTGAAGGCCTTGAGGAACGAATTGAAAAGATTATTAGGTACATATATGTGATTCTAGGCATATTGCATGTCAATCCTCAGAGTCTAAAACATCTTGGAAGTCCTTATGTCATACATATCTATGGACATATATCTACAGATATATCATACCCCGGCTCCTTGAGGCAGGTACTTACCATCCCCTTTCGGGTGGGGTCTATGCATGGTAACCGCAACAATTGGGTGGGGGGTTTCTTGAGTGTTTGGAGTGGCGTGGGTTTTTTTTTAAGGTATATAACATCACTCAGTGTGCAACTCTTTGTTTTGTGGGCCCTTAGGATATAACAGTGGGATGCTCAAAAAGCTATGTAGGGAGACTCATATTCAAATTGAACTTCCAACAACCCACTATTATATTATGAGGGCCCATGACACTGATTAACGTATGTAAGTGGTGGGGGTGGCGGTCATCCTAGGTGTGTGTGGGTTAGCAGGGTGAGGTAGGGAAGTAGTGGTGGCATATATATGGACATTATTATGGAAGAAGTTGTTACCAATAGCACAATGAAGAAGTCATACTTATACTAGGTTACCAAATTTTGTGATGATGAGCAAACAAGATATGTGAATTTTTATGCAGTGACTAAGACATGCATACCCAAACCCAACACACATTAATCTAAATTCAATACGATGTGCCACTATCATACACTTGAAACTTCCAAATGTGTAACTGGGCTACATGATGGTGGTTTTAGATTCAACGACAGTTTTGGTTATTCCTACCTTACTTCAATGCAAACCAATTTGTCCCAAAAACCTTTTTAGACTTATTTTATGCTTTCATAAATTTTACATGTCATGGCATGTGCAGATTTGGAATGTAACAAAAAATCTGGGAATACCATCACTGTTTCAGGCTATGATCAAGGAGTGCTCGATAGCGCGCAACTTCTCAGCATGATTCAGAAGTATGATAGAAATGCAAGTTCAACTTAATTGCTTTTGTATTGGCATGTTTCGGTTCTCTGGATGTGTACAAAGATGAGAGAACTCACTTATAATGGCTTGTAGGTCATTTGTTGGGGTGGTAATCAATTCTTAAGATTATTTTATCATTCGTGTTACAATGATTAGGTCCTGGAATTTATGATTAGATTATATACGTCAGAGTGCAAGATTCTTTTGTACATAGATTGAATTTTCTTAGGAATTAGTTAATTTGTTGACCATTTGATATTTAAGCTTCAATGGATTATTATTAATTGGAAAGTATATCTAGGTAGGACTTCCTTATTCTCTCTCAAACTTCAATGGACTCATTTTGATCGGAAAGTATATTCATTCCTTTATTCTGTCTCAAACTGCAATGTTTACTCGACTGCTCGTAATTTCATATTCATGTGTATTGTGCTCCAAGATCACTTCTAGACTTCTACCCCAAGCACATGCACTTGGAGTTGGGATTCAAGTTCCTAGTGATCAATAGGATGTTGGCCTCACCCCGGCCAAGCAATTCATTTGGAGTTGGGATCCAAGTTCCTTGTGAAGTTGGCTTCATACCTCAAGTGCAAACTTTACCCAAACATTGAACTCTCCCACCCTAACTGCTTGAACTAACTTCACTTGTGGTGGGAGGCCAAGTCCTGTCGATCACCAAGAACTTGGTCTCCCACCATAAGTGAAGTTAGTGCAACTAGTTAGGCTCAGAGAGTTCAATGTTTGGGTAAAGTTTGCACTTGGGGCGAGGGTCAAATTCCATGGGGAGATCACTCCATTGTAAAGTTGAACAACCACGTGCGCTCATTGTACATGTAAAAAATGTAAAAAATGTACATAAAGCATCACCAAAATGGGTCAAACTTTTATCAATTTTTTTTTCATGAGTAGATATACACGGTACATATTACATAGTAAAAAATGATAACTAAATTTGATGATTTAAAATAAAAAATAAAAAATACTGTTGCTAACTAGAATGACGTAGAATTGAACTAAAAAAATTACTACAAAAATGAAGATGACTAAAAATCTCAAAAAATATACAAAAGATACCATCAATGGTTATGTATATGTAGAAAAAATATCATAAAATTTAAAATTATCTATGGCATGTAATATAGGGGTAGCAAACTTTGCGTGGCGTTCAACTTGACAATGGAGTGATCTCCCCGAGTCAAATTCCTGTTGGTCTACAGGAACTTCAACCTCCTTTCTCAAGGGTGTAAGGCAAGGTCTTGTCGATTTTTCTCTCATTTTCAAGAATGGAAGTTCCTATCAATCTATAGGAAACCCATGTGAATATTTAAGCGTTGTCGTGTGTGGTTTCACATTAGATGGACACAATGTGTTGTGTTTTGGGGTTAGTTTTTGTTATTCATTATTAGTCATGGGTGGTCATGTTGTGTTTGAAGTAGCTGGTTGAAGTTGAAGATTTCGAGAAAATTACCTAGATCATTTTAAACAAATCTATGAAACATACTTCAAATAAATAAAATGAGACTGCAAAATATCACCACATATAACTTGCTGGATTTAGAAACAAAGTTGCCAAGTTATCAAAAAAGTGCAAAAGTCACGCTATCCAACAAAAAACTATAGTAAACAATCCGATGAATGGGGTGAAATCTAGATTTGGTATAAGAAATTTCGTATGATAGAATTCACATCATCGTGCAAAGTGCTCGTAGTCACACATAATGTTCGGCATTGGATTAGCTCAAGAATTCTGACATCCAATTAGCACTGCAAATCACAAAGATTGTCATTTCATGTTTAAGAAATTGGGGTTAAGACGCAACACTTACAAAGTATGAGAGGGCAATTTTTTAATAATTTAATAATTTAATAATAATATTATTATTATTGGTAGTGATCACAAAAGTGTTGCCAATTGTGCTCATTATTGGTCCCATAATGGTGTATGTTCTTTTAGCAAATAGTCCAATCCCATTGTAATTAAGGATTTCATATCCACGTCAGTCATGTCATGTCATGTCATGTCTTGTGACGTTGATGTGACGCCAAACCCAAAATACTCGGTCCGAGACGATCCTAAACTACTGGATGATGGTGGAGAGACACCCAAATCTCAAGGAAGAGGTTGGCGGTTCGATTCCCGGCTGTAAAATCTCCTCTCTACTTGACAAAAACTTGCCATGTGGTCAATTGCCTCCTGTGCTTTGGCGTTGGCCTATTGGCCTTCTGTCTCCCAAAAAAAAAAGACAAACCCAAAATACTCACATTGGCGGGGGGTAAGTCTAACATTTACCTAGGGGTAAACTCACAAGGTCAATCCCCTGGTCAACAGTCTGGTTGACTGGTACTTTGCAGTCAACATGGTAGTTGATTGCAAAAGAAAAAAAATCAATTTTTTGGAGTTGCTAGATCTTGTTGGCTACAAATTCTAACAATCCATAATCTTTTTTGGAATATTGGAATTTTTATTATGTTTAACCATTGACTAGCTGGTGCAACAATCGACCGTCCGGAGTAGTTCATAAGGTAGTCGACCAGAGTAGTTGACAAGCTAATCGACTACTCCAAATTGATTGCTATAGTCAACTAGGAGCAATTGACTAGCTGGTCCACTACTACTAGTAGTTGATTTCTACAAAAATCAATAAAAAAAATAGAATATCCCCCAAAAATTTGGATGATTAGATATTGCATCCAACAAGATGAAATGGTCCATATTTGTTTTTGGGTTTTTTGGATTTTTATTTATTTTAGAAGGTTATTTTTGAAAGTAGTCGATTTCAATTTTTTTTAAACAAAAACATTGTTGGTGTAAAAAACTCTACCACATTAGCGGGCATCGCATCCCAACATGACATGACGTGATGGTCAAGGGTACCTTTGCAAATCCCTGATCGTAACACATGTCTTTGTGGTGTCTATTGTTAACTAAAGGCTTTGTCATATACCATTCAAATATTGGTATCCAATTAAGAAGAACAACCACAGAAAGATTTTATTGTCCAGTGCAACCTTATCAACAAAAAATAATACAACACTGGGTTCTTTGCAAGAAAATACTACATGAAGATCATTTCAAAGTTCATGGTGGTACACAAGGTCGACATTAACTATGAAGCATTGTTTTCAAGTTCCAAAATCAGAGCTATAAGGTTGAACCGAGGAACCACCTGATTTAGAGCACCTATCAAAATGTTCACATTACAAAGGAAGAAAGAACTGTAAGATTCTTCCATAATTTAGGAACACAAAATAATAAGAGGAACATTACACAATAAGAGCTGCTAGTGTAGCTATAGCGATGATTACACATACCTTGTGTGTGCTCTCGCAGTGGAATCCTGAGCGAGATTCAAGACTTGAGGATAATTACAGATCATTTAGAGCAATCTACAAAATATACCTCAAATTAATAAAGAAAAACTGGAAGATATCAGCATGTAACTGGGTGGACTTAGAAACACTGGGATCTTGACTGATTATGCCCAAAAAACTCCCCGGACACTGGTTCGATGTCCGTCTTTATATTGGCCAGACTTCTATAATGAATTTTGGACACTCCCAAACATTTCATAGCCCCTCCCCCCCTATCCTATTAATGACAAGTAGTGACACAGAACTTGTGGACAAGTTTTCATTTTGAATTATTCATTTACATGTAAGATTATAAAGTGTTGAGAAGAGGTTGCTAGGAATCAAGGAAAAAACACATTAATATTTCTGTGACAAGGAACATGATAATATTATATATAGTGGAATATAATATAATCATAGAATCCAAAGTATACGTATTATTAAAGGGTACATAAATATTTCTTTACAATAGTAGTATTATAATGCAACACATAATATGAATATAAAGCAGTCATATACTTATTACGACATTAAATGGAGATATATGATGACGTTGATTCATAATTAAGTAAATTTGGACATATTTCCACAATCTGGATTTTTTGGTGGTTTTAATTTTAATATGGGAAAATCCATCGATACACTTCTATTATGCCTAAATTCAAGGGAAATGTGTGAAATTCCCTTAATGATTACTTGAATGTTATGCTACTAAAATATAATGGAAAATTCAAATATATGTTTATTTAATGTTTAATATAGATAATTAGAAGTTCAAGATAAATTATAATAAATCAATTCTTTAATGTTATCAAAATCAATTTTGCGTATTTTATTGGAGGATCTTACCATACAATCCTATCAAAGGATCTTATGATAGAATTTTTAATTTGTTATTATTGTGGACTTGGACTTAGTACAGTTTAACTTAAATATCAATTAGTTTATTGTCATATAATGTTTACATAATAATTTTCCTCTAAACATTTGTGGTGCACTAAGAATTACTTCTTCTTCCAACAACAACAACAATAATAATAATAATTATTATTAGTATTGTTATTGTTAGGAGAATAGTCTTATAAAATTATAAGCATTTTTCTGTTGCTTTTATGGGCCTTTTATCTTAAGGAAATTCCAATTTTGAAGTTTTTCATCATTCAATGCTCCAATCTTGATTTAGAGTACATGCCTTTAAAGTCTACATTTGACTGATGTCTAGGATGTGATGGTTGCGATTGACTCATGGAAGATAACTAAAATATTCTTTTTTGCAATTTAGAAAACTTATTTGTGAAAAGTGACAGAGGTTTAATGAAGAAATTGCACTAATTCCTAGACTGAGTACTTTAAATTTGTGATAGTTGATGAAAATTTCATAGGTGCCATTGCAATTATCCAAAATGTCTCATTTTCGTCACTCAGTGGCCATTCAGAATGGTGCAAAATGAGGCCAAAAACTTGAATACAAAAGAGATTATACACAAGCTTTTGAGGCCAAAAACTGCCTTTCAAAATATTACCTTTACAATCTCCCAAGTGTGCAATATATGTAGTGCCGCAGAACTTGAGCTTCAACTACCAAGTTACTTGATTATCTATAATACCAATCTGCAAATGGCTGATTGAAAAAAATGTGGTGATGAAAAGGCCTGTAAAAGAATGGATGTCTTAGACCTACATGGATGTGGATGTACAGTAATAATGAAGGGCCCTGTAAAACAAATGGATGTGGATGTAAAGTAATAATGAAAGGGCCTGTAAAAGAATGGGTGTCTTGGACCTACATGGATGTGCAGCTAGGTTTAGTAATCCTGAACCAAAATACATACTCAAACGGGTCTAAAACCTAAACGGGGTTTACATATCAAGCCTGAAGAACCGCTAGGTAAATTGGGATCCTAAGTATGAATGATCTTTTTGAGGAACGAAGCGTATAGAAAATACGTGGGAGCCATGACCATGACCACCATCATCAAAGTCCAAATCGGTCAAGATAAAATTTCTGGTTCATGATTTCTTCAGTAGGGGGCAGTCTCCGCCATCAGGTTAGTTTTGTGCTTCTCAAATGACTATGGTCTAAAACAGGATCAACAAAGTTAAGTCGCCAGTCGTGCGTTTTTGTCATACTGCCGAAAAGCACTGAGGAGGCTTGTTCCATAGAGCACTTGGCGATCATAACCGGATATGCTAATGGCATTGTTTTGCGTTCGAACAAAACTTAAGTCTGCACACCAATTTATGCCACTTCCATTGCATGAGGAACCATTTGTTTTGTAAATTGAGTGACCGTAATCTCTTGCATATGAACCACTTGATAACCAAATGAAATATTATGTACTTATTATAACGCACAACAAGTGCACAACACATCACATAGCAGTCAGTTTAATTTGTAAGCCTCGTGATTTTTCCTCTTCCTAAATTTTCTGCCTGATATGCAACTTGTGCAATTAATATTTGTTTAATTCTACCATGGATATGGCACAGAAGTGATTTACCTGTAAATCTTCTCTGGATACTGGTCAACTGCCTCTCAGTGATTGTTGTGTAAATTGTAACTTTAGTCTGCACTCATAAGATTTTGGCACAGTTTCAGTATGAATCTTACCACCAGAAACAGATCGAATTCCAAATTTCCTCACGGCCACGGTCTGCCCAAAATTAAGGCTCAGTAAATTCTAATACACAACTGGTGACTGGAAATTAATATGGAAACTAAGACTTTAAATCTAGAATTTTGAGTATGGAACTTATAGATGGAGACTAAAGCTTGAGTCATGATTTTACCGGAGTGCTCTCATACTCCTCTGTAGCTTGAGCCATATAGCTAGGGACAGCATCATTCGCCCACCACTGTTCGCAACAAGCCACAAATGGTGAGATGCTCTGTTTTGATAATCCACTGGAAGTCGTACTTTTGTATAATTAGTCTGCATACTACTGGCGAGCACCTTTCAATCGCCACAACCTCATTTAGGCATAATAACATTTACTTCACAAAACAGGATCTACTAAATTGATGCAGGAGCTGCATGGGATATATGTTGCATGAATTTGATCCCATGGCTCACTGGAGCAATTAGAGCTTAAAAGCTTATGACATTCAATCGAAAAGGTAGAAACGTTCCTCATGAATATATCAAGCAGAAGTCTAAGCATCAATCAATTATTTGACTGGAATTCATGTGGACATGCATGGACATTGGACCTACCGAATTTAAGGACTGATCCATGATGTATCTCTTGGAAAGTCACGTCGAATTTACTGAAAGTGCGTCCAACAAGTCTAATGTCGTTAAGATGATGTATAAATATCTCCACCGCTTCTAGATAACAACCTCCCTGAGAATGAGCGTTCCTGCATAAAAAAACAACAGATCATTAACTGAACTGGCAATCCCTTAATATGGAAATTTCGTTGTCTCACGCAGCATGCGTTTCTTGTTTCATTTTCAATGCACCATCTTGAGTGAAATTATACAGAAATTCAAATCACTCACTGAGCCAGCAGGTCATGATACTACGCCTGGTGACTTGACATGACATATACATTCATGTCAAGCTTAAACAACCGGCTTCACTATTTCAATTCAAAACATTTCAAATATAAGTTCCCAGATTACTAGCTCAGACTTAATTATTCATGCATACAGATGTCCTCCATCGACCACACATTAATATTCTTGCAAGATCACTAACACCGTTTGCTTACAAACTATTGATCAGAATGAGTACTATCATCCAGTCCCGCCATAAAAGCTCTTGAAACTGACCCAACCAATCTAAGTAGACTGGTATATATCTTGAGTGATCCATGGGTCCTCATGACACACACTGTAAGACTTGCTACAGATTGTTCTACTTGAATCAACAGCCGGTGATTCATGAACCTTCAAAAGTCCCATCAAAATCTGCAAGAGAGATGACAGAAACTAAGCCCCACTGCGTAGATGATCACCTTGTATACGTCGAGAGAGAGAGAGAGGTCGATGGAGAGGTGGTGAAGAATGCCAGCAAGAGAATTGGGTGAGGAGATTGATGTTGATGGGGAGTGGGTAGTCCGAGATTGGTATTTATACGTGGTAAGATGGCAGACAATGGAGGCAAAGAGAGAAAGATTATCAGGAAGTCGCGTATTAACTTGTTGTTGTGAATGTTGTTGTGAGAGAGCGAGTGAGAGAATGGAGTTGACAAATTTCGGCGACACAGTCCCGTCGGAACACGGTCACCGGAGTCGGTGTCGGTCCGGGGGGCTCCTCACTCCCAAATCCCACCCGAGGTCCCATTTCAGGTCTGGTCTCAGGTTACGTGCCAAGTCATGTCCAAGGACGCAGTCCTCTGTCCAGGTCCCGGGGGTAAGGTAACTCTACTCGGACGTCCGAGGAGACAACCAAGTGATTGCGTCGATGGCAATGCCCGAGTGTTATTAGTTTTATTTTTAAATTATATTTCTAATGAAATGAATTTGAAGGTCTGCAGGGGACTTGGGAAAAGCCTTATAAAGGATGGGACTATATTAAGTACAATGTCAATGGTGTCAAATAGGCTAATTATCTACAGTAATGGAGCGCAATCATTGGTTTCTATAAAATAGAGGCTGATATCAATTTGATGGTCCGATTGGAAGAAAGACTTATCTAGTACTGCATTCTAAGATAGAGATTCATGAAACCTAGGTTCTCTAATGGAGTTGTACATGGGATCTTCAAACATAGAGTGTGCCTCGTTTTCACCTACATTGTCATAGCAAAAATGGCATAGGCTGTTATCTCTACGGATTGGGATAAGTTGGCCACGAGCCAATTTCAGTGATGTGTTTATGATTTGAGATGCAGTGAACAACAACAATTTTACGTTGGGGTGGTGTCAATGGTTGTTTCAATGTGAGTATGCATTGCAAGGCCCTTCTCGAATAAGAGCGGGTAAAGGTTTGAGAGGGGACAGAAGAAGGGAATTTTTTGAAGACAATTAGTTAAGACTCTAAGTCTCCAAAAACTTAAAAAGTCTCTTGGTTTTGTTTTAAGAAAATTACAAAAAAACAGGTTCATGTAATTGAAAAGAAACAGGCTGCCTAATGATTCCATCCCATGGACAAATGTTGCATTCAAGTCTCTTGTGATGTGAAGGAAACCACATTTTCATGATTTTAAGTTCACGTCTCGTTCACAATTTATTAAAATATAATCACATATTAGGATTGTCTAGGTCACAGGGTGAGCCAGGCTCAGATCTTTACGTACATGGAACCTTTTCTTTTGCCGACAAGAATTACTAGGAACCTTGCCGACTTTTCTCATTTTCCGTTGTGGCTGCACCCCCGGGTTCCAACTCTATGAGCAGGGTGACTACTTCACCAGTTCCGACACTTTTCCTTCCCCTTCTTTTGGCAAGACTTCCAGGAGCATCCAGCAAGGCATGTAAATAGTTGGGTAGTTGCATTAAATGCTGATGTGGCAGTCCACACAGCGAACTCGCTGGCAGACATTCTGTGGGGCATTTTAACCAGAAACATTTCAAATCACTGTCACGGCCCATAAGATGATTCACTAAGGTATGACACCCAGTAAACATATTAAGGGTACCGAGACAATCATGGCACAAGCTATAACATATGATGTTATCACAATTTTCTTAAAATAAAATAAAAATAACATCAGTGTTTTTTATTTGCACCGACGTGAATGGGAGCATGTTCTTCCTTACCTTGATCCCGTTTTATCACGTGACAATGTAGGTTTACTGCCTACCTTCCGGGAGGTGGGCTCCTTTAAATAATAGTTTTCAAGGGGGGTGCCGTTTGTGAGTTTTTGGTGACTTAGGTGTGGGTGTTTGGGTTCATGGAGATAGGTCGACTAGGGTTTGGTTGTTTTCGAGCTTTCTTTTATTTAGGACAAGGTATCTGAGGTATTTACGGCTATTTGATGTATGTGTTTCATGAGTTTTTGAACTTCTTGAGGAGGTATTTTGAGCTTCTCCAGGGCTTCGAGTGATTGTTTATGTACGGCTCCTCGTACCCCTGTTGTGACTGTAATAAAGGGGTTAACATTCCATCCCACAGTTATTAACGTATGAATGAGGGGGTCATATTTGGAGAGTAGGTGTGGCCACATGTCGATTTCGTAGTTTGGGCAAAGTGTGCAGTTGGGTTTGGAATATGTTAGTGGCCAAAAGATGTTCCTTTCAGTGGTTTCCCATGTATTGGGCGTATCAGAATTTGAAGGTTTGTATAATTTGTGCATTAGATATGTCTGTGGTTTTCTAGAAGTGGTTTGAGAGTTTTTGATTGATTTGCTCGTTAGACACCCATTTGTTGACGTATGTGAACTTGGATATTGCAATTCATAGTTCTTGTTCACGGTGGTATTTGTTTATGTATGTCTAGAGGTTGCGGATTTCTCCGTGATGTTCGCTTGTTGGGATTCCATTGAGCTAATAAGCTGTAGTATGGGGGTTGGTTTGTTGAGGGTGGTTCCTTCGTTTGCTATTTGGTCTATAATTTCGTTGCCCGAGATTCCGATGTTTGCTCTAACTTTTTGTATTGTTATGTTGTGTTTGCTCCATAGAATTTGGTGCACTATGGCTAAGATAAGTAGTATTTGGTGCACTATGGCTAGGTCCATTTCACACATTATTTAAGAAAATTGTTCATGAAGGGAAGGGCATAAGCACGCTACACTAGTACAAAAATGTTGTCACAAAACACATTTTCAGAGGAATGTTGCATTCAATTGGGTGTAGATTTCAAAGTAGCATCTCTTTGAGGGATAAAATGGAATAATCTGGTTGTAGATATAGATGAGCAATAATTTTTCTAGTTTCTATCAATAAACTCCTCATGGTTTGACCGTGGTGAGTATATTTATATACCAGTGGTTTCCTGTCACACAGTATATTTTTTTATGAAAAATACTTCGTTTTGTGGGTTTTAGGTTATATTTTTCTATGACTCTTTTGTGACATGTGTAATATATATTTATGAATCATATTTTGTTAAACAATTCCTACATTTGCAGTCCACTCAACGGTTAATGAAAGAAAATGGGGTTATTTTTGTAAGTGCTTAAAACATAGGAAATCAAAAAATTTTAATGCATTTTCACTTTTGCCCATACAAAACATAGAGAACACTACGTGGGCTTCTTGCATTTTTGTGCAACAAAAGCCTTTTCCTTTGAGATATCAAAGAATTGCTCCAAATTGGTGTCCAAAATATACTTTGATTTTTGCCCAAAGTGTACCAACCCTAGCGTGCTTCTACCCGGAAAACAAACCATGCATGGGAGGAAAGAAGCCAATTGTCACACAAGAGCAAGTTGAGAGCACACAATCTATATATATGTATGTATGTATATATATGTATATATGTATATACATATATATGCACACACACACACATATATAAAATGAAGGCAAAATGAACGCTTTATTATCGAAAGCTCTATATACAATTTGTCTAGAATCTGATTTGAACAAGCAACTCAAAATCCTAAGTCGGGTTCTACAAAATTGATTTCGTGTACCAAAGGCAACTTGAGCATGGTCTCACGGAAGAGAATCTTTGTGGTGGATGTCGAGGGGAGTCAAAGTGAGTGCAAATATAATACAACCACACACAGACCAAACATCACTAAAGAAATTTTGAGCAGCTAACCCAAACTTTTAGGACTCATGGAATTACCTTGTCTTGGTCATGTCTAGCTAAAGAAGCCTCCACAATTAATGCCTCACTAACACTATCAACAATTTGCTCCTACACATGCTAAGAATTAGGCCCTTGTTCCAAGCCAATCTCCACATGCGCATCATGCATTGGTTCATCAATTGATTTGGGATAAGAAGTATCATCAAGCCTTTGTGGGCCTTCAACATCTAGGTCCATATCATCGTTGCATGCAACCACATGTTCTTCTTGTTCCTCCTCCACAAGGGGGGTGGCCTCCTGGCCTGATGTAGGAGGGGGTCGGTTTTTGTCGACCACCTAAAACTGCTCTAAAAATGGTGAGATGTTGTCTTTGATTGGGAAGGTGCCACTAGCGATGGGTAGGGTGACATCAGGGACATGGAGGGTGTCACCACCTTGGGCAAGGGTGTCGCGTGCACTGGGAGGGGGATTGAGACCTCAAGAGGAGGGGGGGGGGGGGCAAAAGTGCTTGGGCCCCCAAGTAACTGTAAAAAACTAAATTTAAAGCATAAATATGCAATCCAAAACACATAGCATTCTCAAATGATGTATTGGCCCTAGGGAGTGGACTCCTCATATTACATATGAACTAACGTGAGTGTAAGAAGGGGTATTATTTGAGGTATTAAAGTACATACTAGTATACAAAAGGAGAGGTATTTTTCTCTCTATTGTGTGCATTTAAAAAGGCTATTAAGAATGTTGCAGTAAATGTAGATATACAAAAGGGGCCCTAGGGTTTAGAGAAAAAATTGACAATAGATGTGTTAGTTTCATCCAATCCTAGTTTTTATCCATTGGTGTCATATGGTAATAGTCCTCATTGAATACCTTGTCCATTCTTGCTAGGGTTTGCATTTGAGTTCTAGGTTTTGTACAAAGTGGAGGCTCTTGGAGTGCTCATGGGCTCCCTTAAGTTTTGGTCCCTAGATTGTGGCAAAATTATTACGCATTTAACACAATATTCAAAAATTTGAGAGTTTTCCAATGAATTGAGAGTACATAAAGCAAACTATTAATCCAAGAATGAAGTGAAAACCAGTGGAGAGTTGTAGAGTTCAAGAAAAAAAATAACATTTGATTTACTGCCGTAAATTGCAGAGTGATGTGCTGCCTAAAAGTGACCATTTAGGTCGACTCAACCTAAATTGACTAACGTATTGTCCTCATTTAGGTTGACTCAACCTAAATTGACAGACATATTTCCTCATTTAGGTCAACTCAACCTAAATTGACTAACATATTGTCCTCATTTAGGTCGACTCTCAACCTAAATTGACTAACACATTTCCTCATTTAGGTCAACTCAACCTAAATTGACTAACATATTGTCTTCATTTAGGTCGACTCAACCTAAATGAGTCGATTCCCCATCTCAACATACTCTCATTTTAATGGAAACTACACATCTGAAGTATAATCTAGTATTTATCAACCTAACATGACTTTTAGGTTGACAAATGGACAATATTATTTTGAGAGGATTCCACTCTCTCAAAATTTTGAATATTGTGTTATTTGTCTTTGTTTGCTTGATGCAATCGTTGAGTCACATGATATGGATGAAAAAAATGCTCATGACTTTCTTATTGGAAAGTGAACGTGGATTTTATATGTAATAAATGTTTATTCAATTCAATATTTATATTTTGTATATGTAGTGCATGTATTTAATACATTATATTGAAAAGCTTAGTATAAATACATGAGTCCTTCTTCTAGCATGCCGTTAGTACTATTTATACATTTTAAAAATATAAACTTCTTTTATATAGGGGGTTTAATTTCACAGGGACCCATGCACATCATTTAGGTCTCCAATGAAGAGTCTACCCCCCAGGGATACTCTAAAGAAGTTGTACATGGGACACTCAAACATAAAGTGTGCCTCATTTTCACCCATGGGGGGTGGACTCTTCATACACCGTACAAACTAACGTGAGTGTAAAAAGGGGTATTATTTGAGGCATTAATGTACATCATGTACATAAGGGAGAGGAGTAATGTTTTTTCTGGTGTGTACATTTAGAGAGGCTATTAATAATTTTGAAACAAATGTAAATGTACAAAAGAGGGCCCTAAAATTTAGGGAAAAAATCTGACATTAGATGTGTTAATTTCATCCATTGTTGTCATATGGTAGTAGTCCTCAATGACTACCTTGTCCAATCTTGTTAGGGTTTGCATTTGGGTTCTACGTTCTACAAACTAGCAAGGGGGGTAGACTCTTCATACAATGTACGAACTAACGTAAGTTTAAGAAGGGGTATTATTTGAGGAACTAACGTACATAGTATACATAATTATGGAGAGGCATTATTTTTCTCTAGTGTGCACATTTAAAAAGACTATTAATTTTTTTGAAGTAAAGGTAGATGTACAAAAAAGGGCATTTAGATTTAGAGAAATTTTTGACAATATATGTGTCGGTGTCATCCAATTCACATTTTCATCTATTGTTGTCAAGTAGTCATAGTCCTAAATGACTACCATGTATGTTCTTGTTGGGATTTACATTTGGGTTCTAGGTTTTTACAAACTAGAGGCTCTTGGAGCACTCATGGGCTTCCTTGAGTTATGCTCTCCAGTTTGTGAGTAAGTTATTATGCTCTTGTCTTTGTTTGTTTGATACAGTCATTGAGTGACATGCTATGGATCAAAATGCCTTTTTCATGGAAAGTGCAAAATGATTTCATGTGCAGTAGAGGCTACTTAATTTATGATATATATATTTCATATACAATGGAGGCATTTATCACTTTAAATTAAAAAGCTTAGTATAAATATATGAGTCCATTTCCAAGCTTGCCATTAGTATGTATACACTTGCTTTTCTCTATAAACTGCTTGTATATAAGGGGGTTTAATTTCATAGTGACCCATGCTTGTCATTTAGGTTTCCAATAAGAGTCCACCCCCAAGGTACTCACCTAAAGTGTAAGAGACAAATGGCATAGTTTGTTATCTCTAGGGATTGCAATAGGTCAACCATAAGCCAATTTCAATGAAGAGTTTCTGATTTGAGATGCGGTAAGCAACAATCACTATATTCGTTAATTTGAGACTTTCTCTTGTCTCAAATTAATATATGGACCACAACAACATGGTCTAATGTTTGGGTCGTCCTACCCAAACCATCTTGATATGAGTTCTTAATTGGGTTCTTGATATGAACACCCACTTCAAAGTATTTGCATCTTACAACATTCTCCAATATTTGTGTGATTTTATCCATGTTCTTATATTTGTAACCGTCTCAAAATGCCCGAAAAGTCCCAAATTAACGAATATAGTGATAACAATAATTTTGCATTGGGATGGTATCAATGATTGTTTCAATGTGAATTTACATTGCAAGACCCTTCTTGAATATGAGTAGGTAAAGGTTTGGGAGGGGATGGATGGAGAGAGTTTTTTGAAGACAACTGCACTAAATAGTCCTATTAATGTGGGCCACACTAATTTTCTAGAGCCCACACTAATTTTCACAATGAGAATTAATGTGGGCCACCTCAATTTTTAGCCCACGCTAAATTTCTAGTAGAAAATTAGCATGGGCCACAATAATTGTTTTCTAAAGAATTAGTGTGGGTGATTATTTTATTTTGTGCTACTTTTGTCCTATAACTTTAATGTGTTTGTCAAAAGTCTTTATGATGACTTGGGGGAAGACCCAGGGTCTTGGACCCACATTAATTCCACCTTGACTAGAAAATTAGTGTGGCCCACACTAATTATGTCCATGCTAATTTTCCACCCACACTAATAAGACTACTTAGTGTGGTTAAGATTCTAAGTCTTCAAGACTCAAAAAGTCCATCGGTTATGTTATAGGAAAATTACAAAAAACAAGTTCACGTGATTGAAAAGAAACAACCCGCCTAACATAACATTACTCAACGTACAACTCTCATTCCATGGGCCCTCATAATATAACAGTGAGATGCACAAAATTTACGTATGGAAACTTAGATTCAAACTAAACTCCCAACGACTCACTATTATATTATGAAAACCCACATCGTTAAGTAATGTTATAAAATGGTTACATCCCATGGATGAATCTTGTATTGAAGTCTCTTGTGATGTGAAGAAAACCACATTTTTATGATTTTAAGTTAACATCTCGTTCACACTTTATTATAAAATAATCACATATTAGGATTGCCTAGGTCACAGGACGAGCCAGGATCAGATCGTTACGTACATGGAACCTTTTCTTTTGCCGACAAGGATTACTAGGAACCTTTTCTTTGGCCGACCTTTCTCAATTTCCCTTGTGGCTGCACCCCCCGGGTACCAACTCTATGGGCAGGGTGACTACGTTACCTTCTTCACCAGTTCCAACACTTTTCCTTCCCTTTTCTTGGGCGAGACTTCCAGGAGCATCCAGCAAGGCATGTAAGTAAATAGTTGCATTAAATGCTGATGTGGTGGTCCACACAGAGAACTCACTGGCAGACAATCTGTGGGACATTTTAAGCAGAAACATTTCAAACCACTGCCACGGCCCAACAGGATGATCTGGTGGAGTATGACATGGGCCTTATGCCCCCTTCCCACCTGACATTAGCTAGAAGTAGTTTTAGTCTAAAACCGGTATTAGTTATCTAGGGTTCACACTTATCGGTGGTATTTAGTGCCGAGCCTAGGCGGACAGCTGACATGGCCATTTTAAAAACGGTTTAAAACCTTCCCGGTCACCGAGCCTAGTTACTGTTACTAGAAATCCGGCACACTTTCTGGATACTTAAGTATGCAATGGCAGTGGCCCCGGATTGGCTGCAGTAGGTTTTAGCTATCCTGGGGCCAACTGCCATATTTGCAAAAACTTAGTTTTTAAGAGCTAGCCGAGGTGGTTTCTGACAAACGTAAAACGCAGACCAGGTGGAGGACACTGGTAAATCCCTAAACCCGAAATAGTAGGTCACACAACAAAAGTTCCTCCGACCCTAAGAGCAAAAGGGACAGCTTAACCTCCAGGGTTTTAGGGCACCCCACCTGGTATTAGCTAGAGCCAGGTGGGAAAGGGGTATTAGCTTGGTTTCAGGCCAAGCTTGATCATTAAAGTGCCGACACCAGTAAACATATTCAGGATACCGAGACAATCATGGTAACGCATGATGACATAAGGTAGAAATACCATAACCCGTGAAAACAAGGTGATTCGCATTGAAGATCTGGTCTTACAATCAGGAGATAATTTTCCAAGATAGACGAGAAGGATTCATGAAGAATGCAAGTTGTTTCATTTTTTTTTTGCCTTGTACAAAAACATTCTACAATTTTTCAAAGGGGAAAGTTGTCAAACCCCCTACCCGTTCACTAGATTCTCCCTACACCGAACACGATAATCTGCATTTCCATCCAGAATATCACCTAAACCGGTTAATCATGAGTACATTAACCCTTAAACGACGGAGAGGCCCTCTCAGGGCCTCGTTGACCCTAAACTATTTGACCATAAGATAGCGTCAAAACATGTCGGAATTGCCAAAAAAAATTCCCCAAATGTGTATCTTAAAATTCCATATCTAAATATATATGCCGATCGCAATAAAATAATTACATGGAGGTCTGAAATGGGGTAAACATAGGCTGATGGGAGAGGCCCTCTCACCACCCCCCCCTTGACCTTTAAGGGTTAACACTTGCCTCCCATTGGCTACACTAAGTGTACATGCATTGAAGTTGCTGCCGAGCCATGATCCATTTCAGAAATGGCACTTCACCATTATGACGGCGGTCTAGTGCACGGCTAGAGGGTGGTTAACTGCTTATGGTATTTCCACCTTATGTTGTGTTTCAAACAATTTTCATCATTCATTGCATCCGCATGGACTCATGGAGGGTTTCTAGTGGGTGCTGGAGTAGATTGCTGCAACTTGTTGATTTAATAGTTGTTGATGGTCTTCTTCATTCTTATTTTGGCCCTTGAATTTGGTTTGCTCTTTTTTCGGGTTTTGTGTGGCCGGTGGTCCTTGACCGGCACTTGAGGCATTTTGGCCCTGGCAGCTGGGTTGTTTCTTCTATTTTCTCTGGGTGTGAGCAGTGTTCAAGATTGAAGCCCTCATATGAGTTTCATTTTGAAGGGCTCCCAAATTTCAGCCCTTCGGTTGAAGGCTTGGTTCAAATCCAAGACGTCAATCCAAAACTATAGAAATGAAATACAAAACTCATATTAAACTTGTGTATGAATTATATGGTACATGTTTCCAGTATAATGTGGAGAGTGAAGAATCTACCATCCAACTCCACTTCTTGTACTGACAATGCCCTACGCCTGTTGGTTCTTGTGGCGGGCATATTATATTGAGGACTTCAAGTGACGTCTTCATTTTCGATTTGGGGTTGTGTTTTGAAGGGTTGTTTTGAGAGAGGTATATTTTGAAGGGCCAAATCGCGTTTGAAGGGCATTGAAGACTTCAATCTTGAACACTGGGTGTGAGATAGGGGTGAGGGGGAGGTGGGAGCGTCTGGTATTGTAGTTTCGCGGGTGTGCTATGCACCATATTGGGTGAGCTTGTGACCTCCGTCCACGGATGTATCCCCCAGCACCCCTCTCAGACCGCCCTTGGTCTTTCTCTGAATTGTTAATTGTTCTTTTTCTGCTTACTTTGGTTTTTTAATCCGGAGGGGGGAAAAAACACCTAGTAACGGGCTGGCTCCCGCCATGTTACAAGTTAGACCTACCGTCCTGGTCACCTTGGCATGTAAGGTAGAGGGTGCTAAATCCAACACCCCATCCGAAACCAACATCTATAAACGCCTCCCAATTGCCAACATTCTACGACCTTGAACCGCACCCGGCGGTGTAGGAGTGTCTGGGCCCATGGAGTGACAGTTTTAGGTGCCATTAGTGGTGCCACCTCATAGCGGCCTCCACTACTTTCATGTAGGGTAGGTAACGGGCTCCACTCTATCTCGGGTTGGTTCAAGGTGGGATTAGGGTGGCTTGTCAATGCCTATTCTAGCCATTCTATTCACAACGCCAAGGAGGTAGGCGCACAAAACACAAAAGGGTCATTCCCCGGGATGCAAGGGGGTCGGTTCCCAGGATGCAAGGTGATGATTTTGCAAGCGAACTGGTGGGATCATGGAGGTGGGTGGGATCATGGAGGTGGCCGTGTGGCTTTGCATACCATTACTACTTGGGCTTTAATGTAGTTTGGGTCTAGTACCCAACTATGTTGTGATGGTTCTAGGCAATGAAGGTGGGGGTCCTCATCATATGCAAGGTTGCCATACACGGGGCCTATGGATTGGTTTAAGGAAGCTAGTAGTTTTGACTTTGAATGTTCATCAAATATTCAATTGAGACTAAAAATATTTTTTCTTTCTTGATACCTGTGTTTAGCCCAAAGGCTAATATGAATACATATATATATATATATATATGTTTATATTTATATCGACCACATACCCATATGTATGTGCAATAGCTTAAAGGGTTGGTTTAAGCACCCTCTACCTTAGTGCCTACCAGGGTTTGTCATGGCTATCTACCCACTCCCCCAAGATACAAGAACCAGTAGTTTATGTCGAGGTTAACTAGTCTCACTCAATAACCTTGACTAGAGGTTTGTGAGCAGGTGCCCACTGGTGTCCCTCATTTACTAACCAGAGGTTTTTGCCTTTTGGTTCCGTGAACTCCCATCCTGAAACCAAGACTTCATTTCCCATTTACTTAAAAGGAATGTGGACTATAATAAATTGCATTGGCATGGGAAATATAAGTAATGATAGGGTGCAAACAAATAGGTCGTTTTAGAGAATTCATGCATTGGAAGTAAATAGCCCCCCCAAAAAATACCTCTCCGCTACACATGGTGCACAAAAATTCTATAGAGTGGTGCACCCATGAATATTTGTTGAATAAATGTAGCAGGTTATGGAATATGATGGGTAATAGCCCTATGTGTGTCCCCTCTTCTTTGCTTCATGTGTTTTGGTTTTGGCCGCTGGACTGTTTGTTCTAAGCTCTAGACAAGGGTGAGGAGTGGGCGGTTGTTTACTATAGTCTCTGTGGAGATTGGCCATCTACTCAATGAAGCTCTCGCATTCCTCAGCACCTATAGCCCTTTAGGCCCTTCGCATTGTGTTTGATCTTCTCCAAGCCTCCAATTGGCTCTATTGTTTGCTATGTCTTTCGTGTCTTCAAGTCTTGCAAATCCCAGTTGGCGTTGCTTCCATTTTTGGCAATGTTTTCTCCCTCATGTGGTTGTACTCTTCTAGGGTGGTTGTACTCTTCTAGGGTGGTTGGTCTGTGTGGTATGAATTTTAGGTCTGGTTAGGCCACATCTGAGTTAAATGTAAATAAGACTCTTTTTGAGCCAGGATATTTCAAAATAGATAGTATGGACGAGGCTATTGACTTGAGATTTCGAAACAACAGTTGGAAGGGACTATGGTCTAATTTTAGAGGACCTCAGCCGAAGAGCTACAGAGAGGAGAGAAGTTATATAGTGGGGGGCAGACTCGGAGAGGCTCTCATTCAGTTGTCGCAATTTTACTTTTCCTTTTCAGTAAATTTTCTCTGGAATTTTTAGCGAGAGATTCGCTTAGGCCAAAGAGGAGAGATTCCTCCCGCGCCAGACCATAGTCTATGAGTGTGTTTGTAATTTCTTTATTGAGTAGGAAAGATTGAGTTGACCCAAGAGTTATTACTGAAGCCCGGAACTGTGTCAATTGTAAATCTCAAAATTTTACTGCTATTTATCGGATGTTTCTTTTTCTCTGTAAAGGAATGCTGTGTTTATTCTCTTATTTGTCTTGAATTGCAATCAACTTGCGTAGGGTGTTACAGTTTAAATGTCATTGCAGGCCAGGGTCCCATTTTAATAATGTATTCATCTCTTTATCAAATGTAAGTGTATGTCATAACCATGGTCTGTTGGTGTGAGATTCAAAGTTGATTATTTTGCGAGTGAATAAGTAAGGTAGAGGTAATGGCAATAACTTAATTTATCAGAAGAAGCAAGTGTGTAACTAACTCAATTACTTTGTGATATGTGAGCAAGGAGCGAAATTAGATGCAGTCTATGGTCTGTATTATGTTGGTGATAATTGAAGGATGTTTAAAGGTGTCAGATTGAAATGGAAATTGAGGGGAGGCTATTGTCAGGTTATTCGGATGCAACACTAATTAATTATGTTTTCTCCTGCAATCATTCGAGAGCAATGATCAGGGAGATTTGTGGATATAATCCTTGGAGATCCTAGTGTTTGCAAGTCCAACTGGTTACATGTTTGACATCCTTCGGTTTTCCTTTATTAAATTAGAGTATCTTCTATAATTCCTCTAAAAAGATCGGTAATTTTCCTGCAGCCTCGAGCTTCAACTGGTTCATCTGTAACTAATTGCCGGTTCACCCCGATCAAAGCTTGAGACTTTGAGTGAAATGGGGAGTTGCTCCATTAATAAATGTAGGTAAAAGCAGTCGCCTCCACACAAGGGTCCTTTCCGATTATGGGCAGTTGAGAGTGGAAGTCATTCCGGGAGGTTGAGATTATTGTTGCACACATTTATCTCTGAGTCCATGGCAACGTAATTGAATATAAAATCATCTCAGATGGTAGAACAATAGAACTTAGACTGGTGGGATGATAATTAAGATGCGTGTGAGGCTTAGGCCATTCGTGCATGGGACAACCGAATCGACGCAGAGTCCAGGCTATAGTCTTGACAATTTGATAAAGTTTAATGGTGTTTAAAGAACGCAAACAATCAGTATGCGGAGGATATGGACTGTGGAGTGGTGAACCGGCGCTGAGGACATCAAAAGCCTAGTTACTCGGCAAATCAGTCGAAAGGGGGCTGGTACGTAAGACCTGGTGTTGAATTACCTTAAGTAAATCCGAAGTGGGAATTACCTAGTGTTAATTAATATACGTTGTAAATTAGGTCTCAAGAATAAGCAACCAAATTAACGATATGTGTCATTCTTTTAAAGTAGAAGGAATTTGATTATGATTATGCACTAAAAGTAATCTATTGAAGGAACTTGCATGTAACGTTAACTCTTAGATATGTGGTCTTGGCTTATTGTTGCTACAGAGGGGCACGTTGATTGTTTTGGCCAAGAATAGGTATAAGACTATTGTCAGACCGCATAATTAAGATTGGATTTAATCAAAGAAGACTGACCATCTTGAAAGGATTACCGCACTGCATTTCCAAGTTACATTAAATGGAATTAATTAACGAAAGACTATTGACTACACCGAAGCACCCTTGGCTTCGGTAAAGAGACAAAAATGGGTTACTTACGCAAGACCATTGACTATGGCTGTGCCTATGCTTGTGCATCGCACTTGGTCCAATTAAAATGAACTCACTGCCAGACGATTGCCTGAGAAATTAGAGTGAGGTGAGAGACAGTCACGATTGCATGTACTGACATGGAGAGGTTTTTAGAGTTTTTATCCCTTACCCATAAACCAATTGTCAGTTCTAATCCAAAATAAAGTGAAATAACCTTGTGTATTCCCTAATAAACTTTATCTGAGACACCTAGATGATATATAAGTCACCTTTTAAGTCTTCCCTGATTGTTTCCTTGGGTTTGTTTGTAACCAAAAAACTAGACTACATTTTGGCGCCACTGCCGGGGAAGGCTTCGGTCGATTTAAGTCTAGGTAGATAAGTCTGTTAGGAAAAACTGATAGGCTCGGATTTTGAATAAGGAATTTAAATTAAGTCTTTGGGAGATTCAAAAAAGTAAAGAAACAAGTTCACAACTGTTTCTGAAACTTTTTAACAGTCCTTAAAGTAATAATTTAAATTCACAATTATATCAAAAACCTAATGCCTAGAGTTACAATCAAATGTCTAATTCATGGATCAACCCCAAGTATGGAAATCTAGAGGTCATCGAAATTTACTAAATTATCCTTTAAAATATACACCCTTTGGACTTTCCGAGAGTACCTTGAGAGAGTTAAACCTCGTCGGCTTCGAGGAAGCCGTTGAGAGAATTGTCAGACGAGTTTGTAAATGTCACCTTGAAACACCAACAGTTGATCCGTTGCTCCGAAAGAAACAAATTGAAAGTACTTGTCAAACTGAGTCATATCCCCAAATAGTGTGTCGGACTTGTAAGGTCTAGGACACTACTCGAGGGATTGTGAAGTGAATAAGCTTAAGTCTAAAGCTAAAATTGGGTTATATCACTTATCTATGCCTAGGAAGCCAACCATGCCGCTTTGGATAGAAGCAAAGCTTGCAGAACAATCTCATGCAAACCTGTGGCACAAGAGGCTTGGACACACAAATTTCCAAGCATTGCCCAAATTGTCCATGAAGAACTCTGTTAGAGACCGTTTACCCTACATTCCATCAATCTGATCATTCTACCACGAATATACCAAAAGGAAGCTGCACAAATCACCCACGCTATAGGAGAGCTTCACGCGAGTGGAAGCCAAACACCAGCTGCTACATGCGGGTCTTTGCAGTCCTTTCTCCAAAATCTCCTAGGGAGGTTCTCGATACTTTTTCACTATCATTGATGACTTCAGTAAAATGACTTGAGTGTTTTTTCCTCAAAGCAAAGAGGTCCACAATTGAGAAATTCAAAAGCTTCCAAGCACACATGGAAAGTGAGACCCAATAGCAAATGAAAGCCCTTAGAATTGATAGGGGTGAAGCAGGTATTGAAAGGCAACTGACTGGCCCACACACTCCGCACCAAAATGAGGTAATGGAGAGGATGAACCGGACAATCTTTGACATGACCCGAATGATCGCGCAAGCCGCAAGTCTACCCGCGAATCTTTGGGCAGAAGCAGTGCAGACAACAATATACTTAATAAATATGAGTTCTAAGAAGGCAAATGACGGAGCACCTCCACTCTAGAAATACACCAGTAGAACCATTAGCCTCGGGCATCTAAGAGTTTTTGAGTGCGCTGCTTACTCACATATTTGCAAAGAAAAAAAGGACAAAGATGGACTCACAAGTGGATTTGTTCATGATGGTAGGCTATGATTGATGTGAGGGAGAATGATGGTACAGATTACACATCAGTCTCTTCACCCTACCACCTAAGACCATTTACAGGTCACGTGCCACCTAAGCACACCAAGTGCCAGCTAGATCAAATGTGCAGTCACCAATAACAGTGAATTTCAGACCAATTGATTAGCAATTTGAGACACATGTAAATACCGGGCTTACAGCCGACATTTCCCAATGCAAAGAAATGGACTTTTGTTCCACATTCAAGCTAAGGAATGTGTAAGATGCTCTAACAAATTCAAGTGTGAGATATGAATGAGTTCCTGCAGGTGCAATACACTTGGGAGTAGTCTTGAGATGAACCAGGTGGTCCAGAGTGTTGACAAAATCTAGACAAGACCACTGTTGGTGTCAACCAAACGATTCTGGGGGATAACTTAGCCAAAAGCTGCTACCACAAGGGCTCAGGGGCTGATCACACCGGCCAGTTCTGATACCATCCATCGGCATCTCCGGTTGTAACAGTTTGAAAAGTGGTGGGCTAGCATCTATTTCTCAACATATTCCCCAGTAATTTCACGACTGGAACCAAACGGAAATTTTGGTGTGATCGGGGCATGAGGGGGTCATCACATCAACCACTTTTGGCACCATCCGTTGGATTCTCTGGCTATAATAGTGTGAAAAGTGGTGGGCCAACATCTATATATTTCTCAACATAGTCCCTAGCAATTTCACAGCTAGAAATGGACAGAAACATTTGTGTGATGGGGGCATGAATCTTCAAAGTTCAGAATCCAGTTGGGTCGAGGTTCCTTTCGAGGTCCCCAGCCATGTCCTGTTCTGTGATCCAGATCCTGGTCAACGAACTTCCTACATGAGGAGGTCGGAGAATATTGACTATGACTAAATTGGGAAAGAATGTTGATTTCTCCTTGTTTCTTGAATTAATCTTCTTTGCCACAAACACTATATTCGTTAATCGGAGACTTTTTGATGATTTTGAGACTATTCAAGAACGTGCTTTTCGAATTTGGTCTAGTAATGAGAACATAAAAATCCCATATTGATAATTTTGGGAACAATTATTCGACATAAATCCATCAAATGAGCAAAAATGTAAAGCATACATGAAAACAAATGCGTATGATATGAGAAATTGTTGCCAATGGAAGGGACGATGCGGAGAATGATTGGAAATTGAATCTATTAAATGGGTTTGAAATATAAATATAATGGAAATACCATTAAAGTCTTCAATTAGAATAAATAACCATACTCTACGTTCTACCCCTACATGCATTTAGGAACCACGTGGACGTTTCTAGTCACACTTGTACGTCACACTATTTTTTTTAGCGGCCGTGTCCTTGTTTTTAGCGGCCTCCATGGCTTTGAAAATCTCCGGCCCGCGACTGTAGCCATTTTTGTAGACTTGCCCAGAATATGTGTCGTTCTTCCATATATCTAGACGTGCTCCCGAATTGTATGAAGTGGTATTGTAAGTGGAATACGAGTGCGTTTGCGAGAGGGAATGCCTTGCACTTCTCCGGAGGGCCAAACAACGATCGGACTCGGAAGATGCGGCCTTGAGGGCGTGCCTATCCAAGGAAGAAGTCGAGGAAGGCCGGCCACCAAGCGAGCGGGGAGCCGCCTGCGAAACAACGCCATGGGAAAATAAGAATAAGAGTGGAGTGGGGAAAATAATGAGGGAGGTTTGGGATGGGCGTTCGTAAAGTTCTCGTCACGCGGATGCAAGATAAGGAAAACAACGGTGAACAAGGGGGGGACAAAGAAGGGCACCTTGGATTTGGGGACGTCGGCGCGGGGCAAGATGGGCACTGCGGGGGCGTCGAGGGGAGCATCCGGAGACGATTGAAAAGGGGGATTGTTGGATGACGGTGGGGAATGAGGGCATGGAGGGCCCACGATGGCGGATGGCTTTGCGGCAGGAGGAGCGGTGACAGCAGGGGAGGGGTTGCACCGGGGAGCTTCCATGCGGAGACGACGGCTCGGGCCACGACGAGCGACGCCGTCGTCGCTCGAGGGCGACAAACGCCCTAGCCGAACGAGCGTTCGCTTCTCCTTGGAGAGGGGAGAGGGCGACGGGGCGTACGCGCAGGAGGCAACTCTTGGGGGCGGGTTGTTCACAACGCCGTCGTCGATGCCGACGTCCAGGGAGTAATCCACGGCCGAGGCTGCGTCCACCGCCGAGAAATGGTAGAGGGAGGGGATCTGGAAATCCGACACGCCGCGGGAGGGGGAGCCAGGGGACGAGGGGGGACGGGGAGTGCCGTTGAGAACACGGGTGTCACATAGGGGGGCAGACTATGGGCAACAAATAAAAGACATCCAAACATGGAAGAAAGCATTAGATAAGTGAAACACAAGGACACAAACACGTGCAAGGAGAAATTTCAAATCAATTTACTGAATTTAGCGAGCCGAAGGATGCTCTTATATACACTATCGCGGGGGCTGAGTGCCGCGTTGCCGATGGGATTGGACCTAACAAAATCCGGGACGCTCCCGGTGTGGAGCACAAGCCTTCTAAGGTAAGGTGCTAGCCTATCTACCAAAAATGTGTCCTTCCTATCGCCGGTCCAAGGGTCGGGGAAGATGACGTTGCCGGGGGGGTTGAGAACGCTCTTGGTGGGGCTGTCGTCGATGAGGAGGGTGTTCTCCGGAGTTGGCCACCACCCGTGGGGGACCCCCTCGAGCGGGGGGACGCCTCGCCAAAGTCTAGACCTGAGGACCTTGAGGAATTGTTGCCCTCTGCCTCGACCGCCGAACTTGGGAACCGGCAGTCCCTTCTCGTCAAGCAGCTCATCGCATGCCTCTTGGCCGAGGACGAGGCAAGGGCTGGGTAGGGCACGGAAGAGGAAGTCGACGATGGGCTCCGTGTTCTCGACGACCATAGAGCTCCACACGACGACGTGAGCCAAGTCGAGCACCTCACGAAGGAAGTCTCGCAAGCCGGGACGGGCGCGGACAGCCTTGCGGTTAATGAGGGTGTCGAGCTCGCCATCGTAGTCCCTCTCGTCGGGATGACGGAAGGGACGCGTGGGGACCCTGGGGATGTGTTGGGTGTGACACAACACCCCGTTGAGGTCAAAAACTATGAACGGTTTGTTTCGGGTCTCAAGTCCTCTGGCAGAGGGGTTGCGATCTATCTCCGGGGGGTCCTGTGATTAACAATTCGACTAGTTTAATGCTATGATAAAGTAATGAGATTATCAAGAACATGAAGTGAAACATGAAGATGCATTATGAGGGAAGGACGAAGAGCGATAATAGCAGCGCAATGAAAATGTGGAAGGGTGTATTCACGAACGAGCGTTCGTGAATGAAGGCCGACAGTGGCATGGCGCATCATTTACGAACGCTCGTTCGTGAGCGCGGCTTGATGAACATTCACGAGCGGTCGTTCGTGAAGGTGGAAACGGGGTCGCACCCTTTTACGAACGTCCGTTCGTGAACGAATGTGTATTACAAGGATCGAAATGAACGCACATGAACATACAATACATAAGGAATGCGAGACGAAACAAATTTTGGGCGACATGGATGCAAATCTTTTTTGCATATATATTAATTCGATGAATATGTACAATTTCTCTCGGGTGATAATTTATCACATGTTCCTAAGGCAACAATCTGCCGTGTTCTACAAAATTTATCGACCTAAGGGAGCACGCAAAAAAGGCTCGAGCAGGTCTTGGATGTCGATGGAGAGAACGCGCCAAAAACACAACGCATGCGGTTAGAAGGGTTACGAACGAGCGTTCGTAAAAGCATGTGGCATTCTCAGAATAGAGTTACCTCGTCATCGGGGGGAGGGGCACCGGCACTGGACCGAGGAGCCGCTCCCTCCTCAGCGATTAACGAACGCTCGTTCGTAACCTCCACCGCCGCAAACGCCTCCGTCTCCATGACATCGTCCGCTCGCTCCGCCTGGGTCTGTTGAATGGGCTCCACTTCGTGGTTGTCACCCCCCAGGTCGAGTGCCTCCATATTTACATCCTCCATATCCGCGGAGGGCTGACGGTCAGGGCTGTCCTCGACCTCCATTCTCTGGACCCCTGCCGTGTCACTCGGGCTCGCCTGCGTGTCCCTCACAATGACCATGTCAGTGTGTTGCGCAGTGTCATCGCCCTCCTTACCTACTCCCCTCTGGACGACCGCGAAAGAGGCTGTGTCCATCTGTGAAGGCAGTCCTATCCTTGACGGGGGAGGGGTGAGGACTGCCGGACCTACAGATTCACGAACGAGCGTTCGTAAATCCTCGTCCTCTTGGATGGCCGCCGCGACGGCATCGTGGGTGATGGTGGTGGCCGGCGGGAGTGGAGGAGTCCCCACCGGCGTCGGGTGGGGTGGAGCCGGGAAGGACGGTCCTCCAGCATAAGGGAGATGTGGGGGGTATTGGCCGGATGGGTACCCAGGAGGGAAGGGGTACGCTGGCTGTGGAGGAGCCGCAAAGCTCTGCATCCTGCTCAGCATCTCCAGGATTGCGTCCGTCTTGGCGTTGGAGGCCCTTAGCTCCTCCTGAATGACGGACATCTTCCTGGCATTTTCTGCTGCAGCGGCCGCCATGTCCTCCTTCATCTTCTGCTCGAGCTTGGCGTTGAGCTCGGCGACAGAGAGCGCCTCCTCCTTGACCCGCTTGTTCTTGTCGAACTCCACCCCCAGCTCGACCATGATCTCCATGTCCCCCTCATCCTCGTCGGAGACCTCGATGACTGCTCCTTCGGGCAACTCCACGTACGGGGTCTTTTTCATCCTCCGTCGCGTGTTGCGGAAGTGGTCCAACGATGGACGGGAGCGCTGGTCCAGCACATCCAGGTTCTCCATTTTGGGCACCTGCAGCCTTGGTCTTGGGGATACCGACGTTGAACACCCGCCAGGAGTGCCGAAGGGGTCCGCGCCAGAGACGCGCGCGGGGAGGACGTCTTGTGTTGCCCCCGCCGACGATCCCGTATAACCACCGGGAGTGCCCTGCGCGTCGGATGAATTACCCGACGGGGCCATTATTTGAAGCGGGGGGATGTCGAAGGACCGGATGATGGAGTCCACGTTGACGGATGGGGCCGGCTCATCCTCTTCTGCCTCCATCACGGGCACGCCCTCGTTGGCGGACACGCTGACGTCCGTCCTCGTGGCGGTTATGTCGCCCAAGTCCATGGTCGACGCCTTCGACCTGTGGACCTTGTAGTCCTCCTCGTCTATGGCGTCAACGTAACTGTTGACGCACAGGCCCAACATCTGAGACACAGAAGGAAATCAGTTAGCCATATACGAACGTGCGTTCGTAAACACCAACCCTATGAGCCGAGCAGTATACATTACAACAAAAATAATTGAATTTCAAAGATGCCTCAGAAAATGGCATTTACGAACGAGCGTTCGTAAATGAGATGTCTTACCATTGCAGCGTACATGAATTTGCTGCCTCCACACACGTTGTAGACCGTCTCGCCATTCGTGGCCAGGGCTTGGAGGACGGAGATGTAGAACTCCATCCTGAGTTCCAAGGCGGGGAAGACCGTGTACAGCGTCTCCTGGAAGAGATCTTTGGGAGGGGGATGTGGAATGCTGTAGATCTTCTTGAAGGTGTTGTTGGCCTTGATAGGCGCGCGCCCATGCCTTGCCGTATTCAAGGTCAAGAAGATGAGGCTCATCGCTCCCACCTGCTTGTTGCCCCTGGCCTCGTTGATGGCCACGATCCCTTCCGTCTTCGCAGGGACATACGTGCTGTGGAAGATGCTGTACTCGAACTTGATGGTGTCCTCGTATAGCTCCGTGACGACGGAGGCCTTCTCCTGTTCCACAATCCATAGCCACACGTGTGGCTCCCTCATGGCCGGAGATCTGTACTCCATGAATTTGGCCATGAAGGGGTTGTAGAACGGCACCCCCTTCGCACCCTGCCTTGCGGCACCCGGGATACCCCTGAAATCGATGAGTGCGAAGGGGCACCCCCTTCGGTCCTCCCTCACCTCAGCCCTGCTGATGGTGCCGTCCCACTTGGAGAACGAGGTCCTCTCCAGCCCCGTTGTCACCACGCAAAATCTTGCCACCCCCTCAAATGTGGCGTTCCTCTTCCTCTCCAAGAAGGAGATGTACCGCTGCAGCTCCACAGGTTCCGTCTCTGTTTTCTTTGTTCTTTTATTTCCCTTTAGCTTCAAGACAGCGACGTGCTCTTTTACCAAACTGCGCATCGATGCGCCGTTTATGTTGTACTGCACCTTGAAAACCTTCCAATTTGCCCAATTGACGTCGCCGTCAGCATGGAAGAGTTGCATCTCCGGCAGGAGCCCACTCAACTCCCGGATCGCAACAGTCTTGAGCTTCCTATGGTCGCACCACTCCTTGATGGAGTACGTGCCGGGCTTGTGCTTTGGTCTCTTCAAAAAAATCTTGGGATACGGGATGGTCCTTCCCACTGTATTCCCAAGAAGGTGGA
Organism: Polytrichum formosum; assembly: GCA_964035585.1. Lineage (NCBI taxonomy): Eukaryota > Viridiplantae > Streptophyta > Polytrichopsida > Polytrichales > Polytrichaceae > Polytrichum > Polytrichum formosum. The sequence continues at coordinate 937,500 of OZ037937.1, forward strand.
CCGCACATCGCTGCAGCTCCGACTCTGTGAGTCCTTGCAGTGCCCTGAAAAATTCCCTCAATAGTGGAGGGGCTTCCGTGCTCTTGTCGACGTTGTATTTTTCTTCAGTGTCGGGGTTGACCAGATCGCCCGAGCTGTGAGCGCCGAAAAAATGGGTCCACAAATCCCAGGTGTTGTTGTTGCAGTAAATCAGGCGGAGCTCGCCCTTGAGCTCCAGGACTGATTTCGTGGTGGTGGACTTCATGTCGATGGAGGAGAATTTGTCCACCATCGCGTCACAAAACGCCTGCAATACACTAACAAGGGTCAGTGTTGTAAATTAAATACGAACGCACGTTCATAATTTCACGAGTTTCCGAAAATGCAATTGATGCCTAATTGCGAGTTGGGAGAAACTAATTGCAGCCCACACTTTACGAACGCTCGTTCGTAAACTCACCTTCCACTGTGGAGACTGGCTTTTGGTGTTCTCCCTCTCTTTTGGCGGACACCCGTGGGCGACCCATACGTCTCTCGCAGCCACTATGTTTGCCGCCCAGGACGCCTCAAAAGCCTTGATCTTGTTTCCGGAATTCAGGTATGTCGATATTTTCCGGAGCTTGTCCCAGTCGTCCGACCACACCAAGAACGCCTTCCAGTACCGCAGCTCCACCTTGAGCTCGTGTTGGAAGTTATCGTCCTTGAGGATGATTTGTGACGCCTCCAAGCTGTGCTGACCATCGATAATCCAGAACTCGCCATTCTGGATTCGGGGCCAATCCCTCTCCGTGGGACGAGAAGTGAAACCCTTGGGCATGACACAGACAGTCTGCCTATCCCACTTCACGTTGTTCATGAGATTGTTGATCTGCCACTTCACGCCCTCGCTCTCGCGAGACCTAACCACCCACTTGTTGGGGGATTCCTCGCACTTGAAGCAGTCCACATTGAAGGTGAAGTGGCGCCCCATGGGCCAGCAATCCTTCGAGTAGTTGTTGAACTCTCTTAGGATACGGGTCGCCTTCGTCGCGTCCGGGTTCTCTCCCTTCTTCAAAGGGGTGGGCATAACTGGCGGTGAGCTAACCTCAGCGGCTTCGGTCACTCCAGACCTCTCCAAGTCGTCCCTCGATCTTTTGGATGGCGTGGATTGTCTGCTTGGCCCTTCCGGCAACCTGCTCGCGGAAGGCACTGGCCTGGGTGCGCTCCTGGAACCTCCTGCCCCCGATGCAGATGGTTTTCTCGGACTTTTCTTTTTCTTGTTGGCCTCCGCGACCGCACTGCTGTACTTGGAGATGTTCAATGCCAGTGCAGTCAATTTCCTGGCAATCCAAAATTGGCTGAGGATGTACTTTGAGAATAGATCCTCCAGGTTGAAGTGCTTTGCATCTGGTGCAACATTCAAGCACGCGTAGACGTAAGAGAAGGAGTACTTCAAGTAATGCAACAGGAGATTGATGTGGTCTTTCTTGTTCTTCATGTCCAAGATAACATAATCTCCCTGGGCCTCTATGGATTCTATCTCCCACGTCTTCATCTGCACCCATTGTTCTGGCTGGTCTGGCCTTGTTTCTAGCTCGTAGGTGAAACGGAGCGCGAAAAGACCGTCTTCCATTTTTGTTGGTGTTGCCGTCCACTCCCCCATGAAATCCTGTTTTGGGACATAATTCGCGTTACCGTTTGAGTCCGAAACGGACTTTGGGAGTCGATCAATGGGCACGGCGAACAAGTCAATTGCGCTTCTGCTTGATCTAGCCATCTGCACCATAACAAAACAGTTAGGATCGTTTTACGAACGTTCGTTCGTAACATTACCGATTGGCATGTGGGTAGGATCTGACTAGGATATGTGGAGTATTTATGATCGTCATAAATTGTATTCAATCAAGTGTTCCAGCAGATTTTTAGGAGATTTACGAACGAGCGTTCGTAAATGATTGTGATTTTCAAGGCGGTTAATTAAGTTTACTACTTTACGAACGCTCGTTCGTAAAGTAATGTACTTGTATTTGTTTGCTCATGTATGCGTGTTACGTGATGCATATTATCGAAGGTTATTTGTTAATGCAGCATGTTGATGTTATTTGTTATTTGTTAATGTTCGCATTTTAGGTATATATTTACGAACGAGCGTTCGTAAATATTGAGCCCCCAGTTTGTACAAATTTTTACGAACGTACGTTCGTGAACATGAGGCACTGGATTTTGGGTACGGTTGTTTACGAACGCACGTTCGTAAACATGAGGCACTGGTTTTTGGGTACATCTGTTTACGAACGCACGTTCGTAAACATGAGGCACTGGGTTTTGGATACGGTTGTTTACGAACGTGCGTTCGTAAACAGGGGTTGTGTTGAACGCCGTCTACCCATTTACGAACGCTCGTTCGTAAATGGGTCATCTTTTGTGTTTATTGGAAATAGTGTGTATAAATATACGTATATATATACGTACATATATATATATATATATATGTACGGATACGTGTACCAATTGCTGCTCGATTGGGCTGAGCAATGCTTGCATTCGTGCCTGCAACGCATGGTCAGAATAATGAAACTGCAGAAATGAATAGATTCAAACAAAATTGAGTTTCAGAATGTGATGAGGAATTCAGAATGAGGATCATAGCTTAACTTGCATACAGAACAGGCCAAAGCTCATCATGCATATAACAAAACACATGTATCTCAACAATGATCAAACTCAAAATGTGAGGGAAGAGTTCAGAAGGATTACTGTACTCACATTGAAATGTTCTACACCAAAAACCTGATCTTCCACCCTTACTGGAAAACCCTGAGAACCTCACAAATGTATACTTTGAAATGCACCCTTGCACCTTCCTCACACTTAAGCCCTCGCAAGTTATATATAAACCCTAGCAACTACTCTGATGTACATGCAACTCCCAACCTTGCAACTCTGAAGTTTGTGACTCAAGCTTGCTGCTCCAAACCTTGCAACTCTCAACCTTGTATTTCTTGCGCTTTACACTCAAGCTTGCTACTTGAAACCTGCAACTCTCAACCTTGTACTGCGCTTTACACTCTCAAGCTTGCTACTTGAAACCTGCAACTCTCAAGCTTGCTACTCAAAACCCTGCAACTCTCAACCTTGTAACTCTTTCGCTTTACACTCTGAAGCTTGCTACGCAAAACCTTGCAACTCTCAAGCTTGTAACATAAGCACTTTGCCCTAAACTCTTGAAACTCGCGCCAACAAAACTAATATCTCTCAACACACGCACGCACAATACTATTAAAAGACGAGAGGAAAAAACGCAAGAGCTTCGCTCCACATCTGCTCGGCGCTCCGCTCCTCTCTCTCTGCTCCAAATGACAATGAGGAGGAGAGCTGAGGGGGCGCGGGGAGGTAGCCGCCGCCGCTAGGGTTTTCCCGCCGTTGACACGTGGCCTCCCCCCACTGGGGGGGGCCGGGATGAGAGGGTGATGGGGGATGGGATGGGGGGATGGGGAGGTGGGGGATGGGGGGATGGGATGGGGATGAGGGGATGGGGGGATGGGATGGGGGATGGGGGGGATGGGGGGGATGGGATGCGATGGGAGGTGGGCATGGGGACGGGGACATGGGGGGATGGGATGGGATTGGATGTATAAGAAAGGCATGACATAATCATGCTTTGTAATATGTATATGTAGTGGATGCGTTTATCACCTTAACCATAAGAACTTAGTATAAATACATGAATTTTGATTGGTGCATCCCCTTAGTACATCTACATTCGGATTCCTTGTAAACATCTTTTAAATAGGGAACCGATAATAAAATCGTAGTGAACAATGCACGTCATTTAGTAGGGATTCGAAGAAGAATTCAACCCCAAGGATGTTGATATGGTCTTTTGAAATATAGTGTTTTCATGAATGAGACATCTTTCATGTTGTTCGATGGTTCCTCAAATAATTACTAGGTTAAAAAAGAACCCAATTTGAGATTGGCAGGAGGCGGTGTCCTTTTCTTACAAGAGGTGGATGAAAATTCAATTTCCAAAAGGTCGTCAATTCATTTAATTAGGTGCCAACTTGAACTAGCACATTTGAGCCATGTGGTCGAATGTTTGGCTAGCATCAAATGTGAACTACACATAAATTAACAAGTTATGCCCCCTTCCCACTTGACTTTAGCTAAGACTAAAAGTATTTCCCAGGAAACGGGTAAAGATCCCTCCCTTATAGCGGAGGCATACGGCTATCCCAATGCACCTACAAGAACTTGCTTTGGAGACTTTCAAGCAGGTTTTCTCTAATTACCTTTCACACATCTTCATTGTTTTATCTACCAAGCAAGGATTGTTGGGCAGTTTTTGTCCCATCCCCAAATGCCTTGCCACTCACCTAACTGACCAATGGTTTTTGTTAACGGAGCTCCTTGTGCCCTCATAGCTAAGACTAAAAAAAACCAATGACAAGGATGGGAGGCGCCACTTTTAAACGTCCTAGATTATTGCCTCATGTTTAGGTACCGATGGGAGGGTTGGTGCTTGAGGCTTAAGACCTCCACTTTTAAGCCATGCCACATCATTTGCAAACTAGGCTCGGCAATACATAATGTCGATGTTGTGAAGGCCGGGTTGTTAGAACCAACTTTTACTGTTACCTAAAGTCAGGTGGGAAGGGGGCATTAGTGCGATATGGGTTTTTGATAGGTCAATGTTGTTTGTGTGTGTACTAATCTATTGTATTAACTACTAGACATGCACAACTTCCACAAACCCTAAACCCTAACCCCAAACCCTAAACCCTACATCCCTAAATCTTCAATAGTGTTAAGTGCAAATTGATTGATCACACAATCCATGACCTTATTATAACATGCATATGTTAAGACTAGTTTAAATCAACACTTTTAGCTATGCACATACTTCTCGTGGGATGCAAAACACACAATTATAAGTGTGGCTCCACCTAGGTATGGTTTCAATCCATATGCTTACTCTATCTTATGCACGATTCCAAAGTAATTAAACCTTTCCACACATGCCGGATTAATTCACTCTTTCCACAGCTAGGGTGGCATCTGAAATAAAACCCACATTTAATCTAGGTATGGTTTGAATTCATATCCTTAATCTACCTTACAAGCCATTATAATAATGGATTAACCTACCTTTTATTGGTGTTCACGCACTTTGTGAGCGTATTACGGGCATGTTTTGATGTGAATCATATGATTATACCTACAAGTTTAAGGGCCTCCACAATCAATTTTTACCCACTCTTACCTCATTGTCTCTATATATATATCTCACTTAGACCTTGGTAATATATAATAGGTAACAATATTAATTGACAAAAAACTTGTACTTCACACCTTGGTTGCAGATCATTTATTCTATCTTAACCATCATCATATTTAGATTACATTAACTATTACAATACATATATATATATATATACACCTATATATATACACATGTATATATACACACACACACATATATACATATATATTTACACACACACACACACATATATAAATATATATACACATTTATATATACACATATATATACATATAAAAATTATAATTTTTTTTCGGCAGACCTTGGTAACAAGTAAGGTGTATAACCAATGTACATATTTTGAATATGTTGCGTGCATGCCATTCATGTTCCATACATAGGGTCATGTATGTTCCGCATGGATAGAATGGCATATTGTTAGGTCAAAGTAGGCGGCGGGAATCCGCTTTTTAAATAGCATCCAAGGGCCCTTGAACCACTCCAGAGAAGTACTTAAAGCTCTTCCCCCCCATAACAGAGCTCTTTTTTGCGGCAGACGCCAAGTGTGCGCCCTAGAGACCCCACGGAGCGTGCTCACGCCATTCTCCTGCGCATCAAGCGTACACTCCCCAGGTACAAGACAACGTACAGTCACCGCATATACCGCCGTTAATACCGGAGCTTTACGAACGCACGTTCGTAAAGATGGAGCACGCTTTAGTGGGTGGATCATAGGATGGCCGACAGTATTTACGAACGTGCGTTCGTAAATACACCTGGGATTATGTCTGCGCAAACAGCGACATCCAGACATTCATGCAGACAAACAATAGGTCAGAGATACGAACGCACGTTCGTAAAGCTTAAGTCCACGCATTTGTAATTGGATCAGACATAGGAGGGTCCTCTGTTTACGAACGTGCGTTCGTAAATCCACCATGGATGATGTCTGCGCATACAACGACATCCCTCCAGGTATTTATGCAAACAAACAATACGGCAGAGAGATACGAACGCACGTTCGTAAAGCTGGAGCACGCAGTGGAGGTTGATCAGACACATGATGGTCTTGAGTTTATGAACGGACGTTCGTAAAGACCACCAAGGATTACGGTCTGCGCATCCAGCGACATCCCTCCTACACATTTATGCATACAGACAATATGGCAGAGATATACGAACGCCCATTCATAAATATGCCATCAAAGGATTTACGAACGGACGTTCGTATGTCGCACACGCATTTATGTCACTAGTTCAGACAATGATGGTCGGGAGTTTACGAACGTCCGTTCGTAAATGCACCTGCGTATGGTCCACACCAACACCATGTCCAGATACGTATGGCGATGCATATGTTGAATATATCATTGATATACGAAATGGATTTCGTAAATATGCCACTCAGGAGTTTACGAACGGACGTTCGGATGTTGTACACGCATGTGTACCAGTATAGCATGTGGAGATAGTATACATATGGCTATGCCTAGGCACCCTATGTCAGTGATATACGAACGGGCGTTCGTAAATACTTCAATGGCATATTTACGAACTCCCTTTCGAACGATGGCCTTGAGTTTACGAACGTGCGTTCGTAAATACCACCTGAGAGTATGTTCTGCGCAGCACTACATCCCTCTAGATACATTTATGAAAATACACCTAATGGTAGATATATACGAACGGGGGTTCGAAAATATGCTATTGTAGGTTGGACGACTTGATGTTGTTTTGTCGCACACTTATCCATTTTGTCCAATACACAGGATGGCATTTCTTTTATGAATGAACGGCCTTAAACACCACAATGGCGATGGTCCATGTTGTAGTTGACAGAGTATGGCCCGGAACATACAGTTGTTCGTATTTAGACACTCCAATAGTAGCCTGGGTTGTTTGCGAAGTTCGGGCCATGTATTTACAGATATTGTGCGCTCTTGTATGCTTGGCATCCGTTCTTGTATGCATGACATCCGTTGTGTGGTTGGTCATGACATGGTTGTTTGTTTAGGTGTGATGGCAGTGGATGATGGAGATAGTGCATTTGAGTTTTCGACGAATGCATCGTCCTCCGATATTGAATGTGACCTTTCGTCCCCGTCTGCGGACACTAATGACGGGACGAACGGGGTGGGCGTGTCTGTGTATACCTCCTCCCATGAATCTTTCGAATTCCACGAACAATCTCCACATTCTGGGGATGAACATGATGACATTCCTCTATGTGCTGGTTTCGGGAGGGAGGAATGGGTGGGCCTAGATGTTGTTCTACTAAACGAGCTTGGTGTCCCGGTGGCAGATGGCATATGTAGAAACTCCGATCCCCGTGAATGTGTTGATATCAACCCCCTTGGTTTTGATGATGTGGGCGTGTGCATCTTGAATTCCTTGGCACCGTGTGAGGTCCCGTTGACGTGGAGATTTTCCTTGCGTCGATGGCCCCTTCGTCGGGTTCTCCATGAAGAAGTAAGCTTGTGGGATCATGGACGGCGGCACAAGCAAACGCAGTTAGCTTTGTTGGGCACAATTCGTCCTCGCAAAGGCCTACGTAAATACGATTCAAGTCGCGTGTCTCGCGGAGATAAGGAGAGACGGCGGGATCGCATCTTGGGAGACGATTCTATCCGTCTCGTTTCTGGAAAGGATTGTTGCACGATGAAATGTTGCCAATTTTTTCCACGCGAAAAAATTCGGTCTCTTCGTCAAGAGATGTGGCTTGCGGATTTTCGTATGCGGTCGGCAAAGAAACTCGAGGTCCACAGAAATTTGCACATTGATACCCATGGCCGTAAGGTCGTGACCCTTGAGAATGTGGACGTTTGTTGCACAACGTGGTATATCATCCATGCGGTCTCCAAGGCTGACTTCTATAGGTTTCGGAAGTATTCTTTGTTGGGTCGCCGATCTCGATTTCATGGCAACTCTGGCACAAAGAAACCTAGGGAGACGACACTCCAAGCATCCGCGACCCTCTCCACCATCATAGTGCCATTGGCCGATGCAATGCCCCACAAGACGAGGACATTGTCATCAGGTGAGAAAGTTGTTCAAATGGTGTTGTCCACGGGCACGAAATGGAAGAACATCTTAACGGACATCAACGAAGTGGGTCGTATCGCGGGATGTGGGCCCATTTCGTTGTCCAAGTTGAGTGTAATTAAAAACCAACAGTTTGCGGAATACATTTTGAAGAGACCTGGGGACAAGTTCGCTAGGTGTACGGCGTGTGAGAAATACAAAGGTCTTCGAGATGCCCACCCTATAGGCACTGAATCCCATACTAGACACCAGAGAAAATACATTGAGCATGTCAACAACCAGGAGGCACATCGTCAAGATTACTACAAGAACCGTGCACTATCCATAATGAGGCCCGCGGAGGTTCTAACAGTCATTCATGATAAAATGGACCATGCGAAGACCGCATGTCCTTGTTATGCACGCAAAATAAAGGCCACGGATGGTCTCTTCAAGTTGCCTGTAGCTGTCACAGGTTCGTATAGAATTCCACATGTGTGTTGAAAGGATCTCCGATTTGCATTGGGTGTGTTTTCCAAATGACCAACTCCATCCATCCGGTGTGTAGTTATTTCATATTTTTGTTGTTCACGCATCGTTTGTTTTTCTTAGGTATGATCGCCCATGGACATGTGGATGTCAAATATGCCCATTATGGTTTGGATTTTTACCCTGGCGATGCCAACCACACGGTCGGTTCATTTGCAAAATTATTGCGCGATCTCGAAAAGCCACCGGTACACTCTTCTCGTGCCCTTTTCGATGGTTGTGGAACGACACCCCTTTATGAGGCAGTGCTACAAGGGAAGGAGGTTTGTATGTCTTCATTGCCGGAACCACCCGGAGAACCCATTATTGCAAAACCTTTGCCTCCAACTCTCCACGTTCAACTTGATAATTGTGCTAAAGACAACAAATGTCGATACGTGTTTTGTTTTTGGTCGATGCTCGTGGCAAAAGGCATCTTCAAAGAGGTGTTTGTGTCTTTCTTGATGGTGGGGCACACGCACGACGATATTGATGCCTCATTTGGCCGTTGGAGCATGAAGTTGCATGAAGAGGATTTTCCCACCATACCACTTCTCATGAAATCATACATGGATTTGGACAATGTGCCGGTGATCCCGCACATGATTGAAGAAATACCAAATTTCAAGGCCTTCATCAAGCCATACATGTTGAAGGGAGTGGACCGTCTGGTGGGACATACCAAAGCACAACAATTCCGCTTCTATATGAGGGATGATGGTGTCCCCGCCATACAGTTCAAGCTTTTGTGCACATCTCCAAATTGGGGCCCGGAGGATGGTATACTCGTGTGGCGTCAAGACAAGGATGGGAAATGTTTGCTTCCGGATGGGGAACCAAAGCCTTGCAAACCCGATCCCATGAGGAATGGGCTGGAAATCATAAAAGGCATATCCGGGTTCATTGAGTATTGGAAAGAGTTGTGTGAAGAAGACATCACCAGACGTGTTAGGGATACTCATGAGCCGTTGATCGCGTATTGGGATCGCATACGCTCAGCCTTGATGACCGTTGGTGTCGACACCCGTACGACTTTGACACAAGAATTTTGGCCACAAAGTCGTTTGACAGTTGTGGAGTCCGATGCTATGTTCTTTAGCAATGGAGACGTCCGTGAAGAGTTTGCAATGGACAAGCATTACGTTGGCCATGCGCGCAATCGTCCGGCTCCGTCGTTTCGTGTGGGTGTTGATTGCCACGAGGGTTATATGGTCCTCGTACGAGCAGGAGATGAGGAGCACTCCAAACCAATTTGGTTGGTGAAAGCATTGTCTTCACCCAATTTTGTTAGAACTAGCCCCAACTTTCGTCAAATTGAAGTGGAATATTGCCGTCCGAGCACCAAAGACCAGAACGTGCTCCGCACCTATTAGGTTGGGACACCAAAAAGAGTTTCAAGTGGACAGTGGACTCCGCGTACGGACCGGTTTGGATAAACACGGATACCATCCTTTGTGCTTGGAAGCCGCGCAAGGGTTCTAAATCGGAAACAATGACCATCCCCCAAAAACATATAGATTTTGCCAAAGACAACTTGGTACGTATTGCAACTGCGGAAAATGATGCCGATAATGGATATGAAGCGGAAGATGGAGATGGGGAAACATAACGTAGGTTGGAATTAATGTGGAAAATAGGGGCACTTTGTAGACTTGGTTTTATTGCGGATAATATCAAATTTATACATACGTTTGGGATGTGCCATCCAATTCCATAAGACCCTTATATATGGGATGCGCATCCTAAACTTTATAAGGACATAAAAGCATTTGTTTTTGGGATTCGATTGTTATTTTCCACTTATAGTTCATGTTTTGATTATGATTTAAAGACTTACTATTTTTAGTGTTGTGCATATTCTTTGCATGCGAAGTTGCAAACCGTCATGTTCCCGATGTTCCCAATGTTCCCAATGTTCCGCATGCTCATAATATTGGCATCCCAAACTATGGGCGTATTTCATTTTGAGACTTTCAAAAGTCTCCAATTAACGAATATAGTGTTCACAGTGCCTCAACTCAGGCGTTCCATGCAATGGATGGGGAGAACTGACCCGCTGGTTATAGATGAACCAGTTGAGTTTGAGAAACAACCAGTCAAGAATCAAGACTTGAGGATAATTACAGATCATTTTAGAGGAATCTACAAAATATACCTCAAATTAATAAAGAAAAATTGGAAGATATCAGCATGTAACTGGGTGGACTTAGAAACACTGGGATCTTGACTGATTATGCCCAAAAATCTCCCCAGACACTGGTTCGATGTCCGTCTTTATATGGGCCAGACTTCTATACTGAATTTTGGACACTCCCAAACATTTCATACCCCCTCCCCCCCTATCTTATTAATGACAAGTAGTGACATAGAACTTGTGGACAAGTTTTCTTTTTAAAATATTCATTTACATGTAAGATTATAAAGTGTTGAGAAGAGGTCGTTAGGAATCAAGGAAAAAACACATTAATATCTCTGTGACAAGGAACATGATAATATTATATATAGTGGTATATAATATAATCATAGAATCTAAAGTATATGTATCAATAAAGGGTACGTAAATATTTCTTTACAATAGTAGTATAATGCAACACATGATATGAAAATAAAGCAGTCGTGTAGTTATCATGACGTTAAATGGAGATATATGATGACATTAACTCACAATTGAGTAAATTTGGACATATTCCCACAATCTGGATTTTTTGGTAGTTTTAATTTTAATATGGGCAAATCCGTCGATACATTACTATTATACCTAACTTCAAGGGAGATGTGTGAAATTTCCTTATTGATTACTTCAATGTTATGCTACTAAAATATGATGGAAAATGAAAATAGTCTTATAAAATTATAAGGGCTTTTCTGTTGCTTTTATGGGCCTTTTATCTTAAGGAAATTCCAAGTTTGTCATCATTCAAGTTGAAGTTTTTCATCATTCAATGCTCCAATCTTGATTTAGAGTGCATGCCTTTAAAGTCTACATTTGATTGATGTCCAGGATGTGATGATTGCGATTGACTCATGGAAGATAACTAAAATATGCATTTTTTCAATTTAGAAAAACTTATTTGTGAAAAGTGAGAGAGGTTTAATGAAGAAATTGCACTAATTCCCAGACTGAGGAGTACTTTAAATTTGTGATAGTTGATGAAAATTTCATAGGTGCCATTGCAATTATCCAAAATGGCTCATTTTAGTCACTCAGTGGCCATTCAGAATACAAGAGCTTATACACAAGCTTTTGAGGCCAAAAACTGCCCTTTAAAATATTACCTTTACAATCTCCCAAGTGTGCAATATATGTAGTGCCGCAGAACTTGAGCTTCAACTACCAAGTTACTTGATTGTCTATAATACCAATCTGCAAATGGCTGATTGAAAAAATGTGGCGTTGAAAAGGCCTGGAAAAGAATGGATGTCTTAGACCTACATGGATGTGGATGTACAGTAATAATGAAGGGCCCTGTAAAAGAATGGATGTGGATGTAAAGTAATAATGAAAGGGCCTGTAAAAGAATGGATGTCTTGGACCTACATGGATGTGCAGCTAGGTTTAGTAATCCTGAACCAAAATACATACTCAAACAGGTCTAAAACCTAAGCGGGGTTTACATATCAAGCCTGAAGAACCGCTAGGTAAATTGGGATCCTAAGTATGAATGATCTTTTTGAGGAATGAAGCGTATAGAAAATACGTGGGAGCCATGGCCATGACCACCATCATCAAAGTCCAAATCGGTCAAGATAAAATTTCTAGTTCATGATTTCTTCAAGTAGGGGGCAGTCTCCGCCATCAGGTTAGTTTTGTGCTTCTCAAATAACTATGGTCTAAAACAGGATCAGCAAAGTTAAGTCGCCAGTCGTGCGTTTTTGTCATACTGCCGAAAAGCACTGAGGAGGCTTGTTCCGTAGAGCACTTGGCGATCATAACCGGATATCCTAATGGCATTGTTTTGCTTTCGAACAAAACTTAAGTCTGCACACCAATTTATGCCACTTCCATTGCATGAGGAACCATTTGTTTTGTAAATTGAGTGTCCGTAATCCCTTGCATACGAAGCACTTGATAAACTAATGAAATATTATGTACTTATTATAACGCACAACAAGTGCACAACACATCACATAGCAGTCAGTTTAATTTGTAAGTCTCCTGATTTTTCCTCTTCCAAAATATTCTGCCTGATATGCAACTTGTGCAATTAATATTTGTTTAATTTTACCATGGATATGGCACAGAAGTGATTTACCTGTAAATCTTCTCTGGATACTGGTCAACTGCCTCTCAGTGATTGTTGTGTAAATTGTAACTTTAGTCTGCACTCATAAGATTTTGGCACAGTTTCAGTATGAATCTTACCACCAGGAACAGATCAAATTCCAAATTTCTTCACGGCCACGGTCTGCCCAAAATTAAGGCTCAGTGAATTCTAATACACAACTGGTGACTGGAAATTAATATGGAAACTAAGACTTCAAATCTAGAATTTTGAGTATGGAACTTATAGATGGAGACTAAAGCTTGAGTCATGATTTGACCGGAGTGCTCTCATACTCGTCTTTAGCTTGAGCCATATAGCTAGGGACAGCATCATTCGCCCACCACTGTTCTCAACAAGCCACAAATTGTGAGATGCTCTGTTTTGATAATCCACTGGAAGTCATACTTTTGTATAATTAGTCTACATACTACTGGCGAGTACCTTTCAATCGCCACAACCTCATCTAGGCATAATAACATTTACTTCACAAAACAGGATCTACTAAATTGATGCAGGAGCTGCATGGGATATATGTTGCATGAATTTAAAAGGTTATGGCATTCAATCGAAAAGGTAGAAACGTTCCTCATGAATATATCAAGCAGAAGTCTAAGCATCAATCAATTATTTGACTAGAATTCATGTGGACATGCATGGACATTGGACCTACCGAATTTAAGGACTGATCCATGATGTATCTCTTGGAAAGTCACGTCGAATTTACTGAAAGTGCGTCCAACAAGTCTAATGTCGTTAAGATGATGTATAAATATCTCCACCGCTTCTAGATAACAACCTCCCTGAGAATGAGCGTTCCTGCATAAAAAAACAACAGATCATTAACTGAACTGGCAATCCCTTAACATGAAATTTTTATTTTCTCACGCAGCATGCGTTTCTTGTTTAATTTTCAATGCACCATCTTGAGTGAAATTATACAGAAATTCAAATCACTCACTGAGCCAGCAGGTTATGGTACTACGCCTGGTGACCTGACATGACATATACATTCATGTCAAGCTTAAATAACCGGCTTCACTATTTCAATTCAAAACATTTCAAATATAAGTTCCCAGATTACTAGCTCAGACTTAATTATTCATGCATACAGATGTCCTCCATCGACCACACATTAATATTCTTGCAAGATCACTAACACCGTTTGCTTACAAACTATTGATCAGAATGAGTACTATCATCCAGTCCCGCCATAAAAGCTCTTGAAACTGACCCAACCAATCTAAGTAGACTGGTATATCTTGAGTGATCCATGGGTCCTCATGACACACACTGTAAGACTTGCTACAGATTGTTCTACTTGAATCAACAGCCGGTGATTCATGAACCTTCAAAAGTCCCATCAAAATCTGCAAGAGAGATGACAGAAACTAAGCCCCACTGCGTAGATGATCACCTTGTATACGTCGAGAGAGAGAGAGAGGTCGATGGAGAGGTGGTGAAGAATGCCAGCAAGAGAATTGGGTGAGGAGATTGATGTTGATGGGGAGTGGGTAGTCCGAGATTGGTATTTATACGTGGTAAGATGGCAGACAATGGAGGCAAAGAGAGAAAGATTATCAGGAAGTCGCGTATTAACTTGTTGTTGTGAATGTTGTTGTGAGAGAGCGAGTGAGAGAATGGAGTTGACAAATTTCGGCGACACAGTCCCGTCGGAACACGGTCACCGGAGTCGGTGTCGGTCCGGGGGGCTCCTCACTCCCAAATCCCACCCGAGGTCCCATTTCAGGTCTGGTCTCAGGTTACGTGCCAAGTCATGTCCAAGGACGCAGTCCTCTGTCCAGGTCCCGGGGGTAAGGTAACTCTACTCGGACGTCCGAGGAGACAACCAAGTGATTGCGTCGATGGCAATGCCCGAGTGTTATTAGTTTTATTTTTAAATTATATTTCTAATGAAATGAATTTGAAGGTCTGCAGGGGACTTGGGAAAAGCCTTATAAAGGATGGGACTATATTAAGTACAATGTCAATGGTGTCAAATAGGCTAATTATCTACAGTAATGGAGCGCAATCATTGGTTTCTATAAAATAGAGGCTGATATCAATTTGATGGTCCGATTGGAAGAAAGACTTATCTAGTACTGCATTCTAAGATAGAGATTCATGAAACCTAGGTTCTCTAATGGAGTTGTACATGGGATCTTCAAACATAGAGTGTGCCTCGTTTTCACCTACATTGTCATAGCAAAAATGGCATAGGCTGTTATCTCTACGGATTGGGATAAGTTGGCCACGAGCCAATTTCAGTGATGTGTTTATGATTTGAGATGCAGTGAACAACAACAATTTTACGTTGGGGTGGTGTCAATGGTTGTTTCAATGTGAGTATGCATTGCAAGGCCCTTCTCGAATAAGAGCGGGTAAAGGTTTGAGAGGGGACAGAAGAAGGGAATTTTTTGAAGACAATTAGTTAAGACTCTAAGTCTCCAAAAACTTAAAAAGTCTCTTGGTTTTGTTTTAAGAAAATTACAAAAAAACAGGTTCATGTAATTGAAAAGAAACAGGCTGCCTAATGATTCCATCCCATGGACAAATGTTGCATTCAAGTCTCTTGTGATGTGAAGGAAACCACATTTTCATGATTTTAAGTTCACGTCTCGTTCACAATTTATTAAAATATAATCACATATTAGGATTGTCTAGGTCACAGGGTGAGCCAGGCTCAGATCTTTACGTACATGGAACCTTTTCTTTTGCCGACAAGAATTACTAGGAACCTTGCCGACTTTTCTCATTTTCCGTTGTGGCTGCACCCCCGGGTTCCAACTCTATGAGCAGGGTGACTACTTCACCAGTTCCGACACTTTTCCTTCCCTTTCTTTTGGCAAGACTTCCAGGAGCATCCAGCAAGGCATGTAAATAGTTGGGTAGTTGCATTAAATGCTGATGTGGCGGTCCACACAGCGAACTCGCTGGCAGACACTCTGTGGGACATTTTACCAGAAACATTTCAAACCACTGCCACCGCCCACAGGATGATCCAGTAAAGTATGACACCCAGTAAGGAGGCTGGGGATTCGTGGCACTCACTAAGGAACATCCATCCAAGATATCGTGGATGAAGTGGCTCCAATAAAAAAGCCCCCCTATGGGGTTGAGGGCCGATTCATTCGAATGTGACGTCACTAGACTAATTCGGGGTCTTTGACTCTATTTACGGAATCAAATTGCCTTAAAATAGTCATTTAGATGATTCCTACATTTTTTTCATCCGCATGGATGATTTTACTTGAGTGCCACGAATACCCGGCCCAGTAAGGATATTAAGGATACCGTACCCGGCCGTCAGGGTCAGCAAAAATTAATTAAAAAAATAGAAGTTGAAAAAAATCGGAAATTATTGGAGAAGAGAGTTGAAAAGAAAAGTTATTCATTGAAGAGCATGTTGAATATTACAAAATTGAGCCAACTTCATGTAGTAAAATCCCAAAATATTGCATACCATAGCATCACAACTAGTTCGTGCAAAATTTTTTTTTAAAAAAACCAGACACTATGAGCCCGAATTTTCTGTTGTTTGCAGAGCAAATTGAATTAACCCCTAAAGAGC
Organism: Polytrichum formosum; assembly: GCA_964035585.1. Taxonomy (NCBI): domain Eukaryota; kingdom Viridiplantae; phylum Streptophyta; class Polytrichopsida; order Polytrichales; family Polytrichaceae; genus Polytrichum; species Polytrichum formosum. The sequence continues at coordinate 954,103 of OZ037937.1, forward strand.
TTGTGGCCAAAATCATGGCAAACCCAGAGGTTGCAGTGGCGTTTTAGGATCCAAAAGTAACACATACAAAGGACCACTAATTGAGATTAGGGCATTCAATTAGGTTAAACACACCAAGGCTGCCACAAAAGGGTGAAAAAAAAAGAAATCTTTCATTGTTGTGAACTAGCCTTGTATTAAAGCGTTGAATCTTTTACAAATATTTTTTGAAATTGTTGAAATTTTTATTAATTTATTTTTACCATGCCTGACCCACTTTCTCCACTTTAATTAATTATTCGGCATGAAATGTTGACCCTGACGGCTGAGTACGGTATCGAGACAATCATGGTACAAGCTACAACATATGATATTTTCACAATTTTCATAAAATATAATAAAATAACATCGGTGCTTTTTATATGCACCGACGTGAATGGGAGCATGTTCTTCCTTATTCTAATCTTGTTTTAACCATGTGACAAGGTAGGCACACTTCCTACCTTCCGGGAAGTGGTCTCCTTTAAATAACAGTTTAGGGGGGGGTGTTGTTTGTGAGTTTTTGGTGAATTAGGTGTGGGTGTTTGGGTTCATGGGGACAGGTCGATTGGGGTTTGGTTGTTGTCGAGCTTTCTTTTATTTAGAACAAGGTATGTGTGGTATTTACAACTATTTGATGTATGTGTTTCATGAGTTTTTTGACCTCTTGAGGGGGCATTTTGAGTTTCTCTAGGGCTTCAAGTGATTGTTTGTGTACGGCTCTTCGTATCCTTGTTGTGACGGTAATAAAGGGGCTAACCTTCCATCCTACAATTGTTTGCGTCTGAATGAGGGGGTCATATTTGTTTGTTTCTTTTTCTTATGGAATTATATGAGAATATATCATGGCAGTAGGTGATTTCTATGAATTGTATGGTGTTTGATGGGCTTGGGGGGATGGGTGTATGGCTCTCTATTGAGGCCCCTAGTATACATAATATATCAGGTCTTAGCCGGGCCATGCATGTGCATGTGTTGGGGAGGCATGTGCATTGTATTAAAAATTGGGATCACTACAACAAAATCGACAAAAAACGACTTTGTTTATGACTGTTATTTGAGTCGTTGAGGACTACAATGACTATTAATTTTTGTGTTATTACGGACGACTTGTAACGGACAGATAGTCGTTGGGGACGTGACGTGGGAACCTGGATGATATAGTCATATAGGGTAGTCGTAAACATGTTGAGCAGACGTGGCAAACCGTGATGACGTAGATTTCACGTGGCATTACGTGGCATCCACGCCACGACCTCACATCCAGGTCATCATCTGACGTGGCATCCACGCCACGACCTCGCATCCAGGTCATCATCTGACATGGCATCCACGCCACGACCTCGCATCCAGGTCATCATCTGACATGGCATCCACGCCACGACCTCGCATCCAGGTCATCATCTGACATGGCATCCACGCCACGACCTCACATCCAGGTCATCATCTGAGTTGGCTCTCACGCCATGTCAACAAACACGTGGCTTCCGAGTCAATTGGCCATGTCATCGTTACATGTGTGCAACTAATATAATGCCACGTGTCCATAAATATAGTTCTTGTGTAGTCATTTGCCGGTTGCCATGTGTATCCTAAACGACTATTATGTTACTATTGAAGAACTACATGTTAGTGACATGTGCACGGGTTTAGGCCATCTGTCAGCACATTGAGGCTTTGTTTACTCTTTCATTAGTGGGACATTTGAGTGCATGTGCCGACGTGTCAGGGGTACACGTGTCATTTGTAATGACTCAGCTCTCCACGTGGATGCATAAATGACTAGAATTCGACAGCAGAAAAAAAAAATTTGTTTTCCGTGCGGCCATGATTGTGCCACGACGGATCTGTGTCATGCCATTTTGACTGCGAGGCGACTCTGAATGGTTAACAATGACTACACTGCAAAAGGTGTGCAGTCATTGATGTACATTTAGCATCCATCCCAACTTGACAGTGACTACAAAATCTGCTACGAACTCGACCTCAACGACTACAAAATTGCTACTCAACGCATGCCAATGACAATGAGAAATTGCGTTAACCATACCTTTCAAGCATGCAACTATCATTCAAGCATTAAAGAAGGAGACTCAATGGGTGAGTGGGGATCATATTTGTACAAGAATACATATTTCAAATTTATTGTTCAGTTCCCAACAAAATGCGTGGGCGTGTTCATGAATGGGTTTAGAGTTTACGACACGGAAGCCCTCTATGTCCTCCCTGATAGATTCGCCGGAGGAAAATCATGCTGCTCTCAGGTTCCTTTCGTTCCACAGTGTGCAGCCTCCCACCACATCTTGCACTAACCATTGGTCTCCGTCCTCATGTGGATATGCAAGTTTCACGTCACCTAGGTAAGCAGTGGTCACGTCCACTTTGTAACAAAACTCTGGAATGACCTTAAAATGAAACTTATCCACACCCCCCACACCACTGATTTTACCAATGGCCACCTTCCGTCTCTTGTTTTTTGGGCTCATCATATGCACGGATTGCCCAACATTGAACTGCACCCATACACCATCCACAAAACAATCAATGGCATACCTCATACAATGTAAATATATAATCAGCAATGTGTCAGCAATCAGTCCTTCATGTGGAACTCAATTGTTTTCATTGCCCTGCAATGTGACATCCATAATGGACTCAAAAACCCACACCAAACAATGCATACGACATTTATACGGTTCTAAAAATGTTCAGGGATGGATTGTTGAATGACTCCTGAATGACTGCAAGAATGACTGCTGAAATACTGCTGAATGACTGCTGAATGACTTCTATAAATGTTCAGAGATGGATTGCACGAACCGGGCGTGCAGGAAATGTTGTATTGCCTGATATGCTACCCCCTGTTTTCGCACCCCTTCCCCGCAATTCCATCTCGGTAACCACCTACACATGCAAATAAAATTCAAATTCAATTAGTCATGGACCAACTAAGAGGAGGGGGGACAATGTTCATTGTGAACTTGAAGTTCACAACTCCCCTCACCTCCTGGAACCTCCACAGTTGTCTTTGCCATGTTCTTCGAACATTGATTCAGTTCACACACCCCTGCTTGCATTCTGGATAGATTGAAAGTCGACCAAAAACTTCCAACGTCCTCCAGCACATAGAGGCCTTCAAGAGCTGGCCATAAGTTTTGCTTTAAATAATCTTTGTCCTCAAATAAATCCTTCAGATTTGCAACATAGAAAGGGGGGGGAGTGATCACATTCGATTGAGGGTTGAAGTCCACCCTAGGCCCATGGTGGTCTATGATAACAGTGTTGGTAGCATCCCAACATGGCCATTTCTCTCCAAACCTTGGTCAAGGGTTTCCCCCACAATGAAACCTCAGCACTCTTATGAATTAACTCGCAATCCTTTGCTGACCACGTGAAAATTGGTATATGGCCTTCCAAATGTGAGAACACGGGTAGGATCTCCCGTAGAACCTCTTCCATATACTCACTACTCTTTGTACCCCAAAATGCTATTTTGAACATTTTAAAACACCGGCCCAAGAACTCCATCATCCATGGCCTGAACACGAACCTACGTGTGTAAGTTCTTTTGGTCACACGGATGTTGCAGTTTGGATTGGTTGAGTCAATAGGTTGTTGTCCAGAAGTGTACCATGCACATTGAAGATCAACAATTTGGTTGGATTGTAGGGTTCCGCTATCGAATTCATACGGAAACTTAGCGGCGGGCTCACCTGACCACCATGCGCACTGTTTGAACCACCAATGTCACCTATCTTGCTTGGTGACATGGTCTTGGGGTTTTTGCTCACAGATTCCGGAGAAACTCCCTTCCCCTCTGACGCAACAAGGGATGCAGCCTCAGCCAACACACCTACGTCTCCGCCCTCTACATGCTCACTCTCCACAATTTGCTCCAGCCCTTTCCCTCCTCCCAAACTCCCACCTCCACCACTGACGCGCTCCCCACTCCCACCTTCATGATGTGCCACTCCCCTAGGTGCGCTTTCCTTATTCCCTCCCTTCCCCCCCCCCTCTCCACTATCTTCCACCCCACTCCCACCCACTGCAATGTTGGGAGGGCCACTGCCAAGTTCTACAACCCCACCTATAACAACTCCAACTTTCTGCCTCCCATCATCCGGGGTTATTGGCTGCCCAGTGGCCGCCGCTGCTACAACTCGCTTCTTCACACATCCCTTTGCTGCCCTCCCTTTTTTCGGGGCCTTCTCGCTTGCACGTCCCTTGCTCCCCACCTGACTATTCTCTTGTGACACGGTCACCCCCTTTAACTTAACATCTTTGCTCCTAGTCAACCTAGTGTATGATTTGGGTGGGTTGTCCTCTTCACTATGCACGTCTGTGTCATCCACCACATCTGTTGGCAACGTTATGGAGGTGCCGATGCGAGCCGGGCGGGATTGGGCTTGATTCTCGCATGTAGATTTTGGAGCACTTCCATGTATGTCCTCGTTGTTGACTGTCGGGTTGGGCTCGCTCGCAATGGTCCTCGACTCCAGTTTGTTCATTATGGTCGTCACCATAGCCGCTAGGCTATTCAACGTCAGCGTGTTAGCTTTTATAGCTTGCTCATTGTTCTGACTAGTCAGTAACACCTCTGACAGTTGACGCCTGAACTCGATCTGGTTTTGCTCCACAACAGCCATGCGTGCTGACATCCTTCCTGACAGGGCCTGCTGTGCACGCCACAAACAAGGACGTCCAACCTTAGAATGGGATCCAGTTAGGTTTAGGCCATGGATTCATCTAAAAACACTTTCTCCACTGAACAATGACTCATAAAGCACTAGATACAACTACACAATGACTTAAATACAACTATCAGAACAATGCAGCAATGACACACCTAGCTGGATATACAACTATAGAATGACACAAAAAGCACTGTCTACGACTAAACAATTACACAAAAGGCATTGAATACAACTGCACAATGACACATAAAATGTATTGGAAACAACTACACAATGACTTGCAAAGTGTAGGATACAATTACAGAATGAGACAAAGACCACTCCATACAAACCCTACCACTAATTGTCTACAATTGAGCAGCAACCAGCAAAATGCACATGCAAACATTTTGGGGATCTTACAGAGGTGCATGCCCCTGTCTGCTCTGATTCTTGCAGGTCCTCCGCTATTTCCGTAATCCCCGGACTCCTCTGTCTCTTCTTCCTCTGTCATCATGGACACGCGCTGCTTTAGTGGTCCACATTTCAAACTCACCAAGCCCAACTCAACATAATGGTGAAGGAACACTAGAAAATCATTGCTAATCACTGCTAAACACAACACTTACCAACTGCGCTTCTTTCCCAGCTTTGCCAGCCCGCCCAACGGTGGACTGGTTCTTCACTGACTTCCTTGCATTTGCCATTATGATTGCCTTCTGCTCCGTTTCTGGTTTCGACCAGTACTCACAAAGGCGTGCCCACTGATCGGGCTCAATGTAAATCGGGCATTCTTTCTTACCAACCAAAAACCATGCCTTCATTTTGCACCTCTCAGTCTTCATCTGCCTCTTTACTGCATTATTGAATCCCTTCTCTGATAGGTTGTTCCCCAAATATTCAAACTCATTGTCCAGGGCACTCCTTAGTTTCTCAATGCTACAAAGGGATTGGTCCTTCCACGAAACACAACTCACGTCCAATATCCTAGGGACCAGGCTCCGAAGTGCTTCGTCAAATTCATTCTTACCTTCGCAACCTCCATCTATGCCTCCACCTGCCTTGACCCTCACCTTGCGCGGTTTCTGCCCTACAACTCACCTTGCATCCACTGCCTCCTCTATTTCCTTCTTATGCGCTCTCCTTGCAGCCCTCGCCTCGCTCTCTGGCTTCAATGTGGGACCCTTGTTTTGTGGGGCCGCGGGAGCTTGTTGTGGCTGCATCCAAGGACTAGGAAATTGTTGAGCCATCATCCATGGGGTGGGCTGACCCATCATCCACGGGCTGTGTTGCCCCATCATCCACTGCTGTTGCTGTGTGGATGGCGGCGTCATCCATGGTTGTTGCATCCACGAGGGATTGGATGGGAGTTTTGCTTCTGGTTGAGGTGGAGTTGTTGTTCTTGGTTGGGATAGGTGCGCCTTTGTGCAAAGAACCAACATCACCATGAGCGCATAACTACATTCATTTCGAAGGTTGCGGTGATAGTCTTAGGAATGGCAAGCGACAGGTTACTACACAAGATCCTACACACATGACAACCGGCTGACCTCGCAATTATTTACATATTCACATCCAGAATGTACCACATCGGATATTCTGAGACAAACCAACAAGAAGGCATGAAAATTACCTTTTTGGCTGGGCTCTTGAATATTTGCCTTGTGCGCCTCTTTGTTGCACTTGACCCTGGCAGATCCGCGGAGCCTCCTCGTAGTGAGTGAACATCTTGATCCTCTTCCTCATCTGCAAATGGCTCACCAACCACACAATCAGGTACATAGCATCAGTTGCAGTGGCAATCACGATCATGCAACGTAGAGAAAAGTCACCGTGCAAAAATGTACCGAAATTGGAGCCACTAGAATCCCCCATGCATGTTCAATCAGAAATTGCAACGTGGTTTACGGTGGTCGTTCCAAAGGAATCAGCTCTAATGCTCAGCCACAAAAAGGATGTTAGTTGAAGCCTACAAACCCTTGTATATTGTTCCATCTTCGTGAATGCTGCAATGTCCCAGCTCCATGACTGCTGGGGCTCATGCCAAATGCCAGTTGGTCAACAGTCACTACACAATATATGATGTAGGCTTCATGTAGGTGCGGTTGGGACTACGGTTTAGGGAATGTATGGTTTTTGAATGACTATGGATGACTACTTAATGACTACTTTGTTCCACTGCCTTGATCATGTTAACGCCTTATAGAAACCATGGTCATGGTTGAGGAGGCTCACCTGGACTGTTCTCGTCCTCAGTTTTTGTCTCCGCTGATTCCGAATCCCCAACCATGTCCTGAAGATCTTCCCGGGCCTCGGAGGTTCCTGTTTTCCGCATTACTCTGTGGCTACGGCGCACTCTAACCCTCGGTGCCGCCTGCACACCGATCGAAGTTGACTTCGGTGCACTGAAGCTCTCGCGCCTGCAGTGGACACAATGGAGGGCATGCAACAATCACTTAAGTTGAGAACAATACAAAGCCTAGAAGGACTTTCATCACATGGCATCCTAAGGATCTCAGAATCACACTCTAAATCAGCTACGCATCGCTTGTAGATGCGCATATAAATGTGGATGAAATAAGCAAATATCTTCCAAACCAATCCAGATTTAGAAAGTAACAAATCCCACACAAACTGGTTGCATACTTTGGTATCGGTATGCATCAGTCACAATTTCGCAAATCATATGAAGCAAACAATAATAAGATATAAATTGCAAAAAATTCTTTGAAACCCCAGCCTCTAGTCACTGACACAAGTTTTTTCCCTGCACCCATTCCTCGTCTAATATGCAACTTACAATTATTAGAAAGTAACCAACAGATCCAAAGCGCGCATGTGGCCATTTCCCTTACAACCACAGATGTATATTCCCTTGTATAGCAATATTAACCATGTACCATAACATGTTAGTATTCACCGAAATATTTCTCAGTGCATGAAGATTGCATTCACTAGAGATTCTAGTGCCAGGTGAGATTTATACATTAAGTATCCCTTAATTCATCCTCCATCGCCTCAAATGCTGCAACTGGAGACTCTGGTTTAGGGTTGATAAGACATGGACAACACAATTTTATGAGGGTCATGAAAAAATAACATTACAAAATCAAACCCTAAATCAAAGATTTTCAACCCCACATGAACCCACCTAAACCCCTAACCTCGTTTTAGGGTTTATACACATATATGAAACCAAAGAAAGCAGGAATGGCCACTCATGACCAAGGCTGCCAAGGGCATCAAGAATCGAACAAACTACTTCTGTCCTCTCTACAGATACACCAAGTACCTGGAATGACACACACACTTGTTGACCCTCATACCGACCTTTTGTCATGCAGCTACACCAAGTACCTTGAATGACTGTGACTAAAAATATTGTTTGGACATCATTGTGTATCAACAATTCAGATGTACTTCTCATAGTAGTAAACCCCCCCAACCATCCCCGGAACCAGCCCTTAACCCATCAAGCTCCTTGACTGGCTTGGTTAACCACCCTTGTTCAATAATCGTTAACACTAAATATAGTGTTAACCATAAGAAAACCATAAGAAACTTTCAGTTCCTCTCATATATCTAATATATCTCATATATCTCATATATCTAATATATCTAATATATCTCATATATCTCAACTCTCTTTCTGGATTATTGTGGCAAAATTGTGGTCATACATGGATGTCGACTAAATTTCCCAATCTCAAAATATCGATGTCTGTTTGCAAATCCAATGCAGGTAAATGGACACTATCTGTGATGGAGGAACCCTCTTTATCCAAGGTTCACATAGCAATACCAAAAGACAACATAGCAGAGAAGTCCATGAAGCTTCACGTTCACTGGCAATTCTAATGCCGCGCTGGATTTATACGAAGCCTTGAAACAAATCTAACTTCATTTTAGGGTTTCTTATGTCGCCTCAACTGACAAACCTTGAACCCTAAATTCATATGTCAACCCTTCAAATGCTGGGCGTGTTGAATGTGGGTTGGTCTTCTCATTTCATTCAAAAATTGCATAACCATCAAACTCACTTCTGACTAGCAACACAAACTCCCTTCCTAGAGCAGCTTAGCATCACTCACAAACGCCATTGCCCTGTTTTCCTAAGAACTTACATGAATGTGGCATCACACCCTAAATCAGATAAATAACTAAGCATAACTCACAACAGCACATAGGATCAAGATTAAGGGTTGTAAGATGCACAACCTGAACCCTAAACCCCAGATTCATTCACAATACATGACACATTCAGAGTACAGAGCAGATTCACAGAAAGGGAGATGGGTAGTATGTGCGATGTGTACTACAACCGACGAGTGCAGGGTTCCGCTATCGACCACGTGATGTGCGCTCCCGACTCCTGCTTGAGACCCACAGTGCGTTTCCGAAACCCCAAGCGGAAGAATGAGGGGTCAAAATCGACTACACATTGGGACCCCTAGGGAGCCACAAAGAAGTGGACTCCATCTGAACCATCCATATGCATGGCTGCGATTTCGCCACGTGCCCCATGCGACTTAGTCTACATCCTCTACAGAGCTCCAAAAACCCCAAAATATACCAAACCCCGACTTTGCGGAATTGGCCGGCCGCGGAGCACTTGGTGGCCCCGGGGTGGAGCATTGCCGGAGTTGGTGGCGCCCACAAGTGGCTGACAATTTCTCGCCACATTTTGGCAGATTTGGCTCCAACCTGACAACAAATTACTGTGGTAAGAAACACTTACAGACTCGCTGCCGCTTGTTCCATGGGCTTCATGAGCTCCTTGATTTTCGCAACGCGCTTGTCGCGTTCCAGCTCGTAGGGGCACCTACAATCCACGTCCCCATTGTCCTCTTCCATATCCTGAAGCTTAAGTGGACAGATTTGCACTCACTACCTCTATACTCTCTACACATACGTCAAAAATGCTAGTCACCCATTGTACCTCCCAGGTGATACTACACAATGTTCTATCGATTGCATTTGAGTCTTGGAGCCCTTTCCCTTCAGCCCAGACGTGTAATACGCCATGGCCATGGACGGCATGGTATTTAGGGGCGGGGACCTAACGGATACAATTCCAGGCGCTATGGTTTGAATATGTAGATTGTTCAAATTTGAAGAACGACTAATTAATGACTAGATAGCGACTTTCGTGCGACTGGCGAGTAAACGTTGTTTGACTAGTGAATGACTACTAAATTACTTTCCAATGACTAGTTTATGACTAGCGAATGCTAGTTTCATTCGAACCCCCGATCACAGTAGCAATTATGAGCTCATGAAATATGTATGTAGTGTTGACTCAAATCTATGGCCTAAGACATGTGCATAGCCATCTTTAGTCTTTGGAGGATCATTTGGCTCTCTTATGAGGGTAGTCTAACATGGTGTAGTCTTCAACTTCAACCGATGATTTCTCAAACTCAACCGGTTCATCCGTAACTAACTGACGGTTCTCCCCGATCATAGTAGAGGTTGCCCACTCTTGAGGAGTGTGGACTCACCTAAGGAAATTTTTGAGCATAACCACTTGAGATCCTAGTGTTTTCAAATCCACATGGTTACGTGTTGATATCGTTCAGTTTTTCACAGCTGACTGCTGAGATATACTTCATGAGATTCCTGTAGTATGACCAATAATTTTCCTGAAGTCTTGAATGTTAACTATTTATTCCTCGTCCTCAATCGGTTCATCCGTAACTACCTCCCAGTTCTCCCTGACCATTGGTCAAGGGCAACTCCATATAGAATTCCCAATCCACTTGATGGGATCCCAAACCACAGAGTGGGCCTGCATTTCAAAAAGTCATGCCCAGCTCTCCACTTTGCGACATAGTCTGCAGGGCTTTCTTTCTTTTTCTTCCTGTCTATGTTGAATAGTGAACATGATGGAGGGAATTTGCATGTTTGTTAGATGAGCTCGAGAATCTTCACTTCCATGCTGAACAAGAATATTCCCATGAGCTTTGACAACTATGAGCATAGTAGGAACAACTTATTTGAAATTCGCAATCATCTCACATTAATTTGTGTTTGGCAAAACAGAAGAAGTGGGTACACTACTAAAATTGTCCATTTTAGACCCTCTTACCTGAAATCCAAGGTTACCTTAGCTTCAAGATTAATGACTAGTGACTGACTAGTGAATGAATATATCATATTGAGTGTTGTATGCGCCCACATCAACGACTAGTGTATGACTAGTGTACGACCATTTCATGACAGATGAACACCATTAAGTGGGTGGTGGGAACCTTGTTTAGAGACCACACATTAAAGTCATTAATATGTGCATAGTGGTAAGCTTGCAGGGCACATGGACGGAGGAAGACTCCCTCTGAATGATAGGAGACGGCAACAACATCGCGACGACCGTCTGTGGAGGAGGGAGCAAGAGAGGGCCTCGTTGTATAACTTGAAACGAATTCACTGCCCATGCTGCAAATGTAAAGGACGAGTTCAACTATACATTGCAAAAGTAAATGACCATCTAATCAGAAATGGGAGGGAACCAAGCTTCAGAGTGTGGAGGGGGCCTGGAGAGAGGGATGGCTCCGATGAGGAGTGGGAACATGAGTTTAGGAGACCCTCAAAACCACATGACGGACACATCGACGAGGGGTTGGATATGCACGTCATGATTGAGGAAGCATTCCTCGAAATTGATGAGGCACCAGCCCACCATCCTACACTGGAAGAAAAATTTGAGGACATAGTAATAGGTGCATTCACAGTTGTCGATGAGTTGGCCAACGATGAAGTCCCACTTTCGGATGATGAGTCAGAGGATGAGCCTATGGGGGAAAATGATGATAGCATTGTAGAAGAAGACAATTGTGGTGATCCACACGAGTTGGAAGAAGCCATTGAGGAGCTGTACCATGGAGCCAAATCTTCCATCTTGGCAGCGACGATATTGATAATGACTTTGTGTACGATCCATGGTGTTAGCAACAAATTTGCGGACCAGCTTTTCATCCTCTTCCGCGAACACCTTCTACCCAGTGAGAATATGTTACCCAAAAACCTCCATGCTGCAAAAGTCTTGATTCAAAAATTAGGATTGAATTACAAAACAATTCACGCATGCCAAGCAGGTTGTGTTTTATTTAGAGGGCAATATGAAGGAGCCACCAGTTGTCCAAAGTGTAAGAAACCACGTTACAAAGATGAGGCCAAAAAACAGAGGCCTTGGAAAGTACTTAGACAGTTTCCCCTTATTCCAAGACTAAGACGTATGTTCCGTACACCGACAATATCTGAACTCATGGTGTGGCATGCAAAGAACACAAGCACAGATGGATTGGTAAGGCATCCTTGTGATTCAAAGGCATGGAAACACGTACATGAAAATATAGATCCTAGTTTTGGCCAGGAAGACCGTAACATTCACTTAGGGTTGGCAGCCGATGGAGTGAACTCTTTCAAGTTGCAACGTACAACTTGGAGTACGTGGCCGGTAATGTTGTTGAATTACAACATACCCCCATGGTTGACCACGAAGAAATTTTTCATAATGTTGGCGTTGCTAATCCCAGGAAAACAATCTGTGACATCGCAATTTTTTGATGTGTACTTGGAACCATTGGTAGAGGAGTTGATGCAATTATGGAAGGGTGTGGATGCTTATGACATGCTCAAAGAGGTGGGGTCAAGGGTTTTCAAGCTTAGAGCAGTTTTGCTATGGACCATACACGATTTTCCCGGTTATGGGACAGTTGCAGGTGTTGCACATCAGGGCTATGCGGCGTGTCCTGTGTGTGGGCCACATTTTAAAGGTGAACATTCTGTCGAACTTGGAAAGCAAACCTATACAGACACAAGGCGGTGGCTAGCCCATGACGATCCGTGGAGGTCGCCGGAAATGAAGGACCACTTCAATGGACATATCGAAGTTCGAGGTAAGCCCAATGTTGTTACTGCAAGTGAGCAAGTGCAACGAGCCACAGAGTATCAAACCTGGTTGGATGAAGGGAACAAAGAAGGCGCTGCTGGAGACCCCTCGAAAACACATGGTGTGAAAAGGAGGAGCATTTTACACAACCTGCCTTATTGGAAGGTAAATAATCCAGTTGCTTTGACTTGATTATTGCATGTATCCTCACACGCAATGATATGTCCAACTAAAGAAAGAGTAAAGAAAGACTCAATGTGGTCACAGATCGCATAAACATGTGCACGTGTCACTAGTATTTAGTTGTTGAGTAGTAACGGAATAGTTGTTTACAATACACATGGGCACATGCTTAAACCTAGCGTACTGCACGTCTGCAACAGGTAATGTTCAACAAATGGAAATGACTGCAAAAGAACTATAGAAATGGAAACGTGGCAATATAGTAGAGAATATAGGCTCCCGCCTCCCATCCATTAAGACAATCTGTGCGTTACAATACGTTCAGAATGACACAAAACTACTAGTCATTGTAGCCATCAACGACGTAAATGATAGTCATAATCAGTCGTTATTTGTCGATTTTCTCCACATCCCCTGAACTAACCAATATATGACTATATTTCCAGGATCTGCTTATACGATACACGCTAGATGTTATGCATTGTGAGCAGAATTTTTCGAAGAACATTTTGAAGACCGTCACTGGATATAAGGACACCGTAAAGGTCCGCCGGGACTTGCAACGTAGAGGCATCAGGCCGCATTTATGGCTCATCCCCCATCCAAAGAAAAATGGCAAAATGTTGAAACCAGCTGCACCATATGTCTTGACCACTGAGGAGTTTGAAATATTTGCTAGTATTATCGAGAACTTGAAGACACCGTCAGGACATGTTTCCAACATGGCTCAATACACACGCAAGAAGAAATACGGGGGTTTAAAGTCACATGACTACCATGTGCTTATGCAACAAATCATGCCTCTAGCCTTACGAGGTCTTTTACAACCTGGTCCACGAATGGCGGTGATGAGGATTTCGAAAGTGTTCCGAAGGATATGTGACAGTGTTTGGAACCCATTGGAGTTTGAAGCTCTACAGGCCGACGTCGCACGGAGCATGGCACTTCTGGAGATTCATTTCCCTCCTTCATTTTTTGACATTATGACTCATTTACTATATCACCTAGTCGGTGAATTGGACATGTGTGGTCCTGTCTCGACAAGGTGGATGTATCCTATTGAAAGATACATGAAAACATTAAAGCATTATGTTCGGAACATGGCAAGACCGGAGGCAAGCATGGCGGAGGGTTATACGAGGGATGAATGCCTAGGTTTCATCACGGAATATTTCCACAAGTTTGAAGTGGTTGACCGTCAAGTGTGGGATGCAGATGAGGAGTACGGAGATGCAGAGGAGGTGCTAGAAGGGGCAGGAACAAAGTACTTGATGACACCAACATTGAGAGATGTTGCCCACCAATATGCTTTGACAAATTTATCCCTCATGGCACCTTGGCATAGGTGAGCCCGATTATGTATTTGTGATTGCACGTTCATGTCTCAGTGTGCCCTATTGTTTTGGAAAACATGATCGCCACTAAAAATGACTACTGTCTGACCAGGTGGATGAGTAGTGAATGAGTAGTAAATGACTATTGTCTAACCAGGTGGATGAGTAGTGAATGACTACTGTATGACTAGTTGGATGTGCAGGCAATGGAAAGAGGAACAACAAAAAAACCCTAGCATTTCCACGTTTGAAAATTGGATTAAAGACGTAGTACACAATCACCCTATTGACCCAAACGATGAGGATGACATGGACAGGGTTCTGATGTGCAGCAGACCGTCACAGTTAGCCACACGATATACGAGGATGAAGGCCTATGGAAACCACTTTCGGGTGGAGGACCAACAATCCATGACGCTAAAACTTACGACAGCGGTGTTGCCTCTGTGTTTCAAATGCCTTCCGTGGGTTCGGAGGAGGTGACATTGAACTATGTGGGAGTACTAAAGGATATACTTAAATTGAACTATGGGCCACTTCGTACACCTGTCGTACTTTTTAGGTGTGAGTGGATGAAGCAATTTGACAACCGGGGCAACCCTACGTATGTAAGAGACGAGGTTGGATTCATGGTTGTGAATTTCCGCCACAAGGTTCCTAAGATGTTGGAGCCGTTCATATTTCCCAGCCAAGCGACACAAGTATTTTGGTCAGACGAAGTGCAGAAACCGGGGTGGAAAGTAGTATTGGCGAAGGAAGCACGCTCCCAAAGACATGAACAGAGCACAACAGATGTCTTCATGACCACCACCGAAGAAACACGTGGCATGCAGTTGGCGAACCATGTGCCTCCCCCGCCCACCACAACGTCATTGGTTGGAGCCATAGAACTAACAGATTTAGATAACTCCTTAGCACTAGCTAAATTTTAGGTGTTCGTCCCAACAAAAACCTAGCTGGGCTTACACCATGTCGCTGACAAAGTGGTCTTCTTGGTCGCGACATCCGCAAAAGCAGAGAATGTGAATTGGAGGGATGTCATCAGCGTCTTCGTCTGGCCAGGTTTTTCCATTTGAATCAGCGTCTTCGTATGTAGAAGTTGGTGATTCTGTCCAGGTTTTTCCATTTGAATCACGGGTGTAAACTAGTATTGATCTGATCCCATACTATTTTTATTGTTATATATTATTTTGGTAAGAACCAATGAAAATCGAGCTATTCAAAAGAGCTATTTTATGAGAGATATTTTATGAGAGGACATTAATGGGATTTCCTTTCCATATCGCACTTAGAGTAACGAAGCTCCTCGGTGAGAATACTTTTCCAGAGTCCAACAACGCATGTATCGCTAGGGTTTCAAGTCAATCCCCATTAGTGCACTGGCGATTCCGAGGTGCGGAGGAGGTGTGGAGGAGGTGCGCTCTCTGGTCAGTGGAAGCTTCAAGGGTGCGGATGACGACTTGAGCGGGCGAGGAGATTGGTGAGCGCTGGAGGTTTGATCACCACCCTTCCACCGCGCGCGCGCTTCAGCGGCATCCATTTTCGGGGCTAGTTGATTCGGCAGGTGAGTTGTTACACACTAACGTCCTGCTGTCTTAATCAATCAACACCCTTTGTGGGATCTAGGTTAGCGCGCAGTTTGGCACCGTAACCCGGCGTTCTGCTTACCAAAAATGGCCCACTTGGAGCTCTCATTCTCTGCCGGGGTTCAACCAAGCAACCCCGGCGGCTTACCTATTTAAAGTTTGAGAATCGGTCGAGGGTGTTCCACCCCCGATGCCTCTAATCATTCGCTTTACCTGACAAAACTTCACGAGATCCAGCTATCCTGCTTCACGAGCTCCAGCTCCAGAAACTTCGGAGGGAACCAGCTACTAGATTTCGGCGTCAGTATCGCTACGAGCCTCCACCAGAGGTCACCAGATTTCGGCCTCTAATCATTCGCTTTTCCTGAGATCCAGCTATCCTGCTTGACGAGCTCCACGAACTTCGGAGGGAACCTGATTTCGGCCTCTAATCATTCACTTTTCCTGAGATCCAGCTATCCTGCTTGACGAGCTCCACGAACTTCGGAGGGAACCTGCTTCACGAACTTCGGAGGGAACCAGCTACTAGATGGTTCGATTAGTCTGTCGCCCCGATTTGGGTCCCAGCAGGTTTGCTCACACTCAGACCTTTCACAGAAGATCACGGTCGGTCGATGGTGCTCCCCTTTGTTACCGGGGGATCCCACCTGTCAGGTTCCTTGCGCCTCAATGGGTTTGCCGCCCACCGGCTAGCCACAAACAACGTCCGGACAGGAAGGTTAGATAACCTCGGCGCCGAGGGCTCTCAGTCCATCTCCATGGACGCTATCCGCGCCTCCCTCAATCCCAATCTGATTCTTCTATAGAATGACATTTGTGTTCAAAGCAGATTGTGCTTGAATCCTGTCAGAGTAGAATGTATATGAACACATGAGTTATGAATCCTCAAGCCCTAGAATGTCAGTTTCTCTTTTACAACGAGGCACTGATAATACTCCTTTCAATTTAGTGTAGCTGCTTATCACACTTGCAGATAGCAGTGGACAGAAGCCATAAGCTCTGTTTGGAATGGTTGTAACCTCTGTGCTTGTGCAAGTATGGCAATCAAGATGTAAGTGTATGATATCACATTGTTCCTGTATTGGTCACCAAGCAATCTTTGATGACAAGTTCTTTGGTACTGTCACCTGTATTGTCCAATTTAGTAGGTACTAAATTTTAGTCATAAATTTCAGCTTCTTTGAAATCATCTAGTGGTATAGACTACAGTTGGGTTGCTAGACAACTTTCTCCATCGCTACTACTGAAGGTGCATTGCTATCTTTTGACTGCTGTATTTCTTTAATCAACTGTCAATAGGTTTAGTCTTTGCAGGCAATTTCATGTACTACTATACTTATTGTAACAGGATCAGAGAAAGGAAAGTGTATGTCGAACTACTTATCCTTGATGACAAGTCTGGTCTATACCCAACATGTGCTAGAAGGACAGTATTTGATTGCTAGGCTTAGAATTGGACCTTTGTTTATATTCAATTTGTAATGCGATATAGGGAATTATTATCCTTGGACTGGGAGGATGGTTCAGACACACATTAGTGGCTTCTGTTCCTGCATCTTTGCTGCAGCCCTTTGGTAGGAGTCCTCAACCAAAGTCCATAGTGGCGAAGTGCTCTTAAGTGATCTAGTAGGCCTATGAGAAGTTTTGGCATGAATGTTGTACAGGTTGTGACATCAAATATGTACACGTTGTACACGCTTGGAATTTGATGGCAATGTCAATGAAGCACTTTGGAAGTGAGAATAATGATATGGCAATATCTTGTGGTTCTATTATTAATATTTGTGGTGAATACCCTGGAATCCTTACATTGGAATGTAATCTCAAGTTTCTTGCAAGTGAAGCGTGAAGTTCACATGGAACTAGGACAGTACCATGTCTCTCCTGGTGAATTCCACTTTCTTCTTTGACCTGATTAAACAGGCGGAATGCTGGCAAAAAAGAGATCTTTACAAGGTGACCCAACACTGCTCAATGTGAGTACTATCTCAATACTGATGGGAATGAATCTGCATATATTATCCTTCCACAAGACATGTAATTCTAGAAGTCTTTATATTATGTATAGAAAAGAGCAGCAAATTGACGAAATGGTAGTTAAGTTATCCATGAAAGGAAATTTATTATTTCACAACCTAAGTTTATTGTTCTTATTTCAAGACTTGGCGCATTTGTGAGGAAAAACAAGTGGTCAAATCTTGAATTAGGATGGTGCAGGTCAGCATGATGCCATGGTTGGTTTTGAGCACGCAGGTTGCCAACTACTTGGTCGCCAATGTGTGGCAAAGACGATGAGATTGCTGTCTCAGGGCCCTTTCAGTTGCTCACATCCTCCAGTACTATGTTCAGGGCAAAGTGCAGTACACTGTGCTTCGCCCTTCAGCTGTAACTGCTCCACTTCTGTAGTGGCTGGTGCAAGGCCTTCCTGTTTTCGAGGTATGTGGGAGAGGTCTCTGTGTCTAGAAAGAATTTGGAGATGTGTTATCCAGTTCATGATGACTTGTTCTTTTCATTATGTTCGTTAGTGTCTGTGGTTTATGTGGATGTAAATGGGTTTCCTTGTTACAGCTTTTGGAAAGTTTACCTTTCAGAGGGGCTGCAAGGTATTTGTCCATATTAGATGTTTCAGCTGGATTTAGTGACTCCTTCATGTGATTCAAAAAACTTGTTTTATAGAGATCATGGATCACCATTCTGGAATCATATCATTGATGTCTCAGGTGCTCATTTCACGTAGCTCCCTCACTTATGCAGTTCGAGTGCAGGTTAATTCTCACTTCTGAGGTATGACCCCTCAACAAGATCTGGATTTTCGAGCCACAAACAACATCCGGGCCAGTGGGTTACATAACCTCGGCGCCGAGGGCTCTCAGTCCATCTCCTTGGACGCTATCCGCGCCTCCCTCCCTCCCAGTCTGATTCTTCTATAGAATTTTCTTTTCTAAATATTTGTGGGATATTCTTAAGGGGGTTCCACTACCAAAAGAATGGCTCTATCTGTAGAGCGGAAAAGACTAAAATATTATTGGCATACTAGATTGAAAGGATGCTAATGTGGCAAACTTGCAATATCTGCAGAAAAGTCCCAAAGCTTGCTTGCAAGTGTTTCGTCATATGCATGTGGAGTCCAATAGTATTGCGCAAATTAGAATTACACGAGAAAATGCTGCCTTTGTTACCTGCATGTTAGTAAAAGAGGACTAACTCTGTCATCCTAAAATAGTGATATTTGGTGTAGTATATTAGCAAATCAGTCACTGTTGAGCCTAGTATACTGTTGATTTAACTGATAAACTTGCAGGAATAAAAAATCTCTACTCCTTCGTAGACAGGATATAAGGTAAGCAGGCCTTCAATGGACACTTTTCTTTCTACACCCACTTCAAGGTTCTTATGCTCTGACTGCACATTGCCATATTCGAAAGCTATGGAAACCATGGAGTATTGTTGGATAACTTTCTGTTTTCCCAGTGGAATACTTGCCCAGAAATGATCTGTCCACTTAGTTGTGGAGTTGCTTATAGTTGTGTGTGCGTCCACTTCATGTTTCTCAGGCAAGGGGGTCTTGTATTCTTCTGTTGTGATCTTAACAATAGCGGGGAGAATGATGTCAGCAAATTCATTGGAGATTTGATTACAAGTTGTTCTTCTCTTTTGGTCAAGGAGGGAGACAGCTGTGTCTTGAGTAGTGAAGAAGAACCAAAGGTCAAAGGTGGATCCTGCTTTCTTCGAAGGTGTGGATGGCAACTATATGCAACTTATTGATGAGCTGGAGGAATCACTGATGCTAAATGAAAATCATGTTGGAACGAACATTGCAGGAGAGAAGTCTGAGAAACTCAAGCCCAGGGGCACTTCTAATCTGAATCTTGTGGAATAGAATGAAAGCTTGCTCGAGCAGATGCAACGATATACTCAGAGGGCAGATGAAGGCAACAATAATGTGGCAAAAAACTCAACAAGCTTGCACATTGTCTCAATTGAAAAGACAAATATAGTTGAATCCACTATTCGGTTTCTGCAGGAGGACAACCTACAGCTTGAGAAGATGGAGCGGCAGGGAGGAATAAGCGAAGTCACTAATGACTATGTAAGATCCCAATTGAGATGTAGCCGCATTTTGATTCACACTTTTTCAGAAGAGATAGTGATAGTTTGTGAAAGAGTTATTGATGTTGAGAGTAGGTGGTGATCAAATATGACAACATTGTGCACAGTATAAGATGAGCATGTAGTGATGTCTGTGCCATTACATTGGATGTCGAACCATGTTGAAAGACAGATGCCAAAGTGGAGTTATTGTTTAAATCAAGGGGAGTTTTCGTCATGAGTTGGTCCCTATGATCTCCCATTGGTTGTTTTGAATACAAAATCAATAATCTCTTTCTACTTATGGTGCATTCTTGGAGGTAGTGTTTGAAATTGAATGAAGAGCAACCTCAATCGGTTAATTAAGGGTCAAACTCATTTCAGCACCTCTTGGCTTGCCAACATGAGTCTGACCCTCCATGAACTGAAATAGATTGCACTTCATTCATATACTACCTGCGAGAATGAAGTGAAAACTCAACAACGTTGAAGGTGTTGGATGCAAAACAACCAACTTCTGTGAAATTTTGAACACATAGTCCAATCTCTTTTCAAAACATGTCTTTTTGGTGTCTGTTCTTAGATTCCCACCCAACCATATACCACTCAAAATTTAGGTGTCCATTTAAGATCATTCTTGGTTAACGTGGTCTCGAGATGAGTTACTAATCCTCTGCAATGTTATTAATTCAGTGCTTTACTTTTCTTATTACAGGTACAGGCAATGAATATTAGTGAGGATGAGGCAGAGGATGCCTTACTCAAGCTTAATGAAGAGGAGTTGCGCAACCAGCAAAAGGCAAACTCCATACAGTGTGTCGAAGCCATGAGATTATCACCAAAGGAGGCTTCCAGGTTTGACATACCCCTATGTCGAATGATTTATATGCCATTGGTCCGTCCAACTCTTGCCCAAGACATCAAAAGGATGGAGGTTGAGTTCATCCATGGATATAGGCCTGGAGCATCCGTGTTCTATGTGTCTACCACCAATGAGAACGGGGAAGAGAAGCTTGTGAATGACGTGGACACTATTATCTGGGGCCCTCACTGGACCTTAGTTAATGATGAGTTTGAGGCCAGGTTGGCCTCAGACCCTCATCTGAAGTTCCTATGTGGTCGTATGTTCTTCATTTGTGATGGGAACCACCGTTTCAAGGCATGGACAGGATACATTGACCAGCTTCATAGTCATGATCGAGAGTGGCATTACTCCGTGGACAGCATCTGCCTCGACCCCAAGGGCAAAGTGGACCTCTTGATGAATGCCATGCACGACATCAACAAGTAATTTCCTATACTATGATTGTGGAAGTTCTAATATTCTAAAATTGTTTGTTTCTTACTATCGTTGTGCACGTATAGGTCCAATGAGCACTCTCATGTGAAGACCAGCATGGTCCATACACTATACCGTGTGAAGTCTGTCGGATGCATGCCACTTGT
This sequence comes from Polytrichum formosum, assembly GCA_964035585.1. Taxonomy (NCBI): domain Eukaryota; kingdom Viridiplantae; phylum Streptophyta; class Polytrichopsida; order Polytrichales; family Polytrichaceae; genus Polytrichum; species Polytrichum formosum. Next base: position 975,323 of record OZ037937.1, read on the forward strand.
GAGCCTCAAGATTTGGCTCACTGAGGAAGAGTATAGGAGGTGTTTAAATAGCCCCCACATCGATAAGACTTGGTATCCTCTTACAACGGATGTCTTCGTTGCACTTCTCTTCAGGGTAATATTCTTATTGACTCATGATAATGATTTTTTTTCTTAATTATATGCATCATGACATTTGATTTCTTGATCATGCAAACTAATGTTATTCACTCAATGCCAATTCCAGCAAGAGATTGGGGAGGCCTCTGATGATGCTGCAATAAAATATTATGATGAAACACCTAAGGAAGACAGGAGCGACGCCGGTGTAACTACTGCAATGAGGGCTGCAGCCAAGCTCAAGCATCAATCATTTAAGGGCCAATTCTTTAAGTATATTTCGATTGCCAACCCAAAGTTTGGTGATAAGTTCCTTGAAGAGGTTGGTTTTCCTCTCATAACTCTTTTGGAAGTTGTTTTTATTCAAAGACTATCTTATATGGACTTCTTCGGCCTTATTGTAGATCACGAAGCACTGGAGCAACAACGAGAAGCCTGAGATGTCTCTAGAGAAGTTACAGCTCATTGCAACGGTTTGTGTACCTCCTCAGTTTAAAGTCAGGTGGCTTCAGCATTGGAATTCCAGTATTCACTCCCGTCAGGCGGTCCACTTCCCTCGTAAAGGATTCACCGAAAAGGACTTCGAGGGTTGGCTAAACAAAGCATCATTTTGGGCTGGGGTAAGGACTCAAGCTTCATATTGATTTTCCTTTTCACTCACCTCATTTCATATCCACAGATAAAGCTTTGTTGACATTGAAAATTTAACCATGTGGCATTTCTCTCCTCTACTGCAGCTTGAGGAGGGTGCTGTCGATATGTTCTCCAAGAGCATGAATGAGGACGGCCTGGCAATTGACATGGATGTTGTTCAAAAGCCCAGGTCCATCTCACAGTATATTCAAGCCTGGCATAATCAAATTTGGGAGCATGGATTCGTTGGCTTCTTTAGGGGCAAAGAATCCTACACTAAGACAAAGGCATTTGAGGACCAGAAGCAAACAGATCTTGCTGTGAAGCGAGTCGTGTATAGGTATTAATTCAATACATAATTGGGATGTGTTTCTTATATTCAATTGATCTGTAATATATGCCTAACTTCTTTTCCATGGTTTTTTCTTCATCAGATACTTCAAGAGGGAGCTCCTTCCATTGGGTGCCATAGCGGAGCCCCACCTTCCTCAGTACTTGAACTCTTGGGTAGACAAGAACTCTGTTCAGTGCATGTACAATGCTTGGCTGGTACGCTTTTGGTCAATTACACATCTTAGGGCATGTTGTTGGTACATTGAATGTGGGAAGAGTTTTTGCCCAGTTGAAGAAGAGGATGCAAAGAAGGCTTGTGATGAAGCTGACGGAATTGTTCCACACCAAGGTGAGGTGCAAGACGATGAGGTAGAGGTGGACATCTCTTTGCTTCCCGAGAAAGAGAAGATCAAGATTCTGAACCAGAGAGCAAAGGATGAGGTAAGGGCCAAGGCTAAGGCTGATAGAGAAGCCCAGAAGGCCAAGGACAAAGCAGTGAAGCATGCAGAAAGGCAGCTCAAGAAAGTTGGGCGAACAAAAAATTCCCATGCAGGTGATGCTTCCTCTCCAGCGCTTGTATTGCCAGAGGCTTCCACTGGATCTATGTCACAAAATCCTCGCAAGCGGGATTCTTCTTTTGTACAGCTCTCAGCTTCTAGATTGCAGCAGTGTACATCACCAGCCTTCCAGGATTGCAGAGGAGGGACTTTGCATCTTGATGAGTTTTTCCTATGTACATCTCTGGATATCTTTATATCTTATTTTGAGGAGCATCATGCTTTCCCGAAAGAATGGTTGGAAATGCAAACCTTTTTTGAGAAGGTAATCTCCGTTTCTTGTTTTTTATTGCTTCATGATGTCATTGTTGTAGTATTTAAATGACTATCATTCTAATTATCCAATGTTATGTTCAGCACAAATCTGATAAGGCCCGTGCCTTCAGAGGTGTTCGAGACTCCAAAGCTGGGGTTGATCTCATGATCATCGACATTCCTGAAGGCCTACCTGTTCCAACGGTGGCCTCTCCTACCTCATTTGTTCCTGAGTGGAACAAACCTCCAGATAGGTTTGTGGAGACGGTTTTCGAGATTGCTAGTGGATTGGTTCATGACAACGGGGTACTCCTCCTGTTTCATCCAGATGATCTTCAGATGAGGGCGGATATTCGAGGTTGTTTGAAGGCTTACAATTTCTCACTCTTCAAGGAATTCATGGGAGTGAATCGCTTGCCCTTGACTAGTGCCAAGAACGCTTCCAAAACTGTGAGTACATCAGGCATTTTGAAGTTACATTTGTTATTCGTACTTCCTTCGTTGATCTCATTTTTACTAATTTCATATCGTTTCATTCATTTGTAGACCCTGAGGTTCTGCATTCAGCTTTTTGTGAGGAGCATTCCAGGGGTACCGGCCTCTACCTTCTCCATTATGCATGTGCCAGAGCTCGAGTCCATTGGAATCAACGTCGCTGACGATGACGTCCTCTTCAACCTAGTCACTAAGGACACACAACTCATGAGAGGTAGTACTCCTTGGAGAGGAGGTAGGGAGAAGGATCCTATACTTCTCCAGATGCTAATTGAGTCTACCACGCAGTTTGGTGACATAGTGCTTGATTGCACTGCGTCCACTGGTAAGGATTTCCTTCCAAAAAATTTCATTAACTTGTTTTTATTTCTTTTTCATTCATTTTTTCTTACTTCTTCTTGGATTAAGTACAGGAGCTTCTGTCCACGCTTGTCGAAAGGCTGGTCGCCATTTCGTGGTCTTGGAGGCGGATCAAATGATTTTCAAGGATATTCTAGAGCCTCTCATAGTGATCTCTTTCCCTGAGGTCTTCAAGAAGCAACGGCTCGATGCTGAAGACACCTCTGAGATCTTAGTGGTTGAAGAATTTCCAGACTCCTCCATTGTTGCACGCCACAGATTTAGTAAATAAGTTTTTATCTTGTTGTGAATATAAAGCTTTAGTCTTTTAATTCAGCTTCAATGCCTCTATTTTGATCCTTTTCTATATTAATCCATTCATTGACTTGTTGTGAACTCAGCTTGAGCTTGAGGAGCACAACTCCGGGTTTTGCCTTGCAAGCAGGTTTACTTCAGAGCCCTGAGAAGTCATTTGGCCTCCCTATCTATGCTGATGCAATGGCACGTGCTTCTCTCAGAAGTGAACCTACTTGTGCACCTCGACCTGGCCATGGAGTAGATCCTAGGGTCCTAAACTATTTTGACATAGATGCTGATGTTGATACTTCATTCCCTTTAAATGCCTCAGATTCCGGATGTAGTTCTGAATCTGGTGATATCTATGAACATTACAGCGATGGTAGTATGTCTTCTTAGATTTGTTGCATCTGCAGTTTCTACGGGATTGCTATTTTTTGTAATTCCATTCATGTTTTGTAGTGAGACTAAAAGGGCCACTACCTTTGATTTCTATGACCGTGTCACTGTCATGTGGTCTAAGCAATTAATGAGCTGGAATTCTCCTACTTCATTTCATTGTTATATGCTACATTATCCTAAACGACTTGTTGGGTAGAAATTGTGGTATAGCATGCCACAATTAAAATCACAAAGAGATGTTGTGGGCAAAAACATTTCCTATTTTGATCACAGTTTATGTGGACGTCCTCCATAACATTTGGTATTTTCTACCGCTTTGATGTTGAAGAGCGTCTTTTGTCATCCACGGCGGTAGGTTCATTTTCCTACTACTCTCTTTCAGTACCTTCTTTTATTACCACGGTAATAGATGCTACCTTTAGTATTTTAGAAAAAACCCTAAACCCATTTCCCACGGTGGTAGGTCTACCTCGCCATGTTTGTTTAAATATTCATAAATTTGAAGAGAAAATCCCTGCTCCCCGCTCCCTGGTCTCCGCTCACATACTAGCTTTTCCCAAGTCAATTCCATTGCAAGGTTTTTGCTTTCTTAGCCAACCTCGTTTTGATTATGAGTTCACTGTGCACATTCTTCCACACCGTTATTGTATGAAATTCAAGTGTATGTTTCCATTCAGTCAATGATTCATGATTATTGATTCGTCTCTTCCTATAGATGCAATAGCTACATGTATGTGCATTCATTTTATTGTCGCATACATAGGTGGAAGGTCCGAATTGAACCATGAATACGTGAATATATGACGTCTCTGCCAATGGCACGCTTATGTTCCTACAGGTTGAAAACCCATGTCAGCCATCACGGGAGCTCCAACAATCTATTTCTAAGTCTGTGTTATCTTGTCTGCCAAATTCAATGTCGCGGACAATGTTTTACGAAATGCCTAAACCAAATAACGCGTTCAACTACATGTCAGTAAGGATGTATATGAAAACGTCTGGAAGTTGCCAAAAAAAGGACACATTGTCATCAGAAACAACCCAAACCCAATTTCGCATCATATAACGATGTTCGCTTTGATGTCACGGATGATAACTCTCCATTATAAGTGACGTCACTAATAACATACACCTTGTCATCATGTGCTATAAAAAAACCAATTTCGCATGAGAAGAGGACGTTCTCTTTGATGTCATTGAAAACAAGGCTCCGTTATCGGTGACACCACTGAAAACATACGCACACGCACACAATTTTCTTAAAATGACCGACGTGGCAGCTGTTGTGGAAGCGCCACGTCACTTTTTCTCTCAACCACGTCAGAATTCGCGCTGGTCCACGTCACCTCCTCGGGCAGTCCGAAGGGAGAAAAAGAGGCCTCTTCTGCCCTGAAAAAAGTTGAGTTGGCACCGTTGACCCCTCCACGTGTCACATTTTGGGGACTTCAAAACACGTTGATTACACGTGACGTCATGTGAAATTGGTCGTGTTCTCCGTGACGTTCAAGGCAATTCTGACATGTTCCACACGTCACGAAAAAAAACAGATTTTGGATCATATCCTCGGCGATGTACTACCTGTTCAAAAGCACGTGACAACGTGTTTTGCTGAACATCACAAAAATCATTGTTTTCTTATAGTGAAATGTCCCACGTGAGTTGTACTCAACAATACTATGACTGAACTACAACTCCACTATGACTTACACGTCCACGTCATTGATTACGTGGCATGAAAAATGAAATGCATTGTTCGTGCCCAGTGCCGGCAATTAAACTTATGATTTCAGACCTCCATCACATGTGCACCATGCCAATGAATATCTTCCATATACGTCAATACATGTACTAAGCTTATGTTATCGATGACACAGCATGCCACCTCATCGTGTCAAACATGTTTAGTGACCAATATGTTGTGTTTGCAATCAGTATATTGTGTCTCACATGTGTACTCATCCTTTGTTGTGGGCATAGTCGTACTTACAATCTGTTGGAGAGTCATAGTTAAGTATGGGTTGGTCAAGGGCAACACATAAATGACTGCACATTTGCTACGTCAGAGTTGTTTTCGCACGTCACACCGCCATGGATGAATTGGATGATGAATAACTAACCATAAATCAATATTCGGGGTTCTCGCTTGCACATTTCATCCATGAGTCGTTTCTGTAACTGAAAAATGACTAAACGCTTATACACGTCATCCCAAATTCAGCAGGCATGTAACTCAGTCATTTATTGAGTTCTTTAGGACACGCAGTCATTGATACCATGGTTGGAATGGACAAGGTTTGTTGTAGTGGATGTTTTGGGGCCGGTTGGGTTGGTTGCTGGCATTTACTAGGGTATAGCACCTTGTGTGTTTGTTAGGTTAGAGTGTGTGGGCCATTTGGTGTATTGCTTTGTTGTGCCTAGCTATGTGAAGGCCTTTTATGTGTGGATGGGTGAAAGTGGAGTGTAGGTGTGGCCACGTATCGATTTCGTAGTTTGGGCAAAGTGTGCAATTGGGTTTGGAATATGGTGGTGGCCAGAAGATGTTCCTTTCAGTGGTTTCCCATGTATTGGGCATATTGGAATTTGAAGGTTTGTATAATTTGTGCATTAGATATGTCTCTGGTTTTCCAGAAGTGGTTTGACAGTTTTTGATTGATTTTCTTGTTAGACACCCATTTGTCGACATATGTGAACTTGGATATTGCAATTCATAGTTCTTGATTGCGGTGGTATTTGTTTATGTATGTCTGGAGGTTGCGGGTTTCTCCGTGATGTTCGCTTGCTGGGATTTTGTTGAGCTAATAAGGTGTGGCATGGGGGTTGGTTTGTTGCAAGTGGTTCCTTTGTTTGCTAGTTGGTTTGTAATTTTGTTGCCCGAGATTCCGATGAGTGCTCTAACTTTTTGTATTGTTATGTTGTGTTTGGTCCATAGAATTTGGTGCACTATGGCTAAGATAAGTAGTTTTTGGTGCACTATGGCTAGGTCCATCTCACACATTATTCAAGCAAATTGTTCATGAAGGGCAAACAAACCATGCATGGGAGGAAAGAAGCCAATTGTCACACAAGAGCAAGTTGAGAGCACACAATCTATCTATCTATATATATATATATATATATATATATACACACACACACATATAAAATGAAGACAAAATGAACACTTTATTATCAAAAGCTCTATATACAATTTGTCTAGAATCTGATTTGTACAAGCAACTCAAAAGTTTCTAAGTCGGGTACTACAAAATTGATTTCGCGTACCAAAGGCAACTTGAGCGTGGTCTCACGGAAGAGAATCTTGATGGTGGATGTCGAGGGGAGTCAAAGTGAGTGCAAATATGATACAACCACACACAAACCAAACATGACTAAAGAAATTTCGAGCAGCCGACCCAAACTTTGAGGACTCATGGAATTACCTCGTCTTGGTCATGTCTAGTTGAAGAAGCCTCCACAATCAGTGCCTCACCAACACACTCAACACCACCTTCACCAACATTATCAACAATTTGCTCCTACACATGCTAAGGATCAACCCTTGTTCCAAGCCAATCTCCACATGCTCATCATGCATTGGTTCATCAATTGATTTGGGATAATGTTAAAGGGGGTTCCCCTCGACGTTCCATCGGTACCACCCTACTTCCGGTAGTACCTTACCGGTAGTACCTTACCGGTAGTACCTTACCGGTACGCGAACAGACTTAGTCCAGTTTTCCTTACCGGCATCCTAAGGTCCTGCCCGCTACCGCTTTTGTTGGATGTCTCACTCCATGCATCCATCTTAGTCTCCCTGCCTCTCCTTGGGGTATCCCACGCTTCTACTGGTCTTAAGGTTGGTACACCTCTTATGCCAGTCGAGTCGACCAGTATCCCTACCGGATTCTCCTACCGAATTCTCGGAGGATCTACCAAGTTCCCTACCTGGTTCTCAACCAGGTTTCCTAGGGATATACCGATTCCTCTGCCGGATTCGTGACCAGGTTCCTTGGGGGTCTACCGGTTTCACTACCGGGTTCCTAACCAGGTTCCCTAGAAATCTACCGGTTCCACTACCGGGTTCCTAACCGGGTTCCTAACCGGGTTTCCTGAGATCTACCGGTTTAGCCGTACTACCTCCAATAACGTGGTTACAAGAGTTCTAACATCCTACCACGAGTTTTTCCCTTTACCCAACTTCACAACTGGGTTTAACCGTTTTTATAACCGTATTACTGTTAGCGTATTACTTGCCCTATTACTAAGATAGATTATACATCCTACCGAACTCCCTTCTTAGCACTCCTGATTGTTTCTCTTTTATACTACCACTCTCATAGTCCATGTACAATCCACTCTTTACCAGGACTCAATGTTGTAGTATGAAAACTCAACTAAGAGAATACCATTCCCTTCATTCAGTGTATACATCTGGTACTACTATCCCCAAAAGACTTCTCTGAAGATAACCCCCTCCATGCGTTAGCTGCTTGTACACGACTCTTTTGGTAACATAAGTAGTCCATTGCCAACTTCTCTTCCACCCCACAATAATTACCAGAAGTAAGGCAACCACCACTACAAGAAACCACAAGTTCCTTACCTCAGACTCAACAGTATCTTACTCAAGCAATCCAATACTCTTATCTATATGAATCCTAGTACACATTCCTTAAGAATGAGAGAGAGAGAGAGAGAGAAAGACAACTCTCCCCTTAAGTATTTTCTCCTCATCTCTTTAAATCCATACTAACCACTCACTGGGACTACCCTATCCACTACTCTTCTACTCCTTATCTGCAACTACGGCACCATCTTATCCCTAATTGCTATTTCTGATACTACTACCAAAAGTAACTTAAAAGCCATTTCAACCTGATATTGCTAAAAATTACTGTTTACTAACCTCCTTTAACAGATAAGAAGTATCACTAAGCCTTTAGTGGGCCTTCAACATCTAGGTCCATATCATCATTGCATGCAACTCCATGTTCTTCTTGTTCTTCCTCCGCAAGGGGGGTGGCCTCCCGGCCCGATGTAGGAGGGGGTTGTTTTTGTCGACCGCCTAAAACTGCTCTAAAAATGGTGAGGTGTTGTCTCCGATTGGGAAGGTGCCACTGGCGACGGGTATTAGAAGTTAAGGTTAGGTTGCATTGGCGGCATTAGGTTAGGTCACATTGGCGGCGGCTAGGGTTAGGGTTAGGGTGGCGGCTAGGGTTAGGTTGGCGGTTAGCCCTAATCTCTACATATAAATAAAGGTATAAGGGGAGGAGCAAATCACTCTCTTCATTGTATGCAACTATTGTGCATTGTGTGCTACCTTTCTAGGCTGGTCCTCTATCTTTGTGTCACATGTTCCAATAGGTTATGGGCCCACGACGTCTTAGAGGAAGGAGATCAACTTAGGAAGAGCTTGGAGGAGGCCGAATTCGATTGGAGGTGTTTTGGAGGTGTTTGGAGCTCTTGGTGGTGTGGTAGAGTTTTGGAGGACCTTTTGGAGCACCTACAAGCATTCTTGGAGCGACGGACCAGCGTGGTGAGGTGTTTGCACCTCGGATCACTCATTTGGTATGAGTGTATTGCTTTTGAATGCTTGAGTGTGAATCGGATCCGTTTTGAGACATTCCATTCATCTTTGAATGGATTTGAAATTAGGAAACTTAGATCTAGTTCTTTGAAGGTGTTGAGTGACATATCACCTTTGTAGAGTACAAAAGGTGCTGACTTGAGAGATCCTATCAATGCTTGAGTGATTGGAGGTATCTTGAGTGCCAAAGAACTTAGATTTAGCTCTTTGAGAGGCTTGAGTGAAAATAAACTCCTTTGTGAGAGTTTTAGGTGTTTAGACTTGCAAGAGATCTGATTTGAGAGCCTTAAGTGGCAAGAAACTCCTTTGTGAGAATTTGAGGTGTTTAGAGTTGCTAGAGATCTGATTTGAGAGGCTTTAGTGAAAGAAACACTCATTTGAGTTAGTTTGAGTTGTTTTGACTTGCAAAAGTTCTGACTTGAGAGGGTTAGGTGGAGAACCACTCATTTGAGTTAGTTTGAGTTGTTTTGACTTGCAAAAGTTCTGACTTGAAAGAGTTAGGTGGAAACACGCTCATTTGACTTAGTTTGAGTTGTTTAGAGTTGCAAAACATCTGACTTGAGAGGGTTAGGTGGAGAACCACTCATTTGAGTTAGTTTGAGTTGTTTTGACTTGCAAAAGTTCTGACTTGAGAGAGTTAGGTGGAAACACGCTCATTTGACTTTGTTTGAGTTGTTTAGAGTTGCAAAACATCTGACTTGAGAGGGTTAGGTGGAAAACCGCTCATTTGAGTTAGTTTGAGTTGTTTTGACTTGCAAAAGTTCTGACTTGAGAGGATTAGGTGGAAACCACTCATTTGAGTTAGTTTGAGTTGTTTAGAGTTGCAAAACATCTGACTTGAGAGGGTTAGGTGGAAAACCACTCATTTGAGTTAGTTTGAGTTGGTTACACTTGCAAGAGATCTGACTTGAGAGGGTTTGGTGGAAACACTTTCATTTGAGTTAGTTTGAGGTGTTTTAGGCTTAGAAAAGATTTGACTTGAGAGACTTGAAGTGCCTAGAGCCTCATTTGAGTGGGAGCTTGCATTTGAGAGATTCCATGGGATCTAGTGAAGGTGAGGGATTAACAATGCAAGATAAGTTCAATGGCGACCACTTCAACCTTTACAAGTTCAAGTTGGAGATGTTTTTGGCTGCGAAAGATTTTTGGGAGATTGCGGACGGCTCGGAGGCGCCGCCACCATCCACCGCAAGCGACGCCGACAAGAAGGCGTACGAACGTCGTTGCAAGAAGGTTTTCGCCATCATTGCAACGAGTTTGGTCGACAAAGAGTTGGCGCACATCAAAGGGTGCAAAGGACCCGCGGAAGCGTGGAAGACCTTATGCAACATCCACGAGACGAAGTCTTTATCCAACATCTTGTTCATAAGGCGCAAGTTCTTCACCGTGAAGATGGAGGAGGGCGATGACATGCTCGACCACATCAACAAGGTGAAATCCCTCGCCGATCAACTCACATGCTTGGAGGTGCCGATGAGGAACGAGGATATCGTCATGACCTTGCTCGATAGCCTCCCACCTTCGTTCGAGCACTTGATCACCGCGTTGGAGACGCGGGATATGAAGGAGCTCACCGTGGATTTCGTCACGGCACGCCTTATGCACGAGGTCTCGAAGCGCAAGGAGAAGGAGCCGCACGGAGAGGATGCCGCCATGGTGTCGCGACAAGCTCGATCTTTCGACAACAACCAACGACGCCCCAACAACGCGCGGTGCTTCAATTGCGGTAAGTTGGGCCACATTGCACGTAATTGTCGGAGCGAGCGCAAGGTGAATGCAAATGTGGCAAGATGTAAGGATGACTTTGCATTTGTAACGCAAGATGGAGCCTCAAACGGCCCGAATACTAGATGGATAATAGATTCGGGGGCCACACAACACATGACACCGCATAAACAATTTTTCGACACGTATGAGGCAATATCCGGTCGCAATGTGTTTTTGGGTGATAACGGCATGGTAGAAGTGATAGGCAAAGGCTCCATTCTAGTGGAAACGCGTGTGAAAGGTCGTGCACGAAGCATTAGAGTCCACGAGGTACTTCATGTGCCTAAATTGCATACCAACTTGCTTTCCGTGAGCAAACTCGTTTCTAAAGGTCTAAAGGTGCAATTCAATCCATCGGGATGCATGGTGAGGGCAAGCAACGGCGAGGTGCTAGCCGTTGCCTCAACGGAGTCCAATTTGTATCAATTGGATATGAATGTGAGAAATGCTGCGGATGTGAGTTCTTTAGCTCAATCCGGCGGTAATTTGGAGCTTTGGCATAAGCGGTTGGGGCATCTTAATGGGAAGAGCGTTAAGATGCTTGAGGGCATGGTCACCGGCATGGACGTGGGCAAATGCGACGTGCATTCCTTTGAATGCGAAAGATGCATCGAAGGCAAGCAAGCGAGGCGACCATTTCCCACGGACGGAGCAACTCGCGCCAACATGCCGTTGGAGCTCGTGCATTCCGACGTATGCGGGCCGATGAAGACCACGTCCATCGGAGGAGCTAGGTATTTCTTTACCTTCATTGACGATTATTCACGCAAGATTTGGGTTTACGTCCTTAAAACCAAAAGCGAGGTGTTGGCAAGGTTTAAAGAATGGAAAACCTTGGTTGAGCGGCAATCCGAGCACGTCATCAAGACGTTTAGGTCGGACAACGGCGGTGAATACATCTCCAAGGCGTTCGATGAGTTTTTGCGCAAACACGGCATTGCACGCCACACCTCCTCGCCATACACGCCACAACAAAACGGAGTGGCGGAGCGAGCAAACCGCACCATAGTGGAGATGGCACGGTCCATGATTCATGCCAAACGCCTTGGCCATGAATTTTGGGCGGAGGCGGTGTGTAATGCGGCGTATGTACGCAACCGATGTCCGACAAAGGCGGTCGAAGGAGTGACGCCGGAGGAAGCGTGGAGCGGGAGGATGCCGCACATACCTCATTTGCGTATGTTCAGTTGCGTTGCGTACGCGAAGGTACCGGATCAACGGCGAACGAAGTTGGATGCGAAGGGCGTCAAGTGCATTTTCCTCGGATATTGCGAAGGCACGAAGGCGTACCGCCTCATTTGCTTGGAGACCAACAAGATCATCAAGAGCCCCGACGTGGTGTTTTTCAAGGAGAAAACACATTTGGAGGATTGTCCAAGTGGGAGAATGGACGATGGACTCGCGGTCGAGGTGGACACATCCCCCAAATTGGAGGACGAACCCGAGGCAAGCGACGACGTGGCGGAGGACGACGAGGAGCCAGACGAGGACGAGGTGGAAGCGGACGTTGCGGCCAAGCCATCAACTCGTAGCTGCGAAACATCGAAACAGAACACCGGTAAGAACATTGCAACCAAACCACCTCCCACACCGCAAAATGGCAATGATACAATGGGCAATTCTAGATACCCGGATAGGGCACGCAAACCGCTCGGCGATTGGTGGATGAACCACATTCCACCACCCCAAACACATGAGCATGCAAACATGGCAATAGTTGGGGAACCTAGAAACTTGAGAGATGCCATTCAATCGAGTGATGCGAGCGAGTGGGAGTTGGCCATGCAAGAGGAGTACGACTCCCTCATTGCAAACGGTACGTGGGAGTTGACCTCGTTGCCAAAAGGCCGCAAGGCCGTAGGTTGCAAGTGGGTATACCGCACGAAGAAGGACGTGAATGGCGTTGTGGTGCGCTACAAAGCTAGGTTGGTAGCAAAGGGATACACGCAAGTGGAAGGTGTAGACTTCAGCGAAACATTCGCCCCCGTGGCAAAATTCAACACCATTAGATGCATACTCGCATTAGTGGCATGCATGGACTTAGAAATCCATCAAATGGACGTCAAGACGGCATTCTTGAATGGAGAATTGGAGGCCGAAATCTACATGCACCAACCGGAGGGGTTTGTACAAAATGGCCGAGAGCACCTCGTATGCAAGTTGAAGAAATCGCTCTACGAGTTGAAACAATCTTCAAGGGCATGGTACGAGTGCATTCACATATTCTTTGTGGAAAAAGGCTTTACGAGGAGCCACGCGGACCACTCGTTGTACATTTTGCAAACTTGCCACTACATTGTGATTATTATCATATATGTAGACGACCTCATCATGTTGGCGAGTGATGCAAACATGATCAAGGAGTTGAAGTCTAGCCTCGAGCGGGAGTTCGAGATGAGCGACCTCGGCGAGTTGCATTTCTTTCTCAACGTGCATTTTGAGAGGAATCGGGCAACCCGCACCATCACGATGCACCAACGCACCTACATCCAAACCGTTTTGGAGCGATTCGGCATGAGCGATTGCAAGCCCATCGGAACGCCGCTCGATACGAAGACCTCATTGCCGAAGCTTTCGGAGGAGGAATACGAAGAGTTTTCGGAGGAGATGAAGGAAATCCCGTATCAAGAAGCGGTGGGGTCATTGATGTACGCGATGGTGGCCACAAGACCGGACCTCGCATTTGCGGTAAGCGTGGTAAGTCGATTCATGTCCAAACCGGGTCCGATGTATTGGATGGCCATCAAAAGGATCATGCGGTACTTGAAGGCCACCTTAGATATGAGGTTGCGTATCGGGGGAAAACATATGGAGGTAAAAGGTTATTCGGATGCGGATTGGGCCGGAGATGTGGAGGATCGAAGGTCCACATCCGGATATGTTTTCTTCGTCGGAGAGGGGGTCGTGTCGTGGAATAGCAAGCGGCAACAAACGGTGGCACAATCGACGATGGAGGCGGAGTACATGGCCATGAGCCGATGCACGAGGGAAGCCATTTGGCTTAGGCAACTAATGGAAGACGTGGGTTGTGTGCAAGAGGAGGCGACCACCATCATGTGCGATAATCAAGGTTCTATGGCTTTAGCTAAGAATCCCACAAAGCATGATAGGTCGAAGCACATTGATGTGCAACACCATTTCATTAGAGAAAAGATTGAAAACAAAGTTATAGATTTGGAATATTGTCCAACGCAATATATGGTAGCGGATGTTTTAACAAAGGCTTTAGCTAGAGATAGGCATGAGACATTGAGTGATTCAATGGGCTTAGAATACAATGCCACCTCGTAAAGTGGGAGTATTAGAAGTTAAGGTTAGGTTGCATTGGCGGCATTAGGTTAGGTCACATTGGCGGCGGCTAGGGTTAGGGTTAGGGTGGCGACTAGGGTTAGGTTGGCGGCTAGCCCTAATTTCTACATATAAATAAAGGCATAAGGGGAGGAGCAAATCACTCTCTTCATTGTATGCAACTATTGTGCATTGTGTGCTACCTTTCTAGGCTGGTCCTCTATCTTTGTGTCACATGTTCCAATAACGGGTAGGGTGACGTCAAGGACATGAAGGGTGTCACCACCTTGGGCAAGGGTGTCGCTTGCACCGGGAGGGAGATTGAGACCTCAGGTGGAGGGGGGGCAAAAGTGCTTGGGCCCCCAAGTAAATGTAAAAGCATAAATCTACAATCCAAAATACATAGCATCCTCAAATGATGCATTGGCCCTAGGGGGTGGACTCCTCATATTACGTAAGAACTAACGTAAGTGTAAGAAGGGGTATTATTTGAGATATTAAAGTACATACTAGTATACAAAAGGGGAGGTAATTTTTTCTCTATTGTGTACATTTTAAAAGGCTATTAAGAATGTTGCAATAAATGTAGATGTACAAAAGGGGCCCTAGGGTTTAGAGAAAAAATTGACTATAGATGTGTTAGTTTCATCCAATCATAGTTTTTATCCATTGGTGTCATATGGTAATAGTCCTCATTGACTACCTTGTCCATTCTTGTTGGGGTTTGCATTTGAGTTCTAGGTTTTGCACAAAGTGGAGGCTCTTGGAGTGCTCATGGGCTCCCTTAAGTTTTGGTCCCTGGATTGTGGAAAAGTTATTCTACTTTTGTCTTTGTTTGCTTGATGCAAATCATTGAGTTACATGATATGGATGAAAAAATGCTCATGACTTTCTTATTGGAAAGTGAACGTGGATTTTATACGTAATGCTTAATAAATGCTTATTTAATTCAATATTTATATTTTGCATATGTAGTGCATGCATTTAATGCATTATATTGAAAAGCTTAGTATAAATACATGAGTCGTTCTTCTAGCATGCCATTAGTACTATGTATACATTTCTTTTTATAAACTTCTTTTATATAGGGGTTAATTTCTTAGGGACCCATGCACGTCATTTAGAACTCCAATGAAGAGTCTACGCCCAGGGATTCTCTAATGAAGTTGTACATGGGACACTCAAACATAAAGTGTGCCTCATTTTCACCCATGGGGGGTGGACTATTCATACACCGTACGAACTAATGTGAGTGTAAAAAGGGGTATTATTTGAGGCATTAGTGTACATCGTATACATAAGGGAGAGGAGTAATTTTTTTCCAGTGTGTACATTTAGAGAGGCTATTAAGAATTTTGAAGCAAATGTAAATGTACAAAAGAGGGCCCTAAAATTTAGGGAACAAATTGACAATAGATGTGTTAATTTCATCCAATTCAAGTTTTCACCCATTGTTGTCATATGGTAGTAGTCCTCAGTGACTACCTTGTCCAATCTTGTTAGGGTTTGCATTTGGGTTCTACGTTCTACAAACTAGCAAGGGGGGTGGACTCTTCATACAATGTACAAACTAACGTGAGTGTAAGAAGGGGTATTATTTGAGGAACTAGTGTACATAGTATACATAATGGAGAGGTATTATTTTTCTCTAGTGTGCACATTTAAATAGGCTATTAATTTTTTTGAAGTAAAGGTAGATGTACAAAAAAGGGTGTTTAGATTTAGAGAAAAATTTGACAATAGATGTGTCGGTTTCATCCACTTCACATTTTCACTTATTGTTGTCAAGTAGTCATAGTCCTCAATGACTACCATGTATGTTCTTGTTGGGATTTACATTTGGGTTCTAGGTTTTTACAAACTAGAGGCTCTTGGAGCACTCATGGGCTTCCTTGAGTTATGCTCTCCAATTTGTGAGTAAGTTATTATGGTTTTGTCTTTGTTTGTTTGATACAGTCATGAAGTGACATGCTATGGATCAAAATGACTTTTTCATTGGAAAGTGCTAAATGATTTCATGTGCAGTAAAGGCTATTTAATTCGTGATATATATATTTCATATACAATGGAGGCATTTATCACATTAAATTAAAAAGCTTAGTATAAATATATGAGTCCATTTCCAAGCTTGCCATTAGTATGTATACACTTGTTTTTCTCTATAAACTTCTTGTATATAAGGGGGTTTACTTTCATAGTGACCCATGCTTGTCATTTAGGTTTCCAATGAAGAGTCCACCCCCCGGGTATCCACCTATAGTGTATGAGAAAAATGGCATAGTTTGTTATCTCTAGGGATTGCAATAGGTCAACCACCGGCCAATTTCAATGAAGAGTTTTTTGATTTGAGATGCGGTAAGCAACAATAATTTTGCATTGGGGTGGTATCAATGATTGTTTCAATGTGAATTTACATCGCAAGGCCCTTCTTGAATATGAATAGGTAAAGGTTTGGGAGGGGATGGATGGAGAGAGCTTTTTAAAGACAACCGCACTAAATAGTCCTATTATTGTGGGCCACACAAATTTTCTAGAGCCCACACTAATTTTCACAATGAGAATTAATGTGGGCCACCTTAATTTTCAACCCACACTAAATTTCTAGTAGAAAATTAGCATGGGCCACAACAATTGTTTTCTAAAGAATTGGTGTGGGTGATTATTTTATTTTGTGCTACTTTTGTCCTATAACTTTAATGTGTAGGTCAAAAGTCTTTATGATGACTTGGGGGAAGACCCGGGGTCTTGGACCCACGTTAATTCCACCTTGACTAGAAAATTAGTGTGGCCCACACTAATTGTGTCCATGCTAATTTTCCACCCATACTAATAAGACAACTTAGTGTGGTTAAGATTCTAAGTCTTCAAAGACTCAAAAAGTCCATCGGTTATGTTGTAGGAAAATTACAATATACAAGAAACAGGTTGCGTAACATAACATTACTCAACGTACAACTCTCATTTCATGGGCCCTCAGAATATAATAGTGAGATGCACAAAATTTGCACAGAGAAACTTAGATTCAGACTAAACTCCCAACAACTCACTGTTATATTATGAGGACCCACATCATTGAGTAATGTTATAAAATGGTTACATCCCATGGATGACTCTTGTATTCAAGTCTCTTGTGATGTGAAGAAAACCACAGTTTCATGGTTTTAAGTGCACATCTCGTTCACAATTCATTAAAATATAATCGCATATTAGGATTGTCTAGGTCACAGATCGTTACGTACATGGAACCTTACCTTTTGCCGACAAGAATTACTAGAACCTGGCCGACCTTTCTCATTTTCCGTTGTGGCTGCACCACCCGGGTTCCACTCTATCACCAGGGTGACTACTTCACCAGTTCCGACACTTTTCCTTCCCTTTTTTTGGGCGAGACTTCCAGGAGCATCCAGCAAGGCATGTAGATGGTTGGCTAGTTTGCATCAAATGCTGATGTGGTGGACCACACAGACAACTCACTGGCAGACACAATTTTCATCACATACTGCATCCACATGGAGGGTTTCTAGTGGGTGCTGGAGTAGATTGCTGCAACCTGTTGAATTTAATAGTTGCTGATGGTCTTCTACATTCTTGTTTTGGCCCTTGAAATTTGTTTGCTCTTGTTTTTGGGTTTTGTGTGGCCGTCGGTTGTTTCTTCTACACTCTAAACACCGTAGCATCACACCTGTGGCAACCAAAGTGCACGGGATATTACGGAGTTTTGTAGTGTTAACATGAATGAGTGATATTAGTGAATTAGTGTAGCATGTGACACTATGGAATAACACAAAAGTGCAACATATTAAATGGTGTGGTGTGGTCCGCTCCACTTCGCCCTCCCGGACGATGTGGCGGATGCATGCACCAACATTCAACAAGTGGCATAAGAAGAAGAAGAAGAATAAGAACAAGAAGGTGACACTCCACATATTAACACATGGCGCAATGCAAGGGTGTGGGTTGACTTCTTTGGTCGTTTGCATTAATGACAAAATTCGTGATATAAGGGAGAGAAAGGTGACAATAAGGAGTGAGATTTGAACTATGCACATCCATTCCCTAGGGTTTCGGGAAATTAGAGAGTGTGTGTCATTATGGAGGTTGATATTACGGAGTTTAGGGTGTATGTGTGAGATAGAGGTGAGGGGGAGGTGGGAGCATCTAGTATTGTAGTTTCGCGGGTGTGCTATCCACCATATCGGGTGAGCTTGTGACCTTCCGTCCACGGATGTATCCCCCAACACCTCTCTCATGCCCCGATCACACCAACTTTCCGTCAACTTCCAGATGTGAAATAGTTGGGGATGCCATGATGGCCGGATGCCAAGTTGTTCACACCAACATCCTGGTGGCCACCGCCATGACCGGTCATTTATAATAAGTTTTTTTGTGGAGTGTAGGAAGTGTCTTATAAGAAACTTTTCAATGTGTAGCAACCGGAAGAGAGTGACCAGCAGAGGCTAATCTTGGAGGGACTGCCGTTTTTTTGGTGGTGGGACCCACATGTCCGAACGTGAATGTCAAAGTGTAGGTGGTGGCCATCTCCGGCGTTGTCATACAAGTTGGACGGTGATGGCCCACCATGAAAGTTACTGTATGAGACTTATTCATCTATAGAAAATGAACTTTCCATTTGGTGTAATCGGCCCCTCAGGCTACCCTTGGTCTTCCTCTGAATTGTTAATTGTTCTTTTCCCGCTTACCTTGGTTTTTTTAATCCAGGGGGGGGGAACTCCTAAGAACGGGCTAGCTCCCGCCATGGTACAAGTTAGAACTACCGTCCTGGTCACCTTGGCATGTAGTGCCTACCAAGGTTGGTCGTGGCTATCTACCCACTCCCCCAAGATACAAGAACCAGTAGTTTATGTCGAGGTTAACTAGTCTCACTCAATAACCTTGACTAGAGGACTATGAGTAGGTGCCCACTGGCATCCCTCGTTTACTAACTAGAGGTTTTTGCCTTTTGGTTCCGTGAACTCCCATCCTGAAACCAAGACTTCATTTCCCATTTACTTAAAAGGAATGTGGACTACAATAAATTGCATTGGCATGGGAAATATAAGTAATGATAGGGTGCAAACAAATAGGTCGTTTTAGAGAATTTATGCATTGGAAGTAAATAGCCCCCCCAAAAAAATACCTCTCCGTTGCACATGGTGCACAAAAATTCTATAGAGTGACCTACCCATGAATATTTGTTGAATAAATGTAGTAGGTTATGGAATATGATGGGTAATAGCCCTATGTGTGTCCCCTCTTCTTTGCTTCATGTGTTCTGGTTTTGGCCGTTGGAATGTTTGTTCTAAGCTCTAGACATGGGTGAGGAGTGGGCAGTTGTTTACTTTAGTCTTTGTGGAGATTGGCCATCTACTCAATGAAGCTCTCGCATTCCTCGTGCACCTATAGCCCTTTAGGCCCTTCGCATTGTGTTTGATCTTCCTCCAAGCCTCCAATTGGCTTTATTGTTTGCTATGTTTTTCGTGTCTTCAAGTCTTGCAAATCCTAGTTGGCATTGCTTCCATTTTTGGCAATGCTTCCATTTTCTGCAATGTTTGCTCCCTCGTATGGTTGTACTCTTCTAGGGTGGTTGGTCTACCTTTGATCCTCCACGGGCCCTTCTATAGGTTCCAATCCCTATTATGGCCTATGTTTCTTTGGAGTTGGCACATCCCCATCGATGTTACTTCTTTACTTGGTGGCACCTTCCTCCTCATGTTGTAATAGATAATATAACTTTATTGTTTAGGTCACAAAGTTTTTTGTTGTGATAGATCTTTCTAATCTCAAATTTTGCTCCTCATATGCATTAGTTCCTCAATTGTCCCAAAATCATCCCTCAATGTTGTCCAAGTTCACTCAAAGCATATAGTATCCTCAATATTAACCTAGTCAACTTCAACCTCATGTAACTCTCAACTTCTTCATGTTTTATTCACAAAACTTTGCAAAGTAGTTGTATATCTCATCTATTACTCACATATCAAATTATCATGACTAGAAAAACAATGTACAACTTATGATGCAATTGTTAGTCAAACTAATATTTGTCCTTAACAGTCCCTTAAAGATCATGTTCAATCAAGGTCAATATCTCTAAGTCTATAACACTTGTGAAGTTGAAATTTTACCACAATTGAGATAAGGCTTTTTTTATTCTATGCTCTAAATCTTACATTCATAACTATAATACTTACGGAGAACCAAACCTTCAAAGTTGAGTTACTTAGCTGCAATAGTTTCTAGACCTCTTTGCTTCAACACTCCATTGCTTCTCCAGCAAGAATCACACCCTCAAATTTTATATACAAGTGATGTACCTCACTAAGAACACTCCTCCAAAATATTGCAACAAGATATTTCTTCCATCATGCAAAATAGATCAAAAGCTGAAACCCATATTTTGTCTTCTTTACAACCAAATGTAGAAGATATAATATTTTTCCTAGTGTATATCCTCACTCCTCCAAGTAACCTCAACACCCTCAACTTCTCTAATCGCTTAGAAACACTCACACTCTCAATCTGTGATTACTAGGACTATAAAACATTCTCAGAGCATAAATGATGGCCCCACACCACACCCTCCTCATAGAGCCAACACTCCCCAAAATGGTTGAAGAGTGTTGGATGTTGGATTAGAGTAAACAATGTGGGAGAGATTGGTTTAGGTCATGGTGTTGCATTATGAGAATTTGGTGTTTTGTTGGCATCTACAAATTATATACCTTTCTCGTAGTTTGGTGTTGGCACATTTGATTTTTTTTTCTTTTTCATATGAATAAAAATGCAGTGAGATTTCCATCACTCTGCTTGGAGATGTCATTGGTTTATGTTAATAATGCATTTCTTATTGCTCTTGAATGCGTATCAATTTTGTGTATGTATTTTTTGTATTGTGGTTTCATGAAATTGCTTAGAGGCTAAACCGCATTCCAATTAGTTATTAGCTCTACCTTTTGAGATGATTTTGAAATGAGTCAAAGTTTGGCCTTGGTTGGACAACCAAGTAGAATTGCCCATGTGCGGAGGATAATCATAGGGCATAGTTCTCTTATGACCAACCACTTGTTGATTTATATTAAACTTATGATACATGAAAGTGACTAACCCTAGCCTTTCAAAGTAATTGAAAGGTACTGCAGCATATGCATAATTAGAAAATTACCTAATTTAATAGATCATTTAATTTCTTGTGAGCAAAATAATACCCCCAAACAATTATAACCCCCATCACATGTGTTAAAGGATTTCCTCTCTACTTTCCATCGGTACCACCCTACTTCCGGTAGTACCTTACCGGTACGCGAACAGACTTAGTCCAGTATTCCTTACCGGCATCCTAAAGTCCCGCCTGCTACCGTTTTTGGTTGGAAGTCTCACTCCATACATCCTTCTTCTTTCCCTGCCTATCTGGGGTATACCACTCTTCCACTGGTCTTACGGGTGGTACACCCTCTATGCCAGTCGAGTCGATTAGTACCCTTACCGGGTTCTCCTACCGAATTCTCGGGAGATCTACCAAGTTCCCTACCTAGTTCTCAACTGGGTTTCCTAGGGATCTACCGGTTTCTCTACCGGGTTCGTAACCAGGTTCCTTGGGGATCTACCGGTTTCTCTACCGGGTTCGTAACCAGGTTCCCTGGGACTCTACCGGTTCCACTACCGGGTTCCTAACCGGGTTTCCTGAGATCTACCGGTTTAGCCGTACTACCCCCAATAATGTGGTTACATGAGTTCTACATCTTACCACGAGTTTTCCCCTTTAACCCCCTTCACATATGGGTTTAACCGGTTTTAATACCCGTATTACTGTTAGAGTATTACTTGACCTATTACTAGGGTGGATTATACATCCTACCGAACTCCTTATTAGTACTCCTGAACTGTTTCTCTCTTATACTACCACTCTCATAGTCAGTGTACAATCCATTCTTCTACCAGGACTCCATGTTGTAGTATGAAAACTCCGCTAAGAGAATACCATTCCCTTCATTCAGTGTATACATCTGGTACTACTGTCCCACAAGACTTCTATGAAGATACCCCATCCATGCGTTAGCTACTTGTAAACGACTCTTTTGCCAACATAAGTAGTCCATTGCCAACTTCTCTTTCATACAACAAACAATTACCAGAGGTAAAGCAACTACCACTATAAGAAAACCACAAGTTCCTTACATCAGATTCAACAGTATCTTACTCAAGCAATCCCATACTCTATATATATAAATCCTAGTACACATTCCTTAAGAACGAGAGAGAGAGAGAGACAACTATTTCCTTAAGTACTTTCTCCTCATCTCTTTAAATCCATACTAACCACTCACTGGGACTACCCTATCCACTACTCTTCTACTCCTTATCTGCAACTACGGCACAATCTTATCTCTAATTGCTATTTTTGATACTACTACCAAAAGTAACTAAAAAGCCACTTCAACCTGATATTGCTAAAAATTATTGTCTTCTAATCCTCCTTTAACATTGCCCCCCTTCTAATCTAAATTCCGCCCCGGAATTTCTAAGTTCTTGCTACCGGTTACCTAATGCCTATGCTGGGAAGACCGGCTTGGAGGCGCTCCTGAAGACTCGGCAGTCCTCTCATTGTCTGGGATTTGTCGATGTGCCCTGATCTACGGTTGATACCACGGTGGGTCCCCTGCCATAGTGGGATGGTGACCCATGTCGAGGTCCCGGCGTCCCTGATCGTGATCGTGACGTCCTATCACCCACCGGAGGTCGAATTGCTGGGTCTTCTTCCGGATCGAGTGAATTGTCTTCTTCCGTGGCTGCTATCGGACTCGATTGCCGCTCTTGATTTCTACCTTGAGAAGGTGGTCTCGGGCTTCGGGGGTGGCTGGGGCTCCGAGTTTCTGTTGGTCGAGGAAGAGGTGATTTTGTCTTGCTCCGACTGCGACGGTCCGCTCTAGAAGAACGAGGAGAGCTCCTCGGTTGACTTCGACTTCTGCTTCGAGGTCGAACCGGTGGTGAGGAAGGTGTAGGATTAGTTGGGGCGGGTGGTGCGGAATTCGATGGACCAGCTCCGTCACCTGCTACTTCGTCATCTGATTCTTCCTGGTCGGAAAGAGGTGCTTCAGGCATTTCGAACCCCGGAAATGCTAAGCGGTACTCTCTTAGCTGACGAACATACTCCGCTTCATCCCTTTTAAAGGAATCAAAAAGCTCCCGGTAGATTTCAGTGTAACTATCTTCAATCTCCCGAGCTTTCTTCTTCCTTTCCCCACTCATTTCTACCGCTAATTGCATGGCCAACAAAGTAGTATAATTCTGAACTACTTCGTGGAATTCCTCTAAGCGGTTTTTGCACAATACCCTCACGCTCTCAAGTTCCTCTAACTGCCTAATCCTATCCCGCAGACAGTCGATCTTCCTTTGCATCTCGAGCTGGGTTTGCCCTTCCGCTGGCGATTTCGAACGTCGCCTCGCGCTTGCCCGTAATTCTTCCTCCAGCTCCGCGATACGCGCTCGAAATCCATCTGTATTGCCCACCGCTTCAGCTAATGCAGCTTCACTCTCCGTCAATCGAGTGTTCAGCAGTTGAATTGCCCGTTGCTGGTTCTGATTGGCGGTTTCGAGGTTGCCTAATTGAGCCTCCCGACTCCCGAGTTGCAGTTTGCTGATTCGCCGCCTGCAACGCTGTTTGGAGACTTTCTGTTTGCGACCTCCAATAATCCTTCTCCCTTTCCACCGCCAACCTTGTCGCTTCTGCAAGGTCTGCATCCCTGTTTAATGCAGCCATTTGCCCTACCAGCGTCCTCCTCTCCGCTTCTCGTGCATTGATGACCCTTTTGAGTTGCTCTTCGGATCCTCGAGCTTGTTCCAGCAACCTATCTCGATGGGCTAATTGTTGCTGCAGCTTCACGACCTCCTTACTCATCCCTGCCATATCCCGATCAGCCTTCTTCTTGATATCTCGGCAGGCATTGTCGATTGCTTCCTTCTGATCGTTGCGAAAACGATCCCGAGCTTCTTCGACCGACATTCTTAGGGCTGTCTCCAATTCCAGCTTCTCCCTAAGTTCCCTTGTGGCCGTGCTCACATTTTGGACCACCTTCTGATACTGGTTTAACGACCCTAAGACCTTGTCCAGTTGTTCTAGGGCTGCTTCCGGTATCAACTCGCTTGGCGGCTCCAAATGGAATGCTGCTCTATTCGATCCCGGTGATTCAAATAGCGGTTTCCTCGTCCCCAAAGGTGGTGTCTTGTGAACCACCATCTGCTTCCCCTTTCCCGGGCTTTCCTTCACCGGAGTGGTTGAGGGTGGCATCTGCGTGATGGGAGCGGGGCTTGCTTTCTTTTTCTTCTGTCCCCTCGAACTCTCGCCTTCGGTTGTCTTCCTCTTCCCCCGTAATGCTATCCTGGCAGCTTCTCTCCTTTTTTGCTTCTCACCTTCCGATTCCTCCTCCGTTTCTTCATCATCGTCTGCATGTCCTTCCATGGCCTGGATGGCTCTCGAACTCTGCCCTGGTCCACTGATTGACAAGGGTGGTGTTGAAATGGTAACCGGAAACCATTTCCGCAGGAGCACATCAATCACCTGGGCGGCGACCAAAACGGGTTGTCCTGTTTCCGCTCCTGTCCTAACTCTTACCGGTGTGCACAACCTTTCTAATTCCTTCACTAAATTCCGGTAGAGAATCGCCGCCCAATTGAATTCCCTACCCATCCCTTCTGCTAAACATACGCACTTCACTAAATTATGAGCTGCATATGTGAGCTTCTTCTTGAATACTATCGCCTGTAAAATAGCGTAGATCCTCGGAATGTAAGGTCCCGCGAACTTGATAACTGACCATCCCTCCCTGGTCAGTGAGTTTGCTCCCGAAATGTGCGATACCTGTTCGCCCCATTTATCTGCTGCAAACCCTGGAATCTGCGTGCTGCTAAAATTGTGCGGTAATCCCAAAAATTCTACTATCAACTCCTGGTTGATCGTGATTATCTTCCCCTTCACTATTGACTTAATGGATTTCTTATCGAACGATAAGTCTAATCCTTTAATAAAATCTATAACCAAATCCCTCCTCAGGTTTCCCCACCTGATATGCTTGAACCCATCTAATCCTACCTTCTTGGCCCACTCATCCTCCTCTGCCATCGCTGCCCACTGATGAAACTTCCGCATCATCCTTATCTCGAACTCCTCAGGAATAACGTAGTTCTTCGGCGTTGCTGGCCTTATCATCTGTAGTGGTTGCGGGGGTGTGTTGGTTTGCCTCTGCGGCCTTCTCAACCGCCTATCCAACACTACTTCCTCTCCGCTCTGCTCACTTCCGCTGACTATAATTCTCTCATCCTCTCCTGCCATTTTTCTTGCTGCTTCTGTTGCTAAAATCTGAAGGTTTGAATGGCGTTTGAAATTTTTGCAGCGCTTTTCCCTTTCCTTACACTTCTTGCGTTGTGTGCTTGCAAAAATGAACGGTTTAAATAGATCGTCTGAGGGTCTTTCCCCCTCATATCTCGTCATAACTGCCGTGATAATGAGACAACTAACTGACGTCGCTTCAACAGAATTAGTTCCGCCGCCATTGTGGGTTGCCTCTTCATATTCCGTACTATTATGACGGCTAAAGTTTTTTAGGCTTCTGACGTGTATATTATCTATTTTTTCTTGCCTATCACCCATGTTGGCCACGTTTGGGAAGCCGTCTTTGTTATGATTGTTACCCCCACTACCTCTTGCTAGGTCTAGGGTAATGGTGTCGTCATTATTACCATTGCTACCCCTACTACCTCTTTCTAGGTCCCGGGTAACCGGGTCGAGGTTAACCTTGCTACTGGTTTTGCTACTGGTTTCACTTAGATTACCGGTACCTCCTTTGTCTACCGGGTACTGCTCATCCACTCCGTTGGATGATGTCTCCAAGACCCTATAGGGTTTCAGTTTGTTAATGTTTATCAGCACCGGTTTAGGGTCAAAAGTCTCTTCATTCACCAGCAGTACAGTGTTATTTGGTAAGACATACTGCACACGAAATGGACCATGCCATCGTTGTTTAAACTTACCAGGATGGTCCTTTGCGCCTTTGGGGAACCACATGACTCTATCTCCGAGTTGAAATTGTTTAGGCCGGTAGTGATCCTGACTCCAAAGTGCTCGCTCCCACTGGCGATGAGTCTGAGTTTGTCGAGCTTGTTCTTTTGATTCGTCCAGCAGTTCCAATTGTCGGTGCCTTGCTTGTATGATTCGTACTGGTTGTTCCTCCCGATTCCTATCCACTGTAGGCAAAATGTACTCGGTAGGCATTAACGGAGTCATCCCATAGACCAGCTGGAAGGGGGAGAAACCGGTAGCTACCTTGAAAGAAGTTCGGTATGCAAACAGTACCGTGGACAAGTGTTCGTCCCAGTCGTTGCGAAGGTCACTAATAAGTTTAGTGAGCAATGTGCCAAGAAACTTGTTGGACGATTCTGCTTGGCCATTACCTTGAGGATAGTAAGTTGTGGATGTACGGTGTTTTATCAGGTAATGGTCCGTGAGGTAATGAATTGCCTCGTTGATGAAATGAGTCCCTTGATCACTTACCAGATACAGAGGACAACCGAAACGGGTCAGAATGTTTTCGTAAATGAAGCGGGCGGTGACCACCGCCGTGTTTGTTCGTAATGCCTTGGCCTCAACCCACTTGGTCGCGTAATCTGTTGCTACCAGGATATACTTATTGCATGTATATCTGCCTACCGGTTTAATTGGTCCCACAAAATCCAAACCCCATTTCATGAATGGTTCCACTGGCAAGTTCGTAATTAACTGGGCCATCGATCGAGTATTCAGGCCTCCCATTTTTTGACATTCGTCACAGCTACGGCAGTATTCAATAGTATCTTTGTGTAAGGTAGGTCACCAGTAACCGGCATCCAAAATTTTTCGTATCGAGATGTGGGATGCCAAATGTCCTCCACCTACCCCCTTGTGTAGCAGTTCCAGTATTGCTCTAGCTTCCCTTGGATCAAGAACTCGCCTTGGTATCAGATCTTGCCCTTGTTTGAACAAAACCCCGTCCTTCAGAAAGAAACGGAAACTTTGAAGTGTTAATCGACGCTTTTGCTCTTCTGATAAATGAGGTGGGTACTCTCCGGTAGCTAAGTACGTTCTGAGATCTGTGTCCCACGGAACGGATATCGTGAAAAGTGTGGCATCCGTAGGTTGATCCGGAACGCCTATTGGAGGTTCAGACTTTGCTAAGCGTGTTAAACCGTCAGCTACCGTGTGGGTTCTACCGGGTTTGTATACAACCGTAAAGTCGTACTCTAGAAAGAGAAGTAACCATCTAGCAATTCGTCCTGAAACCTGTGGTTTGTTGGCAAGGTGTACCAAGGCCATGTGGTCTACATAAAATACAAACTTGTTTGCCAGTAGGTAATGGCGAAATTTATGCAACGCATAAACCATAGCTAAAGCTTCCCTCTCGGTAGTTGTGTAGTTTCGTTCTGCCTTATTCAACAGTCTAGAGGCGTAAGCTATGGGCTGATCACATTTTCCACTAACATTTTGTGCTAGCATAGCTCCTACTGCTAAATTAGAAGCATCCGTATGAACGTGGAACTCTAATTCCCAATGCGGTACTATTAGTATTGGGGCATTGACATACCGGGATTTGATGTGATCGAAAGCCGTCTGACATTCTTCGGTCCACTTGAACTCTTTGGCCTGCCGCATCAGCTTGGTAATTGGAGCCATGATGAACGCGAAGTACTTGATGAAGCAACGGTAAAATTGAGCAATTCCGTTAAAAACTTGAATATCATGAGGGTTTTTAGGTGCTGGCATTGATACTAATGCTTCCACCTTTCTTGGATCGGGCATTTTTCCTTCCTTCGAGACGATGTATCCCAACACAATACCAGAGAATACAAAAAATAAACTTTTCTCCGGATTGAGGCTGATACCTGACTGTCGGCATGCTACGAAACATTGCCTCAGTTTCTCCAAATGGGAATCCATGTCGCTGTAGATGCTGAAGTCGTCTAAGAAGATTTTCATGAATTTGTTGAGAAATTCTTTGAAGACGGTGTCCACAGCGCGTTGGTATGTTGATGGTGCTCCAGTTAAGCCAAATGGCATATTGATCCACGAAAAGGCTTCCCATTTGGTTATGAACGATGTATGGCGACGATCTTGCTTCCTGATTTTGATCTGGTAGTATCCTGAGTATCCATCGCAAATGGAAATTGCATCGTGTCCAGCTACCTGGTCCAAGACTTCATCGGTAAACGGAAGAGGATAAGGATCCTTCTTAGTCGCGGCGTTCAATTTCCGGAAATCAACACATATTCGTAGTTTTCCATTCTTCTTTGGAACTACCACAATGGGGGACAACCACGTGGCTTCCTTTATTGGCTCAATGAATCATGCTGCCAATAGTTTGTCAATGTCATGTTTGACTATGGCTGCATAATTGGGGTTCATTCTGTAGCGTGCTTGATGAGCTGGTGGCATCGAGGTATCCAACTCGATCCTATGTTCTGCAATGTAAGATGGAATGCCCTTGAGTTCCTGATAAGACCATGCAAAAACGTCCTTGAATTCTCTTAATAATTCCTCAGCCTCTTTTGCGT
Organism: Polytrichum formosum; assembly: GCA_964035585.1. NCBI lineage: Eukaryota > Viridiplantae > Streptophyta > Polytrichopsida > Polytrichales > Polytrichaceae > Polytrichum > Polytrichum formosum. The sequence continues at coordinate 1,003,931 of OZ037937.1, forward strand.
ACCTTGGTTCCAGAGCTGCATTCAATTTGACACACTTGGGCTCTTCTTCTGTTCCCAAGTTGATTTGCCAAATCTGCTCTGTTTCTGGTAACGTCCAGCCTGCAATCTTCAGGTTTTTAACCATTTCGTGTGCTGGTGTATCATCCACATCAATGTCCCCTAGGATTGGCTGTGAAAAATGGCTTGGGTAGTTTTTTGATGATTCCTGATCCAGTAAGCAGGGTAGAGTAACAGTGCCAATCGAAAACAATTGAGGTTCGGTTTCAAACAGGGTATCTTCTTCCTCGTCCGTCACCCCTTCCTGGAAGTCATAGCAAATGAGCACCTCCGGTCTCCTGGTATTAAGTCCTAATTTCTTGGTTACTGGGATCACCCGAGTAGTGCCATTCCCTTCAATGGTCACCATGTTGTTACCCCAATCATGGAAAACCTTAGCATTCCGTAGCCATGGCCTTCCTAACAACATTGAATAGGAATCATCCACCACACTACTATTCATGACGGTAAATGTCACCGTGTAAGGTATGCCATGGATACCTATGCGAACATCTCTGATCAACCCTACCGGTTTAGTGGTAGTTTGATCTGCCATTCTTAAATTGTAAGGTGCAGGTTTTGGGGCTGGTAATCCTAACCGTTTTCGTAAATCCTCCGTGATAATGTTCACACCTGATCCTCCATCCAGAAGAACATCTTCCACAGTGTTTCTCCCGACTTGAACCGGTATGACTGCCATTTGATGATCAATGGCTACCGCAGCTACAACACTTTCAGGAAGTCGTTCTGTATTTTGTTGACGTGACGTACCTGGCGCTGTTAAATATTCACGCAGTGCGGGAGCTAATTGCATCAATTGCTTCAATGTCAGCGTATACTTACTATCCAAGACCTGGGATCCCAAATCCATCAATACATCCTTCAGTTCAGTAGACGGGGCTTGCAAGATTACCTTGGGTGATTCCATCTTAGGGAGCCCTATCCATTCCGTGGATTGGCTGACTACTGGTGTGTCCTGAAGTTGATGAATAGTTTGAATGAAATCATTCTTCAATTGCTCTTCTTTTTTCCAATCTTCCGGGGATTTTGTCTTCAAGGGTTCCTTCTCCTTGAACGCTACCTCCTCGTTCACTTTGCTTCGAGCGGTTACCGCTAGAACCATGTTGACATTTGCCTCTTCCACTCTAGGCGGATTCCTAGGTTCCTGCTGCGGTGGTTGGGTTTGCCTATTTCTGAACATGGCCTGAGCCTCGTCCTTGTAAGGGCAAAAATACGCCTTATGTTCTGTCCTACCACAAATGTAGCAAGGTAAGGGCCTGTCGTTCTGCCTAAAGGGAGGTCTTGCCGGTATCCCTCGATTATACTGTGCCGCTACCTCATTAACCGCTACCGTGGTTTTTTCCTTTAGTCTATTTAACGGATTCTCTGGATTGAAAAAACACTTTTCCATGGTGTGTCCCTTCCGTTTGCAGCAAGCACACACCTCCTCATTAGGTTTTAAGATTTGTTTTCTCTTCTCCTCCGGTTGAAAGGCACTAATGATTTTATGCCCATCCGAATCTGCAGTATTTTCTTCGCATAATACTGCCGCTTCTTTTAAGGTTACTAACGAGCCCTTTTCCCTAGCTATAAGTAGCCATAAGTGTGATTTCAACCCCGTTCTGAAAAAGGTAGTTAGGAATGCGTCCTGTGGCGGGTCTTGCAAACAGTTTGCCAATTTGACTAACCTTTCAAAATAAGACTCTACCGTTTCTGTCTCCCCTTGTTTAATGTTTCGGAGAGCCATATAGACTTGTTCATCTGTTTGCACTTTCCTATAGCGTTTACAAAACGCTTTTGTCAATAATTCAAAATTACTATCTGGGTAATTGTTCAAAAAATTCTCTCCCCATTCTGACTCTTTGTCCCTCAATGTATAACAAAACATATTTATCATCTCTTCATCCTCTGTTTCACGATTCGCTTTGATAGCTTTCCTTAACACTCTAATATGAGCGTCTGGATCTGCACCCGACTGATACAGTGGATATGGCAATGATTTACGAGATGGTAAGGACGTAGGTGTTACCGGAACAGGTGGCGGCATTGTGGTGCACCATGGTGGAAAATAACCGGTTCGCATCCAAGGTGGTGTGTCATTCTTGTTGTCGTCATCTTCTTCCCCGTCATCACCTCCCGGTCCTCTGTCCGGTGGTTCTCCTCCCGGTGGTCCAGCAGGTGGTCTTCCTTGTCCTCGTCTGAATTCGTCCTCTCGATCTCGCGAATTCCCCTTCTCCTTCCGTTGGGCTCCTCTTCTTCCCATATCCTTTTGATCATCATCCGATCCTCCTTCTGGTGGTCCTTTTCCTGGTGGTTCGATAGGTGGTCCTCTTCTACCGCCTCTTGTGTCTGCTACCGTTTTGTTTCTTGTATATTGTTGTTCCATGTTCCTCTCCAATCCTGGAAAACTTCGCTGATCCTCGTTTTGTCCCTTGTTTGGATAATGTCTCACTCCTTCTACGCCCATCGATTCATATCCATGTGATTGTGATGGCACGGTGTCCTTACTATACGTGTTCTTCCCTTTTTCCGTTTTTCGTGCTACTTCTGGATTGTCCCCTTGGACATTGTATTCTCCCCTTTGGTGAGAAGCTATGGTTCCCATATACCTCTCATTCGGATAGTATGACGACCTATCCATCCTCCCTTGAAAACCGTATCTACCACCTGGGAGAGAATGTGGGGAACTGTATGGGATCACAGGGGGTGTATAATAAGGATTAGAGAAATGAATGATCGGTGGGTTTGGAATAATGGAGGTAGTTGGAACCATTGTAGTAGGGACTTTTGAAGAGTCGTTGTGAGGAAACGACTTGGTACCTAGATGATGATCATTTATGAGGGATCTGACAAAATAACACTCAGTATCTCTATGACCCGGAAGATTGCAGTATGTGCAATATGGGGGGGCATGGTGAGAACCGAATTCATCATCCCATAGATTTGGAAGAGTAGAAAATCTTACATGGCGTTGCTCTGGAGAAATGGTCGCCGTAGGCGGCGCCATCGTTTGGAATTCGTGAAGTTGCCGAAGTTGTTGAACTCTGGAAGAAACGCCACGAGAGGGTTCCTGAGTAGACAGGTCTTCCATAGTAAACCAGGGTGGTGGAGGATGCCGTGTAGGGTGTATAGGTTGTTGACCGGAATGCTGTGAAGCTATCTGATTATCATCCTCTTCACTACTAAAACTCATACTGACCTCTGGTGTGCTGGTATGGTCGTATGTTGATGAAATTGTGATGAAGGGTGTTGTAGCATGCATCACTGGGTCGGGATGAGCTGAATCTACTGGTCGACCCTGACCGATGATGCCTCCAAGAGAATTGACAATGCTGACCTCGTCGTTATCGTGGATGTCATTTATGTTCTTCTCCTTCCTGATGCGTCTTTCCTCCATGTGGCTTGATTTGTCAAGCATGTACAGAAAAGGAGAGTCGTTGTTGTTGTTGCTGGGATAGGTGCGTTGAAGTTCCATTCCTTCCATGGGTGTGTAGAATTCCGATCGCCGTCTGTTGAGGGAGTTGGTCCGTCAACGTGACGCCAGTATGTTTCGTTGTCCGGTTGTCCCGCTTGAGGATGAGTTTGTTTTGTTTCAGATACGAGATCAGTTTCCAAGACTGTAGCTAAACGCTGCCGTAGCCCCCTTGTCATCACCGCCATTTGATCGTTGATCGTAGCCGTGGAGTGCCAGTTGTTAACTGCAAAGTTTTCCTTCTATGAAGGGTTTACTCGCAGAGGACCTAACTCAGGCGGTATAAGAGGTATTTGCCAATACCCAGCGGCAATCGTTATCTACGATGGCGATAATGGGGATGAATGATAGAAGAGCTGCAGGTTGGTGTTGGTCCAGAAGTACCTTTGTAAGTGAGAACAGATCGCCCTGTGTCATGACGAGGAAAGATTACCGGAACCCAGTCCGTGGTCCATTGTCAATCCCCAACATGGTCGCCAAATGTTAAAGGATTTCCTCTCTACTTTCCATCGGTACCACCCTACTTCCGGTAGTACCTTACCGGTATGCGAACATATTTAGTCCAGTATTCCTTACCGGCATCCTAAGGTCCCGCCTGCTACCGTTTTTGGTTGGAAGTCTCACTCCATACATCCTTCTTCTTTCCCTGCCTATCTGGGGTATACCACTCTTCCACTGGTCTTACGGGTGGTACACCCTCTATGCCAGTCGAGTCGACTAGTACCCTTACCGGGTTCTCCTACCGAATTCTCGGGAGATCTACCAAGTTCCCTACCTGGTTTTCAACCGGGTTTCCTAGGGATCTACCGGTTTCTCTACCGGGTTCGTAACCAGGTTCCTTGGGGATCTACCGGTTTCTCTACCGGGTTCGTAACCAGGTTCCCTGGGACTCTACCGGTTCCACTACCGGGTTCCTAACCGGGTTTCCTGAGATCTACCGGTTTAGCCGTACTACCCCCAATAATGTGGTTACATGAGTTCTACATCTTACCACGAGTTTTCCCCTTTAACCCCCTTCACATATGGGTTTAACCGGTTTTTATACCCGTATTACTGTTAGAGTATTACTTGACCTATTACTAGGGTGGATTATACATCCTACCGAACTCCTTATTAGTACTCCTGAACTGTTTCTCTCTTATACTACCACTCTCATAGTCAATGTACAATCCATTCTTCTACCAGGACTCCATGTTGTAGTATGAAAACTCCGCTAAGAGAATACCATTCCCTTCATTCAGTGTATACATCTGGTACTACTGTCCTACAAGACTTCTCTGAAGATACCCCATCCATGCGTTAGCTACTTGTAAACGACTCTTTTGCCAACATAAGTAGTCCATTGCCAACTTCTCTTTCATACAACAAACAATTACCAGAGGTAAGGCAACTACCACTATAAGAAAACCACAAGTTCCTTACATCAGATTCAACAGTATCTTACTCAAGCAATCCCATACTCTATATATATAAATCCTAGTACACATTCCTTAAGAATGAGAGAGAGAGAGAGACAACTATTTCCTTAAGTACTTTCTCCTCATCTCTTTAAATCCATACTAACCACTCACTGGGACTACCCTATCCACTACTCTTCTACTCCTTATCTGCAACTACGGCACAATCTTATCTCTAATTGCTATTTTTGATACTACTACCAAAAGTAACTAAAAAGCCACTTCAACCTGATATTGCTAAAAATTACTGTCTACTAATCCTCCTTTAACAACATGCGGTTCCGTAAATCACACTAAGTGTTAGCCCCATGACCCTCCTACTTCTCACCACCATATACCGAGGCAAGACAATCCAAATCTTCACAAATTGCCTCAATGTTACATATATGTTAATCACAAAATTCAAACACCACATGACACACAATAGTCATCAGGATAATATAATATTGGAGTCCATGGTCCAAATGCTCCAATCCCGCACACAAAGTACCACACTCCATAAAATCCAAGCTCACGCTAACATTGATAGCAACGAACAAGTTGATAAACTCGCCAAACTAGGATGTAAATTGGACCACAAAGATGTCATAGCACCACATGAACATGCACACCCCATGTTCTCTGCACGACACCGACATGGCTACTACCATGTACCTGCAACACCCCCCGATGTAGTTGTAATGCAAGGTTGAAACCCGACATGTTAGGTGTTATAGGCCATCCAAATACTAGCCCCCCATTAGAGAACCCCACGCCATATATGACCACTCAATTTATAGAATTCACATATGGCAATGATAGGTTTACAAAAGGATTCTCTATTAGAAAACTAATAAAATACTTCCACTCCTCAACAACATTGCAACAAGAGGATGGAAAATAACCCCCCTCATGGTAATCACCACAAGAGTAAGAGCCACCACATGTATCAGCAATGAAACACATAAACAAAACTCAAAATCCCAATGGCAAAAATAAAACAAATATGTAACCAAATTAATATAATTTCCACATAACATGCCCATTCCATCCTTGTGTGGTGCTTTTGGGCACCCCCCTCCGAGGGAGCCTAAAAGTACCGCACAAGTCCTTCGGTGAGGGTGGCTTGCCTTAGCAGGTGCCCAAGCCGAACCCGGATGTTATGATTTTTATAAGTATTTAGATTTGTGGAGGGATTTGTTAATCGCGTCGTGTCCTTTCGGTAGGTTGTGCCTAGATTAATAAGTGCTTAAGTGAATTATCTATTTTTTTCTAACCTAATGCCTAGTCTATCCTAGTCTACGCGCAGACGCACCAGCCTTGGAATCAAGGCAATCTAATCCTAATGAATGAAATAACCTTACCTCTTACCTTGGCCACACCTAATTCCTTACTTCTTATGAATTAAATTCTTTAAACGGGGGGACCTTGATTAAGTCCCACCCTCTCAATCTTTCTTCTTAGTTTAAGGTTGATTACACAAAGTCTATATTACTAAGTTCATAAATTATGGCATCACCACCTACTTGTTTGGTGCACGCCCTAACCCGAATCCTTCAAGGCCCTGTGCGGGTCTCTTGAAGGTTGATTGATATCCTAACCCTCCGATCTTTGCCGCCGGAGGGGTTGGGATCAATCCTCCGAGTTAAGTTCCCGGTTGGTTTTTGCCCACGGGGGTTGTATAAATTATATTGATTATTAATTAGTTTGAAACGGTTTGACCACGAGAACTCAACTTGATGGGACCGGGGAATAGGGCAACCTGTGTGTTCAACCTGTTGCACAATCTTCAAGGGTTGGGGCCATCACCTCCAACCCTTGGGGCCAACAACATGATAATGGATTCGTGGGCCATTTACCCCACCTTTCCATCAACAACATTCAGAGTGGTCGTGTCGGTGATTAACCCGACTTTACCACATACGGAACTTGCTAATAAATGAAGCTACTACCACAAAACATACCAAGGGGCCCCAAAAACAATGGAGTTGGGTACCCCCTTGGCGGTCAAGTGGTCAAACCACTTGACCTTACAAGATAGGTGAGTGGGTTAGAAATGCGTACCTTCGCCGCGCTCCCTCCAACCCTAAATGGAAAGCTAAAGTTAGTTAATTTACCTCAATTCTCCTCGGTTGATTTGGGCTCGATGTAGGCTGACCCGCTACTTCTTTCCTTGCTTCACTTCGAGCGTCGACCTTGCCTCCCTTGTAACTAGTTTGATAGGAAGCGTACCTTAGTTAACAATAAAAATATAAAGTGTTTGTTAGGCCTAAGCATAAAATATCTATTGAGTGCACTTAATTATCTTTCCAACGATCTAAAAATCACCTTAATCGGATAAGAAATGCAAAAGTTATGAAGGTTGGAAGTGCGAGGTCGATTCAACCGATCTTTCCAACCCACCATTCTAACTTCTAACTTCAAAAATTCATAGTAAATTCATTACGACTTGGATCTAGGCTTTCCTTATATCATTGGAAAGCTATTAAAAAGTTCTAACTAGGGAAATTATGACATCAGCAAGTTAAGCCAATATAAATTCAGCAGACCCTCTGTAATGCAGCAGCCAACCAAGAACTCTCAAACTATGTATCCCGTTTTCAAAAATTCATATCTAATTCAAATCATGCTCAAATCAAATGTTCTATATAACCATAGAAAGATATTGGAAAGATCTATGTGATAAAAATATGCAATTAACAAGTTAAGTCAAAGTGAATTCAGCAGACCCTCTGTAATGCAGCAGTCAACCAAGAATTCTCAAACTATGTATCCCGTCTTCAAAAATTCATATCTAATTCACATTATGCTCAAATCAAACATTCTATATGGCCATGGAAAGATATTAAAGAGATCTATCTGATAAAAATCTGCAATTAACAAGTTAAGCCAAAATGGATTCAGCAGACCCTCTGTATTGCAGCAGTCAACCAAGAATTCTCAAACTATGTATCCCGTCTTCGAAAATTCATATCTAATTCAAATCATGCTCAAATCAAATTTTCTAAGCAATTCTGAAAAGTTAAACAAAAGTTCTACTTGGAAAAAATATAATTTTTTAGAATTAACATTCTAATTGGGCTGGCAGGTCTGATCTAGCAGCCGCTACCCACAGGACCACCCGGTTTTTTGCTGCATCTTTGAAAATCCATAACTAATTGTTATCTTGGCCAAATCACAAATGGGAAACGGCTATAGATAGCTATAGGAAATCTCTTTAAGAGAAAAATGATAAGTATTTTGTTCTAGCTTTTGAACTAAGCCTCCAGGGCATTGGCAGCTGAGGTCTATAATGCCTTCACTCGAAATTCTACAATCCAACCTACCTCTACAAAAGAGAGGAAGAATTTTGTTGGTGTGTTAATAAACACACATTCTAACTAGGAGAGAGAGAGTAGAAAAGTTTCTCAAGCCTTTCTCTTAGGCCATTGAGAATGGATGCTAAAGGATTTTTTCCTAACTATTTTGAAGTAGGGCTTCGCCCGCTAATCAAATTGAGAGGGAGTTTTGTCTAACTATCTTGAACTAGAGCTTCGCCCAAATTCTAAAGGGAAGAGGGGGTTTTCAAGGTGGGAGGAGGGGGTTTTTTAACCCTTTCACAAAAGGGTTGGACCCCTCCGCCACCGGTTCCATTTTTTGACCCCCTCCCGAAATTTTGGCTCGGGGGTCTTCCCGGTCGAGGTTGCCACCCCGTCGCCGAGGTGGCTCCAACGGGAATCTTTCACATTCGTTTTAATTTTTGGTAGCAAGTTGGCAAGGGGGCAAGTGGCCCCCCTTGCTATTTTCCTCAAAGTCTTCGCGCTAATTTTTCCTCACGCCGAGCTCCTCCACTTGTCTTGCGTGACTCACACTAAGTACTAAACTAACCCTTGCCTAGCTAGCTCTACTAATTTAGTCCTCTTAGCTAGTTGCTTTCACTAACTACGTTTTTTCCCCGCTAACTAGGTCTTGCCTAGATAGCTATTTTTTTCTAACTTAGCTAATTTCTATCTCTAGTTAAGTTTCATTTTTACTAACTCTACCTAAAACTAGATTTTTCCCCTCATGGGTGAAGGTCCGAAGTGCTCGGTAATTTTCCTTCCCCTTTTTGAACTAAACGCTAAATGAACTAATTTTCTCCCTAATTCACTATCAATCCTAACTTTTAATACTAAAAACCTAACTAAAGTGACCCCACGGAGTGATGGACCACTTTGGTGGTTCACACCTTGTCCACAAAAGGAGACTAGAAAACAAACAATCTACCGTAGACCTTCAAGACCCATCATAGAGTCACAACACACTACATATCAAACTAGCTCATTGTGACCTTCAATATAATCACTATATTCGTTAATTTGGGACTTTTTCAGCATTTTGAGATAGTTACAAATATAAGAACATGGATAAAATCACATAAGTATTGGAGAATGTAAGATGCAAATACTTTGAAGCGGGTGTTCATATCAAGAACCCAATTAAGAACTCATATCAAGATGGTTTAGGTAGGACGACCCAAACATTAGACCATGTTGTTGTCGTCCATATATTAATTTGAGACAAGATAAAGTCTCAAATTAACGAATATAGTGATTATACCTAATAAAAACAAATTGCAACATATATATATATATATAAACAAATAATATCAAAAAAGAAAAAGAATACCAAAACAATCTCTCTCTCTCTCTCTCTCTCTCTATATATATATATATATATATACACCATTACATTAGTGGCACAAACCACTATCTTAGTTCATATACCCAGTTGCTCAAGGATAGACCATTGGTTTTATACCACATTTCTTGCATATATTCACATAGCAATACCAAGCCATCGCATTCTAATACCCACTCATATGAGTTCCATGGGGTTCGAACTTGAACCATATTTATGGAATGCACATCTACTCCCAACCAACATGGAGGGTATGCCTTGGTGTTCGCCCATTGCTAAACCCAACATTTTACACAACACTATCTTGAGATCACAAGTTTATAGGCAACCCCCACTAGCTACATGTATTGGTTACCGACTATTGTTTATAGTTAGTTGTCACTAATATAGTGTTTACTCCCTGCAAAGGGTGAAGTAGTTCTATACCTAACTCATGGTCCTCTAGGATATGGCCAAGGGTGTTTTATGAACATACACTTTATTCACTTTGGACCTTAAGGGCCGGAGTTCTCTTCTTATTACTTTGTGACTTCTTCACACAATTTTGTTGTTATGCGTCATATTTGGCTTCTATTGGGTTAGTATTATGCATTTATGACCACATGTTCCAAGTGTAACCATTTTGATCAAGTATGCAGAGTGTCACCTTCTTTTTCTTATTCTTATTCTTATTCTTCTTCTTATGCCACTTGTTGAATGTTGGTGCATGCATCCGCCATATCGTTTGGGAAGGCCAAGTGGAGTGGACCACACCACACCATTTAATATGTTGCACTTTGTGTTATTCCATAGTGTCACATGCTACACTAATTCACTAGTATCACGCATCCATGTTAACGCTACAGAACTCCGTAATATCACGTGCACTTTGGTTGCCACAGGTGTGATACTACGGAGTTTAGAGAGTAGTCTCAATCGGCTGGACGTAATAATAACTTGTGGTTAAGGTAGTTAATACCTTGAGATTGTGAGAGTGCCAATCCTAGTTTGTTAGTAGAAAATTAGAAATCGAGGGTAGCGGATGTGAGGAGGTAATCACTGGACGTAAGGGTACTAATAAACGAAGACACCGGTAAAAGAATATTGGTAGTGTTCAATCACTCACCAGGGAGTCGGATATGGTAATGCTGTGTCGATTACTGGAATCCTGAGTTAGGAAGGTAACTGGGAGTAAGTAAATAGAATAGTGTGTGGTAGTCTGTTTACTGGGGATAAGGGATTGCTGGTTTATAGAATGTTGAGTGATATAGTAGAGGAACTATCTGCCACGCGGATAGGGTAACACAAACTGGTGGAGATAGAAGGTTATACTAGCACTATAAAAAGACGGTCTGATAATTTGAGAACGATCAATTCTACCCCTCTACCGGAGGTGTAGAATAAAGGATTCTCATGGGCTATTTACACCATGGACCATGAAGTCGTCCCAAGGCCCTGTACAATCTATGATTGGTTGTTGAACTCGTCCCATGACCACTTCGGTTTACACCAAGGCAAAAATGCGAGAGTGGCCATGGAGTTCGTGGTCCCCAAAAAACATTTTTTAAGGTGTACATTATCCACTGACATGGTCCAACATGTTTTGCAGTGGGAGAGGCAAAAAAGGTGCTCTAGTAGAAAAAGGCAGGGGCCCATGGCAAAGTAATGTTATTATAATAATTTCTGATGAAAATTTTTTTGGGGGGAGAGAAGATGAAGTCAAGAGAAGACAAGAGAATGGTCAAACTTGAATTTTTCCCAAAATTTCCGTTTTTGGGCATATATTAAAAAAATCAGCACATTCAACTTTTGATGCATGGTCATTCCTCTTGGTCCACATTTGGTTTACACCTAGTGAAGGGCCCAAAGGTTTTGTAAATTGATTTTTTAAGAAATCGGACCATGGAAGAAGGCCATCTTCCATGGTCCATGGACTAAACTGGCCCTTAAACACACATCACCCATTGTTAACCAATGTGGAACAACCAATTAATGCACCTTTTGTCTCTAGCTTTATTTGAATGGGCATTGATGAGGACACACATGGTATCCAAAATGACCAGTTGTGAAGGTCATCATGGATATATCTTGAGGTGGTCACTTAGAAAAGCTAAGAAACTAGATGGGTTAAACTTGTATAAGGTCCACTTAATTCTTAGGAGGGAAATGCTAGAAAACATGTAGGTTTAACACAACATCCTTTGTTGAGAAAACAAAATTATGCCATGTAAAAATCATAGGCATGTACTTATATCTACCATTATGTAACCATTATGTAACCATTATGTGGGAATTAAAGAAATGTAGCATACAAACAAAGGGGTCAAGAGATTTTCATTTATGTAAGACCAAATTCATGGTCTAATTGAACTTGGATGAAATTTTTTTATCATTCCTTGTTCATATTCCAAATGTGCAATTAAATAACTTTGAGAAATCTCAACAATGAAATGCATCTAAGAGTTTACTATAGTCTACTTTTACTTGAGTCAGTAATTACAAATAACGCAATATGGTCATCATGCACTCACTTGTACACAGTCCATAACACATTGGAGAGGCATGCACCTTGTGAATATTGGTAGTAGTTGGCCACCAAAATCTTAAACCGTTACTCATTACAAGGATTTGAAGTCATGATGTGAATATTTCAATTTGTGTGATCTTGTTTGAATTATTCAAATCTCAAGTTTTAACGTTTACAAACATCAAGCAAGTGCCAACGGCATTTTATTGGAATTGTCTTACCAAGTTTGATCTCCCTACCATTTGTTATGCATTAGTTGAAACTCACTAGTGTATGTTCTAGTGGGATAGGGTTACATGAACATTTGATGTAAGTGTTCACTTATGGTAAGATATGTTTATTGTTGGATTAGGGGGCATAGGAGGGTTCTCATACATTTCTAACTTACTTACAATGTGAATGGGAGTTCAAGTCACCTCAACTACCATATTGAAGTGTAGGTTCTTATGAGCCCAAAATGGTTGCTCATATTTGTTTTATGTTTAGGATCTACTTAGAATTGCATTTGGAGTGTTATTGAAACAATTAAAAGTATAAAAAGAGTGAGGCTTGGTGTGGATTTATGTTTAGGCCTTAAGCCATTTTGTGTGGCTCATTAGAAGCTTAGTGATATTAGAGAGTGTGGTGATCAAGTGAGTAGTGTTTGATGAAGCAAGAGGAAGGTCCTTGGATTTAAATGTTTGAATTAGAACGTGTTCTTGTTGGTTTAGGGGGTAAGGAGTTAGTGGATAGGATAAGGTCCTACTAAGTAGGAGAAGGTTGAGGGACTGTAGATAGGTTTTTTACTTGGGTTCAATCTTAAACAAAACCCCAGGGAAGACTAAATGAGTGTCAGGTGTGTAATCTAGATATCACTCCTAAGTTCCTTGATAGTTCTTTTTAGTTATTTATGAGTTTTAGATACAAAAAAACCAGGAAAAACCTTGTTTAGGATGTTGGATTCGGGTAAAAAGTGATTGGATACGTGGTTTTGTGGTTTTAGGGTCCCTCAATTCAGTACATGCAAAATGCAGTCACTCCCTCACACAATAGTCCTGTAGTGACCAATTTTGACTATCGAAGTTTCTTGCAGGGAGTCACGGCTCAACAATTGTCTTTTTCAAGTAACCAGTAACCACTTCCAACACCAGAGCCAAGGGCACTTTGGCGAATTGTATCGTCCCTCCTTAATTACCTCCAATTTAGTGTATCAAGAAATCCAGTCTCGGCCTTTCCTTAATTAATTTTCCGATTTAATGATATCAGTTTAATAATACATGGTCTTTACCCCAACCAAGTTGGTGATTCAGATACCATGATTCATTAATAATCCTTTAACCCATTTTTACTTTCTTTTTAGGATATTTATCTCCCAATAACGGGTTCCTTCATACCGATTTAATCCCAATTTAATTGTTAGGCAATAAATACCTTAAGGGATTCTTTAATAAGTTAATTCCTTTAATTTAGAAATCACTTCTAAATTTATTTAGATGATTAGATTATTTAATTGCTTCCACGTACCTGGATTCACTCCTTGCGGCTTTACACAAAGTGTTTAAAAACACTATTTATTTGCTTTTTGAAATGTGCGATATGCCCATTTAGATACTTAAATGATGCTGAAATAGGCTTTAATGCCTTAATTTTAGATATTTAGATCTCAAATTAGCTTTTACCTGCAGTAAAAGTAACTTCAGCCTCTATAAATCCAAGGATTTACAATCTGTTGCATGCTGCAGTGTGAACAGGGGTATTTTAGAGCTAGTTGTTTCCAGGCTTCTTTGGCAGTGTGAACCCTGTTTCGTGAGGAAGCTCCACCTTGCACCACGTGGCTCCTCCTCCTTTCTCTTCTTCTTCTTCTCCTCCTCCCCTGCTTCTCAACTCTTGCACAACCGGGGATTGCTTCAATCAAATTTGAGTGCAGAAATTGCAGGAACTCTTGCGCCTCAAACATCCATAAGCATCTTTCCTCAAGGCGCGTCAACCATTGGCTGTGAAGATTTCTCTCAACGAACGCTGATTTCTCTGTTATGAATTGCCGAGCGCTGGTTCTCTCCGAACCTCGGCACTATTGGTTGCGGCCTTCGGCTCCTGTCTCCACTCCCGCACTTCGATTCCTGGCCGTGAAATTTTCGCTCTCCCCTGGTTATCCTACCCGGCGCTGATTCCCAGCGATCCTCAGCGATTTTTGCTAGCAATTTCTGATTGTATGTTCGTCCCTGTAGGTGAGAAGGCTGTGAATCCGCAGTGTAGATTTCGGGCACTCTCAACGCCTTCAGTGCTGGGATTTCGGCGCTGAAATCTGGATTCGATTCCCTGCTGTGAAATCTTCTCTCACCTATTGCCTACCAAGCCCTCAATTCTATACTCCCCAGGACCAGCACCTGCTTCGTACTTATTTTGAGTTCTCTTGCCCTTAGTAAAATTAATCACGAGAGCCGTTCGATTGTTGAAAGCGGCTTGCTTCCTGAAGGAAATTCTAGCTCCATACACCATTGGGCCTGGTGACGGTTCTCCCTAATGAGATTTATCATGCTCTCTCGACAAAAACACCTTATTTTGTTTATCCCTGGTTTGCTTCGAAAAAACCACAGTAGGTGTTATTGCCTTTTGAGATTCCGATTGCTCTAATGGTCAAACCTTCGCACTTGTTACTGGCGCCTCGTTGATGACTTCCAGGTAAGAGAACAGGGCATAATGTTGTCAAATGATGTGTCAAACCTGTTACAACATTTGCAACACGAATAACTCATCTGCAGCCTGTGATCTGCTATTTTTAGAAACTGATCAGCGTTCAAATTAGGTTTTTCACAAACAAATTTCCACACAAAGTCAATTTTTTCACGTAGAAATCACGCACACACACAATGCAATGGGTTTCACACCCAACTGCGTAATAATTCAATCACTTTATTCAAACTTTCACTCGCAAAACTCTCTTCACGAGAGGTAAATCACAAATTTGCTTAAAAAACTCAAATACGATTACGAAGAAATGCAGTTTGCGACCACTCTCTTCTCGAGAGGGCACGATTAACCATTTCTTCTTAAAGCTTAAAAAATTCACACAATGCCCCCGTACAATCTTCACCTTCCTCCCTCTTACCTCTTACCGGGGAGGTTCGGGAGCTTCCAAACCTCTTCCCAATAGGTTTGGTTGCTCCGGACCTAATTCCAAAGGTCTTTTGTCAATTTACTAAAATCTAATTAATTACTAATTTACCAATTAACCTAACTTTTGGTCTTTTTCACCTAGTGTGAGCCCAAAATGGTGCCCACATATGTTCTTAAGTCTTTGAGACCATTAGAAGTTATGTTTTAACGGTTATTAATTATTCACAAAAATATAAAAAGAGTGAAGTGTGGTGTGGATTAAGTTTAGACATTAGGGGGTGTTGTGTGATTGTCTCAAGGTTTAAGTTCAATGAGGTAATGCCTTGACTAGGTGAGTATGGAGTAAGGTGAGGCGAGAGGGGGTCCGCAGGTTAAATGCCCACATTAGGATCCACCTTGTTGGTTTAGGAATGGAAGAGCCTTGTGGATGGGATGAGTCCCTACTTAGAAGGAGAAGGTTAAGGGGGTTGTGATTGGAGGTTCTAATCCTCTCACCCTATCCTTACCCCATGCCCTCTCTCCCTCTCAACTCACTATATAAGCCCTCATTCTTCCTTCTCTCTTCCTCTTTTTTTCGTGCTCCTTGGCACCCCACGTGTTATAAGTGTGGGTGTGTAGGAAGCAAGATAGAAGCACGTGTGTGTGCATGGTTTTAGGGTGAAGAGCCAAGACTAGTTAGCCTTGAGGTGGGCTTGACTTCTTGTTAGGAGTAGCTTGGGTTGGAAGAATTTAGAGTGTGATTTGTAGTCTTCAAATTGTAGTACTTGGATTCATGATATCCATATTTATAATTATTTAGACTTACAAGGTTATGTTTGTAAAACATTGGATTATTTAGTTTTGTTGGACTTACAAAGTTACATTATTGAAGTAGGTGAGCTTGTGTGTGTGTGGAGTAAGAGAGAGGCACGTAGGTATGCGAGGTTATAAGGTGAAGAGTCAAGATCAATTAGTCTTGAAGATTAGCCTTACATTATTAGATGTGGTTTAGACTCAAGGCATTCATTATTGTATATTCATGTAGAGGACTTCATTACCTATCCATAGATACCAAGAACTCATTTTTTGGACTTCATATGAATTTTTGAGAGCCAAAAAACCGACACTATGTCCAAACTTCCAAAAAATAGTGAAAAAGTGCCGATTCAAAGGGAACAGCGTAGAATTGCGACCATATATTTTTTTGCAGTAGAAATATTATTGCATAATCATGTAGAGGACTTCATTACCTATCCATGGATACCAAGAGTTCATTTTTTGGACTTCATATGAATTTTTGAGAGCCAAAAAACCGAGACTATGTCCAAACTTCCAAAAAAATAGTGAAAAAGTGCAGATTCAAAGGGAACAGCGTAGAATTGCGACCATATACTTTTTGGCAGTAGAAATATTATTGCATATTCATGTAGAGGACTTCATTACCTATCCATGGATACCAAGAACTCATTTTTTGGACTTTATATGAATTTTTGAGAGCCAAAAAACCGAGACTATGTCCAAACTTCCAAAAAAATAGTGACACACTCTTATAGTTTTTGACTTATGATGTTTAGACTTAAAGTGTTGGATTCATTAGGTAGGAAGGGGTGTGTGTAACTTTTGAATGTATTGGTGATTGACCATTGAGATAAGTGTTTTTAAACACTCGCACTCTTTTGGTTGAAATAATTATACATTGAACTACCGAGGAGGGAGTTATTATGTGTCAGTCCAACATTTCACACTCGGGCTAGGACGAAATCAAGGGTGAGGGACTTTGGGTGACACCTAGGCTAGCTACTTTTAGCTTTTTAGTGACTAAAGTCACTATTTTACTAACTAATTTGATTGCCGTAGCTAGGCTAGGCCCTAGAAAACCCTAATTTAGTGTTTTTAAGGTCTTGAAGCCAAAAAATCGGACAACAGGGACTTGTGGTCTTGGGTGCCCTCCCCTCCTCCTCTCTTTCTCTCTTCATTCTCTCCTCTCCCTCTCCTCTTGCTCTCTCTCTCCTCGAGAACTTCTTGAGCTCTTAGAACTAGGAAAAAATGTGTGAATTAGGTAAGGATGTTTTAGGAAATTAGTGAAGTTAATTAGCGGAATTAGTTAGGGCCTAGGGGGGTTAACTAGTAAAGTGTGAATTAGCTAATGGTGCTGGTTCGGCAGCTGGTTAATGCTGGTTTCTGCAGCTAGCTAATGGTGCTGGTTCGGCAGCTAATGGTTTCTGCAGCAGCTAATGGTGCTGGTTCGGCAGCTGGTTAATGCTGGGATTCTGCAGCAGCTAATGGTGCTGGTTCGGCAGCTGGTTAATGCTGGGTTTCTGCAGCAGCTAATGGTGCTGGTTCGGCAGCTGGTTAATGCTGGTTTCTGCAGCTAGCTAATGATGTTGGTTCGGCAGCTAATGGTTTCTGCAGCTAGCTAACGGTGTTGGTTCGGCAGCTAAGGGTTTCTGCAGCTAGCTAATGGTGCTGGTTCGGCAACTAATGGTTTCTGCAGCTAGCTAATGGTGTTGGTTCGGCAGCTGGTTAATGCTGGTTTCTGCAGCTAGCTAATGGTGCTGGTTCGGCAGCTAATGGTATTGGTTTCTTCGAAGCTGCTGAAGAATTAAGGCCAGGTTGTGGAGGATTTTAGTTAAGGGGCTTGAGGGAACCAAAGGATATAAAGGGGGTAAAGCCCGTGGTGCCAAACTTGACGTGGTAATAGATAGTGAATCAAGTGGTCACTTAATATTAGTTTAAATCATTAGTTCGTGATTAAGCTAGGAAAATAGGAATGATTGGATAGTAGGATTAGCGGTTGCATTGGGGGTGTGGATGAGATGGTGATAGCAATAGGGGGTATTATGATGGGGATAATAGAGAAGAGCGTTTGTTAACGCTTGTAATATTATCATGGAATGGATTGGTGTGCAATGATTGATGGGAATTGTAACGGAGTCTCACGAATTTGGTAACTGGAGTATGGAAACACGAATGTGATACCCATTCCCTCACCCGGACTAGGACGCTTAAGGGTGGGTGGTTTGGCCTCACATAAATGGTGCGTCCGCCGGGAATGAAGCGGGATTAGAGAAGACTTGGAAGCGACATCGTGGGAGATAGGGATGAGAGCTTAGCTCATGGTAAGTGACTTACTTAGACTTTTTGATTTTTGTGATTTCCTAGCTATTTCATTTTCTTTATTTTCTTGGAATGAATTGCATATTTCCTTTATGCATTTTGTTTTGAGGAGGGAGCGCGGCGAAGGTATGTCCTCAATCTTTTTGGGGATTTGCTAAAAACATAAAAAGAACCTTATGATCAATTAGTTCACTAAGACATTAGAGGGATAATTAATCTTAGGACATTAGACTTTGACACTCACTTCGGGGTGAGTCTCCAAGTCTTGGGAATTTGACATTTCATGCTTTAGATTAGATTGTTAGTTTAAAAACTTTGTTGTTGTTATCGCATTGAGTCACGGTCGAGGGGAGTGCTAACTTGCAGGGGGATGCGAATGCTTAAGGTACGACTGTTTCTTCCAAGTGAATTGTGAACTAATGAATGATTTTAGTACTCGTTTTTGTCGTTATCCGTTGTAGAGGGTAATTCCTTAGTCATAGCATAGTATTGGAGACAAGAGGGTGATGCCTCGGTCTTTGATGCGGTGCATGACAACGGTCAGCCCCTCACTCTCGGTATTGTGGTGAGTGTTAGTTGGAGGGAAGGTTTTAGAGGTGATGCTCTAGCCCGACCAAAAATTGACATGAGCATGCCTATCCCATGTTTGGGATTTTTCATCTAAGTGGGCTTACAGGTTCTCTTCCTCACCTCCTCAATTTTTAATTCACACCCAGAAAATTATTAATGAGTGAAGGTAGTGAGGAGTATGATTGGTCAAGTGAGGGTTGATCGATTCTTTGGGGAATGCAAGGTAAGACTCGATCCCAAAAACCAAACTTGACAATAGGATTAGAAAGATCTAGACGTAGGAGGACATCATCTAGGATTAGTGATGTTGTAGAAGAAGTTGATGTTAGATTAGAAAGTTGTTTAAATGTTGAGCCTAGTTTTAGTCCATTGCTAGAGACATTAGAAGGGGGGATTAGAGTGGAGAAAGAGGTAACTCCCTCTAAATTGATTGGTAAGATATCTTCGGATGCTTATACGTCTAGGGAAGAGATTCCGATACACATTGATAGAGACATAGGAGAGGATCCACCGGTTGACATGACACGACGAGGGGATGATAAGGGTCCTATACCGGAGGAGGACCCCATTGATCCATTGGTTAGACCGAGAGGTTTACCAATTGTGGTTCCACAAAACTTACACGCGGTGGATATGCCATCCCACCTCCCTAAGTTTTATGGAACCAAGGATGAGGATCCTTCTAGGCATATGGAGAGATACATCGAGAGGTTGGCTAGTTCTCTTGTTACCAATCCGGGATATTGGTTGGTATGGTTTCCTACTACTTTAGAGGGTGAGGCTTATGAGTGTTATAGAGACCATGCCGAAGGATATTTTAGAGGATGGGAGCAATTGCAAAGGGAGTTTTTGAATGAGTTTCGATCGGAGGTTGGTCAAAGCATGGCTTTGAGGGCATTGGCTTCGTTGAAGCAAGGTAGGGAAGAGGAGATTTCGGCCTACATTAGGAGGTTTGATTTAGTGTGTACGAGATTTGTGGGCACCATGCTCAATGATGACACACTAAAGCAATTTTTTATTCAAGAATTCTTTAAGTCGGGGATGATTAGGGGTGTTCTTGAGAGGAATCCTCAAACATTGGCGGATGCCAAACGGACGGCAAGAGAGATGGAGACTTTGGATAGAGACCATGAGAGGTTGTGGAGAAGGGAAGATGAATTGATACCACAATTCATTCCCATTCGAACGAGGTTGATGGCGGGGGAGCCGGTCAAGTATGAGAGTCAAGTTCCTTATGCCATTGTTGACACCGGCCCACGTCCTTTAGCGGTTAGAGAACCGGCACCACTTTTAGCACTACCGGCCCCTAGAGCGGATCCTCACATTGATGAAGTGGAGAGAAGATTGGGTGCTAGCCAATTGGGATTTCAAGAGGCCATGATTAAACAAATGCAAAGTCTTACGGATCAAATGTCTTTGATGATCAAGAGCCAACAACCGGGTCCTCCTCCTCCGGTTGAGTCGGGTAGACATGCATCGGGGTTGTGGTGTGTTCAATGTGGCCAACCAGACCACACTAGTCAATTTTGTAGAAGTGGACAAAACCGTGATCAAAGAGGAAACGGTGGTCCACCTTCACAAAACCAACGAGGTCAAGGACAACAACAATATGGACAAGGCAACAATAGGGGGCCTCCTCCTAGAGGTCAAGGTGGTCAAAACATGGAGAAGAGGGAGTTCCATCCATTTTGTGGGAGGTGGCATGCACAAGGTCAATGTTGGTCCGAGGGACAAGGTCATGGTTGTAGTAATTGTGGGGGAAACCATCCTTCGGACGAATGTCGTCAACTGGATAAGGTTATTAGTGCGACTTACCCAGTGGCCAATCCACAACAACAAGCGAGGGACAACATGAGGGGAGCTAGACTACAAGGTGGACCACCGAATGAGCTTAGGCCACCGAATTTGTATTACGACCATGGTAATACGAGACAAACTTTTCATCCACCGGCGGAACTGCAAACGGCGAATGGTTACATTCCGATACAAGGTAGGCAAGGGGGTCCACAAAACTTCGACAATAGGCGACAAGCTTCTCCTACGGATCCGGGTACGTCTAATTCTCAAGATGTGAGGTTTATGGATGGTGTAGTGGAGTCACATTATGATGACACTCTTCCTCTCCAAATGGATAGTGGAGAGGGACAAGGTCAATGGCCTCCACACACCAATGCCATCACTTATAAGTTGAAGAGTCTAGGAGATGAGGTTATTCATGAGACACCGGCATTAGCGGTTACCACTAGAGCTAGGAGAGGGAAGGCCCCATTAGAGGTAGAAGTAGAAGGTCAAGAGGAGTATTCTTCGGATGAGGCTCCTAATCTTTCCGAATTGGATAGAGTAGCTAGAGTAGCTAGGAGGGCCACTAGGAAGTAGGCCTCGGCAAGGTAGGGTAAAGTTACCCTTTTACTTGTTAAAGGTGTAAAGGTAGAGAGTAAAGGTAAGGATATGACCATGGGGTAAGGTAGAGGGTAGGGTAGAGGTAGCAACGGCAAGTTTACCCGTTTACCCGGTAATTACTCTATAAACAGGAAGTCCGCCATGTAGTCTGAATTGGCCCTCTGTTGATTCTAAACCCTAAATCCCAATCATGCAACTCGGCCCCTTGATCTGTTGGGCGTCGATTGCGCCAACTCTTTGGATTGTTTTTCAGTTGAGACAATAGCAAATGACATGGTTGACGAAGATGTTGTTGAGGTGGTCGCCCCGCCGGCCCTTGCCCGACACCAACGCAGACACGCCCGTGGCGAATTCCCGTGGGAACACACACATGAGTGTGCGGAGGGCAATGCCGCCAGCGAGAAGGGCAAACGGCAATGCTTGCTCTGCCGCAAGTGGTTCTCAAGCGATTAAGATTGACCAAGACAACTAGAACAAGGAGATCCTGGATGATGGCGTTGTTGTCATACTTAACGGGCAGTTCGAAGACTTGGTCTTTGAGGCCGATTTCGCTTGAAGCAGGTGCAGTCAGAGAATGTGGCCGAATGAAATGTAGAATAAAATACCTAGTAAATTGTATGGTAGAGAGTAATTCGCAGGTAAAGGGTACTATACCCATTAAAATACGAATTACCCGTTAGAGGGGTAAAAGGTAAAGGTAGATGGGGGCCAACAAGGTGAAAGTAAAGGTAGACGGGGGCCATCAAGGTAAGGTAAGTGTAAGGTAGAGGTAGGCATGGACAGATTACCCGGTTATCTTTTACCCTACCTTGCCGAGGCCTACTAGGAAGTTAGAGGAGGAGAATGTGATTCTTCATGATAGGGAGAGGCCTAATGTCATTCATGATTTGGAGGATAGTGAGATGGGAGAATGGGAAGGACCGGGAATTCCCTTGGATGAGTTTGATGGTGTTGGCAATGCCAAAGTGGAGAAGTCGAGGGGCTACGATTTGTGGGCCGATCTTAGCTCACTTAAGGCCGATATTACCTTTGGACAATTGTTGGAGATTTCACCCGTGGCTAGGAAGACTCTCAAGGAAGGAATGCCGGTGACTAGGAGGATTAGGAAGGTTAAACCTAGGATGTCGACTATTGTTCAAATGAAAGGAGCAAGTCGGGATATCAAACCAATTGAGATTGAGGTTATGGTGGTGGACAAGGTGGTTCCTAATGTGTTAGTGGATGGAGGTAGCGGACTAAACATCTTACCGGAGCATACCATGAAGAGGTTAGGTCTTAGTCTTACGGGTCTGTCACCTTTCATCATCAATATGGCAAATCAAAGTCCGGCCGTGCCTTTAGAAATGATTAAAGATTGTAGGATTAACACCGGAAGGGAGGAGTATGTAGTCACCTTCCATGTCATCAAGATGCATGCTAACAAGGATACCTTTCCCATCTTGTTAGGTAGGCCTTGGTTGAGAATGGCGGATGCTATAGTGGATTGGGGAGGAGTCAAGCCATCCATTACTTATGGTCCGGAGGACAATAGGTTCAAAGTCCCCATAGGGTCGTTAGGTGGTTGGATTAGACAAGAGATTGTATCATCTTCGGAAGATGAATGTGATGTCAAGAAGGATGATAAGAATGATGAGGCATTGGTAGGAGTAGTTCATTCGGGTAGTCTAGATCCTAGTTTTTACAATTATGGGGATGATGGGGAGTATGCCCAATGGTTGAAGGATTATCCGGAGTCGGAATTTGATATCATGACGACGTCCCACCATCCATGCTTGAGCGATGACATTATTGAGTCACGAAGTAAGGAATATTCTTTGTTAGAACCATATGAGGTGCTCACCGAGGAAGAGTGGATTTTAGGAAGATTGACACCTTGGGTAGATAGTATGGAAGAGTATGACGTAAGTTTAGTACATGTGGATGGGATTCAAGATGAGGATGTTATCATGGAAATGGAGAAGTTGGAGGAGCCTTTACACTTCAAGACGACGTCAACGGGAATTGTGGTTGGACAAGATGTCAAGGATTATCTTCATGTACCGGCGGATTGGTATAGGAACAAGGATGAGCAAGGTCATGTTACCGAAGGAGATTGGAAGTATGTAGATGTTACTACAAAGAATGGCAAAGTGAGACAAATGAAGATGGGGTCTCAATTGGGGAGGAAGAAATCAAGGAATATAGCGATTTGGTGGATGAGTTTAGTGACACTTTTGCTTGGTCATATGATGAGCTTAAGGGGATCCCTAGAGAGATGGTGGAGCATCGCATTCCTTTGATTCCGAATGCTAGGCCCATTAGGCAAAAGGAGAGAATGATGAACCCATGGCTACAATTGTTGGTTAAAGCGGAGTTAGAGAGATTGTTGAATGCCGGGTTTATCAAGCCCGTCGAGATTACGGATTGGGTCTCTCTAATGGTGTCGGTGAAGAAAAAGAATGGAAGGTTGCGGGTGTGTGTGGATTATAGGAAACTAAATGCTTGCACACAAAAGGATCACTTTTCTTTACCATTCATCACTCTCCTTCTAGAGGAGGTAGAATGGTCATCTCGTGATCCACATCAATGTTGGGGTGAAATTTGGACACTATGGGTGAAAGACGGAATTAGAGTTCAATTGGGGTACCAACAATGTTATATCGAAACGTCCGAGGATGAAGAGGAGGACCAATGTGTTACTAGTTCCGAGAAAATGTTGCCTAGACATCGATCTAGTTTGCAATGGAGTTTCTTAAGGTCGCAATGAGTTCTCACCTTGTCGGAAGTCAATCATGGACGAAGATTGACCGACTTGGAGGAGCTTGATGAGAGAAGGCGAATGGCGGCTCAACACATCGAGGCGATTCAACGTCGAAGGAAAATCACCTTCGACAAACGGCACAAGAAGAGGGCATTATGACCGGGAATGATGGTGATGATTCAAGATGGCAAGAAACTTGAATTCCCCGGTAAGTTTGATGAGGTTTGGATGGGCCCTTACCTTGTACGCGACGTATTTTTCAACAATTCCATGCAATTGGAAACATTAAACGGGGAGAGCTTCCCAACTCGAACGGCGGGGAGTAGGTGCAAGGAGTATCGAGTTTGAAGACAACTTGCCTTCGAAGCAAAAAATTCGGGATCCATCCCCCGATGGTCGCCAATTATATGAGCCCAAAATGGTTGCTCATATTTGTTTTATGTTTAGGATCTACTTAGAATTGCATTTGGAGTGTTATTGAAACAATTAAAAGTATAAAAAGAGTGAGGTTTGGTGTGGATTTATGTTTAGGCCTTAAGCCATTTTGTGTGGCTCATTAGAAGCTTAGTGATATTAGGGAGTGTGGTGATCAAGTGAGTAGTGTTTGATGAAGCAAGAGGAAGGTCCTTGGATTTAAATGTTTGAATTAGAACGTGTTTTTGTTGGTTTAGGGGATAAAGAGTTAGTGGATAGGATAAGGTCCTACTAAGTAGGAGAAGGTTGAGGGACTTGTGGTCTTGGGTGCCCTCCCCTCCTCCTCTCTTTCTCTCTTCATTCTCTCCTCTCCCTCTCCTCTTGCTCTTTCTCTCCTCGAGAACTTCTTGAGCTCTTAGAACTAGGAAAAAATGTGTGAATTAGGTAAGGATGTTTTAGGAAATTAGTGAAGTTAATTAGCGGAATTAGTTAGGGCCTAGGGGGGTTAACTAGTAAAGTGTGAATTAGCTAATGGTGCTGGTTCGGCAGCTAATGGTTTCTGCAGCAGCTAATGGTGCTGGTTCGGCAGCTGGTTAATGTTGGGTTTCTGCAGCAGCTAATGGTGCTGGTTCGGCAGCTGGTTAATGCTGGGTTTCTACAGCTAGCTAATGGTGCTGGTTCGGCAGCTGGTTAATGCTGGTTTCTGCAGCTAGCTAATGATGCTGGTTCGGCAGCTAATGGTTTCTGCAGCTAGCTAACGGTGTTGGTTCGGCAGCTAAGGGTTTCTGCAGCTAGCTAATGGTGCTGGTTCGAACACTATATTCGTTAATCGGAGACTTTGGGAAGTCTCAAAATAAATTTGACCCATAGTTTCGGATGTGAATATTGTGAACGTAGGGAACATCGGGAACATAGGGTACAATGACAACATAATGTTTTGGAAATTCATATGCAATTAATATGTATGTTTCTAAATATAGTAGTTATATAATGATAATCAAACATGATATTTCAATGACAAAATTTCAAAAATATTTTGTCTTGTCAGTTTTGTATCAAACAAAATTATTGAATCCATAAATAACCATTTTTTTATCACTATAGACTCTTGGATGCGCATCCCAAACATAAAGGTCTTATTGAATTGGACGGCACATCCCAAACCTACCAAAACTTAAAATAATTTGACATTGTTCATGAGAATTCCCAAATTAGCATCTTGAATATATAATTTGGATTCCACATCCGTAACAAAACATATAAAAAACATTTGATAGCGCATGGGAAGTTGGTTTCCACATCCGTAAACTAATACAATCATGCAATATAATTGTAATCTATAAAATTTCTATAAAGTGTGTCTAATATGGTATCATACCCCAATGTCATATATTTCATGAAAAGGCGAATACATATTTCAAACGACTTTGGTCCTGACTTGCGTCACTATCATTCCCCATCTTCATCTTCAGCTTCATTTCCATTTTGGACATTGTTTTCTGCGGCAACAATACGTGCCAAGTTGTCTTTAGCAAATTCTATATATTTTTGCGGGATGCTCATTGTCTCTGATTTGGAACCTTTGCGTGGCTTCCAAGCACAAAGTATGGTATCCGTGTTTATCCAAACTGGTTCGTACGCCGAATCCATTGTCCACTTGAAACCCTTTTTGGTGTCCCAACCTAAATATGTGCGAAGCACATTTTGATCTTTGGTGCTTGGACGGCAATATTCCACCTCAATTTGATGAAAATTGGGGCTAGTTGGGACAAAATTTGGTGACGACAATGCTTTCACCAACCAAATCGGTTTAGGGTGCTCCTCATCTCCTGCTCGTACGAGGACCATGTAACCTTCGTAGCAATCAACAGCCACACGAAATGATGGAGCCGGACGATTACGAGCAGGGCCAACGTAATGGTCGTCCGCAGCGAACTCTTCACGGACGTCTCCATTGCTAAAGAACATGGCCTCAGACTCCACGATTGTCACTCGGCTTTCTGGCCAAAATCCTTGTGTCAAATATGGACGTGTATCGACATCAGGTGCCAGCAGTACCGAGCGAATGCGATCCCAATACGCAATCATTGGTTCGTGGGTATCCCGCACGCGTCTTGTGATGTCTTCCTCATACAATTCTTTCCAATACTCAATGAATCCGGATATACCTTTGATGATTTCCGGTCCATTCCTCATGGGGTTAGGTGTGCAAGGCTTTGGCTCCCCATCGGGTAGCATACATTTGCCATCTTCGTCTTGGCGCCATACGAGTATCCCTTCCTCTGGACCCCAATTCGGTGAAGTGCACAAAGCCTTGAACTGCATGGCCGGCAGACCGTCATCACGCATATAGAATCGGAATTGTTGAGCCTTGGTATGGCCTACCAAGCGGTCACCTCCTTTAAGAATGAATGGTTTGATAAACGTTTTGAAATCGGGCACTTCTTCAATCAAATGCGGAATGACTGGCACATTATCCAAATCCATGTACGATTTCATGAGAAGAGGAATTGTCGGAAAATCCTCCTCGTGCAACTTCATACTCCAACGTCCAAATGAAGCATCAATGTCATCGTGCGTATGGCCAACCATAAAAAAAGACACAAAAACTTCCTTGAATATGCCTTTGGCTACGAGCAAAGACCAAAAACAAAACACGTATCGACATTTGTTGTCCTTGGCACAATTGTCAAGTTGCACGTGTAGAGTTGGAGGCAAAGGTTTGGCAAAAACGGGTTGTTCAGGCGGTTCTTGCAATGAAGATAGACAAACTTCCTTCCCCACTAGCACTGCCTCGTAAATCGGTGTTGTTCCACATCCCACGAAAAGAGCACGAGAGGATGATGTTGGTGGCCTCTCAAGATCCCGTAGAAGTTTTGCAAAAGACCCTACTGTATGGTTGGCATCGCCAGGGTAGAAGTCCAAGCCATAATGTGCATACTTGACGTCCACATGGCCATGTGCGATCATACCTGAGTTTAGATAAACACGTTCAAACATACAAATGAGACGTACATTCCGAAATCATCCATGCGAAACAAATTGAATTTTCCCACAAACAATTGACAAAAATGTACACACATTTGCGGACGTGCATCCGTAACCCGTACAAATGTGTATGTGGGTGCGTAAAAAACAATGTGAAAGACTAAGGAACATGTGACAGCTATTGGGAGCTTAAAATATCCATCTGTAGCCTTTATTTTCCGCGCATAACATGGGCACGCAGTCTTCGCATGGTCCATTTTGTCATGAATGATCGTCAAAACCTCGTTCGGCCTCATTATCGATAGTGCGCGGTTCTTATAGTAGTCTTGACGGTGTGCCTCCTGGTTGTTGACATGCTCAATGTATTTCCGTTGATGTCTATTGTGCGACTCAGTCCCTATTGGATGTGCGTCTCGAAGGCCTTTGTATTTCTCACAAGCACTACACCTAGCAAACTTGTCCCCAGGTCTCTTCGTAATGTATTCCGCGAATTGTTGATTCTTGATCACACTCAGTTTTGACAACGAAATTGGCCCACATCCCGCTTTTTCGCCAACTTCATTAACGTCCATTAGTATGTTCTTCCATTTCGTCCCTGTTGGCAAAACCATCTGAACAACCTTTTCCCCCGACGCCAGAGTCCTGGTCTTGTGTGGCATCGCATTCGCTAATGGCATAATGATGGTTGATAGTGTTGCAGCCGCTTGGAGTGTTGCCTCCCTAGGCTTCTTCGTGCTAAAATTGCCATGGAACCGAGAACGCCGACCTTGGGACGAGTAGTTCCGGAACCTATAAAAATCAGCCTTTGAAACTGCATGAATAATATACCACGCCGTGCAACACACTTCTATATTTTCCAAGGTCACCACCTTACGACCTTCGGCATCAAAGTGCGTGTTGCGATGAACCTCAAGTTTCTTTGCGGATCGCATTCGAAAGTCCGCAAGCCACATCTCTTGCCTCAAAGATTTTATTTTGTCACGTGGAAATAGTTGGCAACATTTCTTCGCACAACAATCTTTTGTTGCTACGGACCTAATAGATGCTTCTTCCAATGTTTGATCTCGACGACGTTGCGTGGGTTTCCGAGGCACACGAAAAGAATCATATTTCCGTACACCTTTTCTAGGACGCATTGTGGCCAACAAAGCTGCTTGTAGTTCCCCATAACGGCGGGAATGATTCCACAAGCTGACACCATCATGAAGAACACTTCGCAACGGCCATCGACGAAGAGAGAATCTCCAACCTGGAGGCACTTCCAATGGGTGGAAAGAATTTAAAATGCACACCCCAACATCTTCCTCCCCAAGGGGATATGCATCAATACAATCCTTAGGATCCGAGTTCCTACAAACACCATCGGCCACGGGAACGCCACAGCCATTGACTAGGACAACATCAAGATCAACCCACTGTTCTCGTGAATAACCCTCACATGGTGGAAGGAAATCATCCTCTGCGCTATCAACAAACCCAACAGCAACGTCCGGAGGAGAACTTCCAGTTACTATATCGTCGACTGCATTGGCAACAACACTTGTGGCTCCATGTTCCACGACAGATTCAAAATCGCTAGCCGAGGTTGATGGATCCGAAGACAACTCGAACGCACTATCACCGACGTCGGAATCCATGGCCACTACAAGAAAGCCAAATTAGGAGTATGTCAAAATATCCAATTAAGCATAGGTCCAAGTGTATGTCATGGATAGCGTAAACACATATTATCAAGAAAAACACAATACGGGCAATAGTGGCTTTCATGGCGTGGAAACAAAAACACAATGGTATACGAACGCGCGTCCGTATAACTCCATGTGGCAACATTGTCATTGCAGACATAGACATCGGGTTTGCGGCCGTGCGTCCGTAAACCTATGCCTGTCCAGGGAGGTCACTGCCAGGCGTGAATGCTCTGGTAACCTATAGACCATAGGTTTACGGACGCGCGTCCGTAAACCTCTGCCTGTCCAGAGAGGACAGTGCCAGGCGTAAAGGCTTTGGTTACATATAGACCATAGGTTTAGGTTTGCGCGTCCGTACAACTCTTCCTGTCCAGAGAGGTCACTGCGAACCGTAAAGGCCTTGGTAACCTATAGACCATAGGTTTACGGACGCGCGTCCGTAAACCTATGGTCTATAGGTTACCAAGGCCTTTACGGTTCGCAGTGACCTCTCTGGACAAGAGATGGTCTATAGGTTACCAAGGCCTTTACGGTTCGCAGTGACCTCTCTGGACAGGAAGATGGGCTATAGGTTACCAAGGCCTTTACGGTTCGCAGTGACGTCTCTGGACAGGCGTAAAGGCTCTGGTAACCTATAGCCCATAGGTTTACGGACGCGCGTCCGTAAACATCTGTATGTGGAAACTCAGTGTTGACCAAGAAGCCTACAGGTTCAAGGCATCAAGACATGTAGGTGCCACCTACATGTATACCTAGTGCTCATGACAACACGAATTTGGACAGGTTAATATACCTCCTGGTTTTTCCACAATGTCAAAATATTCTACAATGGTGCATAGGGTGAGGTAGGTTTACGGACGTGCGTCCGTAAACCTCTATGACGGAAACCTCATTACTAGGTCAATCACAATGTTTAGGGCACATATAGAGGTTCAATGCGCCAATAGGGTTAAGGTTTACGGACGCGCGTCCGTAACCCTCCGCTATTTGCGGCGGTATAACCGGACCGTTGCATCGGGGTCCGTACCTGGACGAGAAAAGCATACAAGGGTCCAGGGAGCGCAACCCACATCTGAGATGCAAAAAGAGTCCCTTGGTGGGGGGATGTCCCCTTAAGTAGTGATCGTTCTTCCTTGGATCCGTTTTTCGACATAGGATACTAGCCGCCAACCAAACCCTAAAAAGAAAAACCTAAGATTACTATATTCCATGGGCCATGCTCACAATAGAACATGTATTCATGGCGGAGAGCATCCATAGAGCATGAGTCCACATAATGACAAAGCATAAGGCATCTATTGGCCAATAATATATGAGCATTATACATTTTTGAGGGGTGGTTTAGAATATTGGAATGCCTAGTATTAAGAATTCATTGTAGAATGAGTAGACAAAAATTATAGAATCATGGGACAAATCGACCACAACAACAACAATAGTACGTGGAATATAAGAATATATGTAATTCAAAATTGAAATAGCAAATATTTTATTGGTTTGCATACAATGTAATGGTATTCACTACAATATCATGTTCTCTCATGTCATCTTGCATTTAATATTGCAATTACATTGACCACCATCCTACCATCAAACCCGTTTAATCTACCCACCTATACACACCTATACATAATTGTATTAATAGATACACAAACTAGCAACGCCTAGACGCCATGAGAGTAACACATCTATTGTCCTAGGTATGGGTTGATGTTAAGTGCACAATTAAGATCAATTCAGAAAGCACTGAGCAAAGCAAGATTAGTAATTAGAGCCAGTACAAGGGAACTGTGCAATGAAAAACTAAGCAACAGGTTAACAGTTTAAAGCAAGCACAAGGGAACCAAGTAAGCATGATTAATGGAACTCTGCAACAAGGAAGAGCAGCCTGTGCAACAAGGAGAGCAGCCTCTGTAACAAAGGAGGCGGTAATGGAACTCTGCAACAAGGAGAACAGCTTCTGTAACAAAGGAGGCAGTAAAGGGGGCAGCTGGTACAACAGAGAGCAAAGAGAGAGCACTGGAGGGTCCCGAGAGCGAGGAAGAAGACTGGAACCCCGGCACCGAGACTGGAAAACTGGGGAAACGACACCTGTACCTCGGCCATGGAGCCGACCACGGCCTTAGGGCCCCTTTCCCACGGCATTACGCGACTAACGCGCGGCTATAGGGTCCGCTACCCACGGAGATAGGAAACCCAGCTCCTTTACAAAGAGAGCTTAGTTATTAGAGGTGCATATTAAGGGGAGTATTAGGAGTATATTAAGGGTGAATTAAGAAGGTTATAAAGATATATTAGAGTATAGGATTTGAGGATGAATGTCTATCCGAAGAACATGATTATGGAATTTTGAAGAAGCATGATTATGATTATGATAAGAATTTTAGATTCTTATGATACAAAAAAACATTATGAAGATGCATTATGAGCATGTAGGACAATGATAGATTCTACTAGTATGATTAATACAAATCATTGAAATCAAGCAAATGTGAAGACTTGATTACATTCCCAAAAGGAATTAGAATGTAGCCACAACAAAGATATAGTAGAATCTTGGAAAGAGGAACATTAAGGTGATGAAACGGTTATAACCGTTTAGGATAGGAATCATCTACATATTTTGAAAATAGATAGTTATTTAGAAAAGTGGAGATCACAACCACTCTTAATGTAGATTTTGGATTAGGAAGAGAAGACTATATAAGGGAAGCAATTTAGGAGATCTATACCTCACTTTCTACACAACGAAGTTATCACAAATTTGAGTGTCAAAAACACTTGAGTTTCTTTGTATCTCTCCTCTCGGAGCTCTTTTGCAATACAATATCTTTTCCACAAATGTGTGTGACCTTTCTCTCTCTCTTTCTCAAGTCGAACTACGAGTTGTCAATTGGTACTTGTGACTCAAGAGATTATTACCGAGAGTAGAGGGGATTGAGTAGACTCTTTTGAGAAAGAACTCAAAAGATAGTGCGAGGGTGAGAACAAAGCGCTCAAGACAAATTGGAGAATCAATGGGACTTTGAGAGAGATTGAATTGAGAAATCGATTGTCAAACTTGAGTGAAGGAAACAAGATTATCTCTCAAAGCGGAATTTATCATTGATCTCCTCAAAAGGGAATTATAAATATACATGTGATTGAATGATTGAAGAATTATATGCATGTTATGCTTTAAGCAAAACCACTTAACGATTACAAACTCCTTCAAAAGAGGAGGAACTTATTATCATAAACTACATAATTGACTTACAAGTATTATGCATATTATATTATATAACATATGTTGGAGTATCGAACTTATTTTATGATTAACAAGAATGATGAAGACATAAATTTACATCAAAGTGTGAATCTATATGAATGAAGTAATATTGATATGAAATAATCTACTTACTACAATTGTTATTGGAACTTCTTTCTTTAAGTTTATTTGTGAGTTGTTGGATGTCATTACAATTTGAAGGATTATCTATTCAAGAGAAGATCTCTCTCTCTCTCTTGAGCAAAACTCAAGAGAGATAGGTTTACTTCTCGTCATCAAGAAACACTTTGTAGTAAAAGTTCTTCTTCTCTTAAGATTCTTTGTGAGTTGTTGGATGTCATTATAAACTAAAGGATCAACTATCAAAGAGAAGAGTTCTCTCTCTTGAGTAAAACTCAAGAGAGTTATAATTACTATCGTCATCAAGAAACACTTGGAAGTTAAACGTGACATTGCTAAACAATCAATGATGTGTTTATGAAATTATAACTACTATATGCATACATGTCAAGTTACAATATTATAAGTAGTAACACTTGAGCTGAAAAAGGAAGACTCAAGAACATGAGATCTTCTTCCTCACTATAAGAGTAATATTACAATTGTGCGATTGATGTTATGTACTACGAGCTCTAAATTGCTCACATATAACTTATTAGAAAATATATTGTTATCAAGGATATTGTTACACCTCTTGAAACCTTCTCTAATCTAAGGATTCTTATAATCAATGATGCCTTACATTGAGAATAAGAATTTAAGATAATGAGATTGTGTTCACTCTAATAATATATTCATATCATAAGGAGAAGAGAGGAATTATTAATTAGAGGACCGAACATATTAATGAGGCACGGTAGTTCTCAAGCGAATATAAATTTACGTGATGTCTCACCGTGAGTCTTCTTGAGCTAAATTGCAAGGGAACGACCCACGGGGTGCATCATTTTGGCGACCATGCTGGGGATTCTTGCCATTAATGTGTCTCGGTAATTTAAGGGAAAAGGGAACAAAAGTGGATGTTCTTGACGTTAACGTGTTTCGGTGATGTAAGTGTGAAAGAAACGAAAGTGGAGATTCTTGGCAAATGCGTTAACTAAGCACGTGGAGAATCACACCAAGAAGATCGGATAACCGCAACGTCATGGAACTTAGCGCGTTCGGAGATAATGCGCCTTACTAGTAAGAATGTCAAATGAGAAGAGACATACGGAAGACAACCGAGAGATATGTGATGCGTTGAATGAATTAAACTTCATCACTTTTTGCGAGGCGATACTCAAGGAGATTGAAACTCAAGAGAGAATCCATCAAGCGGACATTGAAGAGTCCCGACTTTACAAATTGTGGCAAACAACGGGAGAAAATTCCAATGAACAACAAGCAAAATTGGAACATTAAAACAAAGGAGATTATAGCAAACGACCAAAAGGAACTAGTATCGAGTTGGCCATGGGAATATCCTGACTACATCAAAGAATCTAGCAAAGCGGGAGAATGGATTAGCACCAACCGATTTCTTGACTTAATGGTATGTATGAACCGAGTGTACAACGATCAAGCGTGGAGATCTTTTGAAGAAAGGCGAATTAGTTTCACGTACCGATCGGAGTTTGAGAAAAGAATCAAAGACTTACCCGAAGAATTACAAGCCATCATCTTTTCTAAGGTGTGGAACAAAGGCAAGGATACATTGTGGGAGTGCATGCCGGGAACAACAAATCAAAGTGGGTACCATTATAATCTAGAAGGGTTCCTTTACGACCTATACTACACATGAGTACTGGTACCGGCTACGATCAATGATTCCTTGGTTTGAGAATATCCATTGCTGCGATAATTTACGAGAAAGATTAGAAGAAGGATCCGAAGAAAAGAAATTAATCGGACCACTTGAAGCCTCACATGTCGAAAGATCGATTTTGAGAAAAATTGAGGAATCAAACGTAAAAGGAGTATACGTGATTGATGATACTATAGAAGACATTGACACTAAAGGAATTGTGAGTCATTGGCCTTGGGAGTACCCGAAGTTTAGTTGGGACGAAAAGGTACTAACTCAATATGAAGGAGTAAAAAGGTTCCATGATTTGATGTGGAACATGCACAAAGTATATAAGAAGAAAGCAACCAAGAACTTCATCAAGAAGCAAATCGGATTTACTTATCGATCGGAGTTCGAGAGGAGAATCTACGAACTACCGGAAGAACTACAAGCCAAGATATTTTCAAAAGTGTGGAATCACGGGAGAATTGGAATCGGGAAGTGGGCGAAAGACGCCACAAGTCATAGAGGGTATCACTACCCAAAAGAGGGATTATTATACAACTTGTACTTTGAAAGGGTAATGATCAAACTTTACAACGGACTAGGGAGATTGAAGAATAGTGAGCGGGAGATGATCAAATTAAAAGATTGAAAAAATATGTCAAAGGAGAATCCATTGGAGAAAAGAGGAAACTAGATCGAATAAAGAAGAGAGAGTAATTCCTAAGAGCCGTACTAGCGAAAGGATGAATATAGATGCACATAGAAGATGCCGGGAGGGCCACTAGGGTGATCTAAGATCATGCCAAGTAGTGTTAACGTACGACAAGAAGGAAGAGAAGAATTGAGTCAAGAAGAATAGTGTATCCTAAGAACCGTACTAGCGAAAAGATGAATATAGATGCACATAGTTGAAGCCGGGAGGGCCACTAGGGTGATCTAAGATCATGCTAAGTAGTGTTAATGTACAACGAAGAGGAAGACACTAGGGAGCGAAGTCGTTCGCCGCCATCTAGGAGAGAGGCCGAGGCCGAACGTAAGCACATTAACCGTATGCAACATGGAGTAAACCCCAATAGCGAGGAAGGAAGAGCCGAGAGACAAAGAAAAGAGAGAGCGGAACGATACGAGAGACGGGCTAGACAAAGAGCCGAAGGTCTTGATGTATCTAGATCACCATCCCCACCACTAACAAGCGATAACCTAGACCGACCATCACCCTACGAGTACGGAAGTAACGAGATAAATAGAAAAGAACAAAACGAGCAAAGAGACACAATCACACCATTAGGGACATTTGAAACATACACAAGAGAGGGGACACCTCGGAATATTAATTTTGATCAAGACACACAAGAAAGCCTAGTAGAGGACGAATATTCAACAACAACTCAAAGTGGAGAACCAACATCAAGACAAGTCAACCAAACTTTTGAAGAATTTTTACAACAAGTAAGAGCTAGTGGAAAAAGATTTGACTATAGAGTACCAATTGTTACTAGCACAACAACATCCGGAACTACGTCACTAGGAACAAATCCCGGAAGTTCCGGAGGAGGAAGGGGAAGTGGAACTATAGCCATGTCGGGAGGAGTGCCACCCGCCCCGAGAAGAGGGAAGATACCTCTTCCCACATACAAAGGAAAAGAGGATCCGGACACTTACATACAAGAGTATGTCAATATATGTCATGCCAATCAAGAAGGAACCGATGCGGAGAAACTAAGATTGTTTCCGGTGACTCTTAAGAAAAAGGCACTAGAATGGTACACTCAATTTCCCGCAAATCACTTTGTGAATTGGAACGACTTAAAGACAACTTTTATCCAACGGTTCCGATCAACCAAATCGGAAGGGGAGATCATCAACAACTTGTCACATGTAAAGCAAAAGAAAGATGAATCAGTGGAAGAATTTTATGAAAGAGTAATGGTAGCCGCCGCTAAAATTCAACCCGCACCGGGAGAACAAATTAGAAAAACTTGGTTCATAAATGGACTAAGAAAGGAATATGAGAAGTATGTAAACATTTTGCCAAGTGATACTTTGGAGGAAGCACTAGCTTCAGCACGAAAGATTGAGATGAGCAAGACAAAGAAAGAAAGAATGAGAGAAGAAGAATCAAGTGGAGATTCGAGTAGCGATTCCGATGATGAAAGAAGAAAGAAGAAAAAGGGAAAGGCTAAGAAAGCCGATATTACTAAGGATGATTTAAAGGCTCTTAAACGAGAGATAGAGGAACTGGCAATCGGTACTCGGAAGTTTAAAACGGGAGTCACTTGCCAGAAATGCCGGAACGAAGGTCATTATTCGAATGAATGCCAATTAAAGAATTGCACAAATTGCAATAGTACTACCCACAATACAAATGAATGTGTTTATGATGGAAGAAGGCGAGAAAGGAGATATGAAGTGAATCAAGTACAACCACAATTTAACAACAACCGGAGAAGGGCGGGAGCCGAACCTCCGAAATTTAGAGATGAAGATAGACCGCGGTTCGGGGAGAATCGGCGAGATATGAGATACCCCTATCAAGGGAGAGATAAGCAAAGGGATGAAGAATACCCCTATCACGGGCAGGAATACCGAAGAGGAGATCAGTACCCGTTTGATTATTACCGGAGGGAAGCGACATACCCCTACCGAAGCCAATACTACCCAAGGGAAGAAGCATACCCCTATTCGGGCGGCCCTAGAGGACCCATTAATCACGGGAGATTGGAATACCCCAGAGAGGTGATGGACAATATGAGCCAAAAGGCCGCGCCGAGAATCGGGTACACTGGCCTACCGCGACGGGAAGGCAACGCTGACGAGTGCTATTATTGTCATCAACCGGGTCATAGAAAACCAGAATACTCATTGTTTAGAAAACACCAAGAAGAAGCGAATGATTATGCGAAGAAGCCCGCAGTGGCAGCAAATGTAGTGACACCAAGTGTGTGTGTAATGACGAGAGCCCAAAGAGTGGCGGCAAAGGAAAACTCCAAGGAAGGGAGTGAATCGGAAGATGAAGATGAAGAAGATAAGAGAACGAGCGAAGACTCGGAGAATAGCGATAGTGATGATGAAAAGGATACCATAAAGGTTATGGATGAAGAAAGCGAAGAGGTTAGTGAGAATGAGAATGAGCCAAAGAATAGGCGAAAAGAACACGAGTCACAAGTGTTGCGGAATGCACCGGAGGACTCGGAGTGGAAGAAGAAGCGGGAGATACACCGCCAAGTAACGAATATGATCAAGGAGATCCAACGGGAAGCGGGCGAAGATCTTTTAGAGCCAGAAGATCTGGCCCCAAAGTACCGAAAGTCAGCTAAGGGAAAAGCGACGAAAGAAGAACCCCGGACGAGGGTAGGACAAATTATTCAAAAAGTACTAGATTCAACTCAAGCGAATATCACGATAGGGAAACTTTTGGAGATAGCCCCTTATTGTAAAAGAAAAGTAATGGAAGCAATTTGCACAAACGGGCGAGATGAGAGGGAAGTCCCTCAAACATATCTCGTAGCCACGAAAGACTTTGATGAAGAGATGCCGATGATTGCGGTATGGGCGAAAAATCGGCGAATATCTAACGTATTACTAGATGGAGGATCCAGAGTCAACATAGTTACGGACACTTTGATGGAGAAATTGGGAATAGAAAAACAACTTGAAGTGGCACCATTTACAATCAAAATGGCGGATCAAAGGAAAGTAATGCCACTTGGAATCATTAAGAACTTGAAAATCAATATTGGAGGATTGACCTTTAAGATTACCGTGACGGTGATTAAGATGGAGAATCAAGAGAATAGTTACTCAATGCTACTTGGGCGACCGTGGCTCAAACAAGCACGTGCCAAACATGATTGGGGCAAAAGCCATTTAACGTTATATCAAAATGGAATGGATGTATGTATTGGTACTAATCGGAGACCGAGACTTCCGGATTCATCAAGACCAATCAATATCGAAGGATTTGATTGGGAAGCCGGATTGACCGATGAAGAGGAACAAGTAGTTTATCAAGCTTATCCAAGCTTACACCACATAGCCGATATGGAACTTGATGGATTAAAGCTATTATATGAAACCGAATGCAATATGGTTATGACAAGCATCGAAGGAGAAAACGTGGAGAAAATCAACGACACAACAATACTCGAGGAGAAACCAAAAACAAATGTCAAAAAGAAAGGAAAACAAGTTCCTAAGCTCAAAGAAGGAACTCCAAAGCAAAAGGAAGACATGGGAAAGAAACCGGTTTATCCATCTCACTTTTATGAGATGAAAGAAGGAGAACAAGCGATCGATCGAACACCGGCATCCGAAGCGGTGAAAGGGAAAACAATCGCCGGATGGACTATCGAAGATGAAGATATGATAAAGGAGATTAACCTTGGGACAACGGAGGATCCCAAAATGGTACGAATAGGAAAGGAACTTGACCCTACCTATGAAAACCAAGTAATTGAGATACTAAGGGATTATAAGGATGTATTCGCATGGACGTATGAGGATATGAAAGGGATACCACCTCACATTTGTGAGCACAAGATAGAACTCAAACCAAATACCAAGCCGATTAAGCAAAGTCGATATCGAATGAATCCGAATTATGCGGCAAAGGTGAAAGAGGAGATCGACAAATTGCTCAAGGCCGGATTCATATACCCGGTAGATAGAGCGGAATGGCTTTCACCGATAGTGATAGTACCAAAGAAAAATGGAAAGTTAAGAGTATGCGTAGATTATCGGAAACTCAACGGAGCAACAAAATCCGACCCATTTCCATTACCATTCACGGAGGAGATTCTTGAGACGGTAGCCGGACACGAGATGTTGTCACTACTAGATGGATTTAGTGGTTACAATCAAGTGAGGGTAGCACCGGAGGATCAACCGAAAACTTGTTTTATTACGGAATGGGGAGCTTATGCTACTAGAGTGATGTCGTTTGGACTCATGAGTGCACCATCCACTTTCCAAAGAGGAGTAATGACGATTTTCGCGGAGTTTCTAAACGATTTTATGAAAGTATTTTTGGACGATTTTAGTATATATGGGACAAAGGCGGATCATATCAAGCACCTTAAGCTTTGTCTTCAACGATGTAGAGAGTGTGGATTAAGTCTTAATCCGGAGAAGTGCATGATTTGTGTGACCTCGGGGAGATTACTTGGTCACGTGGTTTGCAAAGAAGGACTTTTGATAGATCCCAAAAAGATCTCCGTGATACAAAACTTACCACCACCAACAAATGTCAAAAGTTTACGAGCATTCTTAGGCTCGGTAACATACCATAGAAGATTCATATGGATGTTCGCACAAATTACGAGACCTCTTTATGCTCTCCTCAAAAAGGATGAAGCATTTGAATGGACGACAAATTGCCAACAAACATTTGAA
Organism: Polytrichum formosum; assembly: GCA_964035585.1. NCBI lineage: Eukaryota > Viridiplantae > Streptophyta > Polytrichopsida > Polytrichales > Polytrichaceae > Polytrichum > Polytrichum formosum. The sequence goes on from OZ037937.1 coordinate 1,043,462, forward strand.
CTAGTCAAAAGACTTCTAACGACGACACCAATACTAATGGCTCCAAATTGGTCAATGGAATTCCATGTCCATTGTGATGCATCAAACATAGCCATTAGAGCGGTACTAGCGCAAAAGGTGAATGGAAATATTGACTCACCTATATATTACGCAAGCCGATTACTAAATCAAGCGGAGAAAAATTATAGTACAACGGAACGGGAAGCATTGGCAATGGTATACTCGGTAAACAAATTCCGACATTACCTTTTGGCGAATCACTTTGTGTTCTACGTTGATCACCAAGCGTTACTATACTTGATAAATAGACCGATAATCTCGGGGAGAATCGCAAGGTGGATGCTTCTTCTACAAGAATACGATTTTGAGATTGTGTATATGCCCGGAAGACGACACGTAATGGCGGATCACCTCTCAAGGATCGATAATGGAGAACCACCTACCGGAGTTAACGATCAACTACCGGATGCCAATTTATTTTGTATGGAAGTACTGGGAGAGGAAGAGGATTACATGGAAAAAAAATGAGCAAGGAAGTGAAGAAAACGCACGAGAAGAAGAAATTGATACATCGTGTCTAGAATGGTACATGGTGTATGTTCAACCAACGGAAGATTGGAGAAAACCGTTCAAAGAATACCTCAAGTATGGAAAGTTGTTGACAATAGGAACAACGGAAGATGAACAAACACGCATAAGAAGGGCCAGTGAACCCTACATCATGGATGGAGATAAATTGATACGAGTTAGTCCAAGTGGAGAATCGAAAACGTGTATAGCGGGACAAATTATTGAAAAGATCATCGCGGAAGCACATGAACAAGAGGGCCATCATCAAACCTTCGAAGACACTTGGTTCACCATACTTAGCGGATCATATTGGTGGCCAACAAGAGAGAGAGACGTAGCAAGTTATTGCGAAGAATGTCCGGGTTGCTTACGACAAAATGAAGGACGAATACATGAACAAGAGAATGATACTCTAGTACTAGACTCGGTAACGGATGATGAGTCCACCACAGAAGAAAACCACGCGACGGATTGGAGAACACCCTATTTTGAGTACTTAAGAAATGGCCAAGTACGTGGAGAAAATATTTCAAATGAAAAACAACTTCAATGGGCAAAGAAATGCAAGCGGTTCGTTCTGGATAGAGGGACCTTGATAAGATTACTACCCAACGGAGATACGCGAATATGCGTTACACGAAGTCGAGGAGGAAAGCTAATAGCGACAACACACAATGGAAAGGAAAAGCACTTAACCTTACCGATGACTAAACAATTAATATTCTTTAGTCCTTATTGGTGGCCAACGATTGACGAGGACATCAAATATCATGCGGAATACGAATGTGAAGAATGCATGTTACAACTCGATGGAAAGCAAGAAGAGATGAATCTAAAAGGAAAACAAACAACTACATCAAAGGAGATCTCACCATTGGATTGGAGAAAACCTTACGTCGAATACTTATCATTCGGAAAGGTAACTAGTAATGATTTGACCGGAGAAGAGAAGGAACGAATTGCGAATAGAAGCCAATTCTTCACCATCATAAATGGCAAACTAATGAGACAATTTGTTGCCAACGAGATACCAAAAGAATGCATATCGGAGAATCGGATTCAAGGACTCTTAAAGGAACTTCATGGAAAACAGCAAACATGTGAAGAAATGATAAGAGAAGCGTCACAAGGACCATATTGGTGGCCTACGATGACACGTGATATTCAAAGTTTTATCAAGCAATACAACCAAAGAAATGGTACTACAACAATGCAACAAAAGAATGGTTCAATCAAAAGAGATTGGAGAGTACCAATAATGGAATGTTTGAACCATGGAGAAACCAAGAATCAAAATATACTTGAAGAAGAAAATGGGACTTACTTTATGGAAGAGGGAGAATTACGAAAGGGAGTAAATCAAGGAGAAAGCAAAATATGTATTGCGGAAGATCAAATCAACCATCTAATCAAAAGGGTACATGAGCAAAGTGGTTATCATATCAACTCATATGATACAATTCAACAAATTCTCAACGGGCCTTATTGGTGGCCTAGTATAGCACAAGATGCGGAACATTATATCAATGGAGAATGTCCGGGATGTAAGAAGAAAACAACAACTAAGATACAATGCGGAGTGATTACCACTGATCCACAAGAGGATTGGAGAACACCATTTATTGACTACTTATCGCACGGGAGATTGACAACACCAGCAACAACCTTTCAAAGACAACAAATAGCGATAAGGAGTAGGCCTTTTCAATTAATCAATGGAGATCAATTAATCAAAGAAGGGGCCGATGGAATGAAAAGGCGATGTGTCTCCGGACCAATTACCGAGGCGATCATCGCCGAAGCACATGAAGGCATTGCGGGAGGACATTTTGCGGCAAACATCACATTACACAAAATATTAACGGCTCTTTATTGGTGGCCTACAATGAAAAATGACGTGTATATATATTGCAAACAATGCGACATATGTCAAAGAGTGGGACCAAAAGTAGCAAAGTCCGCACAACCACTACACCCAATCATGCCTACGGAAGTGTTTCAAAGATGGGGGTTAGACTTTATAGGACCAATCAATCCTCCAGCCAAAGGTACTAAAAATCGCTACATTATTACCGCCACGGATTACACTACCAAATGGGTTGAAGCAAGAGCACTAAAGGATAACACCGCGGCATCTACCGCAAAATTTATATTTGAGGAGATCATCACCAAATTCGGGTGTCCGATTGAACTAGTTAGTGACCAAGGGAGTCACTTTCTAAATGAGACAATCCAAATCCTAACCAAGACATTTATGGTTTTACATCGGAAATCGACAACGTATTACCCTCAAGCCAATGGCCAAGCCGAAAGTACGAACAAGGTCATCAAAACAACACTTACCAAAATGGTAAACGCCAATCGCACGGATTGGGACACAAAACTCTATGCGGCATTATGGGCGTATAGAACGGCATACAAAGTCACTACAAAGCATACTCCATTCTCATTGGTATTTGGGACGGAAGCATTACTTCCATTAACGTTCATTTATCACGAGGAGAATCTACAAAGGAGTCAAGAATGGCATCCCGTTCTTAAACGAAGAATGGAACAATTAAGGACGTTAGACTTAACCCGAAACGAGGCCGAGGAGAATATAGAACATGTCCAAACTATGAGAAAAAGACGACAAGATAAAACCTTAATCGAAGGCAAGAGGTGCAAACATTGCAAGAAACCCTCTTATGTTACCAAAGAAAAGACTGACAACACTCATCAATCAATGGAAAAATTAAACGGGAACAAAATTCTCAAATTTCACAAGGGGCAAAAGATTTTATGGCATCAACGGATGAACAAACCTGGTCCAGGCAAATTTCGGATACGATGGAGTGGACCTTATGAAATTACAGAAATTTATGACAACAATACCGTGGATGTGAGCACATTGCAAGGAGAAACTCTTGGGAGGGTAAACATGAGTAAGATTAAACCTTACCATGAACCCCTTGAAGCAAAGGCATATGTTTTGGAAGTGGAAGACGCCACGAACTCGCCACATGATAAAACAAGCACAAATTGTACAAACAAATCCAATCATACCAACCACCGAAATGCAGATTCAAATAATTCGTATGTTAAGGAGAGACCATATAATTTCTACAAAGGTCAAGAAGAAATTTTTACATCCTTGGATTATGATGAAGTCCACCATAAAATGCTTGAATGTTATTTTATACAACCATCGAGAATAGGAACTTACGACGCAATACTTACAAAAATTAAATCAGAGAGAAGTTACCCTACTCAACCGTTACCAAAAGGGACCTCAATTGAACAAACAACTAATGGAATACAACCAATGACCAAAGAAGAATCTACTCAAATAATTGCGAAGGGAGATAACTACGACAAAATTGTGCCGCGCATACAACCATTGTATGACTCAACCATAGGCACACTTCACGATGATGATACAACCATCTCCACAACACATGCCAATAACGATCATGAAACGGCCTCTATATTAACCATAATATGGTTACGACACGTGTGTGAGAATTGGTACTTAATACTTATGGTGCTAATTAATCTCGTTTGGTACTTAGCACAATGGAACTCATACATTCAGTTACCAAATAATTACTTGACAAAAGAAGTTACCCAGTCCATGAAACCACAGAGTAATTACATACACATGCAAGATTTTAACAGAAGTCATCAAACACATTTTGAAAATCTACAAGAGAGAATACCAAGCAGGTTTGAACTGTTCTTAATATATGCATTCAAATCCAATTTAGTTTTTATTGGAGGGGTCCGCACAAAGCAGACCCCAAGAAAGGCGAGAACACTGCACGAGGCAGCGTTCTCTTTAGTTTTTACCTGCACAAAAGCCACCACAAGTCAGAAAATATCAAAACAGCAAGAAATTACCAACCAGCCATGTGGATTCCGCCATAACACCAATACACCACCTGGATGCCAGTTCGATATTCACACAGTTAAGAAATCCAGTTGGAACTTCCAACTGATTTCAAGAAGGGTAACAGAATTACCCAAACACATCATTAACCTGACTTCACCAAGGACATCAACAACAGAATCGTTAGAGTTAAGCTGCGAAGGGTTCCACAGTCTTAACCCTTTTTCTTACACACTTAGGAGAGCATTCCAGAGGAGTCTACCTGATTCAAAGAGAAAATTTGTTCAATGCAAGAACACCAGCATAGTATTCCAGATTACCAACCTCACAGAGTATGAAAACATTCTGAGATTGTTAAGCACTGCTCAAGAGAAGCACATAGTTGAGTCCATAGAGTCAGGATATTCAGCTGATCAGCTGATAGAAAGTGTCACATTAGTTCAGTCAAGTGTTACAAGTAGCTTTTCCAGTAGCAGGTTCAGAATTGTTACCATGAAATCAACCCCCAAGGATAAGGGGAAAGCTGTAATGGCTAGGTCTATTACAGACATTGTTTTTAGCACCGAAATGGGGGCCTTAGATTATGAGCCCAACCGGGAAGAGGAGACATTTTTACAGCTAATAGGTCTCGACAGGTTTATCACCAGAGTCACCTGGGAGACTCTGAATACATCTGTAATGCAGGAGGTCATTATTAACTTAGATACAGACACAATGGAGACGAAATTGAACGGGAATATTGTACCAGTGTTTAGTAAGGAGTGGAGACAGAAGATGAAGGCGGTGTTCTATTTGAACACATTTCTTGCAAAAAGAGAGCCGGGAACACCACGCGTGCATGCTGCCGACCTCTTTCCCAACATTAAGGACAAGATGAGGAGCAAGTTTGGAACATGCAAAATCACGGACTGCACAATCCCCGAGGCAAGAAAACCCCTGAAATTTTTTAACTCTTTATTTTTGCTTCGAACAAGTGCCAGTACAATCTCATGTGCAGCAGTAGCACACATTCAGGATGCACTTAACGGCACAGAAGTGGACTGGCCAGGGTTGTTTTATGAGTATATTAGAGCTGAACTTGTTGCTCTGAAAGAGGAACTCTACAAAGAGAAGACCTCTACTATAAGAACACTGGTTGGACCTCCTGTTACTATGTTGTTAATCAGTGAAGGGCTACTTACAGTACAACAAGAAATTGGGGCAGGGATATTAATGCCCTCAGAATTGATAGAGCCACCAGCTCCGAAAAAGAGGAAGTGTGAGGCAATGGGACAAGGAGAATCCTCCAAAACTGCAAAACCACAGATTTTAGTGGCCGGGGTTGAACCACTGCAATCACAGATCTTTAAGTCAGATAGGGTTTCCACAACCGAACCACAGATAATGGAACTGAGGGAGATCTCAACACAGTATGAACTCGTGAGCCAGAAGCTCAACACTTGGATTACTCAGTTTGTCAGTAACACAGAAAACAAAAACACGACGGGAGATATTATGCCACCACACAGTGATCAGAATCACTTAGTTACAAAGGAGAACTGTACCTTGAGAGACCAGATTCAAAAGTTGCAAAAACAACTCAAAGGGGTTTCGGAAGAGAACAACCGGCTCACTGCCGAAAATGGTACTTCCAGCACAGCCCTCTCAACATCAAAAGCACAAATCACATTACTCCAAGAACAGATTACCACATTGGAGACTCAGAAGAACCAGCTGCAAAATCAACTCCAGGCTGCCGCACAAAAGAGCGAGGAGCTCAAATTAGCCCTCGAAGCCAAAGAGAAAAGTCCACACAAGGAATGGCAGCACCGAACCAAACTATTACTTTCGGCAGTAAAAGAAATCACACAAATCCACAGCGCTTTCCGGTCAGATGCAGCACTGCAGATTCAAGCAATTTTGAGTGAAATAAATGGTTACAAGGCTGAGTTTCAGAAATTGAAGGTACCTGCACAAACTGAAATTCACAGAGCCACCGAAATCGCTAAGATAGAGGTTTTTGACCATTGGATTGATGGCAAATCAGAAACTAAAGAGCAACTTACAGCAAAAATGATGCTTGATAGGGTGACCGCCAAATTAGGGCACACCTTCAAGACACTCAAAACAGCCTTACAACAGGCTATCCAGGAGCGAGATGAGATTCAGATCCGAATGGAATAGCAGCAAGAGGAAGAACCTCTGAAATGGGAAAAGCTCCTGGGGCCCAACAACATTGAACACACAAACAACATCATAGAGGCTACAATGAAAAGTTTAGCGCCTCCGATAAGTATTGTTCAATACTATCAGGCGTATAAGCCTTTGATTTTCCAAAGCAGCGGCCTCCCAGATTTGAAGAACCAGATCCACATTTCAGCACAACAATTTCAAGTATTATGGACAAAAGCAAACCCTGCGGCAAAGGATCTGCTGGTTTGCATGTGGGTGTTAAAGGATCTCACAGTTCCAAAGGGAATAGTTGAGCTTACAACGGCAAATCCTCCCTTTTACTTAACAAGGTTCTGCCTTTCGGCCCTCACCCACATCAGTAAACATCACGACGAATTTTACTCGAATATCCAGAATCGCAACTCCCTACCCCAACTTCAACCTTATGAACCAGAAACTGTGAGGGAGATCCAAGAAATGGCCGATTCGAACTTTCCACAATTCCTTTCCACCCTAGATATACTGGCAGGCGAAGATACTACAGTATTCCACGAAGCGAATCAACACCACCAAAACCTAACCAGGAAGTTCCCAGATTCCTTTCCCCCCGCTTTCCATAGAATTCAGCTACATGGATATGTCACAAGAGCCTTAGAAGATAGGAAAAACACACTTGAACAACGTCAGATCTCTACACCGCATTCCCGCACACTACTTTATCTGCCACAACTAGACCCGGGAAGCATGAAGATAGCCAAAAGATCCTGAGGGCAGGATCTCAACCTGGGGAGGGGGTAAAATGTTAAGTGCACAATTAAGATCAATTCAGAAAGCACTAAGCAAAGCAAGATTAGTAATTAGAGCCAGTACAAGGGAACTGTGCAATGAAAAACTAAGCAACAGGTTAACAGTTTAAAGCAAGCACAAGGGAACCAAGTAAGCATGATTAATGGAACTCTGCAACAAGGAAGAGCAGCCTGTGCAACAAGGAGAGCAGCCTCTGTAACAAAGGAGGCGGTAATGGAACTCTGCAACAAGGAGAACAGCTTCTATAACAAAGGAGGCAGTAAAGGGGGCAGCTGGTACAACAGAGAGCAAAGAGAGAGCACTGGAGGGTCCCGAGAGCGAGGAAGAAGACTGGAACCCCGGCACCGAGACTGGAAAACTGGGGAAACGACACCTGTACCTCGGCCATGGAGCCGACCACGGCCTTAGGGCCCCTTTCCCACGGCATTACGCGACTAACGCGCGGCTATAGGGTCCGCTACCCACGGAGATAGGAAACCCAGCTCCTTTACAAAGAGAGCTTAGTTATTAGAGGTGCATATTAAGGGGAGTATTAGGAGTATATTAAGGGTGAATTAAGAAGGTTATAAAGATATATTAGAGTATAGGATTTGAGGATGAATGTCTATCCGAAGAACATGATTATGGAATTTTGAAGAAGCATGATTATGATTATGATAAGAATTTTAGATTCTTATGATACAAAAAAACATTATGAAGATGCATTATGAGCATGTAGGACAATGATAGATTCTACTAGTATGATTAATACAAATCATTGAAATCAAGCAAATGTGAAGACTTGATTACATTCCCAAAAGGAATTAGAATGTAGCCACAACAAAGATATAGTAGAATCTTGGAAAGAGGAACATTAAGGTGATGAAACGGTTATAACCGTTTAGGATAGGAATCATCTACATATTTTGAAAATAGATAGTTATTTAGAAAAGTGGAGATCACAACCACTCTTAATGTAGATTTTGGATTAGGAAGAGAAGACTATATAAGGGAAGCAATTTAGGAGATCTATACCTCACTTTCTACACAACGAAGTTATCACAAATTTGAGTGTCAAAAACACTTGAGTTTCTTTGTATCTCTCCTCTCGGAGCTCTTTTGCAATACAATATCTTTTCCACAAATGTGTGTGACCTTTCTCTCTCTCTTTCTCAAGTCGAACTACGAGTTGTCAATTGGTACTTGTGACTCAAGAGATTATTACCGAGAGTAGAGGGGATTGAGTAGACTCTTTTGAGAAAGAACTCAAAAGATAGTGCGAGGGTGAGAACAAAGCGCTCAAGACAAATTGGAGAATCAATGGGACTTTGAGAGAGATTGAATTGAGAAATCGATTGTCAAACTTGAGTGAAGGAAACAAGATTATCTCTCAAAGCGGAATTTATCATTGATCTCCTCAAAAGGGAATTATAAATATACATGTGATTGAATGATTGAAGAATTATATGCATGTTATGCTTTAAGCAAAACCACTTAACGATTACAAACTCCTTCAAAAGAGGAGGAACTTATTATCATAAACTACATAATTGACTTACAAGTATTATGCATATTATATTATATAACATATGTTGGAGTATCGAACTTATTTTATGATTAACAAGAATGATGAAGACATAAATTTACATCAAAGTGTGAATCTATATGAATGAAGTAATATTGATATGAAATAATCTACTTACTACAATTGTTATTGGAACTTCTTTCTTTAAGTTTATTTGTGAGTTGTTGGATGTCATTACAATTTGAAGGATTATCTATTCAAGAGAAGATCTCTCTCTCTCTCTTGAGCAAAACTCAAGAGAGATAGGTTTACTTCTCGTCATCAAGAAACACTTTGTAGTAAAAGTTCTTCTTCTCTTAAGATTCTTTGTGAGTTGTTGGATGTCATTATAAACTAAAGGATCAACTATCAAAGAGAAGAGTTCTCTCTCTTGAGTAAAACTCAAGAGAGTTATAATTACTATCGTCATCAAGAAACACTTGGAAGTTAAACGTGACATTGCTAAACAATCAATGATGTGTTTATGAAATTATAACTACTATATGCATACATGTCAAGTTACAATATTATAAGTAGTAACACTTGAGCTGAAAAAGGAAGACTCAAGAACATGAGATCTTCTTCCTCACTATAAGAGTAATATTACAATTGTGCGATTGATGTTATGTACTACGAGCTCTAAATTGCTCACATATAACTTATTAGAAAATATATTGTTATCAAGGATATTGTTACACCTCTTGAAACCTTCTCTAATCTAAGGATTCTTATAATCAATGATGTCTTACATTGAGAATAAGAATTTAAGATAATGAGATTGTGTTCACTCTAATAATATATTCATATCATAAGGAGAAGAGAGGAATTATTAATTAGAGGACCGAACATATTAATGAGGCACGGTAGTTCTCAAGCGAATATAAATTTACGTGATGTCTCACCGTGAGTCTTCTTGAGCTAAATTGCAAGGGAACGACCCACGGGGTGCATCAGTTGAATTAAAATCAATATTGCCAATTTCCTCTCGAAACCTTAGTGCCCCCTTGAGTACATCAACATTTACTTCAAAAAAACTAAGAGCCTTCTTTATGTACTATACGTGAGAAAACACATTTTTTAGTACCTTATGTATATTATGTACGGCAATGACTCAACAATACCAACTCTTACACTCACATTAGTTCGTACTTGGTATCAAACAAAACATTTGTATGCAATGGTACAAAACATTGTATCATTATTAGGTGTTGGGCTAATTTCGATTTAAGACCAACGTGTTGGGGTTTATTTTTATTTCGCATATACGTGTTAAATGACTTAAGAGCATGGTATAGCCGCCTATATCCTAAACAAACATGAGGACATAGGGGTGCAAACACGGTAAAGGCCAAATAATTCAAACCTTTATTATACTAACTTTATTTTGTAAAAAACACCATAAACATTTGAAAAGTCGAGCAAATATATGCTCACAAAGTATAATTCTAGAATACGGTGTAAGTGGTGAAAAAGTAGGTGTCATTGAACAAAGAATTGACATGCAAACTTGTTTAAAATACGAAAACATTACATCGCATTGATCGAGTTCTGCCAATAAATTATGTTGACCTCAAGTTTATAATGAATTCAAAGAATATTATAAAACAATTACAACTTAAAAATATTTAAGATTCAAGAAATTTATGTTCTAAACCATATGATTCAATCATTTGCTTTAAACCATTAGTTTTCATGAAAGGTTTTGAAGATCTCATATTGATATTCTATAATCGAGTACTTAACACAACAATACATGCCAACATGGAAACAAAACTCCAATTTAAACAACATTTTGCGTCTACTTATAGGCCCTAATACAAGATCAGACCTAGGTGTGCAAAGATTGAATTAATCCTGAAGGTTGTTTAATGTACAAGATGGATATTAGGTAGCGGGTTGGCATGTATTTGCAAACAATGTCACTCCACTAGTAGAAATTCTGTGTCCGGATCAACAAAAAATCAACAGAAAGGCGTTGGTCGCGGTTGTTACTTAGGACGCGTTGACCTAGACACGATGTAACACAGTTTTGCTGATTTTTTCTGTTGATCTGGTCACAAAAAGATTTTATATATATATATATATATTTAACTGCCCGGATTTTTCGGGAAAAGAAAAATGTTTTTTGGATTGCTTGGATTTCTATGGCAACCTAACTCTATCACCACGGTTCGCAAACGGGTTTGAACTCGAGACCTCACGCTTAACACTTTACACTCTAACAACTCACCATACTTGGAATTTGATGAACAAAGAGAAATGTTTTTCTTACATATACAAGAAATGTAATAGATCACCCTATTTCACTATTTTTTGTCGGTCCCTATATACATCATAATCCATTCAACCGCACCCATCCACCGCACTTATACCTAAGTGTGTTAAAACCCATTCTTGTTTCCTATACCTACTTTCAACCGGGCCCTAAGTAAATGCAAATTACGACCCCTTTTTACCCTCAACCCTGAAATAGATCACACTATTTACCTAATTTTATTCTACCCCTAAATAGATCGAAATCAAATCCACCCCACCCATTCACCGCACTTATACGTAAGTGTCATTAACCCCATTCTTTTCTCGTATACCTACTTTCAATCGGGCCCTAAATAAATCCAAATTCCAACCCCTTCTTACCATGTTTTCCGACCCTGAAATAGATATCACTTTTCACACTATTCACCTAATTTTAGTGTGCCCCTAAATCGATCATAATCGAATCCACCCGACCCATATACCGCACTTATACGTAAGTGTGTCAGAACCCATTCGTGTTTTGTACACTTAATTTCAATCGGGCCCTAAGTAATCCATAATTGGACCCCTTTTTACCCTGTTTTCCGACCCTGAAATAGACAACATTTTCACACTATTCACCTAATTTTAGTATACCCCTAAATAGATCATAATGGATTAAGCCTGACCCATACATCACACTTATACGTAAGTGTGTCCAACCCCATTCTAAAAAGATTCCCAAAAGATTCCCAAAAGATTTCACATTTACTAAAATTTTGTTGATTTGGTCATTGTACTATTTGGATCAACAAAAAAGTAGACAGCAAACTATTGATTTTTACAAAAAGCTCAAAAATCAGTGAAATCGGACATTGCAGTGCTCGGATCAACATAGATCTGTTGATTTTCTGTTGATTTGGTCATGATTTTCTAGTAGTGCTCGCGCATAGTCTAGGGTTGCTTTTATTTTAGGGAATTAAGATATCAGAGGGGAAATGTATGTCACTTTGCGTATTTTTGGGGGTACGCTAGGATACACTAATGGTTAACAACTTCACCGTTAGTATCACCCTTCACACTTGGCATTCAACTGTGCTTAATGGGTTTATGGTTTAGGGGTTTAGGGGTTTAGGGTTTATGGGTTTAGGGTTTAGGGTTTGGGGGTTCCTCATGTTGCACCATATTAACTCAAATATTGCGCTCCAGTTCATATTCTCCAACTCTATGTTGCATAATGATACTCGCATCAAAGCATTCAAAGTGTCCTACTTTAGTATGACATGTTTGGGAAACACAAAAGATGTCGTATTATTGAGGGAATACGAAAACGCAAGTAATATGATCTTAAACATATACACCGCGAGGTTAAGCAATATAGATGGTATGAAATAATAACCTATAACTCCAAACAAATATAAATATTCTCAAGATCTCTTGATATAGGAGTCCAAATATCTCTCGTATTGCCTACCCAAGTTAGCAACTATCATCTTTTGTAAATTCCCTACTAACTTTTGAAAACTAATAATTTCATTAACACCAAAATATAAAGAGTTCTTTAATAAGAAACTAGACAACAATGATGCATGACGTATAGCATCACTAAAAGACATCACCATGAGTGCAAGGCAACATACTACGCAGGAGGCCACTCGAACCCTAACCATGTGCATTCTACACTAGTAACCCTAATAATCATTAAGTTACCAATGATAAGTGAAGTTCCCAAGCTGTTCCCAAGTGAAAATGGATGTATGTTAGATGTACATAATATAGATGAAAGGCATTTTAGCATGACCTACCTCTTTAATATGACAAAACGGGGATTCTAAATGTCGCATTATCGAGTGTCGTAGTCGTATAAAAGAGGGAGTTTGAACTAAAAAGTTTGGTCGCACAAAAATGTGTCATAATATCGAGGGTGTCGTATTAACAAGTGTCATACTAACCCATTCCCCCCTAGCCCCCCATTCCATCCCCCCCCAGCCCCCCATCCCATCCCAGCCCCCGTCCCATCCCATCCCTCCATCCCCCCATCCCCCCATCCCCTCATCCCCCATCCCCCCACCCCATCCCAGCCCTCCACCCCATCCCCCCTTCCCATCCCCCTTTCCCATCCCAACCCTCCATCCCAACGCCCTATCCCATCCCCATCCCCCTATCGCCATGCGCCCCATCCCAGGAGGTGCCACGTGCCCGCGCCCCCTCTCCCCCTCTCCCCAACCCTAAGCGACGCCGCCCGCCCACACCAGCGTCATTTGCAACGTTGTGCGCTTGGTGTTGGGCGGTGCTGGCGAAATTTTCCGTGTGCATAGGAGCGTTCTTGCGCTGGGATTTTTGTGTGGAGAGTGTGTGTTGGTTGAGGGTGTGAGCGAGTGTGTGTGAGTGAGTATTGTGAGGATTTTGTTAGTTGTTGTGCTTTCTTTTCTGAAGCAACTTGGGATGCTTGGGAGGTTTGAGAGCTAGAGAGCTTGAGAGCTTGGGAGCTTGAGAGGTTTGAGAGCTTGAGAGGTTTGAGAGCTTGAGAGCTTGAGAGCTTGAGAGGCTTCAAAGGTTTGAGAGATTGGAGAGCTTGAGAGGTTTGAGAGCTTGAGAGCTTTAGAGGTAGAGAGCTTGAGAGGTTATAGAGTTTGAGAGCTTGAGAGCTTGAGAGGTTTCAGAGGAGGAGTTGTGGTGTGGAAGCTAGTATTCTACAAGAGGTAAGTATTGTTTTAACATTGCTCTTGTTTTAAGTATGATTGCACTTCTGGGTTGTTGGGGTTTAGAGTTTGTTTTGTTAGCTTGAAAGCATGTGTGCTTCATACAAATTGAGAGCATGTGAGGTTTCAGTTTGAAGCAATTTAGGGTTTGTTTGGTAGCTTGAGAAAAGGCCAGATTCCAGAAATCATTTAGTTTTAGGCATTTCATTATTCTAAAGGGCAATTGACATCTGAGATTTGAGAGTTGAAGGTTTTAAGAGCTTTAAGAGGTTTGAGAGCATTGAGTTGGTCCACAACTTTCTGAGATTTCAGAGATATGCCTTTGGCAATAGAGGGCTTGAGAGGTTTTGCATAATTTGTGATTGGGGTTTCAACAGTTGAGAGTTGGAAGATTGAGGAATGAGATTGAGGTATAAGAGTACAGATTGAAGAAGTAGACTGAAGTGTTAAGATTGAGGCTCCAAAACAGCAAGTATGTGCATTATAGAATTCATTGTCTCAAAATTTCCGTACAGATGTCTATGATTCATTGTTTCTAACATATGTTGCTGGTGTTATTTTGTCACTATGCAGTGCAGAGTCTGCTATTGCTTTCAACTCGCAAGAGAGCCAAATCGCATTTCATGGTAAGAAACATTGTAGATTAGTGTATAGTTCCCTAAACCCAAAAATGCCCGAAAAATGCGGAGCCACGAAATGGACTATAGTTTACGGACGCGCGTCCGTAAACTCGGGATGTTTGATTAAGACAGGGAATTCTAATGCACAATATATGTGCAGAGGTTACGGCCGCGCGTTCGTAAATATATACATTGAATAATAGCCGATTCATCTAATGACCATGAACAATATCTCGACCAGAGGACATATATTACGGACGCGCGTCCATAAGTATATTCATTAAATAATAGCCTATCCATCTGCTGGCCTCATATCCCACCGCATATTTTACGGACGCGCGTCCGTAAAAAACGTCCAAACAATATAATTAGCCAAAACACTACGTCATGAACATATGAGAACATTATATGTCATATAATAATACCTAATCATGCATACCAAAACTCTTAATAAAAAAGGCACGAGTTCACTGAGAATTATACGCAATATGCGGCTAGGGCGAACCGATCCATACATTGGCACCTTACCGGATGTCTAGTGATGTCACATTCGAATGAATCAACCCCCAACCCCTTGGGGGGTCCTTTTGTATTGGAGCCACTTCATCCACGATATGTAGGATGGTTGATTTTGAGTGTCACGAATTCCCAGCCGTTCGCCCTCCCCGGTAAGGTACCAATATATGGGTTGGTTCACCCCACCCCGTACTATGCCATGCAATGCATAAATTAATTACCGCAAGACTAAATTTATGAAAGAATAGTTTAGTCTTATACATGTTTACAGCCGCGCGTCCGTAAATTCACAATGTAGGTGCTTTGTGTTAAGATCAATATTGATTGAATTGAATTATATAAAGTAGACACATGTAACTCCATCAACGTAAAATATATACCTTCAAATATAATGCTAAATCATATTGCCAAATACCCAGTCATGTATGGAAAAGAAATCCTCTCTTCTACTGTTCCCCCAATATTTACGAACGCGCGTTCGTAAATTAAGCTACGCTATCCTTGAATATTACACTAACTTATTGTTTGTCCTATTTTACAGATGGCGTCCACGAAGAGACCCGCTATTGACATGTTCGCAGAGCTTCTCTCTCCTCCACTGCCAGACGCCATCAAAGATCAAAGCAACAACGACCATTACAAGCCGAAGGAAGATACTGTAGACAATTGGACAGTCATTGTAGAAAAATATGAAAAGGATTTATTTGTTCTCAGATTTTCGTACCAATTAAGGACACCATTAGAAGAACCAGAAAAGTGGGTCAGACTAAGATTCTGGACAATAGAGTGCGTAGTAGCCCAGGGGGACTACGTGGTGATTGACCTCGAGAAGAAGGAGGATAGAGTAACCTTCATTTTGCACGAGTCGTACCATCCTTTCAACAAGAACGAGTGTGAAAATAATAGTCCAAATGCGGGTTGCTTGAATCTCGCAAAGGAATTCCAAGACTACGCGTGCAATGCGCCTTGGACGGGTAAGCGGCTTGGACGCCTCTTGAACAATGTGACAAGAGTGAATGGCGCCTTGCTAGAGGCCAAAAAAGGGAAAGAGAAGAAGAAACCTTCCACAACTGCACAAACAAAACGTGTGCCTAAGCCCGTCCCAAGCAATTCAAAACCCTCCCAGAGTGGTGCGTCTACTGGGAGCAGACAACGAAGCAAACGGTCGCACTCGCAGATGGAGTCGTCTGGGCTCACAGAGGGGCCAGACGTCAGCTCTACTCTTACCGTCGCCCCTCTCCTCAAAAGGGGCCAACGACCTGACGCCGAACTCTCGACAAAGATATTCCAAGAGTTCGACGAGAAGACAAAGGGATGCTGGCCACTGGGCAGGTATTTCACGTTCGACGTGGACGTCTACAAGTGCCACCCCGGGACCGAGAGTATGAACACGAGGGCAAAAGAAGAACACGGGGTGTGGTGGCAAATGAATAACCTCATGAACAACCCCAAATTCGACAGGCAAACAATTTGTGTGATGCCCAAGGACCCGGCGGTTGAAGTCAACGAGAGGAATTGGCCAATCCTCAAGGAAGGAGAGTTCTACATTGTCGACGGCCAACACAGCGTGATGGCTGCAAAAGCTCTCCTCGAAAACGATGAGTGGAAAAGCCCATGGAAGGACGCAATTCGATACTGGAAGGCATTTGTCGTGCATTCCAAGGACTCGAACCAACTCATCGCAATCTCGGCCTTCATGAACCAAGGCAACAAAGTGAGGCAGTTTGAGGCCTCATGGGCAGCCAACATCGTGGCTGGAAGGACCTTATGGGTGGAGCACGACTGCCCACCAAAAGAAAGGGAGAACGCAACGATCAAGAATCCTAAATGGCAGGTAAGCAACTATAATAGCTTTACGGACGCGCGTCCGTAACCCTGGCCCATTGACCTAGAAAGTTTTGATTGTTTGAATGTTCTCTTTGCTAATTTCGTTATGTTCATCCCTCTTGCAGACATTCAGCAATGCCATCTTGACAAAGTTCTCTAGCATTGACATGAAAACAAGCGGCACGAAGACGGTGCAGGAACTAAAAGGTGAGATCAAGCTCATCACTGCATCAGAGGAGACATGGGAAATCTGGTTGCGACTCTTCGATGCTCACAACCACGGGGACCTGGTCAATCCAGACACGGAGACCACGTACAAGACTGACTCCAGGACGAAAATACCACCCATCCTGAGAGAGTTCTTCCGTCCCCTCCAAGGGTTGCTTGACTCGGAGATGTACAGAGTGGCAGCGCACGTCTTTCTCGAAACTCCAAGAAGGACTCTGCCCTACCCAAAGATCTTCCTGAAGAGGCCAAAGTACATGAAGCCTTCGACGTACCACATGAAGGAGTGGTGCGAATACAGGAAGAAGAAGACCATGGCCATAAGGGAGATCAGCAAACTGCTGCCTGCCCACAACCTCACCAATGCAGATGGGGAGATCGTGTGGGAGAATTGGAGGAGGCTGAAGGACGAGTACTACATCAATAGCCTCTCCATGCGAGCTCTGACAAGAGAGGCTTCCACTTTCCTGGCCCAGCGATCCAGGAAGAATGAGAAGAAGGGCTCCATCAACGAGAGGGAGACCATGATGTACCTAAACTTCCTCAACAGAAAGAAGAACGCGAAGTTCGGGGGGGTTGCAAGATTTTGCACAGTCGCTACGCCTTTGAAGTTCGGCAAATGGGACACCCACGCCTCGAGAGCCACGGTGAGAGACGACCCCCGGGGGTGTCCTTTAGCAATCTTCGACTTCCGTGCAATCCCTGGAGCTTGGAAACAGGGGGGTGCCGGAACCCCTTTCTACGAGCCGTTCTTTGGAGCCTTCAAGGCATTTCGGTCGCCGGCCCTCCGCGAGCCAAATGTGTGGCTGTGGATTGTAGAGCAAGAGAAGTCCGCAGCAGTCCTGGAGCTCTACAACTCCAAGATGGACGTCGACTACGACCTCTACCACAGTACGTACATCCCGGCCAAGACGGAAGGGGTCACAGCTATCCAAGAGGCAAGGGGAGTGAAGCAAGTGGGAGCTGTGCAACTCTATTTCTTGACGCACAGGTCTTCACCGACTGGGCGGCCGCCTGTGAAAGCTAGTGCGGTGTTCAAGAAAATGTACTCGCTTCCCACACCACATCCCAAGGAGCTCGTGGAGGAGACCATGTACACAATCTACCCGGCGTACGAGCTTCGGATGGAATTCTACCTCGGGATCCTGAAGATTTTGACGGTTATGAGCGAGACTGTGTACAACGTCTTCGGAGGCACCAAATTTGTGTATGCAGCATTGGTGAGTTGCCTTCCCCCAATGGAAATTTACGGACGCGCGTCCGTAAATTCCCCGTTATCTTCATATGCTTGGTTTCCCCCATCACCTCTTGGCTGTGTAATTTTACGGACGCGCGTCCGTAAAATTACACTACTTCCTGTTGTTGCATTTGATCATATCTAGCCTCTCATGTAGATGTCGCCGACCACATTCGCCCCTCTAACTCTCGTTGTTATGTTCCAGATGCTTGGGCTGCAGATGAATTCGTTTGTGGATGTCGGCGACTACGACGATGCAAAGGTGTGAGCCCAAATTGATGCTCACATGTGTTGTTAACACTTGTAAAACATTACAAATGGTGTTTTGTTGATTTATGATTATTCACAAAAATATAAAAAGAGTGAAGCTTGAAGAAAGCTAAGTTTGAAGCATTAGGCTTGTGTGGAGTGGACTTAAGTAGTATGAGGACATACCTTGATAAAGTGTGGTAGGTAGAAAACCAAGGTTAGTTAAAT
Organism: Polytrichum formosum; assembly: GCA_964035585.1. Taxonomy (NCBI): domain Eukaryota; kingdom Viridiplantae; phylum Streptophyta; class Polytrichopsida; order Polytrichales; family Polytrichaceae; genus Polytrichum; species Polytrichum formosum. The sequence goes on from OZ037937.1 coordinate 1,062,240, forward strand.
GTTTGAATTAGGATCTTTGTTGATCATTTGAGGGAGGAAGGCTTAGGAGATAAGATGAGAGCCTACAAAGTAGAAGGAGATTTCGAAGGCTTATCGAGAGCCTTGTGAATGGGATGAGTCTCTACTTAGAAAGAGAAGATTAAGGAGTTGTGATTGGAGGCTCTAATCCTCTCACCCTATCCTTACCTCATGCCCTCTCTCCCTCTCAACTTACTATATAATCCCTCATTCTTCCCTCACTCATCCTCTCTTTCCTTCGTGCTCCTTAAGCACCCCACGGGTTATAAGTGTGGGTGTGTGGGAAGCAAGATAGGAGCACATGTGTGTGCTTAGTTCTTAGGAGAAGAGCCAAGGCTATTTAGCCTTGAAGAGGGATTGACCTCTTGTTAGAAGTAGATTGGGTTTAAGGAATTTGGAGTTTGATTGTAAACTTCAATTTGTTGCATTGAGATTCATATTGAAGTGAGAGAGTTCAAACTTGTTTAAACTTGTGGCATTTAGAGTGACTAGATTGTACTAGGTGCATTACTTGTAGTGTTTTATTAGTTATGAACTTGAGCAGAACTTTATAGTGAGAGATTTGTCAACTATGGATGATCAGAGTGTTCAATGGGTATGAAAATTTGAGGGATTGTTTATTATAAAGTATGGGAGTTGTGGTAAAAATTTGAGAGCTTCAGTCATTGGGATGAAAGAGTTATTAAAAGTTGAAGGGGAGGGTGTCTAGGAACAAAGCAGCAAGGTTTGAAAATATGTATCTCTTAGAGGGTTATAGATATGGATACCAAAATTTGACACTACCTTTTGAACTTATATATCTATCTTGTGTCAAAATTTTAGATTGATTGGACGTAGGAGTTGGAAGTTATTAAAGTTTTAATGACCAAATGCTTTATCACAGCATTCATACTAAGTAGTTAGAGTTAGAATTTCATGCATAACTTTTGCATATGAACTCTGTTTGTGCCAAAATTTGGTGTGGAGATTTTTGATAAGGTACTTAACAAGTGTACCAAATTTCACTTGAAGAACATAAGTTGGGTGGGAGTTATACTATTCTGAAGTTTAGTAGGAAGACATTGATAGAGATTTACATCAAGAAGAACTTAGAGAAGGAAGGGCAAGGATAAGTATATAAGTATTTTTTAATAATTGTATTTAAAGCCTATGTGCTCATGGAATCCACAAGCGAAGTGTCATGTACCAATACGGAATCAACCACGATGACATGTGATAGCACGGAATCAATAAGCGAAAACTCATGTAGTAGTGTGGAGTCGACGGCAAGGACTCGATTCACAAGAGGGATATCTTTGAAGGCATGCGTGGCCAAAGCGGCCGGGTGGACATTAGAAAAGGCTAAGGATATAACCTTGCCCGACATTAAGGAATGTAAAACTATATAGTGTGGTGTTAATCAAGTTGTGTATATTCCAAGGGTAGATTGGAATTATATATTGGGTTACAAAGAGAGAAGTCTCTACATGTCATTATAAACTTTTCCACTCGGGCTAGGACGAAATCGAAGGGTGGAGGATTTTTGGTGACAAAAGGCCCACAGGGTTAATGCCTCTAAAATGGACATCCTCGACATCGTGGACGTGCTACCTCCCCAGCCTGTGTTGCCGTTCGCCTCGCGAATTGAGGCGATGCCTGAAATGGAGACGGACACTGACGCAGAGCAGGATCCCATCCACCCCACGGGGCAGCCCAGGGCGCACGAGGATTTACCGAGCCTTGGTCGTGAACCCACCACAAGTCATTTCCTCCTGGGCGCGGACCACATGGATACGGAGGAGCCGCATCCTGCCATCACTCCGTTGAGGGTCCCTCATGGGCCAAGTGCATCGCCTTTTGGGACTCCCACTTCTCGTGTTGGGTTTCCTTCCACTGCGGGTCCGTCCCGTACGGCAGGGGTTAGGGCAGAGATGGATGTGGAGCTCGCGACAGAAGCCGGCTGCACAGCTTCTTCTGGGGGTGAGTCTCAGCAGGCAGAGCTCCCAGCTATGGAGGGCAGGGATATGCTGGAGCTGATCTTGAGGCCCGACCTCAATCTCTACCGTGAGACCCGACGGAAGAGGAACAAGACGCCTTACAACGAATACCCTGAAGGGGCGATCTTGGACCTTTCCGATGAAGACGAGGACGAGGTCCAGATGTACAATGCCATCTCCGCCTTGCCTAGCGAGCCCGGCAAGGTGAAGAAAGAGCCGATGTCCGTCTCCGAATTGGACGAGAAGATGGAGAAGAGAATGAGGGAGGAGCTTGACCAACGGCTCCGGGAGGCAAACGAGCTGCACGCTAAGAAGATGGCGGCCATCCAAGCTGAGATGGAACAATCCAGGTTGGAATCCGCTCGCAGGCACGCCGATCTCATGGCTCAGAATCAACAGTTCCTGGCCCAGAGCCAGCAATTCATGTCCATGATGCAGAGCCTGCAGGCGAGGCCTCCGTTGCTGTATGCACCTCCCCAGGCCGGCATGCCGATGCCCGCCGAGCTCATGCCGCCTCCATCTCATAGCCATGCCGTGTACATACCAGAGCTGCCTATGCAACCCCCGCGTTGGACGTCCCACCCCTTGCCCAGGTTGCGCCCACACCAGAGCCCTCCCCCCGACCTACCTCTGCCGGCATTCAGGGCTTACGGACGCGCGTCCGAAACACTGCAGAGCTGCCCTCCATTCTCAGTGCAGGGGGCGCACCCCCTCAAAGGGCCACAGAGGCAGACGCCTCCAATCTCGCAATTTCGGGCCCGGATGTAAATAGCGCGGGCAATGACACTGCGCGACACACCGACAATGTGGAAGAGTCGCAGGAGAGCCCGACACGTGATAGAATAAGCCACGAGGACATAGAGGCCGATGAAGCCGACGCCCCCCTCGAGGACGAAGATGTACATATGCGGGGCAGCCAGGACTCCACGGAGCAGCATTACGCAGGCACCCAAGCCTCTCAAGCGGTTGGAGACACCTTGCTGGTCGACACAGATGGACTCTACGATTTTACGGACGCGCGTCCGGAAGCTGTGCCCATGGTGACGAGTCCTGCTGAGGGAGGCACTGCTGGTGCGGATCTCGCCGCTGAAGAGGTAACCCACCTTTGAGCATGCCTCCCTCTTTGCGGACGCGCGTCCGTATGTTCCCTGTTTGTCACCTTCGTGGTGGTGTATATTTTGAGTTCAACTCCGGCCTTCCCCCGCGAGTGGACGCAAATTTTGTAGCTAGGATCCATTAGCATTCAGCAGAGAAAGCGCTAGATTCTTGGGCTCATCGATAGATGTCCTTTGAAAATTGTATATCACCATTTACCTTAATAAATCTTTTCGAACTACATAGTTCGCACAATTTTGGCATTCTGTTTCTTTGTTGAATTCATGAAATGTTTGTCAATTGGTTTTCGTTAGTAGCAACATTCACCTAGGTAAAATGTTTCATCACAGGGTCCGTCGGAGATAGCTCGCAACCCCTTTGGAAGACCAAATCGGCCCATGAGGAAACCGTTCATAATATTTGACCTCAATGGGGTGCTTTGCCATTCCAAACACATCCCGCATGGCGCGTCCAGGGGGCCCCTCCGTAGTCCACAAGACATGGATTACGGCGGGCGCTTGGATACCTTCATTAACAACAAGGCCGTCCGGGCCCGACCCGGCTTGAGGCGCTTCCTCCGTGACGTCCTTGGCTTGGCTCATGTCATCGTTTGGAGCTCTATGCTCATGGACAACACGGAGGCCATCGCCGGTTTCCTTTTCCGAGAACTCGCAATGCCTTGCTTGCTTCTCGGTCAAGAACACTGCGATGAGCTCCATGACCGTAGTGGCAGGATTGTACCGAAGGTCGCAGGAGGCGGCGGGCCGCAATTCCTGAAGGTCCTCAGGAAGAACCTCTGGGTCGGCGTCCCCATGTTGGAGGGGGTGCCCCACGGTTCTTGGCCAACGCCGGAGAACACTCTCCTCGTCGACGACAGCCCCGCGAAGAGCATCCTCAACCCCCCGGGCAACGCCATCTTCCCGGATCCTTGGAAAGGTGATAGAAACGACACCTTCCTAGAGAATGAGCTAGGTCCATACATTAGGAGGCTTGCATGTCACCCCGGAAGTGTCCCGGATTTTGTGCTCTCCAACCCCATTGGCAATAGGCCGCTCGGTCCACGAGATGAAGTATTTAGGATGTTGTACGGGTACGCCAAACTCAATAAATTAATTTGAGAACTTTGAACATTTTTGGACTTGTACTTGGATTCTCCGTGTTTATATCTAACCGTTCCCCCCTTTTCTTTGTAATGTATTTTTGTGTCCTAGTTGCCTCACCAAGCATCCCAAAGTGTTGTCAATGGCCCGTCCGCATCTCCGTCGGTCCCCGGCTCCCCTTCCCTTGGTGTGAGCGACGTTGCAATGCCTTCACTATTCCAATTCTCGGCCGTCGATGCCGCCTCTGCTGTTGATTACTCCAAAGACTCTGGGTTTGAAGACGGTGTCGTGGATAGCCCTCCTGCAAAGGTAGCAAAACACAACCGCGCTCCGTCTCCGTCTCCATCTCCCCTCCGCAACGAGAAGCACGTTCGTATTATTGACTTCGATGCGTCACCATCCAAAAATTCCGTCCCCAAGGGTCCCCGTTCGACCAGACGCCTTTACGTGGATGAACCCCGGATTGATGTCCCGACGTTTATGAACGTCCCTGTCGTGCTTGCCTCTGCCCCCATCGATGTCCCGGCCCCCCTCGATGTCCCCGAAGCTCAAACCAACACCCCCAATGCCAAGGTGCCCAACTTTTGGCCTTCTCGAGTTTTTCCTTGCTGGTTTCCGTGTATTAGTGCATTTGTGTTTCATGGGGTTTTCGGACTTGCATCCGTAACTTGTGCTCACTCATACCAACCCGCTTCATTGTATGACTCTGTGGTCGTTGTTTCAGACCCCACCGTACTCGAATGTGGGCCGTCCATGCTCGACTTCTTCATTGGATAGGGGGACCCTCAAGACCGCTTCTTGCGAGTCCGATCGTTGTTTGGCCCTTCGGAAGAGTGCAAGACATTCCGTTTCACAAACGCCTTCGTATTCCACTTACAACACCACGTCCTACAATTCGGTAGCGCGTCGCCAAATATGGACGAACGGCACATATTCCGGACCAACAAACAAACAAGGTTACAGCCGCGGGCCCGAGATCTTCAGAGCCATGGAGGCCATTAAAGCAAAAGAAAAAGAGACGGCCGCAAAGGCTATCACAAAAATAAAAGGAGTGCGTCGTATTGACGATCCAAACGTATAAATCATATTAATATGTATTTAATTGTCGAATGCACTGGTTGGTGATCGATTATATTTGAAGGATTTTGGCCTAATATTGGATATTCCACTTGTATTTTGTATTTCAATCCTATTCAATAAATATGATACCATTTTTGTATATGCAATTGTTTTCATATATCCCATTTTCTTATTTCGGCGTGTGTGTCTCATGCATTTGTGTCTCATCAAAATTGGGAACATAGTATATTCGTAGTGTTTTCCTTCCTACAACTGTGAAAGCCACGTCCTTAAAAAGTCTCAAAGTCATCAAAAAGTCTCCGATTACCGAATATAGTGTTTTCGGCAGCTAATGGTTTCTGCAGCTAGCTAATGGTGCTGGTTCGGCAGCTGGTTAATGCTGGTTTCTGCAGCTAGCTAATGGTGCTGGTTCGGCAACTAATGGTGTTGGTTTCTTCGAAGCTGCTGAAGAATTAAGGCCAGGCTGTGGAGGATTTTAGTTAAGGGGCTTGAGGGAACCAAGGGATATAAAGGGGGTAAAGCCCGTGGTGCCAAACTTGACGTGGTAATAGATAGTGAATCAGGTGGTCACTTAATATTAGTTTAAATCATTAGTTCGTGATTAAGCTAGGAAAATAGGAATGATTGGATAGTAGGATTAGCGGTTGCATTGGGGGTGTGGATGAGATGGTAATAGCAATAGGGGGTATTATGATGGGGATAATAGAGAAGAGCGTTTGTTAACGCTTGTAATATTATCATGGAATGGATTGGTGTGCAATGATTGATGGGAATTGTAACGGAGTCTCACGAATTTGGTAACTGGAGTATGGAAACACGAATGTGATACCCATTCCCTCACCCGGACTAGGACGCTTAAGGGTGGGTGGTTTGGCCTCACAGTTCTCTATGTATATGATGTGTAGGGTTGTTGGATTCCAACATCTATATTGTAACAAATATATTGGGCTATACTTTATCTCCTACATTGTTCAAGTAACGATAGGGTTAATGAAACCGACAACTTGAGTGACATTTTTTTATAAGTTACAATAGGGCGCATGCAAACCAAGGTTTGTACATTATGCCTCCAAACAAATGTCCTCCTAATGCACATGTATACCACAAAACATATTAAGTGTCCACTGCGAGGGATATAGTTATTGGTGAAGAGAGCGTTCATGCAACCTAGAGTAGCGGGAATAAATGCTACTCAACAAGTTCCATTCATTCCCCTCCATGCTTAAGCCCTTGTGTAAACAATACACCGATTATGGGATTTAGTGCCAAATGTGTAATAGTGTCACTTACCCTATTTTGAGGCGTATGCTAGGTTAAACTGATGATTAACAACTTTAGGCCATAATTGTCACCTCATAACACTTGGTGTTCAAGTGTACATACTAATATCTTGGCATGACTATGTTCAATGGTGTTATGAGGTGCATGCCTATGTTAACTTACACAATGGTCTACAAGCCCAGGGGGTTCACTCCCGTTTTTTAGAAAAATACATGAGAACAAATATAGGATCCACTTTAGAATTGCAGCCTACAAATCATAAAACATGTACTTCTAACAAAGACCAAGTGATATATTGAACTCCATGATATAAATAAATTAGGATGTTACATATTGATCGTGTTAGAGAAAATTTTAAACTAATATACCATAGGGTTCAATATGGTGGGGAATTAAAATGATATAGATTAGGGCTCCACGCCTTTGGAAGACCTTATGCTATTTGTCTAATGAGAATGATCTCAATTTCATCATCCCAAGTAGCGAGACTAATTTCATTCATAACATTCAGTATTTCATTCATAGAACGAAACCCTTAAGGAAGGAGAAGTGACCTCCCCGAAACCCTATTGGGAGCTCATTTCCACCCCATCTCTCACATGTGTTCTGTGACTAACAAGGGCATGTGAGCTAATAGGGATGTGCAAGTTTTGAGTGTGGCGTGGTTAGGCTGTAAGTACGCAAGTGGCATGGTGGCATGGTGGCATGGACAGGGTATGAGTATCTCTTTTTTTTTCCTTTGAAATGCTTTGAAGACTGCTTGTGGGGTGTATGAATATAAGGTTTAGGAACTTGTTGTGTGAGGAGGATGTGTAACTCATGGATCTATACTCCTAGATGTGTAGCGCCAATTATAGTTGTAGCTTTTGGATCTATACTTTGTGATTTAGTATATGTGTAACTGTGAGTGGTGTGAAATAAGTTCCGGTTTCATTTTATCCAGAAGGAAGGAAAGATCTTCTTATGCTAGAAAGAGAATAGTTTGTACTCAATGAGCATCATGCCTTACCCTATGTAGCATTTGGTAGCATTGATGTTTTGGAGCTTTTCTGGTTTGGATTTGCTTTCTATTCTGGATCCGTTTCGGAGTTTTTATGGGATCTACTTTATTGATTACGTTTTCATGAAAGCCGATCAATGTCCTAGGATTTTTTTGGGAATAATCGGTCAAAATCCTAGTGTTTCCGAGTCCAACCGGTTATTTCTCAAACACAATGCTACAAGATCGATAGCTCCAAAACATCAACACTGAAATGAAAAACATCAAATAGAGTTGATCTTATTTTACAAGCTTAGTAATTTTCTTGAAGTTGTGAACTTCATCCCGTTATTTCTCAAACTCAACCGGTTCATCTGTAACTAACGGTTGGTTCTCCCTTTTATTGGAGCCGATCATGTTTTAGTTCACTAAAGATGGATCTCTCTTCCCAATTGGGAAGATGGTGATCTCTTCGAAGTTCTCTCTTATTGTTTGGTTTTGACCACTTGAACTTGAACAATGACACAAATTGCTTCAAAACTAAATGTGTAAACCCTAAACAAATATTGGGATTGGCATTGGCATTGGTTGGTTGTGTTCTAATGCTACATGTATGTATGCAATTATATTTTTAAACAAAAAATTTGAAAGCATTTGTATGTGCTTTTAAACACAAGCATTTTATCACCATTTTCATGTGTGTGTGTTTTGAATGAGTAGAGTGCATACATCATTCAACGTGCCATGAGATCATATCAAAGTGGGACTCACTTCTTTTCAGGGATTGCACGTCACGTCACGTCCGAGGGGGGGTAAATCCGGCAGTTACCCCAGGGGTAAACTGACGCGGTCAACCCCCTGGTCAACCCCCTGGTCGACTGCTAAGTCAACTACAAATAGCAGTCGACTGCCAAAAAAAAAATCCAAAAAAAATTATGGACCTTCAGATCTTCTTGGCAAGAAGATCTAACGGTCCATAATTTTTTTTGGAATTTTTTTTTGCAGTCGACCGCTAGGTCGACTACTATTTGCAGTCGTTTGCTAAGTCGACTTAGCAGTCGACTGCAAAAAATTACTTTTGCAGTCGACCAAGACCAGTCGACTGTAATTAGCAGTCGGCTAGTTGGTCGACTGCTAAAAGCAGTCGACTTCAAGGAAAACCTAAAAAAAAAAAAATCTAAAAAAAATCATGGACCGTTAGATCTTCAATCCAAGAAGATCTAACGGTTCAGAATTTTTAATAGATTTTTTTTAATTTTTTTAATTTTTGTTTTCTGAAGTCGACTGCTCGTAGCAGTCGACTAGAGCAGTCGTCCAAAAAAGTTACAAAAAGTTACAAAAAATTGGTACATTAACTTTTTTTTACCACGTCAGTGCGCATCACGCCCCGACGTGACGCGACGTGACGCAAAAAGGCCGCGTCACGTCCATTTGCACATCCCTGCTTCTTTTATGTGGAATGCATGTGGGCAGTTCATTTAAGTGCATTTATTTGTGTTGTTGGCGCGTTTTGTGGGATAGCCAACTCAATAGGAGATTATCTTGAAACCCTTAAATGCTTTATGTACATATGAATGTGTTGGAGGAAGTCCTTTTGGAGATTCATCTACAAAAACCAGTTAATTAACTTGGAAAATTGACAAAGAAGGCTCATAGACTTTTATTTGGAGGTTGAAGTCATCACTAATATTAATAGCTGGATCTACTATAAAATCCCCCTTACATATTATATAAAATCAAGGTTTACAAAAGAGTTTAAAGACCATGTAATTTTATGAAAATCTATTCTAACACTATGATAGGTGAGCCTATAAGCGACACTTCTAGAAACTTATCTTAAATTTCAGATAGGTTAAATAGGTTGAAATTTTAAATTTTTTTACAAAGATCTACAAAACTATGAAGAGTTTACAAAAACATTAAAAAATAAAATAAAATAAAATTCATAATCAACCCACAAAACTTTGCAAGGATGTTGAAAGAAAAGAGCACAAAATCATCCTTATTACATGTCAGAGTCTTGTATTAAAAGGAAGTGTTGTCCCCTTTTTGTGGAATAGTTCTTACATGACCACCTCATTGAGTGACTAGATCCTTGATTAGCCATTGTGAGTGGCCAAATTTCATGCTCTTCTTAAAGTTTTCATGTATCCTTCTTACACTGCTACTATTTATGGCTAGGGTGGTGAGTCCTAGTATTTAGGTAATTTTGGACATTCTGGCCAATTCCAGACAAAACTAGTGCTTGACATCATCCTCCGAATGCCCTCAATATTGTGACTTCTTCCTATCACTTTGTTGTTGTATATGTGGTTTGGGAGCAAGCACGGTCAAGTATACAAAAAAATGCTCCAGTATACTAAAACCATACATTTTTGGGTCAAACACCTAAAAGTAGTAGTGAAGTGTTGTTTAAATTGGATTTTTAATGTAATTTCATCATGTTTCAAACAAATTTGAGATAATTACATGTTCAATATATCTACTTGCACACTACTTGCACCGTCTTCTAAAACATGCAAACTTTTCTTGAAATTTTATTTGTCAACATAAATTGCTTGGCTTTGTAGATCAATGTGTTTTTTCAAATGTTTATGATTTTTACCTTCACAAAATTCAAAGTCAGTTATAGTATTGACTCACTTTCACTTAAACCTATGCAAGGTAATGGAGTTGTGTACTTGACCATGCTTGCAATGTACCTTTTATTGGTTTTATATTAATATGCATTTATGATCATATGGTTGTGTGTTTGCACTATATTTTTGTTTGTTATCATAGAAGGCGTGCATAATTTGAACTCTCTAGAAGTCTAAAATTACTTAGTAAATACCAATGTTATTTTGTGCACCATTTATGTCACCAAAAATCCTCCACCCTTCGATTTCGTCCTAGCCCGAGTGGAAAAATTTATAATGGCATGTAGAGACTTCTCTCTTTGTAACCCAATATATAATTCCAATCTACCCTTGGAATATACACAACTTGATTAACACCACACTATATAGTTTTACATTCCTTAATGTCGGGCAAGGTTATATCCTTAGCCTTTTCTAATGTCCACCCGGCCGCTTTGGCCACGCATGCCTTCAAAGATATCCCTCTTGTGAATCGAGTCCTTGCCGTCGACTCCACACTACTACATGAGTTTTCGCTTATTGATTCCGTGCTATCACATGTCATCGTGGTTGATTCCGTATTGGTACATGACACTTCGCTTGTGGATTCCATGAGCACATAGGCTTTAAATACAAGTATTAAAAAATACTTATATACTTATCCTTGCCCTTCCTTCTCTAAGTTCTTCTTGATGTAAATCTCTATCAATGTCTTCCTACTAAACTTCAGAATAGTATAACTCCCACCCAACTTATGTTCTTCAAGTGAAATTTGGTACACTTGTTAAGTACCTTATCAAAAATCTCCACACCAAATTTTGGCACAAACAGAGTTCATATGCAAAAGTTATGCATGAAATTCTAACTCTAACTACTTAGTATGAATGCTGTGATAAAACATTTGGTCATTAAAACTCTAATAACTTCCAACTCCTACGTCCAATCAATCTAAAATTTTGACACAAGATAGATATATAAGTTCAAAAGGTAGTGTCAAATTTTGGTATCCATATCTATAACCCTCTAAGAGATACATATTTTCAAACCTTGCTGCTTTGTTCCTAGACACCCTCCCCTTCAACTTTTAATAACTCTTTCATCCCAATGACTGAAGCTCTCAAATTTTTACCACAACTCCCATACTTTATAATAAACAATCCCTCAAATTTTCATACCCATTGAACACTCTGATCATCCATAGTTGACAAATCTCTCACTATAAAGTTCTGCTCAAGTTCATAACTAATAAAACACTACAAGTAATGCACCTAGTACAATCTAGTCACTCTAAATGCCACAAGTTTAAACAAGTTTGAACTCTCTCACTTCAATATGAATCTCAATGCAACAAATTGAAGTTTACAATCAAACTCCAAATTCCTTAAACCCAATCTACTTCTAACAAGAGGTCAATCCCTCTTCAAGGCTAAATAGCCTTGGCTCTTCTCCTAAGAACTAAGCACACACATGTGCTCCTATCTTGCTTCCCACACACCCACACTTATAACCCGTGGGGTGCTTAAGGAGCACGAAGGAAAGAGAGGATGAGTGAGGGAAGAATGAGGGATTATATAGTAAGTTGAGAGGGAGAGAGGGCATGAGGTAAGGATAGGGTGAGAGGATTAGAGCCTCCAATCACAACCCCTTAACCTTCTCCTTCTAAGTAGGCACTCATCCCATTCACAAGGCTTTCGATAAGCCTTCGAAATCTCCTCCTACTTTGTAGGCTCTCATCTAATCTCCTAAGCCTTCCTCCCTCAAATGATCAACAAAGATCCTAATTCAAACATTTAACTAACCTTGGCTTTCTACCTACCACACTTTACCAAGGTATGTCCTCATACTACTTAAGTCCACTCCACACAAGCCTAATGCTTCAAACTTAGCTTTCTTCAAGCTTCACTCTTTTTATATTTTTGTGAATAATTATAAATCAACAAAACACTACTTGTAATGTTTTACAAGTGTTAACAACACATGTGGGCATCAATTTGGGCTCATATGCCACATGTACTTAATCGCTTTTAGCAATGACTTTACTAGATGGCACCATTGCACTCACTTGCTAGCAGGTTTAAGAATGAAATATAGGTGTTGCCAAAAGGACGGTGTTACTTTAAGGCACAAGGTGTTGCCTTAGAACATTGAGAACTGGTGTGACAATGCTTGAATGACAAGAACTTTCATAACATTATTCAGATCCAGAACAGTTTTCTGTGGGACTGACAATATTCTACAAAATATTCCATCATTCACGCTGAATGTGGAGAATATTCTACAAAATATTGTTAGTCCCACAAAACATTGTTATGGATCTGAATAATGTTATGTTTGGCACAAATTTGGCACAAAATCATGATATTTGCGCTTATTGAGGCTGATTTGGAATGATATAAAGGTTGTGCCATTTGGAACTTCTCTTTTAGCACCAAAATTCGACCTTGACATAATTTGTTGTCGAACTTCCTTTCAGAATGCATCTAAATATATAAACTCCTTTTTCAATTCCTTGTTGATGCTTTGTGCATATATGTGGACCCCTGTATCATTGCAGGCTTGTGGCTCCATGTAAGGATTGTGGGTGTTATTTGGTTACTTAATCGGAACCCTACATTTTGATGGGTGTGTGGTTTGTTGAGGATCATAGAACAAACACCATATAGAGGCATGTTCAAAAGAGATTGGACTACATTTTATCAATTACTCCACACTCAATAGCGAACCAAATTGGGAGGACCTATGTATTTATTTAAGAAATCAACAAACATGTATTTCCAATAACCATAATCAAATCAAGGGAGGCTTAATTTTTACGAATTGCTTCATCATAGGTTTGCTAATGCAGCACAAGATAAATCTAATCAATGTGTAAATCTAATTGGTAAAGTTGGACCATGCAAAACAAACCAAATAACACCCACATACCTTATATCCTCATGGGAATAAGTGGACATCATTAGGACACATAAATTCTTCACATGGTTCAAATGATGGTGTTTGAAAACTTTTAACACAATTGTGAAATCAAGAGTTTGGTGTGGGTTTAATCTCAATCTTCTTCAAATGGGACTCATTGCAAAGGCTCATTTACATGTTCAAATCAATGATTTTTTCTATAAAAAGAAATAGGTTTATTCATTGGCTCTTGGCCCATCCATTGGCTAGCTTTTGAAGCACTTTAGGTGAGGTTGACAGAGACATAGCTAGCAACGTGGGATGACTTTGAATATGGTAGGTGCGACAAGAGGTCCTACAACATATACGTATGTGGCTATGTAATTTTTTGTGTGGTGTGTGTACGTGGTTATGTTTTGGCAACGTGGAGCTAGCATGTGGCCCCCACTTTCTAAGATATTGATGTAAGTTTTGCTAAACACATTGCAAAGAACTGTCACACAATCGTTCCATTTTGTCAAAGGCTTTCTTGGACTCCTTTAAGGCCAAACAAACCTATTTGGAGTCTTCACACATTAGCTTCTTGGCGTCCCATTTCCATCTTGTCGCCTCCACTTCTTCCTTCTTTTTTACTTGCTTCTTCTACCTCACCCTTTTTCAATGCCTTGGATTTTGATTGTGCGATGTATTCGTCACTTGTCATCATTATGGACTTTGTGCAATCAATAATGGGCTTGTTGGTTCTCCTAGCACCACTCACATTTGGGAGAGTTGGGATTGTCAAAAACCTTGAAATTGAGAAAACTTCAATGGGTGGGTTTACATCTAGGTTCTTGCATTGGATGCTAGGGATGATGTCCTCATCCCCATCATGCACCGGCATATGTGTGGCATGCAGGGGGGGATCACCTCCCTCTTCCTCATCCTCTCCGTCCACTTCTACATAGTAATGCTTGACATTGTGAAACATTTCAACCCCGAGGGATTGACTCTTCATTTGAAATCTAAATGGCATTTGTGGGTCACTATGAAATTAAACCCTCCATATACGAGAAGTTTTACAAAGAAAAACAAGTGCTTACGTACTAACGGCATGCTAGAAAATGGACTATTGTAATTATACTAAACTTTTCAGTGTAATGTAATGAATACCTCCACTACATACACAGAATATAAATCTTGAATTAAATAAACATTTATTACATATAAAATCCACTTTCACTTTCCAATAAGAAGGTCATTGAACATTTTTTCATCCATAACATGTAATCACAAAGATTGCATCAACTAGGATTTAAGTATATTTGGATTCATGCATGAACTTTGAACACTTCTAGCTGCAAATATGGCGTACACTAGATTACAAAACTACACAAATGTGGCGGTTGGCGGACATGGACTACACACATCAAAGTTGTGGTTTTTATGTTGTTGCTATTGATGCTGTCGTTTGATGTTTTGATCCCCACAAGTGCAAATCCCTTGTTATTTTTGGACAAGTGGTTTGTCCAAATATACCTAAATGTCAATCCATCAAACAAACAAAGACAAGAGCACAATAACTTAGTCACAATCTAGTGAGCAAAACTAAAGGGAGCTCATGAGTACTTCATGATCCTCCGGCTTCTAAAAACCTAGCACCCAAATGCAAACCTTAAAAAGAATGGACAAGGTAGTTGTTGAGGACTATTACCATATGACAACAATGAATGAAAATGTGAATTGGATGGAGCTAGCACATTTATTCTCAATTTTTTCTCTAAACCCTAGGGCCCCCTTTTGTGCATCTTCCTTCACTTCAACATTCTTGATAGCCTTTTTAAATGTACACACTAGAGAAAAATAATACCTCTCCCTTATGTATATTATGTACGCTAATGCCTCAAATAATACTCCTTACCCCGGGTACGCAACTCCCATATTATACGCAGGGGGCATCGTATTAAAAACGGCTTAGAGGACGGCTTTTGTAAAAATTATATCAACTTATAAAAAATTAAAAGGACCAAAAAGTTGGCTGAAGACCAAATTAAATAAAATGAGATGTAGAAAAAGTTGGGTTACATATTAATTAATTTATTAAAAACTCCACAACATATATAAAGAATTAAGACACCTATTTTTTAACCTATGCCTATGCATAATTTTAAAGGATCCTCACGAGTAGTTGCCTCCAATTATGATTAAAAGTCATTGGCAATGTTTTATTTGTAATAAACAAATCTTAAATTTTTATTAAAAAGCCCAAAAAGTTGGGTAGTTTGACCTATGGTACCTGTATTAAAAAAACTCATATAATTAGGTTTTTAATGCAATTTTATGCTACAAGGAGTATTCATTTCCTATATATAATTAAATTTCTCACCCTCCACGGAAAAACTAAACTGGTTAAAAATAGCCATACGTCCAAAAGGCCATCAAGAATGCAGTAAAACAATAAAACTCGATTTCTAGCAAAGGAAATAGTAAACTAGCTAAACATAGTCACGCGTCCAAAAGGGTGTCAAGAATGTAGCAAACAATAAAACTCGATTTTTAGCAAAGGCAACCCAACTTCTATTTTTAACCAGTTTAGTTTTTCCGTGGAGGGTGAGATTTTTGGATTCCTTGTTAGAAAGGCTACAAGAGTTTCTTGTAGACATGAAAACAAATTATATCACTGAGATTGGACTAAAATGCATTATGAGTGATTATAATCAGGGCCATATAATACGGGAGTTGCGTACCCGGGCTTCTTACACACATATTAATTCGTACATGGTATGAAGAGTTCACCCCACGGGATTGCAACGAACAAAATCAACTTGAGAGCCTTCACCCCCATAAGAGATCCCCCTCAATCATGAATTAGGCAACAATGCCCACATATATATTGTTTGCATAGACAAAATGTACTTGCCTTGCTTCAAGGCCAGCTCCAATTCGAGCTCCAATTCAAGCAGACTTCTCAATGTGCTCACGGCAGCATGGTACTTGAACCCACTGATTGGGCTTTGAGATCCAATTCCCCCATTGATTTCTACATGCGGTCACCTCATTCCAGGTTCTTTGTTGGCAGCATGAGCCAAGATTCCAAGGAAAAGCTCGATTTTGGATATAAAACCCACATGCCAATTGAAGTTGGCCATTTAGTTGCAATTGCAAACCTGTTTAGTTGCAAACTGAGTGATTACTTTCATATTTGAGGGCCAAAGAGAGTTTCCGATTCTTTCTGCATGCACCAACAGATTCTTTCATCATGCAGACCCTCAATCAAATTCCCTCGTTGACTCCTAATCGCGGCGCCCACCTCAATCCAAGCTCCCTCTCGGCACTCACAGGTTCTCTCAAATTCTTCAAGTTCTTGATTCCTAAATGCGGTCACCTTATGCAGGCTCTCTCTCGATCGGCACCTACAAATTCACTCAACATGCACAAATTTCCTAAGCATGCACCCACATATCCACATTAGCCTCGTCCAATCCCGGCTGTAGCATGCAGCTGAATTCTAGTACCCTCGGAATTCAGGTACTGATTTTGGAGGAAGCACAAGAGAGGGAGCGTCTATGAAAAGCCATAAGCAGGTGTTGATGTCCACTCCCGATTCAGATGCCTGCCCCTCCTCCGGGGTGGCAACTAGTGCAAAATAATTTGTAACAGATAATCCATCCATATTATCCTTGTACATTCATACCAAAGAACAATTTTACGGAACTTAGAATGGAGTGATGTAGTGCACATTGAGACTATCCATAATACGTAATAATTTTTTTGATTTGAACATGTCTATGTATTATAATACATGAATAATTTGAAGATAATGTGGACTTTCTCTTGGACAGGGGGCTTGTCCATAATCATGTCTCCATCATACCTAATTATAATTTACATAATCTACAAAAATTTGAAGATAATATAGATTATTTTGGCTTGTAAGCCCTAACTCTAACTCTCTTCCTGACTTCTCTTGGTGGCTTCTCTCCTGCTTCTCTTCTGAAACTCTTCAACCCCTCTTCCATAGTTGAAAGTTGTAGAGCGCCCGTTTGTGCACACAACATTACGAGCCTCACCTTTGTCTTGAATTTTGAACTTGTCATCACGAATTAGAGGTCGTACTAGCTTCTGGTTGGTTAGTGAACAATGGTTTTAATGCCAATGTCTTGATGAAAACATCCCCCCATTTTCAACAACATGTTACGCAAGGACTTTTTCCTGGTTGTAGAGGTGATATGGAGTTTGCAATCAATTCGGTCTTCATGAATTTAGAGTGGGGCTTAGATGATTGCTTCTTGACCTACACTGATATGTGCATTTAGGTTGCCTCTTTGGGCTTGCAAATTACCTTGGGTTAAAACCATATCACAAACACTCATCATGCAAAGATTCTCTCAAAGTGGATGATCTGATTTGCTCAATCAAAAACATGTTCAATCAATAACATTCCTATTGTGGCTATAATTTGGAGCTAAAGTTGTGTTCATGGTGTGTTGCAAGAATCGGATTGCCAAGAGGATTATACAAATTTTGTAAATTAGTGAAATAATATATCCAAATTATTTGAAACATGATCTAGATTATATGTATGATTATGTGTACATAATCATGCCTTTGTGAAATTTTTGGACAAGCTCCCTGTAATTATTTGTTTGAGTTGCCACCCCGGGCCCCTCCTAGAAATCGGCATCAGAGTCCTCGGCAAAGGCTCCGCAGAGGAACCACACTCTTCATGGTCTCATTCTAATGCAGTTTCAGCTAGTAATCTAGCTAAAGTCATGATGCAGATAATGAGGATCAAGAGGCACAGGTGCAGGACCCATGATTCAACTCATTCGTTCAGTGTGTGTTGTACATCCAGCCTAGAGGTTTTTATGATTCCATTGTGCCTAATCTTGCAATGCTCGTAGCCTTGAATTCATTATGGGCATTTGGCGGTCATCATCCACTTGCCATTGTGCATCAGATTCGTGTGCTACTGAGAACCGTTGGAGGTGATCGGCCTAATTGCCACTTCGTGCTTCCTCTCGCAGGCAGACAAATGAGCCTGAAGCCGCCACCTCTTGGCTGCAATCGACGCCCACGACCCTTCATACAAGCGCCTAATCCTATGTCCGGGAAGAACCGGCAGTTAGTTACAGATGGACCAGTTGAGTTTGAGAAATAACCAGTTGAAGTTGGAGACTTCAGGAGAATTACCGATCATTTTAGAGGAATCTATGGAATATGCCTCAAATGAATAAAGCAAAACCGCAAGATATCAACATGTAACCGGCTGGATTTAGAATCACTAGGATCTTGACCGACTATGCCCAAAAACTTCCCGGGCACTGGCCTAATCCGTTACTGCTAGCCATTAAGGCGGTTTACTTAGACAGAGCCCTAAACTCCTATCATTAGACCTAAGTAGCCTGCAGTTAGGTAGTCCCCGTTCACACAGCGCATGTTTGTTGCTTTTGGAGCAGCGTCGCTTTAAGGCACCCACACCTTATGGGCGATGAGATTCGCCTGAAAAACTCCGCTCAATGCACGCCCCTTATGAAAGGACAAAATGTCAATGCTTAACAAGGGATGGGGATGAAGCCACGCCATGATACAGTAGCTATTAAAGTGTTAGCAAAAGCAAATCGCATAATTATAGAGTTATCCTTGAATTCCAGTGGAGTTTTGCTCGGGAGTTGGTTGTTTTGTGTACAATATTTTTCATGTTTGATAAATTTTTGGTCCATGTTTGGAGTTGGTGTGGAGGTTTCAACGGAAAACATGCTATATCGGTTCATTAAGGGCCAAATTCATTTTGACATGGTAGCTAGAGGTGTTAAAATGAGTTTAACTTCCAAGAGCAAATATGAAATGTTTTTATTCAGGTCTCCACACCGACTCCAAGCATGTATAAAAACCTTACAAAACATGGAAAAGCTTGTATGCAAAGCAACCAACTCCCAACCAAAACTCCAATCGAATTTTAGGATAACTATAAGCGTGGGAGTTCACTCAAAACAACAACCTCTCAAAGTAACTCACTTGAAATTTGTGGGAGTTTTAATTCAAGATGATGTCTTCCATGTAACACATATTTAAGTAAAGTTGGACTAAATCCAAGTCCATAATCATAACATGTTGTTTTTCATCATAGGATCCTATAATAGGATTGTATGGTAAGATCCTCTGATAGAATATGTGGAGTTGATAATCATAATATTATAGGAGTTTTTTTATTGTATTTTCACTAGTCAATGTGTGTATATATATATATATATATATATCTGGCACAAAGTTTTTTTAATCATATTTTAATAGCATAAAATTCATGTAATCACTAAGGATTCACACATCTTCCATAAAATTTAGATACATTAGAAGTGTATTGTAGAATCCTATGATAGAATTGAAGCAACCAAAAAGTCCAGATATTGAAAATATGTCTGGATATACTTAAATACAACATATGTGCCGCCATACCGTAGGATGCTGTCTAGTTCAACACAAACTAATCATCTATGAAAGCATTTTGCCACGTGTTGTATCCATATTGGTCAAGACCATACTCAATCCAATGTGGAAATTAGCTTCCAGCACTCAAAGTGTTGTACCAGACATCACCCTACAGTATTTGAAAAATGTAACCATAAGATATGCAGTTTGTATGTCAGGGACAAATGAAAACTTCAAAACCAAATAACATTGGGTATGACAGATTGACACAGAATCTTCACAGAATGAAGTTTAAATGTCCTATCAATTTGGTTGGACATGGTTCAGAGCTTTATTTCCACATTGAGCTCAACATGGATCTGTCCACCAGAAACTCCAGGTCCAGTGAAGATACTCCAGTGAAGGGACCTGTTCATATAGAAAGATACTCTTTGAGGTCATATTTGTTTTTGAAGGACACTCGTGCAATTTGACCAATTGGAAATCTCACCTACAAACTAACTAGAAGTTAACTCAGAAATTAAAAAGCAGAGTTTCAATGAGCGCTCATGTATTTAAATTCTGCTTGAAATTTGGGTCGAATATCTTGGGTGGACAGGGTTTCTATCTGTTCATCACAAATTTATTTCTATATTTGCAGAGAGCCATTACAGTGGCATGCTTTGTAACTGTCCTTTGAGCACTTGCGCAGAATTGATTCTTACAAGCAGAACCATTCATTGTGTCTGCTCCAGTTTTCTGATGACACACATAATTTGGTTCAACTCGCAACCTTGATTACTACTACTAAGCAATTAGATCTAAGTTTGCAATTATATTCTTGGTATCATTCCAATTCTACAAGGTGAGATGTTGGCCATTAATCTTAGACTTGGTTGATGTTCTTAAAAAGGGGAACTGTGACAAGACTTGCAACTTGTTTGAGCTCGATTTAAGCAACTGTATCTCCCTGCATCATAAAGCTGTTAAACTACACTAATTATGATATTTAGTGTCACCAATTCTAATTGTCTTGCTCAATACTAATTGTAAACCGTGGTGTAGTGTCACCAACACTAAATGTTAACCCAACATTATTTGTCATTCCTTGTAAAATTTGTGGGGGATTATAGATTTACAGTGTTGCAATAACTGTCACTTACCAAGTGATTTTTCATCCAAATTTCAATCATCTATGACCATATTTCATCACAAGTTGATGACAAGAGAAGGGTAGGGTTTTTGGCCAATGGATGAACTCATCCATCATCCATTACAATATTTGTTCATTTATTCATAAGAAGTGTCATCCGAAAAGTTACCAAAGTGACATTAAATACCATATGACACTAAATATCATATTTAGTGTACCATTCAGTCTACGTGAAGAAAAGCTTGAAGTTGCAAATTGGGGTAAGCATTTGCAATAATAAATCCATGCACCTTAGTAGCAGTATAACCACCAACTTCCTGAGGAAGCAAGCATAAGTTATGGAAGTTATTTCAAAGCAGGTTATGCACAGCCACCAGGGGTTCGAGGTATGGGTGATTTAGGTTTTGGGTTAACATTAGAGTTTAGGATGCAGCTCGCATAATCAATTGATGGCATGGCAACCTTGAACTTCTCTTTTGAAACTCAGTTGAAGAGAAAGGCCCATAACTTGCCTGTAACTAGATTTTCGAAACTTGCCTGTCGGATTCGCTTCCCTCTCAATGTTGCAACTGATCCCGGATGCACAATTTCAAGAACACATGACATTCGATGGTTTCTGGGAAGAGAATTTCATTCTTATCAAATGAACCAAAACAACCAGGGGTGCTTGTCCTTTTGCAAGGACATTGTCTCTCTACATGTGAAGCTTGCCAATCTTGCATCGGATTTGGCATTTCTAATGTTGTACAATATGTATGGGACCTACCAGAACTTGGGGTGACAAAAGATAAATTTCAAGCCACTAAAATAATGATGTGGAGGGACAATACACTGCAATATTATTCTTGGTTGGCGCGCAGACCTGTAGGGTTTTGGATGCATATGTTTGGATTCTAACTGAAGGGCTCCTGTTTTCAAGTTATTCCAAGATGAGATCTCCCCTCCGTGTTACCTCAAAGGGTGTGCAACTTTGCCAAAAGCTTCGATCACCTCAAAAGAGCTTGTGAAATGCCCCTTGATTAGTGACTTGGTGACAAATCAAGAGCCTTGCAATGTTGTTCTAGTAAAGAAAGTTATAGCCATCATGACAAATGTAAGATTTGTCACTTTTGAGATTGACATCTTTCAAGTGAGACTTTAGAGATTGATACTTTCGTACATTTTTATAACATGACACCCTGTGCATACGCCCCGGAACTTGTTATCTTCAGAAAAAATTGTGATGGTTAGGGTAACTTTAATTAAGTAACTGTTGAGCTTCTGGTCTGAGGGTCAAGTCTTACACCAGATTCTCCAGCATCTTAATTATTTGGTGATTTGAGGGTTGGGATCTCTGCAATACAACTTTTGACCCAATTTTGTATTGAATTTATGAGAGATTCACATCATTCCCAGAAGAAGGCAAATTGGAGACACAAAAGGATCACAGCAACAAGACAAGCCATTACAATCATTTGTTTCAAATGTCAGGTATTTATTACAAGAATATTTAAATATTGCCTAATAATTGATATGCATTAAGAGGACAAAGTTCTAGTTCTGAGTGGAAATCCTTCAGGTGTTCAGACTCCATATTGTCAGCTCGTGACAAATCATGCCTTTTTCAGTATGTTAACAAGTGCAGCTGATCAAATTTCTTTGAAATCTGGACCACTCAGAATGCAATTACCAATGCGGTAGTACAGAACTTAGATTGTTCAGGTGAAATCCAACATGATGATCCTGGCCACATCAAAGTGGATAATCTGACACAAATGTGAAGTAAAGACAAGTCTTAGGACTCATCAAGTCAGCTCTTTAAGCAGTTTATCTAAATTATCTGTCTGCACACGCTCAGGTATGGAATAGTAGCTCTGATTAAATAATGTTCTGCATGGCAAATCTTTTATGACTTGTGATTGAAACCATGACCATCAACTTGCAAGGTCAGCAGTAATTTCATACGTGCATTAAGATTAAGGAAAAATCACACCACTTTGATAAAAACGAGTCTTGTAATGCCTATAAGAGAATGCAGTGACCTTCAGATCAATGGGAACGCTAAAATACACTAACTTATATGCACAGTTCATTCAATTGTTGTCCCTTTCTGTGCACAATGCTCTATGAGAGGTTGAGCAGAAACCCAACACCAAGAAGATGAGATTGAATTAGGAACAATTGCTCAAAAGTCTATGCAAATGTTTGTATACCTACCAAAGGTGTACTGATGTCTTTTGTTGTCTGGGAAAGCAATGCATATGACACTTGGTGACTGTTTTGGTATACCAAACCAATGTTTTTGGACAAAGCTATGGAGTTTAGTACAGAAAATAATTTGGGAAATTTATATGAAAGCTTCTTGGCAACAAGCCACGATCAATTTGGGGCATGGACAAGATGATCCATGCATGGCACGTAACTCAAAAGAAGTTCAAAAGGGAGGCACTTATTGGGGGCGGGTTACATGGCTAGGAAGACAATTTATAAAGCACCGTCTGTGACTGACATGTTGTGAAGCAATTTTTGAGCCAAGGACCATGGGAATCGAGAGACCTTGAGATGACCCACATGATGGGACAACATAATTTGCTTTGTGACGGAAAATCAGAGCTCGGTAAGGAGTTCCATGGGTAATTAAGAAAATGACGTTGTATCATGTGCAGATTGTGCAGTGTGGACCCATGCTTCATGGTATAAAAGCGAATTTTAACTGAGCTTGAAGTTACTGTGCAAATTGAGGAATTTCTTCATGGTCTCCCACGTTTTTTGCCCAGTTCATGTCCTATGCAAGGACATCATGCAAATTATTTTCATATCCTTAGAACTCTTGCATAGCATTGACACATAGCATTCTCATGTTTGTTGGACTGTTTGGGCTATTGAATTTTATGAGTCATCTTGCAAATAAGAGCAGTGGTTTAGTTTCCTAAAACAAACCAAGGGGGTAATTATAATAAACACATGGCCCCTATAAATTGGTTGTTGATTCACCCCAATTTAAATTCATGATAAGTCTAAATTAATTTGGGGTCTCTAATCCCGATTTAGTGGTCAAATTAGCTAACTATAGTCAATTATTCTTGGGCTCTACCATAGTATCATCATTTCACCCTCCTCCCCTGGTCCACCCTCCCCCTCAGCAGTGTTATATATGCAAAGTAATAGCTAAGAGATAGGAAGGAGCATATATACCACAATAGAAAATCAAAAGGCAACCAAACCATATGTACATATGATCAAACCCACCTTGAAGAAACGCTGCTGTCAGGCTTTCCAAAAATATTTTCTACTTACTTTTTCAAAGGACCAGAAAGCTTTCCAAAGGTCACAATGTAAACCTTACATAAATAAAACATGGATGTGATAATAATATAATAAGCCTGACTTAAGACTTGCAAAAATCATTACATGTGAGTTACATGCAATTTTCTTCCAAGGCCATCAACTTTCAAGTGACCATTACCCAAGTTGTTAACTTTGAGGGACTTTGACTTGTGGCTTCTTGGAGGCTACATGTGAGCATTGCTTTTACCTTAACAGATGACAACACTCAACAACTCAGGAGCATTAACGTCAAGGTAAGTGACAAGAGCTTGTGGGTGTTGGTGAATGGTGGAGAGGTCGTACTTGGAACCAGTGCATCAGTTATCTCTATCCGATTGTCACGCTAAAACTGCCTTGAAAAGGTTGAAGTTTCTAAGGTAGCTGATGACCCAGTCCTCTGCAAAACCCTAGAGTGCGGTGGGCCATACAGTATGATGTCGTGTGCTCCCATGATAGTTCCACTCTGGCAACTTTGTCATCAAGGTTACGTGGGCACGAAGAATATTCAATCATGCATTCCAGCGCAATGAATTGAGTGTTGCCTAATGCTCGAGACGCAAACAATCTAGTGTTCACAATTTTAGATGGTGGTCAACACGGCTTTGATATTCCACATAGGACATAACCAGCTTGCATCCACACTCATGTGCAACTTTTGTGACCCAGCTCGATTTGCCACTCCCATTGCCCAAAGCCGGAAGTTATGTGCAAGGCTAATCTCCTGGCCTCGAACTGAGTTACCTTTCATAGCGAACAATGGACCAGTGTGTTTGACATGGCTTCTGCCTGCAAAGCAACATGCAACTTCTTCTGCGACTTTGTCCATGGCCATAGCCAATAGCTGTGATTGGAGGCATATGAAGTGGCAGTGGGGCCTTCTGAAGAACGATTCTAAATTCTATTCCACACATCCTAAAGCTCTTTCTGTTCCTGTTTAGTGCACTGCTGAGATGGCAGGGGTTTATGGTTTAGGATCAACTTATTAAGCTGCATATTCAAGGTTAATTTTGTGGCTTTTTGCTGTACATATGGATTAAGATTAGTGACACTCTTTAATGAATCTTTTGAGTGACAAGCTGTTTGGGAGTTTAGGGAAGGTCTAGATTTCCAGCAAATCGATCTCAATTCCTTTGCTGTGATGCTTGACAGAAACCAACAGCTGTTGCTTACAAACTTTTGAGACCTGAATGCATAATTTCATTGCCAAGGACTAAGCCACCCGAAGACCTGAGATGAACACTCAGCAGCGGCAGTGGGAGGCTAGTTACATGCTTAATTTGCAACCTGGCCCATTTCTGAACTTATGCTAACTAATATAATGACTCTCTTCCTGTGTCTCCTACAGAGAATGAAGTGCACATGCTCCTCAAACTACATCTGAATGGGCCATCTTGAAACCCTGAACCCTGACCCCTAACCAGAAATTTGCCTGTTTGAAGTGTCTATAAGTCCTTCCTTATACCATACTTAATGAAGCAATTCCAGATGAATTGCTGTCGTTTCCAAATGCTCCATGTAACCTGGCTTACAGTTCTATAGTTGCCATGGTCACATCCTAATGCCCTTTAATTAACTGACCAGACAGACTGAAACAAGCCTCACTCAATGATTGAATTGCACGAATCCAAAAATGTGTAGACTCCCACAAGAATTGAATCAAGTCTGGTTCAAGGGTAAGAGGAAGCTCAATGACAGGTATAGTACTTAAATTTCTTCTGACTTTATAACTGTAACTATGTGCAAGCTCAGAAGCAGCTTCAGATAATTAGAGCTATAATTCATGACCGGATCAAGCTAATCGAGTTGGATATACAGGCCCTGAACCAGAAGCAGCTAGGTCTACCATACACAAACAACAACAACAAATATGAAGTCCTCTAAGGGAGCCCTGTTTTAATATGGTCTCTGATAATAAGACCCTGTGATCTAAGTCCCATTGAGCTACCTTACCTACTACCTAACTAACGAACGTTCTCATGGCACTGACTACCTACGACTTCAAGATGCGGTACTCAAATCTCCATTAAATATGCCTGATCGAAACAGAGCTCTTGAAAAGCTTGCTCTTCCAACATGACGAAAAAGATATGCACATGTTGGAGGCCGCCTGCCCATATCCTCAAACTACCGCGAGCATCACCATAATCATCATCCATCTCAATGTAACACATTTCATACAAAACCGCTAATCCTCCAAACTCGGAGATTGATTCAGCAGAAGATGACTCAGTCGAATCTGGTAAATAGAGATCACTTACTCACGCGACTGGTGACGGTGATCATCCTCCCTCCCGTGGCCACCACAACCAATTAAACCATCGAGAATCAGAAACAGATCGTCAAGTCGTGCTTGGTCTGACTGATCCGCGCCTCATTGAATAAATGTCTGCCTCGGGATTAACCAGCCGGGCTTATAGTATAATATCACTCACTGTAATTTAATACGCGATCTTCACATGCTTGAGGTAGTTGGGGTTCGAGTACGAGGTTTGTTGCGGGAAGTAGTTCGACTCGCCGTAGTAGCTCGGCTGCCCATACCCATAGTTCCCGTGGCCATACCAGATTAGCGGGTTGTAAGATTGGCTCGGCCGGTACTGGTAAGGCTCGTACTGGTTCGTCTCACCCTGGTAAGATGGGAACTGGACTGCTGACACTGTCACTGCAGGTGCAGCCTCTTGTACTGCCGCAGGAGGTGCCTCAGCAGGTGGAGCTGCTTCGGCTGCTGGAGCCTCTGCGACTGGGGCTGCCTCCGCAGCGGGTGGAGCTTCGGCAGCTGGGGCTTCGGCCGGTGGAGCTTCAGCAGCAGGAGCTGCTTCGGCAGCGGGTGCTGCTTCGGCGGCAGGTGGAGCCTCAGCTGGTGGGGCTTCCGCAGCTGGTGGTGCTTCCGCAGCTGGTGGCGCTTCCGCAGCTGGTGGCGCTTCGGCAGCTGGGGGCGCTTCGGCAGGCGGAGGTTCATTTGGTGGTGGACCGTCAGCAGGCGGGGCTTCGGCGGCAGGCGGGGCTTCGGCGGCAGGGGGTGCCTCGGGTTCTGGTGCCGGTGGAGGGGGAGCTTCGACAGGGGGTGCCGGTGGGGGAGGAGGTGGAGCAGGAGGGTCAGGCATGATTTGCGCCTTCTTGTCCACTTTCTTTGCCTTCTTCAGGACCTCTTGTACGTTTGGCCTCATGCCAATGACAGTCACCTTGGAGCCAAGGTAATCGACGTCCACCTTGAATACCCCTGCACATGCATCAGCAATGGGACCGCAGTCAACAACAAAGGTCACATGCATCATGGTGAATCGATCAGAAGCAAATTTGCAGGCAGATCGCTGGAGACGACAGGCTATGTCTATCACATTGCAAAAATGGTAGACTGGGTTGGAGTTTAATCCTCAACACAGCCAATTGCTAATTGGTAGTAGCATCCTGTGCAACTGTAATGTTAACGGACCCATCATGGTTAAACTCTGCTTGCATTTGGTCACAAATCGAAGCTTGGAAATCTAAGCAAGTGACTGTGTAACTGCTGCACTTACCACCAACTTCTTTGATCGCTTCGGCCACTATCTCTGCGCATTTGGGGCAGCACATGGCCACCTTCAGCACAATTTTCTTCAATCCAATCCTCTGTAACATAGAGGCCCACAGGTGAATCAGATATATACATATATATGGTAAGGAACAGATCATCGCCCACATTTCGACAATTAAGAAGAGAAGAAGCTGAAGCTCTGAAGTAAAATTGAAAGGAAACTTGGAAGGCCTTAAACTTACTGGCATTTTCTCCATGTGTTCTGGTGCAACTTGTACTGGCACATACCAAGCATTCCTGTCCAGCCATGGCGGGGCAGGGCCGCCCGTGTAAGCGAACACCTGCAGACTCGAACAAGCACAGCAATTTAGAGCAGAATTTGGCAACACTTCATACACTGAAGGTATATTTCAACGAAGTTCTCTCTCACTTCTGTAGTTCTAACAACTTAATATGGTAGCCTATCCTAAATGCACCTCGCAGTAGAAGCACAAGCCAAGGAACTCAGAGCAGATGCCAAACAATCTGCACAGTGGACAGTAAAGCACATCTGAAGCTACATCAAGAGAATAATATCATTATAATACCTCGTGGTTGTTCATTGTTTTGTGTTTGAGAGGTTCTCAAATTTTGTGACGATGATCTTCAGCTCTCACTCGTAGCAACAATAGACTGCAAATCTGTAAGCAGCAGTAACTTAACCTACACCCACAAAGAAAAATGAAAACTTGAGGTAAGTATATCGACAATTGAATCAGGTGCAGCGTCCAGTCTAGTTCTTAGTGATCATCGACAGTTCTAAGCATCTGTCGATCTAAAACTAAACAGGGGGAGAAGCTTGAGAGATACTGAGAGTCAGAGCAGCGCGCCCCGAGTCGACACCCCGCTCTCAGCTCTAGATGCAAGTAGACTTGCAATTTCTGAACACTACAGCACCGAGCAACATCACCACCATGTCAATAGTACAAAGCTTAGCCTACACTTACTTTATAATCTCAGGAGCAACAAAATCAAAGAGACAATCTTCAATCTTCAACACTGAACTACGGTGGCAACGGGGCTCTCAGTCCCCTCCAAATCCTAGAAAACTGGTAGTAGAACTAGTAAACTGGGGATATGTTTGGATCTGTGAGCTTCGGAAGAGTACGAATGAGTTATGAATGGATGCTCAGGGAAGACGGTAGACTTATATAGGCTGCAACAGGCTCATGGAGTCATGGGGCCAGCAGCGTCCCTAAAGTGTAGATCCTATATCCATCAGGAAGGAAGGAACCTTGTGGAAGCAATTAAAAATAATAACTACCGGGGCCCAGGTAAGTCATCAAGTCCTTTGAATCTATTACCTAATTAATCCACACTGACATGTGCAATTCGGCTGCCCCACGCTAAAATTATAGACATTCCACATTATTTTGAATATTGTTACCACAGTACAACAAAATGCAGGATTCTTTTTTATTTTATTGTGGTTGGCATATGGATTGATAAAAAGTTGCAAGTTTCTGTGATTTTATTCTTAACAGTGGTAAATATCATGGGTAAAGAGGCAACCGAATTCCACATAGCAGACAGTGGCCGGAAAGGAATTAAAAAGTAACATGACCACCATCATTGGGGAAATGTAATGGTTTGGTGTGGTAGGTCACACTCGATCGGTCCCCGAGGAAGATACAACTGAGTGTGTGCCCAATGTGTGGGGTTAGGTTTCATGTGCACTTCCTGTGCCAGGACAACTTCCTAAAAGATGAGTCACTCACATTGGCTGTGACATCTCTTTGTGGTGTCTCTTTTCCTTTCCGAGTTTGGATGTTCTCAAAAGTTGGATCCAGGATATTTTCATCTCCGATAGCTAGGCCGGGCCAAGTGCCTCTAGTTGAGTGTCTGTAGTTCCAATCACAGGCCAATGTCCAACTTGTTGCCAATGTTGCACTAACTTCATGGAATCAGAGGACAGTAGATACTAACATTCCCCAACTTGTCCTTGCATAATGTGGAGGCTTTGGGTTGGAAATTAGCACTTATCCTTCAGATCCCTGAGATTAATTATCCTGCATGGAACGCGAGAACTTCAATATATCTGCATTTCACCTCAGCATACTTACACAAGGTCCTTTGGGCAACATGACATGATGCTCACCTAGCTAGATCATGGTAAACTGCTCAACATTCAACACTGTGAAATCTAAACCTCTCATTCAAATCCTAGCTAAATCAGACACCATATGACCCTAAATTTGACCTTCAATGTCAAACATGTTCTCTTCAACATTTTAGATGTATAAGTAGCAGGAAATTCATGAGCTCACTGGTGACAAAAGTTGACAATTTTCGATAGAATTAGGTGTAGGGGACAGCATCTCCTCGTATATCCTCCTGAGTAGTGTGTTTTGTTCCAACTTCTCCCTCAAATATTGGTCATTTGGAAATCCTCTAAATCTTTCATGTTTGTTTGATCTCTATCAAGAAAAATTCATGGGGAAGAGATTATGCCCGCCACCCAAAGTTCCTTAGGATGAACAACACTAAATGGTAAGTGACACTAAATACATTCATTTAGTGTAGTAACCATGGATCACTGCACTGATCAATGCATGTTACTATTCGGAGTTACACACTGCTATAACCATTTAATGAGAATGTAACATTTTTACCAAGCAAAGTCATTATTTGTTTTATAATGTCTAAACAATCTATTGAACTTCCGTTAGTAATATTTGAACTCCTAAGACATCATCGCATTGCATAATTCAAAATAGCAACACACACTTATTTAGATAATTAGTGTAGTGAAGAATTAATGTGGCTTACCATTTGAAAGTCAAGAACTACACTAGATATGATATTTAGTGTCACTCACTATTTGGAATCATGCAATGCTATATCTATTTACTAGATATCTCATATTTTACCAACAAATGTTGAATTGATTGTGTAAACATTATAAAACATCATAAAACATTACTTGGTGAAAAATTACATCACTAGTATAAAAGTTATAGCACTGTGTAAATCCAAATAGTCAGTGACACTAAATATCATATTTAGTGTAGTAGGCTCTGCTATTCTATTGATTGAGAATGTAATTTTTCTACATTGCATACGACATGTCAAATAGATAACATGAAATAGATGCTTTCCTTTTATAGAAACATACTAAAGTAATTTGAAAGTCAAGTACTATGCTGTAAACACCCAGCTTGTACTTCCCACCAGCAACACAATGTGAGTCACAATTTCTGTGAAAAAAGTTTCAGGCCCCAAGCTTGGATCTGTTCCACACTGATCCAAGGAGGACAAGATTCCTTTCTGCTTCTTCTCCCAAATGTACAGCAATATTGACAAGCTATACCTTGCACTCTACCTTGAAGTGAGAGGTGTCATAACTTTCACAAGGGAAAGTGTTGTAAGAAAAGTCTGATAACCCATGTCACCAATTGTGATCACAGCTGTCCTACAGAGTCCCAGACCTTTCAACATGATAGCTTGCAGAGGCAGCCCAATTTCTTCTTAGTGTTTTTTGAGACTCGACGTTTTGTTTCAAGTTTGTGACTAATTAGTTCTAGTAATGTGTGTCAACAATCATACTAGGGTCCCGATACTCTACAGAATAAGAATCTCCCTTTGATGCATGTAATATATTGTCAAGTCATGTACTATTGAGCCAGTGACTAAGAATCCCCGTTATCGTTTGATCATTGCTAGTTTACATTGGGTAACTGTGTGGATACTATTAAGTGAACTAGGGGAACTTGCAAGGTTTAGGGTTCAAGATTAAGGATCCCCTTATGATCCTTCTAGCTACAATGATTATTCCATATGGTGCGTGTGGTACTAATTCCTGAAACACGCACCATTTCTCCAAATCTTAAAATCAGTGAGGGCTAATTTTTTTACTAAGTGATACTATTCATGAATACATGCTCATTAACCATACATTAAAAATAAAAAATAAAAAGGCGTGTGTTCTAAGGTGTGTTGAAGCTTGAAGTCATAATTCTGAGGATAATTCTCGATGATGCAGCAACAATAACAACTTCAGACATTATAAAATGATATGATAGCATCTTTACTTATCAAAACCTGACAAAAAAAAATGACACTTGAAATTCTCAAAACCCTAGATCTTTTGGTGACACTAATTTCACAGCACAAAGAAATTTAGTATCACCTTCACTTTTCTCACATGCACTATTAGCCAACCCTCACTAAATGGGATAATCAATGGAGCTCCCCGAGTTCATGTCTACTAGTCTAGGTATGTAATTCCACAAGAATTATGTAACTTGTAAATTGGTTACAACATCTAATCATTTACAATAACCATCACACCTTCTTAGTAGGGTTTAGGGTTCAAGGCTTGGGGTTCAGGGTTAAGCTAATATTATGTATTGATAGATATTGTAACCTCAGATACAACAATCGATACACCGGGCTGTGATCTTTGCAGGTACGGCATTCATCGATGGTAAAGCTAGGCTGTTGTCCAAAGATTTACTTCAAATTTTTCCTCTTTCCTCTCAATCGGGCAGGAGGAATTTGTGACACATATTTCGGACATTAAGTGGTTGCAAACCCACTCAAATCTCAAAAACATTTCTTGTGGATGAAGGAAACGATGATCATGCCTTGGGGGATACATCTAGCTTCTTGCTCTAGATCGTTCTACGCAAGAAGCTTGATTGTGATCGGTTCTAACTAGTCTAGTTTTCATGTCATTGTAATTCGTTAGAACAATCTCGAGCCACCGTGCCTATGACGTGTTCAAACCTCGTTGGATCTCATCATTGTATTTTGACTATTTAGTGGTGTGGGCCCCCCAAACACCAACTTAGTCTTAAGGGCACAAGGCTCGAATATCTGAAATTTCCTCATGCTCAACAAAAGTTGCTGAGGGAGTTAGACACCTAGAACTCTACAATTGCGATTGATCCGATCGATAATGTCGGTCCCTGTAACTGTAGACATGGAGCACATCATCAAAACTCTTCAATATTGCAAGTCCACTTGCTTTATTGACTTGAGGTGCACTACTTAATGTAACAAAATTTCATTAATCATGAAAACAATATATGTTGATTTAAATAAAAGAAAAATATATATTGTCAACAATATCATGCATGTCAACCACTTGAGAAGAATAGATCTGAATCAAAAAGCGGTTATGGGCATCTACAGGTAATACTGAGACTTTTGGCATTCTGTACCTTTTCTTTGCTCTAATAAAATTGAGAGCCTCTAGGTGGTCCCATTATCTCCATTCTGTGCAAATGCCAAGTTTATTTTCAAGTTTGCAGCAACCAGCTAGAATGTCCATGCTAAGGGTGAGTTTCCATGTAGGCTGCTTACCCACCAGATTCTAGTGTGATTAAGGACAAAACCCGCCCAAATGTAGAGGGAATATGGTGGGGTAGGGTTTGTATGTGCCAATTAGCTACTCCCATCTTCTCAAATCCAGGTCCACCTACTAACCTCCTCCTTCATGTTCAAATCTCCTCCTTCTAAAACTAGTCTTCAAAAGCTTTGGTGAGCGGCACTTGTAGGTTAAAGATTCTTTAGTTTACACATGGAAGTCTAGCGGCCCATGTCCACGGCCCTCCACATTCTGGTGGTCCGCTACAATGTGGTTGGATGGCGGCTTGAGCTTAATGCAAACACCTCTGACCCACTATTTTCTAGAATCTAGTGGGCGAGCGGCCTACTTGGAAACGCATCCTAATTAGGCCATGTAGAGTGGTCAAATTCTCTTGAAACTTGGTACAACACATAGGTAAACACACAATGATACATATGAATCTTGATATGATCATGGTGGATAGGAGCATTTGCAATTGCCAAGGCCCTATCAATGGATGTTTAACCCTTACCTTCCCAAGGCTATGCAAGGGTTGTTTTGAGTGCATGTCAATCAATGTGATTTGTGGAATTTTCATGGACAAGTTTTGAGGTTAAAGTGAGATACATCTGTAGGATCTTGAAACATGGGAAATGAACTATTTGCAGGGGGAGAGAATAACACAATATTCAAAATTTTGAGAGTTTTCCAGTGAATTGGGAGTACATAAAACAAACTATTAATTCAAGAATGAAGTGAAAACCACTGGAGAGTTGTAGAGTTCAAGAAAAAAAAATAACATTTGATTTCCCGCCGTAAATTGCAGAGTGATGTGTTGTCGAAAATTGACCATTAGGTCAACTCAACCTAAATTGACTAACATATTGTCTTCATTTAGGTCGACTCAACCTAAATTGACCAATATATTGTCCTCATTTAGGTCGACTCAACCTAAATTGACAAACATATTTTCCTCGTTTAGGTTGACTCAACCTAAATTGACAAACATATTTCCTCATTTAGGTCGACTCAACCTAAATTGACAAACATATTTTCCTCATTTAGGTCGACTCAACCTAAATTGACTAACATATTTCCTCATTTAGGTCGACTCAACCTAAATTGACAAACATATTTTCCTCATTTAGGTCGACTCAACCTAAATTGACTAACATATTTCCTCATTTAGGTCGACTCAACCTAAATTGACAAACATATTTTCCTCATTTAGGTCGACTCAACCTAAATTGACTAACATATTTCCTCATTTAGGTCGACTCAACCTAAATTGGCAAACATATTGTCTTGATTTAGGTCGACTCAACCTAAATTGACAAACATGTTTCCTCATTTAAGTCGACTCAACCTAAATTGACTAACATATTTCTTCATTTAGGTCGACTCAACCTAAATTGACAAACATATTGTCCTGATTTAGGTCGACTCAACCTAAATGAGTCGATTCCCCAACTCAATATACTCTCATTTTAATGGAAACTACACATCTGAAGTATAATCTAGTATTTATCAACCTAACATGACTTTTAGGTGGACAAATGGACAATATTATTTTGAGAGGATCCCACTCTCTCAAAATTTTGAATATTGTGTTGAATGGGATATGAAACACTGTATGGATTTTCAAATTATAACTACAAAGGAAGGGGTGCACATGATAATCTCATGTTTTACCCCCAGTAAAGAACCTTTGACCAATCAGAGTCACTTCAAAAATGAGTGGAATGCTTGGATGATCCATTGGATGGGAACAACCCAATAGTTGAGGACCTACACAAATTCTCAAGCCAAAATGTGCAAACCATAATGAGCTAGCCACCTTGCAATTGGGGTATGTGAATTGTCCCATATCCCTAGCTACATAATTGCAAAGAACTCCTAAAATCACAAAGAATGTCCACTATTTAAACTAAATGGTAGATGTGAGCAGGAAAGGACATAATTACAAGAACATCAAAAAAAGTGCTTCATTTCTATCACAAATAACACCATTGATGTTCAGGAAAAACTTGCATCAGAGTGGCAACCATTGATGGGAGTGAACACCCTCATATGAACTCCCAACGCAACAAAAACATGACTACTTCCCATTCTAATATTCTTTTCGCACATTCTCATCATCTCTAAATTGCATGAGTTAGTTGTCTATGGATAGATATCTACGTTGGCTTGATGCTAATAGTACTTTTGATTGCGGATGAATGAGGTAGTTGGGGTTAATAATGTAAGGCGGAAATCATCCATCAACCATAAAATGGTTGCTTGGGAAGTTAGGGGTTAAAAGCACTGCACATCTTAAGGCAGCGGCCTTTTTCGTAGAGGTCAGTCTCTTATATGTACTTTTTTTTTTTTTTTTTCCGGAAGCCGGCCCCATATATATGTACCCGAAATACTTATTTGTGTACTTGTCTGATAGGAGTCGTGATCCCTGCTCCAAATTGTTGATGATTCTCCACCAGTTGACAAAAAGTGTAAAAACCGATAAACAACTGACTAACTGACTCTCAAAGTCCTATGGCTCTATCCACTGCACCACCTGCCAAACGGACCAGAATCTTTAATAATTCGATGTCCCTAGGACAGTTCCTGAAGATGGCAACTCTTATATCGAAAATCCATCACCAATTTTGTGGTGATCACTTTTGAAGAACACAATCATGCAGTTCATTTAGTATCATTCGTTTGGTATTTGAGCAGTGTTGAGATGAATGGTTATCAAGAGCTATGATCCGGGAGAACCGGCAGTTAGTTACAAATGAACCGGTTGAGTTTGAGAAATAACCGGTTGAAGTTCAAGACTGCAGGAAAATTACCGATCATTTTAGAGGAATTTATAGAATATACCCCAATTTAATAAAGGAAAACCGGAGGATGTCAACATGTAACCGATTGGACTTGCAAACACTAGGATCTCAGCCGATTATGCCCAAAAATCTCCCTGATCACTGATCAAGAGGAAATTACTGGATGCAAGCTCATCTCTCATTCTCAAAGCAATCTAAGCTAGTTGTAGCCAATCGACACGAACAGACCCCAAACCTGTAACTCGTAAGCTCAGGGGCAACTTTTTTCCTAAATGAAATAAGAATGTAGCTCATATTTCATTATTCAATAATATACAACAATGCCTCATGAGCACCATGGCAATCCATTGTTAGCAGATTTAATTCCACTTAACACACTTAGACTAGGTATCCCTGAGTTTGGGGGTACTAACATTCCATTAGAAGATGCAGTGCGATGAAAGATATGAAACCTGTAGGTTAGTTAATGTTTCAAGGTAAAAAACAATCAAAAGTCTCAGAAAAATTGAAGGTGTTGAATATTCATTATCAAAATATACTAGGTATAATTTGAAATATTCATGTTTAAATTTCAACCCATAGGTTTCAAGACATAACC
Organism: Polytrichum formosum; assembly: GCA_964035585.1. NCBI lineage: Eukaryota > Viridiplantae > Streptophyta > Polytrichopsida > Polytrichales > Polytrichaceae > Polytrichum > Polytrichum formosum. The sequence goes on from OZ037937.1 coordinate 1,098,391, forward strand.
ATGTAATATGCAAAACATCAAGTTTTATTTCATTGCCAAAAAACATACATGACCATTTAACCACATGGACCCGACCTAGCTCAATTTCTTTCAGTTCAAACAAGGTGGTAACTCCTAGATTATCCAAAACATGTACATAGTTTCTCAACAATGCCATGACCGTTGATGAGAGACCACCCACTTTATGCTATTGCAATTCATTTTCATAATAATTTTTGCACTATGTTGTAGTCCAACATGGATCGTGATAGGTCACCTTCCTTCAACAACGGAAATTTAACCAAGACAATAAACCTCTTCCAACAACTTTAGGCTTAGTAACCAATTTTTCAATTGTACTTAATTAATGTTGTCTTGCTCTAACTGTTTCCAAGTCTGGTAAGGGGCCTCCCAAGGGGACAATAATACCAACGGACAACCGGGACCCAAAACTAAAATTTACATGCTCGTAACTTACGCACTGCATATTAGCCATAACATGTAAAACAACATTCATTAGTTGTGAATGAAGGAACTATAGTAAAAACTCAGGGGATATGTGTGTCCCCAAAGCCATGTCCCCCTCCCATAGACGATAATGATAGCAAACAATTGGGACTCAAGCTTACAAAGCTTGCAAATAATTTGACGTGTGTCATAAAGTTGTGAAGTATAAAACCGTATCAATTAGTATCTTGAATGTAAAACTTATCCATCACGGATGAAGGAAGGAATTATATTAAACACATGTTTCCTAATTGGTTCAAGGGTAGCCCGATGTGGTAGTATAGGGTGAAGATCTGAGACTTAGTTAGCCCACCCCCCGCCACAATGAGGCCAACCAAATAACTTCAAGGTTTGTGCATGAATCCTTTATGAACAAATTTGTCTTAAGAAATCTTCTCTTTTATAGAGAGGAACATACTTCCCATAGTATACTTTGAAATTACCCCAAAATCTCACCGAGGTGTTTCGGGGGTAAAGTAAAAACTTCTAGAGTGATTCAATGTTTCTCTGCATTTTTCACCCTCCCCGTGCTAACTTTTGTGTCACGAAACTTTACCCTCTAGCCCTCCCCGACCAAGGACAATGATACGAGCGGACAGACCGGACTCGAACTTAGAAAACCTGCAGGTACCTTACAAGTTATGCTACACCAACTACGATATTTAGTGTCACCAATTCTAATCGTCTTGCTCAATACTAAGTTGTAAACTACGGTATAGTGTCACCAACACTAAACGTCCACCCAACAGTATTCATCGTTCCTTGTAAATTTTTGGGGGGATCATAGATTTTACAGTGTTGCAGTTCCTATCACTTACCAAGCGATTTCTCATCCAAATTCCAATCCTCCGTGACAATATTTCATCACAAGGTGCTGACAAGACAAGGTAGGGTTTTGGCCAACGGATGAACTTCATCCATCGTCCATGACAATGTTTCATCACAAGTTGCTGACAAGAGAAGGTCAGGTTTCGGCCAACGGATGAACTCATCCATCATCCATGCCAATATTTCATCACAAGGTGCTGACACGAGAAGGTCGGGTTTCGGCTAACGGATGAACTCATCCATCATCCATGACAATATTTGCTCACTTATTCCTAAGAAGTGTCATCCGAAAAGATACCATGGTGACACTAAACACCATATGACACTAAACATCATCTTCATATAGTGCAGCTTAACCCTTAAAGGACAATGCAAGCCCCACGGGCTTGGTATTATTTTGGGAGAATCTTGTTCATAACTTCTACTCCATTGCACCAAATGGGGTTTTTAGAATGCCAAATCGAACACCTTAGCAAGATCTATACTTCTTTAGAATAGAGCCTATGTAAATTAATTGGTTAATCATGCTTAAAATGAATTTTAAAAGATATTTTGGGTGTGGTATCGGGAAAGCATATGTCCTTTAAGGGTTAAGCTCACACTTATACTACGCCGTAAAGCCACAATGCATAAAACAACAGCAAGCATTCCCGGGCCTCTCTTCATTGGCTGCAACCAGTATCATGCACTCTACCAAGGGGCGGCTGGCAACAGGAGCGTGGGGCCCGCCCTTAGTCCCTTGGGATGCGATGCCTATCGGTTGGAAAGACAAATATTGACCCACGTTTATAAATATATGTATATGTATGTATGTAGGCCTAATAACCTCACCGGCCGCCCGTGGAATGCTTCAGACTTTGTTACTAGGCAGTAGGAGTAGAGGCCTCAAACTAAGGGCCATCCGAGGCTTTATTGCGGGAGCACCCGTGTGAGTTAGGTCTTCATTGGGATGGGAAGGAGGAGGAGGCGCATGTGCACTAATCGCTCTCCTCAAGGAGTGATTAAAGGGTGTGGGCCTCGTGAAATTAAATATGATTGATTTCAAAGTTCGGGAAGCTTAAAGGCTTATGGGACTAGAAGTACGTCAAGGTGGTGTTGAAAAGATTGATTTTTGGGATCAACGGAGTGCAGTGGTCTCGTTTTGATAGAGGTTAATATCAACTTCATGGTGTAATCAAGGGGGGGGGGGATGATCTAAGATTGCCTAGTACTGCATTTGAAATAGGGGAGGAAACCTGTCTCTGATGGAGTTGTAGAGGGGACACTCCAGTATAATGTGTGCTTCATATCAAATACATGGGCATAGTAGAATTGATAGAATCTATTATCTCTAGAGAGTGGGATGGTCAACCACATGCCAGTTTCGATGGCGAGTCTATGATTTGAAGTGTGGTAAGCCGATTGTGTAGCCACTCTTCTTAAGCACTTCCATGTATTCTCGGGGGGGGGGGGGGGGGTCACTCCTTCTTGTGTTATGTAACCACGTGCATACAAAGGGTATTTTCATGGGGGCCAATTACCTCCTCATTTGGATTTTAGGGAACCCTTTAAGTAGAAAAAAAACAACTTCACCAAATATTCAGCACCCTATAGGTAATTATAAAAGAAAACCTAGACTATTTCAAATGATGCTACATTACTAATAAAATTTTGATATACTCGTTCTGTGCGAAGGCAAACTTAAGACTCCCATATGGCATGGCGTATACCCATGTTGCTATATATTGGTGAAAGAAGAGTGTACACATCATAACCTAATCGTTCAATTTTCATCCATTTTGCATGTATTATATGTGAATATACTCATTCTATTTTTTAAAATATCTATTATTTTTTCATACTAATTTCTTTCTACCTTAACCCTAAAATGGTGGTTTTCCCCTTACGCTAAATTATATATAATCATATGTTTCGCAATTTAAGTAGGCTATGGTAGATCCAAAGTTTCTATAATTTTTCTTGCCAATGAATAAGAAGCACCCTATAGTTGTTTTCTCAACACAATATTCAAAATTTTGAGAGAGTGGGCTCCTCTCAAAATAATATTGTCCATTTGTCAACCTAAAAGTCATGTTAGGTTGATAAATACTAGATTATACTTTAGATGTGTAGTTTTCATTAAAAATGAGAGTATGTTGAGCTTGGGAATCGATTCATTTAGGTTGAGTCGCCCTAAATGAGGAAATATTTTAGGTTGAGTCAACCTAAATGAGGACAATATGTTAGTCGATTTAGGTTGTGTCGACCTAAATGACGACAATATGTTCGTCCATTTAGGTTGAGTTGACCTAAATGAGGACAATATGTTAGTTGATTTAGGTTGAGTCGACCTAAATGAGGATAATATGTTCGTCCATTTAGGTTGAGTCGACCTAAATGAGGACAATATGTTAGTCAATTTAGGTTGAGTCGACCTAAATGAGGACAATATGTTAGTCAATTTAGGTTGAGTCGACCTAAACGAGGACAATGTGTTAGTCAATTTAGGTTGAGTCGACCTAAATGAGGACAATATGTTATTCCATTTAGGCTGAGTCGACCTAAATGAGGACAATATGTTAGTCCATTTAGGTTGAGTCGACCTAAATGAGGACAATATGTTAGTTCATTTAGGTTGAGTCGACCTAAACGAGGACAATGTGTTAATCAATTTAGGTTGAGTCGACCTAAATGAGGACAATGTGTTAATCAATTTAGGTTGAGTCGACCTAAATGGGGACAATGTGTTAGTCAATTTAGGTTGAGTCGACCTAAACCTAAATGAGGATAATATGTTAATCAATTTAGGTTGAGTCGACCTAAATGGGGACAATGTGTTAGTCAATTTAGGTTGAGTCGACCTAAACCTAAATGAGGATAATATGTTAATCAATTTAGGTTGAGTCGACCTAAAGGAGGACAATATGTTAGACAATTTAGGTTGAGTCGACCTAACTGAGGACGATGTGTTAGTCAATTTAGGCTGAGTCGACCTAAATGAGGACAATGTGGTAGTCGATTTAGGTTGAGTCGACCTAAATGAGGACAATATGTTAGTCCATTTAGGTTGAGTCAACCTAAATGAGGACAATATGTTAACCAATTTAGGTTGAGTCGACCTAAATGAGGACAATATGTTAGTCAATTTAGGTTGAGTCGACCTAAACCTAAATGAGGATAATATGTTAATCAATTTAGGTTGAGTCGACCTAAAGGAGGACAATATGTTAGACAATTTAGGTTGAGTCAACCTAAATGAGGACGATGTGTTAGTCAATTTAGGCTGAGTCGACCTAAATGAGGACAATGTGGTAGTCAATTTAGGTTGAGTCGGCCTAAATGAGGACAATATGTTAATCAATTTAGGTTGAGTCGACCTAAATGGTCAATTTTAGGTAGCACATCACTCCACAATTCATGGCGGGAAATCAAATGTTTTTTTTTCCTTGAACTCCACAACTCTCCACTAGTTTTCACTTCATTCTTGGATTGATAGTTTGCTTTATGTACTCTCAATTCACTGGAAAACTCTCAAAATTTTGAATATTGTGTTTCTCGTGGTTTCTGTTTTTCAGCTGGTCACCCCCCTGAGCCTGTATTTGAGTGGTATGAGCAAGTAGATGGTGCTCCAATAGTCAATTTGAGTGATGAATATTTATTCTATTCATAAACAAATTAAAAAGTAAAAAATGTTAGTAATTGAAATGGATTCCAACGCACCAATGTATGCTTTATTCGAATATGGTATACAGTAGTCATGAGGGTTCAAAGTTTTAGTGGTAGATGATTCAAAATCAACACAAGAGAATGACGTCAAGGTGGTGGACATTCTCAATCTTCATATGTACTTATTGTGCAAGAATTTAGGGTGTTGGCTTTATCACGATTTGCCTATGTCAAGGTTTGTTGTTAAAAATAGACACCAAAAACATAGACAACCTATGATGGGATTGAACTATGTGCTCAAAATGTAGACATTGTTCTAGGTCCAGCATTTAACCTATTTGGGAGAACTTATGTGATCACCTAAAGAAGAAAAAATTCTTCACTTCAATCTCCCATGAAGTTGCAACTCAACTTCGACTATGAAATTGCAATGCCAAGTTTCGTGAACCACAATTGTCAACCCGGATGAGACAACTCTTGATCAAATGCTATGGCTAAGATTGCGTGTGGAGGTGGAAGTTCCCACATTAGGACCACATACCTTAGAGGATGGTTATGGTTGTGGTTGTGAATTGGGAGAGAATCAATCGCAGCCACAAGCATAGAGGGTTTGCATGTGCAACTATGTACAGTGAACATGGCTAACCTCATTTCTTTATTGATAATAATGATAATATAGTACTACTTTAATGTGTCTGCTCAGTGCTCATAACATGCAAGTGACAAGAGACCCTAGAAGTTGGGGGAAGAGATGAGAAGCTTTGGCCTCTCGTAATCTGGTCTTGTTGTGAAGATCCATGAGATTCAACAAGTTGGCTTCGGATATGGATTTTATGATTATCATAGCATGATAGCGTAGCCTTCTTAGTACTAAGATTTTGGGCAAGCGTAAGCGCCGTTCCAAGTTTCATTTGCTTGAGTTAACTTCATCCTAACATATAATTAAATAGGGCCCTATGTAAGACTAGAATTGAGATCTAAGTAAGGATGTCATATCAACATAAGTGTTTCTAATATTATATGATTATGCAAAAGGCTCATTGTATATACACTACAAGGATCGCATGTCATTGGTACTACATCAGTCATCCCCATTAGTGAGGGAGGGCTACTAGGTGTGTGTGGGAAATTAGCGAAGGTGATACTAAGTTTCTTTACGCTATGAGATTGGTGCCACCAAATTTTTATGAGGAAGAACTATTCACCCCCGCCTTATTCACTAGAAAACATTATTCATAATAGCCACTAGTCACTGGAAGTCCTGGCATTATGCACAATATTTCATACTATTCATACCAACATCAATTTCTTCTTATTATCAAGGTTTCTTTCCATAAAGGTAAGACGGTGAAGGCCCATGTTAGATGCTAAATATGGGAACAAAACTCCACCATAGGGTTGAGTAATGTCATCATGACAAACATGTGTATGCATATTATTACTATTATCACTCTACAAACACCTTAGAGCGCGCACTGTTTTTTTTGAAATCTATGGCAAATATGCATGTAATAATGGATTTAGCATCACTCAGTAAAAAAAATTGGCCTCACTGATTTTGAGATTTGACTAAAGAGTGTGTGTTTCAGGAATCAATGCCGCACGCACTAGTTGGGATAATGAGTGTAGTTTTCAACCACTCGAGGTAGGTTTTAGGTATCCAAATCTATTGGTGAAAATGATTCGGATATCTAAAATCTACCTCGAGTGGCCGAAAACTAGTGCTAACAACCCATGATCCTTGTCAATGTGATACAACCGCGTTAACAAGGTGTGTGGGTGTTATTCAGTTCATCTTTTCATGTTCTCCAACTTCTACATAACAGATTTATACAATGATCATTAGCAAATCTACGGTGAACAATCAACGGAAATTGGATTGAGAATCGGACCTCCCTTGATTTAGTCATGGTTACTGAAAGTGCATGTTTGTTGATTCCTTAAAGTAAATACATACACTACAACGCTTACATGGACAAAAACACTACTCCACGGCCACTAGATGAAATCTAGATCTACTAGAGAGATAGATTTAAGCACCATTCAGTGGCCTCGGACTAGTGCTTTGTCTACGTGATTCTTGCAGTGATAGGACCTCCCATTTGTGTTGACTATTGAGTGTGGAGTAGTCAATAAAATTTCAAGTCTGAATGCAATCCTTTCCCTCTCAAACACATGTCTTTATGGTGTTTGATTTTTGATCCCCACCTACCCACACACATGAATCAAATATAGGTGTCCAATCAAGACAAATAACCAAATAACACCCACACACCTTACGGGTTCTCTTGTATGACCTACATAGATAAGCGTTGTGGGCACTTAATGACTTAGCTTCAAAACACCCTAATCCCATTAATAATGGGTAATTAGGCAAGTTAAAGCATGGTGAAATCTCCTTGTTAAGCCCAAATTTAGTACCCCATTTCTTAGGTAATTCAATGCCAAGATGAGCTTTCCGGAATCCCGAGTTTCGTCATGTGGGGGGGGGGGGGACCTAATCGTAAAGATTCACTTGGGAAGAGCAATGTTTGGATGGACCTCCTTCCCTCCCAGAGACCTGGCCCAAAATGAGTCCCAACATTCTGCTTGAAATTGGGGAGAAGTTGACTAACCCTAGTACCACCTAGTTAAGCATTATCCACGGTAGCTAAAAACGGGCTCTAACGGGCCACGCTCGCTTCTGTTTGGTGCACAAAATTGGTGGATAAACCTCCAACAAAATGAGAATGAGAAATTTTCATTTAACTGTTTTGTTGATCATCGATAAGCTTCAAAAGGCCGTGTGGATGGTGTACCACTAGCTTATGTACACTATTCTCCATGTGCATTGTGGATGATGGTGCACCATGGAAACGGCTTGGGTCCTCTCTTGCCATACGCTATGCATTGGTTAACCAATAAGACCCGAATCAACGATTGCTTTTCATGGGGAATTATCCATCAAGTGGGTTAGAATATACTAAGAAACATGTTGAACGTTGTGCATTATTAAAGAAATAAACTGCTTTATTTAATAATAAATTTGTTTGATTTCCCAATAAAGTGTCATGAAAATAGCATAAAATCAAATAAAACAATGTTCTTCTTATCATAAGAATGTGGTGTAGAATATAGTCAACGAGGCTCAAGACTCAAGCAATCAACATGATGTTTTGGACGTCTTGCCGACCTAAACTTCATAATCCAAAGCACTCTCAAGGTTTTGGCATCACGAACTTGTTTTATGGTTTTGTGACCTTTGCGAAGTTGAAAGAACCGACTAGTATGCATCGTTCGACATCCAAAGTGACAAGCAACACACAACTCTAGATAAAGTTCGGAGGCATAAGTTTACGGCCAAAGGGAAGAAGAAGAAGAATAAGAACTCCGGTCTCCGAAGGAGGCCGGAGTGAACATAGTGTCTGTTTGTAAAACATTCTTGGCCACACCCTAGGGCAATGGCGTTAGATGTAAAACTACTTCACCCTTTGCAGGGAGTAGACACTACATTAGGGACTAATAGCCTTTATTGGTAACTGGTAATATGTGCCCTTCAGTAGCGGTAGTTATCGTGGCACTACTACGGGGGAGGGGTATATCGGGTTTGTAAGTGTTTAGTTACGCCAGATTGTGTAGGTTTGTGATAGGTTGTCTATTTCTAGCCGCCTTTTATGAACTAATATCGAATGTGCATATTGTATGGCAATTATGTTGATTTGTTTAAATGTGCGTTTGATTTTCATGGTAGGGAGTTGAAGTTTTGTTTCTAGTTCTTTCATTGATGGGATGTGAGTTGTGGCTCTTGCACTTGTGACTACAACCATAAGTGGTGTTGCATTCCATCCTCTCACTGCGACATTGTTGATGAGCGGTTGATAGTTTTTGCAGTACGGCCAAAGGGAATAATTGCATAACTCACTAGACAATTGATTTAGTGTGGCCCACACTAATTGTCTTGCAATCATTGGGTGGCAACTAAAGAGCATGGTGTACATGACATGGATGACACTTGGTGCTACATGAGAAGTCATAAAGTTCACTCTAATCAGCACGGCCAATTAAACCTAATCAACAATTGTATATAGTGTCATAGGGCGTTTTATGTCAAAATGATTACTTTTCTAACTTATGAAATGACAATAAAATGACATTAGTAAGTTTGGGATGACAATACTTTACAAAATGATTTGCAAGTATTGTCATCCCAAACTTACTAATTGTGTACTTAGTAAGTTGGTGTATTCTACATCCTAACATTTCTGTTATGAAATATTGTCATGGGTGAGTGAAATTTGAATGAAAAACCGCTTAGCAAGTGACAATAATTGTAATATTGTAAATCTATAATGCCCATAATGATAGATAATGTTTAGGTTTTCATTTAGTGTTGGTGACATTACACGAACAGTTTACATTCAGTATTGAGCAAGAAAAATAAAATTGGTGGCACTAAAAGCAACATTTAGTGTAGTACCTTTTAATGTCATAGTAAAATTAGATATTTAGTGTGCCGTACGGTCCCTCATCCATCTAGACTTGAAAATTATGTTGCATACTAGGTTTTTTGATTGTTTTCATCTCAATTGAAATCCCACTAAACTAACTCAGAGTGTTCTTGTATACAAAAAACTTAGGAAATTTCCCCCATATGACACATAGTCCCTCACAAGAGAAATGAGATAAAGGAGAGAAGTAACGAGAGATGCGTGACTCACATGCAATAATTCCACTCGTCCTCTTTTGATTGCATGCAATTAAGTCAATCTTTGCACACCTACAAGATATGCACAAGATGTGTATGTCATGATGACACATAAGGCACCCAACTATGATCCAAACCTAACACCTAGTTGGCCATGAAAGGCTATCCTCATGGATTGCTACAACATAGTACAAGTGCTCAAGTGTGAACCTTTGGAGTACTTGGCATTGGGTTCCTCCGTTATGCTTTTGGTGGAAAAAATAATCTTCATATGGTGTAAGATGCAAGACTTAATAGTTACTCATAAGATGAGCGCCAAATGGAAGTGTGCGGCATAGTTCCATGGGGTGGACTCTTCATTGGATGCCTAAATGATGTGTGTGCATCACTAAGAGATGAAACCCCTGTATACGGGAACTTTATGGAGAAAAACAAATGTATACATACTAATGGCAAGCTAGAAAATGGATTCATGTATTTATACTAAGCTTTCCAATTGAATGTGATAAATGCCTCCGCTACATATACAAAATATAAATCATGACTTAAATAGGCCCTTATTAGATATAAACTCCACTTTCACATTCCAATGAGAGAGTCATTGAATGAATTTTCATCCATAGCATGTAACTCAACAATTGCACCAAATAAACAAAGACTAGAGCATGACAACTTAGCTAGAATCCAGGAAGCAAATCTCAAGGGAGCCTAAGATGTCCAAGAGCCTCCAATTTGTAAAAACCTAAAACCCAATGCAAACCCTAACAAAAATGGATAGGGTAGTCATTGAGGACTATTATCATATGACAACAATGGATGAAATGTGCATTGGATGAAACAAACACATCTCCTGTCAAACCTTAGGGCCCCCTTTTGTACATCTACCTCTACTTCAAAATTCGTAATAATCTTTTTAAATGCACACACTAGAAGAGAAGAAAAATACATGTCCCTTATGTATACTATGTACGCTATTGCCTCAAAAAATACCCCTTCTTACACTCACGTTCGTTCGTACGTGGTATGAAAAGTCCACCCCCAGGGGCATAGTATTCAGGGGGTGCACTATAATAAACATGTAAGACTATACGCGAGTGCACAAAAGGACAAATAACTTGAACTTTGTCGTACTACATATGCACATGTTACACAATTAATAACTTGTAGTTATGTACATGTATGGAAGACCTTAAAAAATATACAACATTTGTACTTGTTTGGTAGTGTCACTACATTTTATAGTTTATATATATACATAGGCTTATGTTGGTGTTGAAAAGGAACCAACAACAAGTGGACTACTGATTGTTTGATGGTAGACTTAGAAAAAAGAATTGCATTAGCTTCTATGACATATACTGCAGACTTAGATACTTGTGAGCTACATCCGGAGAATGAAAAGGTCTTCAACAACTTCATAATTTGATGCATGCTCGGGTTTTGCATTATATATATTATAGGGATTGATTGCTATTCAAAAGTATATATGTATACTTATGTTAATGAATATATATGAATGCATTTTTTCATAATGTAAACATATTGGCACTTGTATTTTTATTGTTGAATTTGTAGATATATTGCTCGATTTCACAAATAAAAACTTATATATTGGGAGTTTTCATATCATGTTTGTTATCCACGCGATTCTTTGTTTTAATGAAAGGTGCACCCCCGGGGGCATATGAGCATAGTCTCAAGCGTCAAAAGTTAACACTTTTTCAGTGGGCGTTGAGTCCCTTATCATTGAATTGCGATTCATTCATTTCAATTGTTTCTCACTAGATTTGTTCAGGGTCTTTGAGCCTAATCAATTTGTCAAAGTAGCTAGAAGGATAATTTAATGTTCGGATGAGATTAAATGATAGTCAGGTTTTTAATGTGTCAAAAATCCACTTCCTGGATGAGAGGTATTATGCTCATATTATGCAATAACTGCTCCTTGAAAGTTCCTATATTTTCCATATATTTTTAGACCTGTTTTCCTCTCATCAAGGAGTGATGTCTTGAATTGTTTGGTAGATAATAAGGTTGGGGTAAGTAATTTTAATCGGATTGGCCAGATTTTGATCTAACACTCTAAGAAAGCTTAACATGATTAGTTGATACTAATGTTGGCTAGCTACAAATTTGAGTTTCATAATTTGGTGGACAAACCAAACATAACATTACTAAGCCGAGGTTTAAAAAAAAAATTAAAGTATCATAATGACATGTTTATTTTTGTTTCTTGGCCGAATAATTTCATGCCTAGGGTAAGTGGCAAGTGGAACTTAGCAAATTCATGCAAATATTCATGTCAAGTCATTGATCTTGTCACTTAATATCGTCAAGCAAAGGTGTTACAACATCATCTAGACTAAGGACCGATTCACACATGGTCCCAAGCCCAAAGTCACTGGAAGTCAACCCGTGCAATCTCAACCGTTGAGAGCATGGACAGTTAGGAATTACCACTTCACACAGGGTCAAGTGTCGTAGGTCCCAACTATGACGTGGATGCCTACATGGCAACACTTTTGGGAGATGAGGCTTGGAACTTGTGTTGCAAGTTCTATCGAGCAAAAAGCTAGACCCAACTCTCAACCCAAGTCCCATGAATTTTTTTGCATAAAATAATCAAGATCTGACTTTAATGATAATTCACCATATTTTAGTGATCACTTGAGGCTCACAAGTCGGGACTTGGCCTCCATGTTGGGACTTGGGACTTGGGACCCCGTGTGAACCGGCCCTAATACTATCTACTATGTGGAAATTAAGGTTCATCATGGTGTTCCTCTAAGTTAAAGCAAAGAAATCATTCCTAAGGCAGTCTTGAAGATGGTTTGTAAAAGGTCGCCCCATGAAAGTGTAAAGATCTTAAAAGCGCAAGAAAGCGAGACCATCTTTTCAAGATATTTATATTTAAAAATGGAGGGAGCAGACATCTATATATATCTCACCCGCACTTTTCCAACGCCAATTGAATAATGGGTTTATACTGAGGACACGAAGATGCATCCAAACGCTTCGTAAAGGTTGCCACACTAATAACGGGGCTAGGGAGTTTTTTAATGCACCTGGCCGATTCCGTTAGTGCCATGCCCCTGCCAGTTACAAATGATTGCCGAGGCAGAAAAATAATAAGAAGAGAAGATAGCATCGGTGCTTTGTCGTGCCATGAATAGGAGGAGCCCGTAACATTGCATGGGAAGAACCGGCCGTTACAATGTTGTGGCTAATTAGTGTGGGTTACCATTCGGAGTTACGTGTTGCTATAACTACACTATTGTGTCTAATTAGTGTGGGCCACACTAATTCCCAATAAAACACACTAATTTCAAATTATAATTTAGAGTGGCCCACACTAATTTCAAAGGTGAAAATTTTGTGTGGGCGTTGTCATTTCCACAATTGGATGAAACTTCATAATTCCATCCCAAGAAGCACCTCGGGAAGCACCTAACACATCCCACGGAGGTTGTTTGCGGAGAACCCTAACACACACGGATGGATGACAGTACGAATTACATCCAAAGTGATGCAAACACTTGAAATTTAGAGTGGGCCACACTAATTTCCAACCCACGTGAATTTCCCACCCACACTAATTAGACACAATAGTGTAGTTACTGACCATATGGTTTTTTTTACATCCAACTATGACATTTAGTGTCACTTATTATTTGGAATTACACAACATTATAACTGTTTTTTGTACATCTCATTTTTTTTATCAACAAAGGTTGAACTGGTTGTTTGGACATTATAGAACATTAAGATCTTTACTTGGTAAAATATTACACTAATAGTAAAAAGATATAGGAGTGTGCAACTCCGAATAGTAAGTGACACTAAATATCATAATTTAGTGTAGTTAGTGTGCGCTCCGAAGAGAATGATATGACTTAGTTGGTAAAAGAATGATCATGTCGGTAAAAAAGATTTACAGTGTTTGCAAATATTGTTAAATACTAAGTGATTTCTCATGCATATTTCAATCATCCATGACAATGTTTCATTACAAGAATGTTAGGGTGCGGAATATGCCAAACTTTGTTTCAATAATTGGCATGGAATTCATCCAAAATTCAATTACAAATGACAATATTGGTAAACCTATTCAGAAGAAAAGTAATTAGAAAAAGTTACCGGAGTGACATAAAACACCATATGACACTAAACACAATATATAGTGTAGTTTTGTGACGACTTTGACATGCAACCTTATAATTTCTGAAAGTTGAATCCTTCTAGGTTGGAAGTATGAATATCATAAAGGTTTATTTATTTTTAACATTTACATATATGGATGTGGTCTACAAAATTAAAGTCACCCACAACTTTGTAAAAGGAGTGAAATATCTTTCAAAACCAAAAAGTAAAAGTTTTTTTTACTGATTTATGAATTAAAGAGATTGCTTTTGAGCATTTAGGGGTAGTAATTCCTAAAGTGCGGAAGGTGTCGACTAATTTGGCCCAATATTAATGATATCAATCTTTTAATAGTTGGGTATATATTGAAGCTTTGGGGGTATCATGCCAAGACTTCACCTAAGGCGGAGTTTGTGCGTTATTGCCAAGTCTTCTCTCTATGCACCTACTTCTCATAGGATACGAACAACCAATAATTGCAAGATGATTAGCAAATTTGCTTCATAATTCTTGGAGCTCGTATGAATATCTTATAAATCATTATCAAAGTGAGGATGTTCCTGTTCATTAAGTGGTTTTATAGGTGGACCTTAAGCATGTGTTGAAACTAGAAGATTAGATTATGTTGAAGATAGAGCATTAGGTTTGCTCGTAGTCCTAGGATTGTGATTGTTAAAGGTATAAGAATGAATAAAGGTTTGAATAAACCCAGATGGGTTGTGGGGACGTGGGAGTTGAGATATCCCATATGCATTGTATGAACCAAGGAGGAAAAGTGCAATAAAGGGCAACGCAGGGAGTGGAGGTGACCATTTCACTCCAAGCAATGTTCATTTGCCTTTGTGGTTGTGTATTTGATTGTACTTGATCTCTAGTTCTATTATGCTTCGATAGGTTATGGGCCCACTCTCGCAAGTTGTGGAGTTAGAGATTTGATTGCTAGTTGGTAAGAGAGTGGACCTTGAGTGTTTTTAGTGTTTGGAGGAGCGTTTGGGGTGCTTCGTGTTGGAGGTGAATTGGCACATGTTTGGAGCATCAGTTGGTGTTCGAGGTTTGGAGATTTTAAAATGTTGTAGGTGTACAAATGTACATTTGGAAGTTGTAAGTGTTAATTTGAATGTTTCAGATACTTGAATGCATATTTGATACAATGGAGTGTTGATTTGAGTTGGTTGAGTACAACTGTGCATATTTGAGGGTGTTGAAGATCATTTAAGTTTAAAAAGACTTGATTTGAATGGTTTGAGGGTGCAAACGCACATTTGATTTAAATATGACTTGATTTCAGTGGGTTGAGTGTGTAAATGCACATTAAAGTTGAAGAGGGCTTGATTTGGGTGCTTTGAGATTTGCAAAGACATATTTGATTTGAAGAGAGCATGATTTGAATAGTTTAAGGATGCAAATGTACATTTGAGTTGAAGAGGACATGATTTGAGTGGTTTGAGGGTGCAAAAATATATTTGAGTTGAGAAAGGCTTGATTTGAATGATTTGGGGATACAAGTGCACATTTGAATTAAGAAGGACTTGATTTGAAGATGCTAAGGCTCTTTTGAGAGCAAGAAGGCTCATTTGAATTTAAAATGATATGACTTGAATGGATTGAGGGTATAAGTACATTTGAGACCAAAAAAACTTATTTGAATTAGTTAAGGATGCAAAGACATATTTGAAAAAGAAAAAGGTTCATTTCAATTAACAAAGATCCAACTTGAGTAGATTGAGGGTGTAAAGGCACTTCTATAAATAAGCGGGTTCATTCTATGTCCAAAACATATGATTTAAGTGGATTGGGTATGCAATGGCATATTTGAGAGCAAATGGGTATGGCTTGAGTGGATTGAGATGCAAGGGCACATTTGAATTCAAGAGGGGTTCATTCAATGTAAGAGGGGTTGATATAAGGTTTGTAAAGTCATTAAAAGCCATTAAATGCATATAATCACTAAGAAAAAATTGATTTGAATGATTAGAAAGTATATTCCATTCTTTGAGCGTAAAATGACATCACTTGAGGGTGAGGGTGCTAAAATTCTTGACAAGTTCAATGGAGGAAACTTCAATATTTGGAAGTTTAATTAGAGACGGGATTGGTTTTTGTGGACCTTTGGGACATTGTGGACGAATTTGAAGTAGCTTCACTTTCCAACGCTGATTTCAAAGTGAAGAGAAAAAATACCAAAGACTTGTCAAGAAGACAATGTCCATCATTACGCTTGATTTGGTAGATAATTTGCTTGTGCACATCAAGAGTTGTAAAGGGCCAGCAGAGGCATGAAAAACCTTTTGCAACATTCATGAGATGAAGAGTTTATCCAATTTATTTTTCATTTGTTGTAAATTCCCTATGTGCAAGATACAAGAAAGTGATGATCTCTTGCACCACATCAACAAAATCAAGACACTTCCGGATCTACTTATTTGCTTGGAGACCTGTACCCATGAGAAACGAAGATGTTGTCATGAATTTATTTGAGAATTTGCCACCCTCGTACAAACACTTGATTGCTACCTTGGAGACCATGCCAATGAAAGAACTGACAATGGAATATGTGATGGCATGTTTGGTGCACAAGATATCCAAGAAAATGGAGAATGAACTCCAAGGTGATGATGCCGCAATATTATTGCGTCAAGACAAATAAAGCAATCAATCTTCACGCTAAGATATCAAGACGCGCTACTATTTTGGCAAACTGAGCCTCATTGCACGTTTTTGCTACAAAACAAAGAACAACAACTAAGAGAATGCTAACAACACTAAATAGGAGGATGACTATGTGTTTGTGATGCTATATATAGCTCATTTGGTGGCCATGTGTAAGTAGATCATGGATTTAAAAATTTATGTAACATATAACTTATCATGGGATGACATTTGACATATATGATATAATTGCTTCATGTAATGTTTATTTGGATGATAAAAGTGTCATGAAAAAAATTGAAAAAAATTTCATTATAGTTGAGTTGGTGGTGAAAGACTAAATGATAACAATTTGTATAAAAGATGTCATCAATGTGTCCAATTTTTAAGCAATTTTTCTCTTGGTAAGCAAACTTTTGTCACATGGGTTGAAAGTGCAATTTAACCTAAATGAATGTATTGTGAGAGGTCAAGATGAAGAGGTGATTGCAATGAGACTATGTGAAGACGATATGTATGAAATAAACTTTTTTGAGGTGCATGAAGCGGATACGACCAATTTGGTACATTCATGAAAAGAAAATAGTACATTTGAGCTTTGGCATCTTTGCCATGAACTTTTGAATGTAAGAATGTTCATGCACTTTAAAGCATGATGAGTAGTATGAACTTTGGTACAAAAATTTATTCCACAACTTTGTTGATTTGTAAAGCATGCATCGAGGATAAACAACATACAACAACGTTTTCCAATGAAAGGGAGAGGCGAACAACTAAGTTTTTGGAGATTGTGCATTTGGACATGTGTGGCCTCATGAGAAATGTTGTATTCATGAAGGATAGTAGAGTGTTGGGAATGATTTGAAGATGTGTCCAAGTGGGAGAAAAGAAACGTCTACTATGAACGTGATGTACAAATCTTCCAAATCACCTTTGATTGATGAGGTGAAGATATTGAAGAGCGTGATGAGCCAGTAAGAGATTACCTAGTTGTAAGTAAAGGCACAAGAGGATGATTGGCAAGTAAAAAATGTTCTTCAACATCTTTGTCGCTAGACAAATGTAATGAAGGAATGTAACTAGGTCTAGGCATTTATAAAAATGGGCAACATTTAGAACAACAAAGATATTCCACAAAGGAGCATTGAATGCTTGGATAATGATGGAAGAACCACATATTGCCCT
Source organism: Polytrichum formosum (assembly GCA_964035585.1). Classification (NCBI taxonomy): domain Eukaryota; kingdom Viridiplantae; phylum Streptophyta; class Polytrichopsida; order Polytrichales; family Polytrichaceae; genus Polytrichum; species Polytrichum formosum. The sequence continues at coordinate 1,116,005 of OZ037937.1, forward strand.
CAACATGCTGAAGAAATGATCAATGTGACATATTTTGGCGATTCTTTGAATTTGTGTGAAGCCATGTAATTTGAAAACATGACACTTGCGAAGGAGAGGCAATAAAGAATATTAGAGGCAATGAAATTATAATTTTTTTATTATTCGCAAAGTGAGAGTGTTGAAGTTAGAAGATTCGATTGTGTTGAAAATAAAACATTAGGTTGCTCATAGTCAGAGGATTGTGATTGTGAGAGGTATACGAATGAATAAGGTTTGAATAACCCATTTGATTTGTAGGAAGTGTGAGTTGAAATATCCCATATGTATTATATGCACCAAAAAAGAAAAACACGATAAAGGGCAATGCAAGGAGTGGAGGTGACTATCTGACTTCAAGCATTTTTCATATGCCTTTATATATGTGTATTTGCTTGTGCAATCTGATCTCTAGTTCTACTATGCTTTAATATCATGTTCATTGTTGAGCCTAGAATGATTAGCATATTTTAAACATGTGGTCCAATCTCTTTTAAACATGTGGTTTTTTTAAAGTATGTTCTTAGATTCACATTCAACCACATACCACTCAAATACAAGTGTCCAAATTATTATTATGTTCAATTAGGCATGTTTGCTTTAACTCTCTTTTATCACTACTTTAACTACCTTATAGTAGTTTGCCATTTTTGGGTGGAATGAAGATTACATCACTTGAAAGCACACAAGTGTGAATTGGCAAGACTATTTCAATCACATCCCAATCTTCGACAATGAAATGTGAAGCTGGGAAGCCAAATTAAGGGTTATGGGACTAAAAATGTGCATGAAGATGGCATCAAAAAGACTAATTTCCCTAGAGTGAAAATGATTCTCAAAATGAGCTAATTATGTCAAAAGTGACCCCATCCACAATTAATCAATTCATTAGGTGCAATAATTAAACTAGTTGAATACCTTAATTTGATTAATTATTGAATTAGGTTCAAGTAGACATCATGGGCGCCCTTGGTGTAAACAAGAGGTAATGCATACTTGATATTTTTTATCATCAAATGTCACAAATAATTAAATAATTATTCTCTCCTTGACATAAGGTAATACACTAAATAAAGTTTCAAACCCATGATTGAATCACATGGATTTAGAGTTGGTGAGGACTTGCAAATTGTGTACCACATCGAGGTTGTACATTGACCTGCCTATTAGACCTTTAAGAGTTTACGCCAACTACATAACGGTGCAAAGCAACTAATAAGCTTGCGTAGACTTTGCAGCGGACCCTAGACCTATAACATAGGCTGGGTTTACATTAGTGTCTAGGTCGAAGAATCTTGAAGTCCATAACATCCCTTAATGAACCTTACTTTCAAACTCAAGATTGGACCTAAACTTGAAGATTGGTTTCTCAAACTAAGAGGACACTTTTTTCCTTAAATGGGAACCGCCAAGATTTCGCTGGAAATAGTGTTTTGTTGCCACTGCATTTTTTTGATAGTTTCTTGGACCCGGACCCAAGTGTAGACTCCTGGTTCCAAAATGTTGCACTTGACCGATAAGATTCTTTTTTTGAAATTTCTTTGGACCGGGATCCTAGTGAAGTCACCTTTAAAAAAAAGTGGGGAGGGGAAATAAGAATTGAGGAACTTAGGTATTGGGTCATAACATTATTCAGATCCATAACAATGTTATGTGGGACTGACAATATTCTGTAGAATATTCCATCATTCATGCTGAATGTGAGGAATATTCTATAGAATATTGTCAGTCCCATAGAACACTGTTATGGATCTGAATAATGTTATGGTCCCATTTGAGCTTGCTTTGGAATATTTGACTCATGTGATTAAGTGTGGCCCCTTTTGGCACTGCATCAACAATTTTTGTGTGTCTCAAATGGATTTGCTTGCAAGAGACATTTTTTGGGGCCATGGACCGAGGCTGTTTTGTGTCACCAAGAATGGCCTGCAACAGAGTCCTGGATTTCTGCATGCCATTTTCTTCCCATTTTGTTGAACCCTTTTGTCATTAGGACCCGTGAATGAGAATGTGACGGTAAGATAGACATGCCTAATTTTCATGAAATCTTAAGTGCACACCTACACTTGAATGAAGTGTGGTTAGGTGTGACTCCAAGAACAAATACTAGAAAGACATGCATGTAAAATAGATTGGACTATGTGCTTAAAATATAATAATTATTCTAAATTCAGTAGTCAAATAATTGAGGGGACCTATACGACCATTTAATGTGCATGAGAAATTTCACTTTGATAATAAATAAGATATTGAAATGAGCTCTGAAAATCATGAGGCAGTTGGCTACTATGACCTTGATTTAGATCTGCCCCGGGTACGCAACTCCCGTATTATATGACCCTGATTATAATCACTTTATTAGAAGAGCTACAAGAGTTTCCTACATTTAAAAAAATTAAATCACTTGAGATTGGACTAAAATAACATCATAAAATGTAATTACATATAGGAAGTTGATATTCTTGAAGCATATAATTGCATTAAAATCATAATTATATGAGTTTTTAAATATAGGTACCATATGCCAAACTACCTAATTTTTTTGGGCTTTTTAAAGAAAATCAATATTTTATTATTATAAATAAAACATTTCCAATGACTTTTAATTTTAATTGGAGGCAATTACTCGTCGTGTTGAACTTTTAAAATAATGCATAGGCATAGGCTTTAAAAATAGGTGTTTCAAATTTTTATATACATTGTAAAGTTTAAATAAATAGATAAATATGCAACCCAAATTTTTTTACATCTCAATTTAAAAAAAATTGGTTTCCACCAAAAAATTTGGTCTTTTTATTTTGTATAATTTGATATAATCTTTACAAAAGCCATCCTCTAAGCTGTTTTAAAGCCAATGCCCCCTGCATATAATATGGGAGTTGCGTACCCGGGAATGAGGGGTTAGGGCACGATATACATATCGCAATGTATAACGTTGTTGGCAAAAATTTGGAGGTGGTTGAGTTTCTTTAGCAGTTGGCTTTGGTACTGATGCAAATTCTTCTACAACTGGCTCTAGAACTAGTACAGATTCTTTTGCAATTAGCTCTTCACCTAGTGCATGTCTTTCTGAGGCTAGCTTTTCTTCTTCATCAGATATTTTTATGGCAAGGGTGTTAAGTAATCTTGCATAAATCTCACCATGTATCCTCTCTATGTCTTGTGGAGACAAGGTTACTATTGGTGGTCTATCTTCTCTTTCCTCCATTTGATCATGTGGCATTTCTTCTTCTTCCTCTTCTTCTTCCACTTCTTCTTCCATATTTGCATTAGGTGGGCATGCTCATGTTGTTCAACTCTAAACTAGGATGAAGATTGGGACTAGGTTGGGTATGAAGCCCATTAAACCAAGAATTATCCATATATGTATCTATGTTTTGGTCTTGAATTGTTCCCCCTAAAGTAGTACCAACCAAAGCTCTGGCGTTGGCTTCCTCACTGGGCGACATCCTATCCCTTACACCTAACAATTCATTTGATATTGATGGCGTGTTGTCTAGTAGTTCAATAACCTCTACATCCTCTATATTATGCTCAACATCGTTTGAAAGTTCTATTGGATCTACATTGTGTTTGGGTTGCACGTCGCCTCTACAGTATGCCTTAAATAAAAAATTCAATATGCCTCAAATGAAGTTTACCAACCCTCGTGGCAATGTGCAATGAGAACACAATTTAAACGATACCAACATAATGTACAGGATGTAGAGGTTATTGAACTACTAGACTACACGCCATCAAAATCAAATGAATTGTTAGGTGTAAGGGACAGGATGTCACCCAGTGAGGAAGCCAACATCAGAGCTTTGGTTGGTACTGCTTTACGGGGAACAATTCAAGACCAAAACAAAGATACATATATGTATAATTCTTGGTTTAATGGGCTTCATACCCAACCTAGTCCCAATCTTCATCCAAGTTTAGAGTTGAACAACATGAGCATGCCCCACCTAATGCAAATATGGAAGAAGAGGAATAAGAAGAAATACCACCACATGATTAAATGGAGGAGGAAGAAGATGGGCCACCAATCTCACCAATATATTTCTTCCGTTCATGATTATGAAAGTTTTTTTTTGGTTGGTTTGTTTTGTTTTTTTGGTTTTTGGTTTTGATTTTTTTGGGTGGTTTTAATTGCAATGCTTTTATCCCAGATTCGCAACTCCTACATTATGTGGCCCTGATTATAGTCACTTATGATGCATTTTAGTCCAATCTCGAGTGATATAATTTTTTTAATGTAGGAAACTCTTGTAGCCTTTCGAAAAACAAATAAAAAGTATAATTATATATAGGAAATGAATATTCCTTGAAGCATATAATTGCACTAAAAACCTAATTATATGAGTTTCTAATACGGGTACCATAGGCCAAACTACCCAACTTTTTGGGTTAAAAATTAATTAATTTTTTTATTATAAATAAAACATCGCCAATGCCTTTTAATTTTAATTGGAGGCAACTAGGTACTCATATGGGTCTTTTAAAATTATACATAAACATAAATTAAAAAAATACGTGTTTCAATTCTTTATGTACGTTGTGGAGTTTAAAAAAAATGCAACCCCACTTTTTCTACATCTCATTTAAATAAAAAATTGGTCTTCACCCAATTTTTTGGTCCATTTATTTTTGTATAATTTGATATAATTTTTACAAAAGCCGTCCTCTAAGTCATTTTAATGCCGATGCCCCCTGCATATAATATGAGAGTTGTGTACCCGGGGGATCTACTAACAATCTCATACTGACCCCGTGTTTCATATTATGGTGGTGTAGTCGGCAAAAGCAGAAATTTAGATCCATCTTCGTCATAGCACACAATATAACTAATTTCAATATCTGAACATGATAGACATAAACAAATAAATAAATGCACCCAAATCTCAACTGAGTAGAGAGTAATCTCCGCATCCGAAATGCAAGTGGCATGGCTACAACATATCACATGTTGTGGGAAGTGGAACCCCACCAAGTTGCAAAATTTGAACTGCATGGAACGAAGTCACCGCTGCATCTCTTCAGGTATCAAAATTTGCACAAACGGCACATGTAATGATTCATATTCATATTCATTTCTTCATTAAAAACACTTACCATAACATTGCTAAGCTTCACCTGTCACTAACCCTAGGCAAGAAAATTATTTGGCCAAGCTCCAGTAATAATCATGTTATGGTTCTCATAAGAACAACGGGTTCACTTTTAGAGTCATGGCAAGGTCACCATGGAACATGGCCTCTCTTTAATTTAGAATTCGTGAAAGAGCATGATATTTGGTGATGTTATGACTCCTATGTATGTGAGCACTTAATGGTCTAAAGTACAAAATCTGATTGAAAATCTCAAATGTTGAACTTGTATTTCAATATTGAATTGGGGAGAGAGGGAATTTTCACATACGAGCATGCCCTTTCATCCTTCCAACATAAAAGCTTGACCCTCTAGAGGTTTCAATGGCCATCTCACCTCAAATGACTTGGACTAGACTAATGCGGGGGATTGCAATCATACTGTGGGATCATTTGCAAGACTCCTCCGCGATTTGGAAGCCCCGCCGGTTTCTTCGACACGAAGGTTGTTTCACGGTGCAAGGCGTTCCCCTCTTTATCGAGCTGTGTTGCATGGGAGTGAGACATGTGTGGATGGATTGGGAGCCCCGCCAAGTGATGATGTGCCTGCTGTGCCCCTTCCACCTATTTTGTATGTTCAATTAGATAATTGTTGGAAGGACAACAAGTGTAGATTTGTGAAAGCCTTTTGGTCCTTGCTAGTGGCCAAAGGGATATTCAGAGAGGTCTATGTATCTTACCTCTTGGTTGGTCATACTCACGATGATATAGACGCCTTTTTTGGGAGATGGAGCATGGACTTGCGTCAAAATGATTATCCCACTATACCACTTTTGATGAAATCCTACATGAAGATGGAGAAGGTGCCCACAATTCCGCATATGATCGAAGAGCTCCCGGGTTGGAAGGCCTTTGTAGAGCCTTACTTGCCCAGTGGAAACGACATTTTATTTGGACATACGAAGGCCCAACAGTTTAAATTCTTTGTACGTGATGATGGATGGCCAGTGATGCAATATAAAATCCTCAGCAGCCATGAGGAGTGGCTAGTAAAGGAGGGTATATTGATGTGGAAGAAAAACGTGAGAGGTAAACCGTCAATGCCAGAGGGCGACCCGGCCCCTGCTCGACCTCGTGAGATGGGAAAACTAAACGACGTTATCAATGGTTTGCAAGGATTCATTGACCATTGGGAATCAAATTGTGAACATGATCACATTGGAGGATACAGTAGGGCACATGGCCCTCTTATACAGTATTGGACTGGTGTGAAGGAAGCATTGTCCGCACCTCTCTCGGATCTTTGGACGGAGGGCATGCTTTTGCAAGAAGGGTTTTGGCCCAAAACTCGAGTGGAGGCTAGTTCACTCAATCCTTTTCTTCAGATTGGGCAACTTCGGGAGGATCATCAAACTGACGACCATTATGTGGGGCCCAGAAGCGGGCGGCCTGCACCTTCTTTCCGCCCTGCCAATGATGTGTTCACTGGTCACTTCTTGATTCTCCGCCCCCAAGATCAAGATTTGGATAGACCAATTTGGGTGTGTCGTGCTTTAGGTCCACCTAATTTGGAGACGACCGGATTGCATGCACGCGAAATTTTGATTGAATGGTACACGCCCAGTTCCAATTCTAAAAGTGTGGCAGAGAAATATAGTGGATGGGATACAAAAAAAGATTTCAAGTGGAAACGCGACTTGGAGTACTCAACTCCTGATTGGCAACCTCTTGATTGCATATTGGCCGCATGGCCACCTGGCCCAAGAGATGGAAAATTGGCAAGGATGATAATCCTCCCACGCAAATAAAATTTGCCAAGGACAACCTCCATCGTTGTGAGTTGGCTGATCAACAAATTGGCAGTACGTCAAATACCCCTTCGAGGATGAGACATGGTGTTCCTCGTGGCCGATGATAGTATTGTATACTATATCATAGTTCGGTAGTCATGGTGGGTTGACATTGGGTATAGCGGTATTGTTAATGAAGATGATGGGTTGCTTGATTGACATCGTTTCTATTCCTTGTTATGATCTACATTTATTTGAAATACATCTTGGAAACCAAACTACATTGAAACTCATTTAAATTTGTCATGTTTGAGACTTACGCTAATTTGTTCCCAGGTTCTTACTGATTCTCCCACGTTTCCCATGAGATGTTCCCATGAGATGTTCCCAATGAGATGTTCCCATGAGATGTTCCCAATGAGATGTTCCCAATGAGATGTTCCCATGAGATGTTCCCAATGAGATGTTCCCATGAAATGTTCCCAATGAGATGTTCCCAATGAGATGTTCCCAATGAGATGTTCCCATGTTCCCAATGAGATGTTCCCATGTTCCCAATGACATGATCCCTTGTTCCCAATGAGATGTTCCCATGTTTCCAATAATATGATCCCATGTTCCCAATGGAGTGTTTTATTGTTCCCACGTTCATGAAGATATATGTTTCCCAGTTTTTTCCAAATTTGGGACTCTTAAAAGTCCCAAAATTGTTAATATTGTGTTGGGGTCTTTGAAACTAGTTCATGTGTCAAACCATGTTGCAACTTGCACACCATTTCAAGGTTTTTACGCTGGGTGAATGAGGTATGCTCATATGTATGCGATGATTCCCTCTTTTCTTGAACATGCTATATTTTCAAAAGTTGGAGTTTTTGGTTACCTCAATTCTATGAACATATCCGTTGATACACTTTCAACACATCTTTAATTCATGGGAGATGTGTGCATCCTCAATGATTATTTGAGTGTAGTAATATTAAGGTACGATGAAAAACAATCAATTTAGGCTATTTTTTGATGTAGAATCTATATAGTCCATTCACGAATAAAGGAAATTAGAATCTAATATTTTTTAAATAATAAATCATAATCATGCGTACATATTCTATTGGAAGATCTCACCATAGAATTCTATCAGAGAACCTTACCATATGACAATTCAACATGTTGTAATTCTAGACTTGGGGTAAAAGCATTTGCCTATGGGGGTTCCCCAATTTGCAAGCCCTTTAGAAACTCAGGCTCCACCCTTGTCTCATGTGGAGGCTGCACATGTTTGAAAAGATTGGTTTCAAATTAGAGTTTAAGTTAGTGAGCCAAGGTAAAAGAAATTTGGCCTTGACATGTGCTTAGCTTCGAGGAGCTTGGTTTCAAGGTTGAGCCCTCTTTTATTAGGTATTAATGTCCATTTTCAACTTTGATTCAAGACGATGGTGTTGCAAGCTTGCTTAGGGTGGGTTTCCATGTCTGTCGACAGCCCACTAGATTCTAGACTATAGTGTGTTGGTTTGTTCTCATGAAGATAACAAAAGCAACCAAACAACCACATTCTAGTCACATTTTAGAATGTGGAGGGCTGTGACCATGGGCCACTAGACTTCCATGCGGCCACTAAATACATAAGATAATAGTGTGTTGGTGGACACATACGAACCCTACCCCGCCTGATTTCATCTACATTTGTCCTTATTCCCACCAAAGTCTAGTGGGTGAGTAGCCCGGGGGTGGACTTCTTCATTGGATACCTAAATGAAGCGTGTGGGTCACTATGAAATTAAACCCCCTATATATGAGAAGTTTACAGAGAAGAACAAATGTATATATGCTAACGGTAGGCTAGAAAATGGACTCATGTATTTATACTAAGCTTCTCAATCTAATGTGATTAATGCCTCCACTACATATACAAAATATAAAGCATGACTTAAATAGGCCTTTATTACATATACAATTCATTTTCACTTTCCAATGAGAAAGTCATTGAACATTTTTTCATCTATGGCATGTAACTCTATGATTGCATCAAACAAACAAAGACAAGAGCACAATATGCTAGCCACAATCCAAGGAGCAAAACTCAAAGAAGCCCATGAGAGCTTTAAGAGCCTTTAGCTTGTAAAACCTAGAACCCAAATGCAAGCCCTAACAAGAATGGACAAGGTAGTCATTGAGGACTACGACCATTTGACAACAATGGATGGAAACATGAATTGGATGAAACTAACACATCTATTGTCAATTTTTTCTCTAAACCTTAGGGCATGCTCTTGTACATTTACATTTACTTCAAAATTCTTCAAAACAGAGTTTGGTAAGCAATGGTACAAACTAGAGAAAAATAATACCTCTCCCTTATGTATACTATGTACGCTAATGCCTTAAATAACACCCCTCCTTACACTCACGTTAGTTCGTATGTTGTATGAAGAGACCACCCCTTGGGACGAGCAACACACATGGAAACCCACCCTTAAAACCTTTGTTTCTTATTGGAGCCAGAAACGAACGGTTTGAACCAAAAAGAGAGGGACCTACCTTAACACTAAGCGTTGTGAAGTTAGGTACATGTCAAGGTCGAAATTCTTGTACCATTGCTTACCAAACCCCGTTTTGAAACTGGCGTTTCGAAAGTGTGTGGCCTCCCCTTCAATAGGGCCCTCAAATCAGGGAACTACGTTAGGGCAAAATTGGCATGGGATCCCAAGAAAGCAGTGAGAAAGAAGTTTAGGTTCTAGGCTCATCACTACAAGTAAAAATTTCATTTTATGATGACTCATTTTTTTTTTTTTTGAGATAGAAGGCCGACAGGCCAACGCCAAAGCACAGGAGGCAGTTGACCACCTAGCAAGTTTTCCGTCAAGTAGAGAGAAGATTTCACAGCCGGGAATCGAACCGCCAACCTCTTCCTTGAGATTTGGGTATCTCTCCACCATCATCCGGTAGTTTAGGGTCGTCTCGGACCATATGATGACTCATTTCATGATGTCTGAACTTAATCAAATCGATCCCGAAGTCACAAAACACCATATCAAACTGCAGCTCATTAGAAACTACAGTAAATTTAATGCTTATGTATGACTTAGAGGAAATACTCTTGGATACAATACAACTCCAAACCTTGGCATCACCCCATGACAAGCTTGGTACTAAGGTTGAGGCATCTATAACCAATAAAATATGAGAGTTTGCCTTTGTTTATGAGTAAGAGCCGGGGATTATTTTTTTCTTGCAAAGGGACTTAACATTATTCAAATCCATAACAATGTTATGTGGGACTGACAATATTCTATGGAATATTCCTCTCGTTCAATCTGAATGATGGAATATTTTGTAGAATACTATCAGTCCCACAGAACACTGTTATGGAAAAAAATTCTAAGGAGAATGCAATTTTTATTTATTTTAATCATGAATCATGGAAATTGCTGCAAATTTTGAAGCAATAAACTTAAGGGGAACGCACACAATCAATCTATAGGCCATCCCCATGACCGCTCATCTAAATGCTAATTCTTGGCTACAACGATCGTCAAAACTCTTATGAGGGTAGTCAATCACAAGCTTCCACCACATAAACCTTAACTCCGTTCGCCTAAAATATATAGATCTCATCCATGTCGGCATTACATGTACCCTAGTGAGCGGTTAAATGGACTTGGTCGACTATGGATGCCTCGACCTTAGGTGCTTAGAAATATCCAATCCATGAAAAATAAAGTAGCATATTCACCTCAATAAAGAGGGCCCCTTCAACTTTCAAGTGTAGTTATGAGATGGCTTATCATGTTAAGCATATTATACTCTAGCTATCTTTTAATTCAATTGGAGTTTTGGTTGGGAATTCATGGTTTTGCATACATTACTTTACATGTTTGGCAAGTTTTCGGAGCATACTTGGAGTGTGGAGGTTTGAATGAAGAACATTCTATATTGATTTGTTGACAGTCAAACTCATTTTTTAGCACCTCTTAGCATGCCAAAAAGAGTTTGACCCTTAATGAATTGATATAGAAAGCTCTTGTTCAAACCTCCACACTAACTCCAAACATGCGCTGAACACTTACCGAACAATGTGGAAGCATTGTATGCAAAACAACCAACTCCTGACCAAAACTCTGATTGAATTAAAGGATAACTCTATTCTCTAGTGATAGTTGTTGTGGCCATGGGATCTTGGGCTTGTCAAAAGGGTTACAAAACCCTTGGAGCTTGTGAGCTCAAAGTAAATGGGGGGATATGCCAGAGCCTTCTTGAACGTGGCTATTGTACATGTTTGTGTCATTTGGATGTACTTTTTGGAAACATTTCATTCCCCCCTCCTCCCTCCATAACATTTTTAAGTAGTGAAATGGGCTTCGAGAATATAACTGAATGTGCACTAGTTGGGGCATCCCATGGTTATATTCTCGAAGCCCACATGAACAAATGCACACTGCTTAATAATGTCATATCCATCTTCCTCACAACTGTCTCTTGGAATTGGAGAGAGAAGAGGTGGTCCCAAACCCACCAATACATTGAGCAAACAAAGGGAAGTGGATTATTTTTTTTGGCCGCCTGCAATAGATTCATCAAAAGCAAATTTTCTTCCCAAACTAACTTGTTTACACTTTGATAGGGGAGCTTGAATTTGTGAAAAACCTACTTGTTACTCAAGAGTGGGGATTCGATTCCTAGAATTTTAGACTCTACAATAAATCACGTAACAAGCATTGCTTTTAGTAGGTCAAGTAGGGCATGCATCCACGTGAGGGGAGTATCATTCAAACAAAGTATTCTTTAGCTAACACTATTGATTCGTTTATTGATCTCCATTGTTCACAAGCATTGTTCAGTTGAAGTTCTATTGAAATCATATACATATATTTCGGCCATCCCCATCTCAAATATAGCTGGGATGGGGGGTTTGTGAGAATCAAGCTTAGTTTCTTCTAAAATTTGAGAGTCTAGATGTGGGCCCCACCAAGCCCAACCTCCCGGCTGACGAATCTTATGATCTTGCTATCACGATCCTTGTTTTTACGAGTTGTTTTGTAATCCAATGTTGGCTCTCGATTGTATTAGTACCTACTTGGTTACTATGAAGCTTCACACGGGCCCCACCTATGGCCTTGTAATGTGAAGACTAGTTTCCAATCCCCATCGATGAGTCATCGATGAGTCATTTAGAGGAGATTTAATAAGAATGATACCTAAAGAATCTAATCACACACGTAAGCACCATAATTATATTGACAAATATGAAATAATTTAGATATTTATTGAAGAGAATTTTATGAAATTTTTAGTACTATCTCTTGAGCTACAATCACAGATTTTTTTGTTAGTAGTTACATAGATTTTTTTCCTATTAATAAGAAAATACATTTTACAAATGATTTTAATTTTAATTTCTTAAAATGTTTCATTGCCAAAAACTATACAAGGCCATCGTGACCCACAATATAGAAAGTGGCACCATCACATAACATTATTCAGATCCGTAACAATGTTCTGTGGGACTAACAATATTTTGCGAAATATTCCTCACATTCAACCTGAATGATAGAATATTCCTTAGAATATTGTTAGTCCCACAAAACACTATTATGGATCTAAATAATGTTATGCATGCTTCTTTCCCGTAGAAGGTGTTTTGTGTAAGTTATTAATTGGTGGCAGGTGAGCCTTTAATCCAAACCAATGAGCATTTATAATAAATAATGTGTTTTCCAATGGACTCACATGGAATGATTGTAGATGCTTCAAGTAAATTTGTTTGCTGTTAAGAGATGTTTACAAAGACTTTTCATCTAGCAAAACACTTAGAGGCTCAAATTGGAAGGTGCTCATGATAAGTCATATTGATTTCATTCCAATAACGAAGTCCACCAAAAACTAGTGTAGTACCGTCTTGGAGGGTGGACTATTCATGCCATGTATGAACTGACGTGAGTGTAAGAAGCGGTATTATTTGAGGCATTAGCGTACATAGTATATATAAGGGAGAGGTATTATTTTTTTAATCTAGTGTGTACATTTAAAAAGGCTATTAAGAATGTTGAAGTAAAGGTAGATGTACAAAAAGTGCTCTAGGGTTTAGAGAAACAATTGACAATAGATGTGTTCGTTCCATCCAATTCACATTTTCATCCATTAACACTATATTCGTTAATTGGAGACTTTTGAAAGTCTCAAAATGAAATACGCCCATAGTTTGGGATGCCAATATTATGAGCATGCGGAACATTGGGAACATCGGGAACATCGGGAACATGACGGTTTGCAACTTCGCATGCAAAGAATATGCACAACACTCAAAATAGTAAGTCTTTAAATCATAATCAAAACATGAACTATAAGTGGAAAATAACAATCGAATCCCAAAAACAAATGCTTTTATGTCCTTATAAAGTTTAGGATGCGCATCCCATATATAAGGGTCTTATGGAATTGGATGGCACATCCCAAACGTATGTATAAATTTGATACTATCCGCAATAAAACCAAGTCTACAAAGTGCCCCTATTTTCCACATTAATTCCAACCTACGTTATGTTTCCCCATCTCCATCTTCCGCTTCATATCCATTATCGGCATCATTTTCCGCAGCTGCAATACGTACCAAGTTGTCTTTGGCAAAATCTATATGTTTTTGGGGGATGGTCATTGTTTCCGATTTAGAACCTTTGCGCGGCTTCCAAGCACAAAGGATGGTATCCGTGTTTATCCAAACCGGTCCGTACGCGGAGTCCACTGTCCACTTGAAACCCTTTTTGGTGTCCCAACCTAAATAGGTGCGGAGCACGTTCTGGTCTTTGGTGCTCGGACGGCAATATTCCACTTCAATTTGACGAAAGTTGGGGCTAGTTCTAACAAAATTGGGTGAAGACAATGCTTTCACCAACCAAATTGGTTTGGGGTGCTCCTCATCTCCTGCTCGTACGAGGACCATATAACCCTCGTGGCAATCAACACCCACACGAAACGACGGAGCCGGACGATTGCGCGCAGGGCCAACGTAATGCTCGTCCATTGCAAACTCTTCACGGACGTCTCCATTGCTAAAGAACATAGCATCGGACTCCACAACTGTCAAACGACTTTGTGGCCAAAATCCTTGTGTCAAAGTCGTACGGGTGTCGACACCAACGGTCATCAAGGCTGAGCGTATGCGATCCCAATACGCGATCAACGGCTCATGAGTATCCCTAACACGTCTGGTGATGTCTTCTTCACACAACTCTTTCCAATACTCAATGAACCCGGATATGCCTTTTATGATTTCCGGCCCATTCCTCATGGGATCGGGTTTGCAAGGCTTTGGTTCCCCATCCGGAAGCAAACATTTCCCATCCTTGTCTTGACGCCACACGAGTATACCATCCTCCGGGCCCCAATTTAGAGATGTGCACAAAAGCTTGAACTGCATGGCGGGGACACCATCATCCCTCATATAGAAGCGGAATTGTTGTGCTTTGGTATGTCCCACCAGACGGTCCACTCCCTTCAACATGTATGGCTTGATGAAGGCCTTGAAATTTGGTATTTCTTCAATCATGTGCGGGATCACCGGCACATTGTCCAAATCCATGTATGATTTCATGAGAAGTGGTATGGTGGGAAAATCCTCTTCATGCAACTTCATGCTCCAACGGCCAAATGAGGCATCAATATCGTCGTGCGTGTGCCCCACCATCAAGAAAGACACAAACACCTCTTTGAAGATGCCTTTTGCCACGAGCATCGACCAAAAACAAAACACGTATCGGCATTTGTTGTCTTTAGCACAATTATCAAGTTGAACGTGGAGAGTTGGAGGCAAGGGTTTTGCAATAATGGGTTCTCCGGGTGGTTCCGGCAATGAAGACATACAAACCTCCTTCCCTTGTAGCACTGCCTCATAAAGGGGTGTCGTTCCACAACCATCGAAAAGGGCACGGGAAGAGTGTACCGGTGGCTTTTCGAGATCGCGCAATAGTTTTGCAAATGAACCGACCGTGTGGTTGGCATCGCCAGGGTAAAAATCCAAACCATAATGGGCATATTTGACATCCACATGTCCATGGGCGATCATACCTAAGAAAAACAAACGATGCGTGAACAACAAAAATATGAAATAACTACACACCGGATGGATGGAGTTGGTCATTTGGAAAACAAACCCAATGCAAATCGGAGATCCTTTCAACACACATGTGGAATTCTATACGAACCTGTGACAGCTACAGGCAACTTGAAGAGACCATCCGTGGCCTTTATTTTGCGTGCATAACAAGGACATGCGGTCTTCGCATGGTCCATTTTATCATGAATCACTGTTAGAACCTCCGCGGGCCTCATTATGGATAGTGCACGGTTCTTGTAGTAATCTTGACGATGTGCCTCCTGGTTGTTGACATGCTCAATGTATTTTCTCTGGTGTCTAGTATGGGATTCAGTGCCTATAGGGTGGGCGTCTCGAAGACCTTTGTATTTCTCACACGCCGTACACCTAGCGAACTTGTCCCCAGGTCTCTTCAAAATGTATTCCGCAAACTGTTGGTTTTTAATTACACTCAACTTGGACAACGAAATGGGCCCACATCCCGCGATGCGACCCACTTCGTTGATGTCCGTTAAGATGTTCTTCCATTTCGTGCCCGTGGGCAACACCATTTGAACAACTTTCTCACCTGATGACAATGTCCTCGTCTTGTGGGGCATTGCATCGGCCAATGGCACTATGATGGTGGAGAGGGTCGCGGATGCTTGGAGTGTCGCCTCCCTAGGTTTCTTTGTGCCAGAGTTGCCATGAAATCGAGATCGGCGACCCAACAAAGAATACTTCCGAAACCTATAGAAGTCAGCCTTGGAGACCGCATGGATGATATACCACGCTGTGCAACAAACGTCCACATTCTCAAGGGTCACGACCTTACGGCCATGGGTATCAATGTGCAAATTTCTGTGGACCTCGAGTTTCTTTGCCGACCGCATACGAAAATCCGCAAGCCACATCTCTTGACGAAGAGACCGAATTTTTTCGCGTGGAAAAAATTGGCAACATTTCATCGTGCAACAATCCTTTCCAGAAACGAGACGGATAGAATCGTCTCCCAAGATGCGATCCCGCCGTCTCTCCGTATCTCCGCGAGACACGCGACTTGAATCGTATTTACGTAGGCCTTTGCGAGGACGAATTGTGCCCAACAAAGCTAACTGCGTTTGCTTGTGCCGCCGTCCATGATCCCACAAGCTTACTTCTTCATGGAGAACCCTACGAAGGGGCCATCGACGCAAGGAAAATCTCCACGTCAACGGGACCTCACACGGTGCCAAGGAATTCAAGATGCACACGCCCACATCATCGAAACCAAGGGGGTTGACATCAACACATTCACGGGGATCGGAGTTTCTACATATGCCATCTGCCACCGGGACACCAAGCTCGTTTAGTAGAACAACATCTAGGCCCACCCATTCCTCCCTCCCGAAACCAGCACATAGAGGAATGTCATCATGGTCATCCCCAGAATGTGGAGATTGTTCGTGGAATTCGAAAGATTCATGGGAGGAGGTATACACAGACACGCCCACCCCGTTCGTCCCGTCATTAGTGTCCGCAGACGGGGACGAGAGGTCACATTCAATATCGGAGGACGATGCATTCGTCGAAAACTCAAATGCACTATCTCCATCATCCACTGCCATCACACCTAAACAAACAACCATGTCATGACCAACCACACAACGGATGTCACGCATACAAGAACGGATGCCACGCATACAAGAACGGATGCCAAGCATACAAGAGCGCACAATATCTGCAAATACATGGCCCGAACTTCGCAAACAACCCATGCTACTATTGGAGTGTCTAAATACGAACAGCTGTATGTTCCTGGCCATACTCTGTCAACTACAACATGGACCATCGCCATTGTGGTGTTTCAGGCCGTTCATTCATAAAAGAAATGCCATCCTGTGTATTGGACGAAATGGATAAGTGTGCGACAAAACAACGTCAAGTCGTCCAACCTACAATAGCATATTTTCGAACCCCCGTTCGTATATATCTACCATTAGGTGTATTTTCATAAATGTATCTAGAGGGATGTAGTGCTGCGCAGAACATACTCTCAGGTGGTATTTACGAACGCACGTTCGTAAACTCAAGGCCATCGTTCGAAAGGGAGTTCGTAAATATGCCATTGAAGTATTTACGAACGCCCGTTCGTATATCACTGACATAGAGTGCCTAGGCATAGCCATATGTATACTATCTCCACATGCTATACTGGTACACATGCGTGTACAACATCCGAACGTCCGTTCGCAAACTCCTGAGTGGCATATTTACGAAATCCATTTCGTATATCAATGATATATTCAGCATATGCATCGCCATACGTATCTGGACATGGTGTTGGTGTGGACCACACGCAGGTGCATTTACGAACGGACGTTCGTAAACTCCCGACCATCATTGTCTGAACTAGTGACAAATGCGTGTGCGACATACGAACGTCCGTTCGTAAATCCTTTGATGGCATATTTACGAACGGGCGTTCGTATATCTCTGCCATATTGTCAGTGCATAAATGTGTAGGAGGGATGTCACTGGATGCGCATACCGTAATCCTCGGTGGTCTTTACGAACGTCCGTTCGTAAACTCAAGACCATCATGTGTCTGATCAACCTCCAGTGCGTGCTCCAGCTTTACGAACGTGCGTTCGTATCTCTGCCGTATTGTTTGTTTGCATAAATGCCTGGAGGGATGTCGCTGTATGCGCAGACATCATCCATGGTGGATTTACGAACGCACGTTCGTAAACAGAGGACCCTCCTATGTCTGATCCAATTACAAATGCGTGGACTTAAGCTTTACGAACGTGCGTTCGTATCTCTGACCTATTGTTTGTCTGCATGAATGTCTGGATGTCGCTGTTTGCGCAGACATAATCCCAGGTGTATTTACGAACGCACGTTCGTAAACAGAGGACCCTCCTATGTCTGATCCAATTACAAATGCGTGGACTTAAGCTTTACGAACGTGCGTTCGTATCTCTGACCTATTGTTTGTCTGCATGAATGTCTGGATGTCGCTGTTTGCGCAGACATAATCCCAGGTGTATTTACGAACGCACGTTCGTAAATACTGTCGGCCATCCTATGATCCACCCACTAAAGCGTGCTCCATCTTTACGAACGTGCGTTCGTAAAGCTCCGGTATTAACGGCGGTATATGCGGTGACTGTACGTTGTCTTGTACCTGGGGAGTGTACGCTTGATGCGCAGGAGAATGGCGTGAGCACGCTCCGTGGGGTCTCTAGGGCGCACACTTGGCGTCTGCCGCAAAAAAGAGCTCTGTTATGGGGGGGAAGAGCTTTAAGTACTTCTCTGGAGTGGTTCAAGGGCCCTTGGATGCTATTTAAAAAGCGGATTCCCGCCGCCTACTTTGACCTAACAATATGCCATTCTATCCATGCGGAACATACATGACCCTATGTATGGAACATGAATGGCATGCACGCAACATATTCAAAATATGTACATTGGTTATACACCTTACTTGTTACCAAGGTCTGCCGAAAAAAAATTATAATTTTTATATGTATATATATGTGTATATATAAATGTGTATATATATATATATGTGTGTGTGTGTGTGTGTGTAAATATATATGTATATATGTGTGTGTGTATATATACATGTGTATATATATAGGTGTATATATATATGTATTGTAATAGTTAATGTAATCTAAATATGATGATGGTTAAGATAGAATAAATGATCTGCAACCAAGGTGTGAAGTACAAGTTTTTTGTCAATTAATATTGTTACCTATTATATATTACCAAGGTCTAAGTGAGATATATATATAGAGACAATGAGGTAAGAGTGGGTAAAAATTGATTGTGGAGGCCCTTAAACTTGTAGGTATAATCATATGATTCACATCAAAACATGCCCGTAATACGCTCACAAAGTGCGTGAACACCAATAAAAGGCAGGTTTATCCATTATTATAATGGCTTGTAAGGTAGATTAAGGATATGAATTCAAACCATACCTAGATTAAATGTGGGTTTTATTTCAGATCCCACCCTAGCTGTGGAAAGAGTGAATTAATCCGGCATGTGTGGAAAGGTTTAATTACTTTGGAATCGTGCATAAGATAGAGTAAGCATATGGATTGAAACCATACCTAGGTGGAGCCACACTTATAATTGTGTGTTTTGCATCCCACGAGAAGTATGTGCATAGCTAAAAGTGTTGATTTAAACTAGTCTTAACATATGCATGTTATAATAAGGTCATGGATTGTGTGATCAATCAATTTGCACTTAACACTATTGAAGATTTAGGGATGTAGGGTTTAGGGTTTGGGGTTAGTGTTTAGGGTTTGTGGAAGTTGTGCATGTCTAGTAGTTAATACAATAGATTAGTACACACACAAACAACATTGACCTATCAAAAACCCATATCGCACTAATGCCCCCTTCCCACCTGACTTTAGGTAACACTAAAAGTTGGTTCTAACAACCCGGCCTTCACAGCATCGACATTATGTATTGCCGAGCCTAGTTTGCAAATGATGTGGCATGGCTTAAAAGTGGAGGTCTTAAGCCTCAAGCACCAACCCTCCCATCGGTACCTAAACATGAGGCAATAATCTAGGACGTTTAAAAGTGGTGCCTCCCATCCTTGTCATTGGTTTTTTTAGTCTTAGCTATGAGGGCACAAGGAGCTCCGTTAACAAAAACCATTGGTCAGTTAGGTGAGTGGCAAGGCATTTGGGGATGGGACAAAAACTGCCCAACAATCCTTGCTTGGTAGATAAAACAATGAAGATGTGTGAAAGGTAATTAGAGAAAACCTACTTGAAAGTCTCCAAAGCAAGTTCTTGTAGGTGCATTGGGATAGCCGTATGCCTCCGCTATAAGGGAGGGATCTTTACCCGTTTCCTGGGAAATACTTTTAGTCTTAGCTAAAGTCAAGTGGGAAGGGGGCATAACTTGTTAATTTATGTGTAGTTCACATTTGATGCTAGCCAAACATTCGACCACATGGCTCAAATGTGCTAGTTCAAGTTGGCACCTAATTAAATGAATTGACGACCTTTTGGAAATTGAATTTTCATCCACCTCTTGTAAGAAAAGGACACCGCCTCCTGCCAATCTCAAATTGGGTTCTTTTTGAACCTAGTAATTATTTGAGGAACCATCGAACAACATGAAAGATGTCTCATTCATGAAAACACTATATTTCAAAAGACCATATCAACATCCTTGGGGTTGAATTCTTCTTCGAATCCCTACTAAATGACGTGCATTGTTCACTACGATTTTATTATCGGTTCCCTATTTAAAAGATGTTTACAAGGAATCCGAATGTAGATGTACTAGGGGGATGCACCAATCAAAATTCATGTATTTATACTAAGTTCTTATGGTTAAGGTGATAAACGCATCCACTACATATACATATTACAAAGCATGATTATGTCATGCCTTTCTTATACATCCAATCCCATCCCATCCCCCAATGTCCCCGTCCCCATGCCCACCTCCCATCGCATCCCATCCCCCCCATCCCCCCATCCCATCCCCCATCCCATCCCCCCATCCCCTCATCCCCATCCCATCCCCCCATCCCCCACCTCCCCATCCCCCCATCCCCCATCAACCTCTCATCCCGGCCCCCCCAGTGGGGGGAGGCCACGTGTCAACGGCGGGAAAACCCTAGCGGCGGCGGCTACCTCCCCGCGCCCCCTCAGCTCTCCTCCTCATTGTCATTTGGAGCAGAGAGAGAGGAGCGGAGCGCCGAGCAGATGTGGAGCGAAGCTCTTGCGTTTTTTCCTCTCGTCTTTTAATAGTATTGTGCGTGCGTGTGTTGAGAGATATTAGTTTTGTTGGCGCGAGTTTCAAGAGTTTAGGGCAAAGTGCTTATGTTACAAGCTTGAGAGTTGCAAGGTTTTGCGTAGCAAGCTTCAGACTGTAAAGCGAAAGAGTTACAAGGTTGAGAGTTGCAGGGTTTTGAGTAGCAAGCTTGAGAGTGTAAAGCGGAAGAGTTACAAGCTTGAGAGTTGCAGGTTTCAAGTAGCAAGCTTGAGAGTGTAAAGCGCAGTACAAGGTTGAGAGTTGCAGGTTTCAAGTAGCAAGCTTGAGTGTAAAGCGCAAGAAGTACAAGGTTGAGAGTTGCAAGGTTTGGAGCAGCAAGCTTGAGTCACAAACTTCAGAGTTGCAAGGTTGGGAGTTGCATGTACATCAGAGTAGTTGCTAGGGTTTGTATATAACTTGCGAGGGCTTAAGTGTGAGGAAGGTGCAAGGGTGCATTTCAAAGTATACATTTGTGAGGTTCTCAGGGTTTTCCAGTAAGGGTGGAAGATCAGGTTTTTGGTGTAGAACATTTCAATGTGAGTACAGTAATCCTTTTGAACTCTTCCCTCACATTTTGAGTTTGATCATTGTTGAGATACATGTGTTTTGTTATATGCATGATGAGCTTTGGCCTGTTCTGTATGCAAGTTAAGCTATGATCCTCATTCTGAATTCCTCATCACATTCTGAAACTCAATTTTGTTTGAATCTATTCATTTCTGCAGTTTCATTATTCTGACCATGCGTTGCAGGCACGAATGCAAGCATTGCTCAGCCCAATCGAGCAGCAATTGGTACACGTATCCGTACACATATATATACGTATATATACGTATACGTATACGTATATTTATACACAATATTTCCAATAAACACAAAAGATGACCCATTTACGAACGAGCGTTCGTAAATGGGTAGACGGCGTTCAACACAACCCCTGTTTACGAACGCACGTTCGTAAACAACCGTATCCAAAACCCAGTGCCTCATATTTACGAACGTGCGTTCGTAAACATATGTACCCAAAAACCAGTGCCTCATGTTTACGAACGTGCGTTCGTAAACAACCGTACCCAAAATCCAGTGCCTCATTTTCACGAACGTACGTTCGTAAACATTTATACAAACTGGGGGCTCAATATTTACGAACGCTCGTTCGTAAATATATACCTAAAATGCGAACATTAACAAATAACAAATAACATCAACATGCTGCATTTCCAAATAACCTTCGATAATATGCATCACGTAAGACGCATACATGAGCAAACAAATACAAGTACAATACTTTACGAACGAGCGTTCGTAAAGTAGTAAACTTAATTAACCGCCTTGAAAATCACAATCATTTACGAACGCTCGTTCGTAAATCTCCTAAAAATCTGCTGGAACACTTGATTGAATACAATTTATGACGATCATAAATACTCCAGATCTTAGTCAGATCCTACCCACATGCCAATCGGTAATGTTACGAACGAACGTTCGTAAAACGATCCTAACTGTTTTGTTATGGTGCAGATGGCCAGATCGACCAGAAGCGCAATTGACCTGTTCGCCGTGCCCATTGATCGCCTCCCAGATTCCGTTGCGGACTCAAACGGTAACGCGAATTATGTCCCAAAAGAGGATTTCATGGGGGAGTGGACGGCAATACCAACAAAAATGGAAGACGGTCTTTTCGCGCTCCGTTTCACCTACGAGCTGGAAACAAGGCCAGACCAGCCAGAACAGTGGGTGCAGATGAAGACGTGGGAGATAGAATCCATAGAGGCCCAGGGAGATTATGTTATCTTGGACATGAAGAACAAGAAAAACCACATCAATCTCCTGTTGCATTACTTGAAGTACTCCTTCTCTTACGTCTACGCGTGCTTGAATGTTGCACCAGATGCAAAACACTTCAACCTGGAGGATCTATTCTCAAAGTACATCCTCAGCCAATTTTGGACTGCCAGGAAATTGACTGCACTGGCATTGAACATCTCCAAGTACAACAGTGCGGTCGCGGAAGCCAACAAGAAAAAGAAAAGTCCGAGAAAACCATCTGCATCGGGGGCAGGAGGTTCCAGGAGCGCACCCAGGCCAGTGCCTTCCGCGAGCAGGTTGCCGGAGGGGCCAAGCAGACAATCCACGCCATCCAAAAGGTCGAGGGACGACTTGGAGAGGTCGGGAGTGACCGAAGCCGCTGAGGTTAGCTCGCCGCCAGTTATGCCCACCCCTTTGAAGAAAGGAGAGAACCCGGACGCGACGAAGGCGACCCGTATCCTGAGAGAGTTCAACAACTACTCGAAGGATTGCTGGCCCATGGGGCGCCACTTCACCTTCAACGTGGACTGCTTCAAGTGCGAGAAATCCCCCAACAAGTGGGTGGTTAGGTCTCGCGAGAGCGAGGGCGTGAAGTGGCAGATCAACAATCTCATGAACAACGTGAAGTGGGATAGGCAGACTGTCTGCGTCATGCCCAAGGGTTTAACTTCTCGTCCCACGGAGAGGGATTGGCCCCGAATCCAGAATGGCGAGTTCTGGATTATCGATGGTCAGCACAGCTTGGAGGCGTCGCAAATCATCCTCAAGGACGATAACTTCCAACACGAGCTCAAGGCGGAGCTGCGGTACTGGAAGGCGTTCTTGGTGTGGTCGGACGACTGGGACAAGCTCCGGAAAATATCGACATACCTGAATTCCGGAAACAAGATCAAGGCTTTTGAGGCGTCCTGGGCGGCAAACATAGTGGCTGCGAGAGACGTATGGGTCGCCCACGGGTGTCCGCCAAAAGAGAGGGAGAACGCCAAAAGCCAGTCTCCACAGTGGAAGGTGAGTTTACGAACGAGCGTTCGTAAAGTGTGGGCTGCAATTAGTTTCTCCCAACTCGCAATTAGGCATCAATTGCATTTTCGTGAAATTACGAACGTGCGTTCGTATTTAATTTACAACACTGATCCTTGTTCGTGTATTGCAGGCGTTTTGTGACGCGATGGTGGACAAATTCTCCTCCATCGACATGAAGTCCACCACCACGAAATCAGTCCTGGAGCTCAAGGGCGAGCTCCGCCTGATTTGCTGCAACAACAACACCTGGGATTTGTGGACCCACTTTTTCGACGCTCACAGCTCGGGCGATCTGGTCAACCCCGACACTGAAGAGAAATACAACGTCGACAAGAGCGCGGAAGCCCCTCCACTATTGAGGGAATTTTTCAGGGCATTGCAAGGACTCACAGAGTCGGAGCTGCAGCGATGTGCGGTCCACCTTCTTGGGAATACAGTGGGAAGGACCATCCCGTATCCCAAGATTTTTTTGAAGAGACCAAAGCACAAGCCCGGCACGTACTCCATCAAGGAGTGGTGCGACCACAGGAAGCTCAAGACTGCTGCGATCCGGGAGTTGAGTGGGCTCTTGCCGGAGATGCAACTCTTCCATGCCGACGGCGACGTCAATTGGGCAAATTGGAAGGGTTTCAAGGTGCAGTACAACATAAACGGCGCATCGATGCGCAGTTTGGTAAAGGAGCACGTCGCTGTCTTGAAGCTAAAGGGAAATAAAAGAACAAAGAAAACAGAGACGGAACCTGTGGAGCTGCAGCGGTACATCTCCTTCTTGGAGAGGAAGAGGAACGCTACATTTGAGGGGGTGGCAAGATTTTGCGTGGTGACAACGGGGCTGGAGAGGACCTCGTTCTCCAAGTGGGACGGAACCATCAGCAGGGCTGAGGTGAGGGAGGACCGAAGGGGGTGCCCCTTCGCACTCATCGATTTCAGGGGTATCCCGGGTGCCGCAAGGCAGGGTGCGAAGGGGGTGCCGTTCTACAACCCCTTCATGGCCAAATTCATGGAGTACAGATCTCCGGCCATGAGGGAGCCACACGTGTGGCTATGGATTGTGGAACAGGAGAAGGCCTCCGTCGTCACGGAGCTGTACGAGGACACCATCAAGTTCGAGTACAGCATCTTCCACAGCACGTATGTCCCTGCGAAGACGGAAGGGATCGTGGCC
Organism: Polytrichum formosum; assembly: GCA_964035585.1. Taxonomy (NCBI): domain Eukaryota; kingdom Viridiplantae; phylum Streptophyta; class Polytrichopsida; order Polytrichales; family Polytrichaceae; genus Polytrichum; species Polytrichum formosum. The sequence continues at coordinate 1,140,731 of OZ037937.1, forward strand.
ATCAACGAGGCCAGGGGCAACAAGCAGGTGGGAGCGGTGAGCCTCATCTTCTTGACCTTGAATACGGCAAGGCATGGGCGCGCGCCTATCAAGGCCAACAACACCTTCAAGAAGATCTACAGCATTCCACACCCCCCTCCCAAAGATCTCTTCCAGGAGACGCTGTACACGGTCTTCCCCGCCTTGGAGCTCAGGATGGAGTTCTACATCTCCGTCCTCCAAGCCCTGGCCACGAATGGTGAGACGGTCTACAACGTGTGTGGAGGCAGCAAATTCATGTACGCTGCAATGGTAAGATCTCATTTACGAACGCTCGTTCGTAAATGCCATTTTCTGAGGCATCTTTGAAATTCAACTATTTTTGTTGTAATGTATACTGCTCGGCTCATAGGGTTGATGTTTACGAACGCACGTTCGTATATGGCTAACCGATTTCCTTCTGTGTCTCAGATGTTGGGCCTGTGCGTCAACAGTTACGTTGACGCCATAGACGAGGAGGACTACAAGGTCCACAGGTCGAAGGCGTCGACCATGGATTTGGGCGACATAACCGCCACGAGGACGGACGTCAGCGTGTCCGCCAACGAGGGCGTGCCCGTGATGGAGGTAGAAGAGGATGAGCCGGCCCCATCCGTCAACGTGGACTCCATCATCCGGTCCTTCGACATCCCCCCGCTTCAAATAATGGGCCCGTCGGGTAATCCATCCGACGCGCAGGGCACTCCCGGTGGTTATACGGGATCGTCGGCGGGGGCAGCACAAGACGTCCTCCCCGCGCGCGTCTCTGGCGCGGACCCCTTCGGCACGCCTGGCGGGTGTTCAACGTCGGTATCCCCAAGACCAAGGCTGCAGGTGCCCAAAATGGAGAACCTGGATGTGCTGGACCAGCGCTCCCGTCCATCGTTGGACCACTTCCGCAACACGCGACGGAGGATGAAAAAGACCCCGTACGTGGAGTTGCCCGAGGGAGCAGTCATCGAGGTCTCCGACGAGGACGAGGGGGACATGGAGATCATGGTCGAGCTGGGGGTGGAGTTCGACAAGAACAAGCGGGTCAAGGAGGAGGCTCTCTCTGTCGCCGAGCTCAACGCCAAGCTCGAGCAGAAGATGAAGGAGGACATGGCGGCCGCTGCAGCAGAAAATGCCAGGAAGATGTCCGTCATTCAGGAGGAGATAAGGGCCTCCAACGCCAAGACGGACGCAATCCTGGAGATGCTGAGCAGGATGCAGAGCTTTGCGGCTCCTCCACAGCCAGCGTACCCCTTCCCTCCTGGGTACCCATCCGGCCAATACCCCCCACATCTCCCTTATGCTGGAGGACCGTCATTCCCGGCTCCACCCCACCCGACGCCGGTGGGGACTCCTCCACTCCCGCCGGCCACCACCATCACCCACGATGCCGTCGCGGCGGCCATCCAAGAGGACGAAGATTTACGAACGCTCGTTCGTGAATCTGCAGGTCCGGCAGTCCTCACCCCTCCCCCGTCAAGGGTAGGACTGCCTTCACAGACGGACACAGCGTCTTTCGCGGTCGTCCAGAGGGGAGTAGGTAGGGAGGGCGATGACACTGCGCAACACACTGACATGGTCATTGTGAGGGACACGCAGGCGAGCCCGAGTGACACGGCAGGGGTCCAAAGAATGGAGGTCGAGGACAGCCCTGACCGTCAGCCCTCCGCGTACATGGAGGATGTAAATATGGAGGCACTCGACCTTGGGGGCGACAACCACGAAGTGGAGCCCATTCAACAGACCCAGGCGTCCCAGGCGGAGCGAGCGGACGATGTCATGGAGACGGAGGCGTCTGCGGCGGTGGAGGTTACGAACGAGCGTTCGTTAATCGCTGAGGAGGGAGCGGCTCCTCGGTCCAGTGCCGGTGCCCCTCCCCCCGATGACGAGGTAACTCTATTCTGAGAATGCCACATGCTTTTACGAACGCTCGTTCGTAACCCTTCTAACCGCATGCGTTGTGTTTTGGCGCGTTCTCTCCATCGACATCCAAGACCTGCTGGAGCCTTTTTTGCGTGCTCCCTTAGGTCGATAAATTTTGTAGAACACGGCATAATGTTGCCTTAGGAACATGTGATGAATTATCACCTGAGAAATTGTACATATTCATCGAATTAATACATATGCAAAAGAGATTTGCATCCATGCCTCCCAAAATTTGTTTCGTCTCGCATTCCTTTTGTATTGTATGTTCATGTGCGTTCATTTCGATCCTTGTAATACACATTCGTTCACGAACGGACGTTCGTAAAAGGGTGCGACCCCGTTTCCACCTTCACGAACGACCGCTCGTGAATGTTCATCAAGCCGCGCTCACGAACGAGCGTTCGTAAATGATGCGCCATGCCACTGTCGGCCTTCATTCACGAACGCTCGTTCGTGAATACACCCTTCCACATTTTCATTGCGCTGCTATTATCGCTCTTCGTCCTTCCCTCATAATGCATCTTCATGTTTCACTTCATGTTCTTGATAATCTCATTACTTTATCATAGCATTAAACTAGTCGAATTGTTAATCACAGGACCCCCCGGAGATAGATCGCAACCCCTCGGCCAGAGGACTTGAGACCCGAAACAAACCGTTCATAGTTTTTGACCTCAACGGGGTGTTGTGTCACACCCAACACATCCCCAGGGTCCCCACGCGTCCCTTCCGTCATCCCGACGAGAGGGACTACGACGGCGAGCTCGACACCCTCATTAACCGCAAGGCTGTCCGCGCCCGTCCCGGCTTGCGAGACTTCCTTCGTGAGGTGCTCGACTTGGCTCACGTCGTCGTGTGGAGCTCTATGGTCGTCGAGAACACGGAGCCCATCGTCGACTTCCTCTTCCGTGACCTACCCAGCCCTTGCCTCGTCCTCGGCCAAGAGGCATGCGATGAGCTGCTTGACGAGAAGGGACTGCCGGTTCCCAAGTTCGGCGGTCGAGGCGGAGGGCAACAATTCCTCAAGGTCCTCAGGTCTAGACTTTGGCGAGGCGTCCCCCCGCTCGAGGGGGTCCCCCACGGGTGGTGGCCAACTCCGGAGAACACCCTCCTCATCGACGACAGCCCCACCAAGAGCGTTCTCAACCCCCCCGGCAACGTCGTCTTCCCCGACCCTTGGACCGGCGATAGGAAGGACACATTTTTGGTAGATAGGCTAGCACCTTACCTTAGAAGGCTTGTGCTCCACACCGGGAGCGTCCCGGATTTTGTTAGGTCCAATCCCATCGGCAACGCGGCACTCAGCCCCCGCGATAGTGTATATAAGAGCATCCTTCGGCTCGCTAAATTCAGTAAATTGATTTGAATTTTCTCCTTGCACGTGTTTGTGTCCTTGTGTTTCACTTATCTAATGCTTTCTTCCATGTTTGGATGTCTTTTATTTGTTGCCCATAGTCTGCCCCCCTATGTGACACCCGTGTTCTCAACGGCACTCCCCGTCCCCCCTCGTCCCTTGGCTCCCCCTCCCGCGGCGTGTCGGATTTCCAGATCCCCTCCCTCTACCATTTCTCGGCGGTGGACGCAGCCTCGGCCGTGGATTACTCCCTGGACGTCGGCATCGACGACGGCGTTGTGAACAGCCCGCCCCCAAGAGTTGCCTCCCGCGCGTACGCCCCGTCGCCCTCTCCCCTCTCCAAGGAGAAGCGAACGCTCGTTCGGCTAGGGCGTTTGTCGCCCTCGAGCGTCGACGGCGTCGCTCGTCGTGGCCCGAGCCGTCGTCTCCGCATGGAAGCTCCCCGGTGCAACCCCTCCCCTGCTGTCTCCGCTCCTCCTGCCGCAAAGCCATCCGCCATCGTGGGCCCTCCATGCCCTCATTCCCCACCGTCATCCAACAATCCCCCTTCTCAATCGTCTCCGGATGCTCCCCTCGACGCCCCCGCAGTGCCCATCTTGCCCCGCGCCGACGTCCCCAAATCCAAGGTGCCCTTCTTCGTCCCCCCCTTGTTCACCGTTGTTTTCCTTATCTTGCATCCGCGTGACGAGAACTTTACGAACGCCCATCCCAAACCTCCCTCACTATTTTCCCCACTCCATTCTTATTCTTATTTTCCCATGGCGTTGTTTCGCAGGCGGCTCCCCGCTCGCTTGGTGGCCGGCCTTCCTCGACTTCTTCCTTGGATAGGCACGCCCTCAAGGCCGCATCTTCCGAGTCCGATCGTTGTTTGGCCCTCCGGAGAAGTGCAAGGCATTCCCTCTCGCAAACGCACTCGTATTCCACTTACAATACCACTTCATACAATTCGGGAGCACGTCCAAATATATGGAAGAACGACACATATTCCGGGCAAGTCTACAAAAATGGCTACAGCCGCGGGCCGGAGATTTTCAAAGCCATGGAGGCCGCAAAAAACAAGGACACGGCCGCTAAAAAAAAATAGTGTGACGTACAAGTGTGACTAGAAACGTCCACGTGGTTCCTAAATGCATGTAGGGGTAGAACGTAGAGTATGGTCATTTATTCTATTTGAAGACTTTAATGGTATTTCCATTATATTTGAATTTCAAACCCATTTAACAGATTCAATTTCCAATCATTCTCCGCATCATCCCTTCCATTGGCAACAATTTCTCATATCATACGCATTTGTTTTCATGTATGCTTTACATTTTTGCTCATTTGATGCATTTATGTCGAATAGTTGTTCCCAAAATTATCAATATGGGATTTTTATGTTCTCATTACTAGACCAAATTCGAAAAGCACGTTCTTGAATAGTCTCAAAATCATCAAAAAGTCTCCGATTAACGAATATAGTGTTCATTGTTATCATATTGTTATAGTCAATGACTACCTTGTCCATTCTTGTTGGGATTTGCATTTGGGTTCTAGGTTTTTACAAACTGAAGGCTCATGGAACGCTCATGGGCTCCCTTGAGTTCTGCTTACTGGATTGTGGCTAAGTTATTGTGCTCTCTTGTTTTTGTTTGCTTGATGTAATCATTGAGTTACATGCTATGGGTGAAAAAATGCTCAAAATTTTCTTATTTAAAAGTGAAAGTAGATTTTATATGTAATAAATGCTTATTTATTTTGAGATTTATCTTTTGTGTATGTAGTGGAAGCATTTACTACATTGCATTAAAAAACTTAGTATAAATACATGAGCTCATTTTCTAGCCAACCATTAGTATGTATACATCTTTTTCTCTATAAAATTCTCTTGTATAGGGAGTTTAATTTCATAGTGACCCACACACATCATTTAGGTTTCCAATTAAGAGTCCACCCCCCAGGAGTACCGTGGGGATGGTTGTTAGTGTTGTGATTGTCGTTGTTATCCTTGTATTGTCTCAAACTCTACAATAGTCATATATATATACCATCAAATTATTGAATAAATACTTTACAAAATCATCATCAATCATGCCAATTTCTGTTTGATCAAGATATTGGTGGTAGCAAATTCTTTGAAACAAAATAAATCTATAGAGGAAATTAATGAAAAAAAAATCATTCAAATAGAATAAAGGAAGCATCTATGTCTTATTGTAAAATTCAAGTTCACATAAGATTTTGAAGATATATTTTTAAAACTTATAAATCGTTCAAACCAAGATTCATGCTAGTCCCAATTGAAAAGTAACTTGATGATGGTAAAGACTTTTTTGAAATATGCATCAGAAATTGATCAAAAGATTGAGCATGAATAACTAGTTTTAAAATCAAATTTATTTTATGAAATATTGTAAAGATTCATTTTATAACTGAATAGATACATTATTCAGACTAGCAATCATTGATAATAAATCCAGTAAAGAAGTTGATGGTGAAGGAATCCTTGAAAATCAAAGGTAATTCTAACTGAGATGAATTGAAATGACACAATTTCTCAAAAAAGTAGCACATGATCATGTGAATGCAATTCATAGGAGGGTGGAGACTTCATTTTTGCAACCTTAAGCTGTCTAATCTCAAAGTTAACACGAGATTCACATTATGGCCTTGAATTCAACCGCCCTTGTATAAACAATATAGAAATCTGACATATGTCTCTCTTAGAAAAAAATTGTATTGAACAGTGGCAACAAAGTCCTATTCTGTATATTTCAGGTAAATTATATCAGACCTAAATATTCGAATCAATTCGGAAAATATTATAAGGTTATTTCTCAACATAAGCAATATTTACTTGGGTGCCTTGTTGTATTCATCTATGATAGACAATACTTTCTCTTAAGAATATATATAGAAGTTGCCAGGGTTTTTCAAATTGAAAAAAATAGTAATTTGCTTGATTTACATATACAAACCAACATTTATAGGAAACAGATATTTAGAAACACATAAATGGACATTATGTAAAACTTTAGATCTTCATTGATGCTAAATCACGAGGGTGCTATTTTTACCTCCTGGGAATATACAGTGTGGTGCAACAATTTTGACTAAGACGTACTTTCTTCAATCCACCCTCATAGAACTGAGTGCAATCAGTCTGATTGATGAAATTTCTGTTTCAAACCATTACAAAATTTTGAAACTTAGTGCAGGATTATGAAAAAAAAGAACAGGAAACACCTGATGTTGCTATCAGCAGTGTGTGTGCATCAGATGTTTACGACTTCTTAAGTTGCTTAGAATTGATAGTCTGCAACAGTCTATTGATATTTATGTTGTTGAGTCCCAAGTGCAGTATAGATATTCCAATGTTGGATGATGAAGAAAATTCCACCCGATTAGCAAAGAACATGAGTAGAATGTCCTTATCATACTCATTTCACGTTACATAATCATTTTGGTTGAACGACTTAGTGCAACAATATAGTTTAGTAACCTGAACTTTTCCATTCTTCAAACTCGGCATCAATTAACCTTGTTGTGAGGCCCAGTAACTCAACGAATTTTCAGCAAGTGATAGAATTTGAAGAAGGTTTCCCAACGACCTTCAAGCTTGGCATCAATTGAGGTCCAGTTGTCATGCATTCAAGGTAATATTTACTCTTTGATGCCATACTATTGGTATTAAATGGTTTTTCCAAAATGCAAGCTTGTAGTCTAAATAGAACTGTAAGGTGTGAATCTATGATCGTAGAGAACCGGCAGTTAGTTACAGATGAACTGGCAGTTAGTCTAAATAGAACTGTAAGGTGTGAATCTATGATCGGGGAGAACCGGCAGTTAGTTACAGATGAACCGGTTGAGTTTGAGAAATAACCAGTTGAAGTTCAAGACTGCAGGAAAATTACCGATCATTTTAGAGGAATTTATAGAATGTGCCCCAATTTAATAAAGGAAAACCGAAGGATGTCAACATGTAACTGGTTGGACTTGCAAACACTAGGATCTCAACCGATTATGCCCAAAAATCTCCCCGATCACTGGTGTGAATATCTCTGTTGCAATTGAAGTTCATGTACTTACTGCATGTTGACTTTGTATGCGCACATGCACCATGATGTGCTTGCAACATGAGCAGAAAATCTCCATATATCAGCTACTCTACTTGTAAGGTACTAACACATGTTGCATATTACCCCCATGTAACATATTACACTAACTTGGTGTGTGGATTTATTTTGTGCACTTCCAACTGCACAGACGATGTTTTGACCATCTGGATGGAGTTGGGAATTGTCTCCTCCAGTTAGCAATCATGAATCACGCAGATTGTTTCAAAATCAAGGTTGAGATGAAAAATTCATAGGTGTTTAAAGTGAAGTTTGCCTGATCTCTCTTTAAGGAATTGCACAAGCCTCCCCAATTGTGTTCACAAGCAAACCTAGAATAATAAATATACTTTAAGCACATTATATTCCAATCTCATCATAACACACGTATTTTTGGACCCTGGTGGACATTAATAACTACAAACCTTGCCATATGCCACTCAGATATAGGTGCTCACATATCATAGATGTCTTTGAAAATTGGTAATTTATATCTTCAAGGAAAGGTTTGTACAAAGTCATAAGAGAATGGCAAATCGCCCGCTTTTGTTTTCACTCAACCTTGGTCACCTCTTTCGGCATAAAATTAACAGACTCAGATTTTTTTGCACTGGAATCAGTCTGTCAAAGGAAGCAGTCGCACCATCCCTAAAAGCTGGCATCTGTCCATTGCTGCTTTCAAATTAAATGAAAGTAGCTTAAATAATATCTGGGAAAAAGTGGTCACTTCCTCCAAAACAAGGAGCTTTGTGGGCTTCCCTCCCATGACTCTTAACACATTGTGTGTAAGTAGGTGAGTTGGTGGCCCACAAGTCCTTGATCTTGTGTTTGTTGAAAGTCTACAGCCCATGATTGTCTTCAAGTGCATGTAATAATGTAACCGATGGAGGCGCCTCACAGCTTCAGACTTTTTAAATCTTAAGAGCCAATCCGATCCTAACCCACCTACTACATTAGCATAAACAAACCTCTTGTGGGGGTGATAAAACTCCATAGTTTTGGGTGACTCCAGCTAGGTCCAACTTCTCTGCATCATCAGTAAGTCTAGACTTATCATCATTTAATGTACACAAAATAGTACTACTTGTTTTCTCATCAGAAGTTCATCAATGTGCTCCCTGGTAGTAGTGTCTCGGAGATGTTACAAGTGTAGAAACCACTTTCAAGAGTAATAGTAATGAGATAAAGTCCCGAGTAGAGATTGTGAGAGAAAACTGTTTGTTGGCCGGCGTGATATTATGATGGGCGGCACTGATTCAGCCTGAAGAATGAGCTGACACATCGATCTAAGTCGGGAAGATGCCCCACCAATCCTCCTCCTTCTGTTGTCGGTTGCTGTAGCTGGCAGGCCGAGGTGGTTGCACAGTCGTCCCATAAACATGTTTCTCATTGGCTGTCTTGAAGTATGGGTAGTCATAGAACATCTGCAAAGGAATCACAGACAGATATCGTGCTATGTTAGAGAAATGATCATGAGCTTATTGAATTTGTTTTGGACATACTTAGGGATATCATTCTTTGACATATCTACAGCATGTTTAATGCTTGCAAGAATCAAAGTTTTATGTGCTAGTTGAGATAATGAAATTTAGTTCTTGACTTGATACTATATATCTATGTGGGGACGCATGCACATAGAAACCAAATCCTCGAGTATTATGCGGAGCTTAGAAGTTCTTAGAGGTATATCTGAGAAACAACAAGCTATCGAGACAGTTTGTTAGGAGAATTTGGAGCAGCACGTGCTGGTGAGGTGCTTTGTATGGATGAGTTCTCACACCTCTCCCCACCACTCGAGATCATGGCATTCTTTTCCGGGAACCAAACAAATAAGGTACTAAGCATATCTAAAACCAGCACATAACTTAAAAACCAAGTTACCAACACTATGTACTGTTGCCATACATTCAAAATCCCCAATCGTACATATGACTATGATACATAGTGTTAATGTTAGATCGACATACCTTAAGTGGCCCATTTCATCTCTAAGAATCATTCCAACAAAACCAAAATGAAATTCAGAAGAACAGAAGGATAAGTATGAGGAGTCGCAGGACACCTGCGAGTGTGGGACGTAGTCGCCATTGTAGCCCATGTGAAGGGGGTGGTAAGATTGGCTCGGCCTGTACTGGTACTCATAAGCCGGGTACTGGTAGGCTGGGTACTCATAGGTCGCGTACTCATAAGGCTGGTACTTGACCGCTGAAGCTGTGGCGACGGGTTTAGGGGGGTCCTCAACCTTCTTCTCGGCTTCTGTGACTGCTGGCGCAGGCTTGGGTTCCTTGGGCTTAGGCGCTTCTGCTGTCTTCGGGTCCTCGGCGGATTTCGGAGCCTCCTCGGGTTTCGGCGCCTCAGCAGCTTCCACAGGCTTAGCATCCCCCTCCTTGGCCTTTTCTTCAGCAGGCTTGTCAGCAGCAGCAGCTTCTGCTTTGGCTGGCTCCTCTTGGGGCTTCTCCTCTTCTTTGGGTTTCTCCTCTTCCTTGGGTTTCTCCTCTTCCTTAGGTTTCTCGGGCTCCGCCGGAGGTGCTGGGGGTGGTGGTGGAGGTGGGTCAGGAAGAATATGGGCTTTCTTGTCCACTCGCTTCGCCCTCTTCAGCACGTCCGCTGGGTATGGCCTCCCAATCACCGTGACCTTGGAGCCGGTTTGATCTACTTTGACATCAAATACACCTGCACATACATCAGGCAATCGACCGGAGAAGTAAGCTTACGTGATAGCGATAGGAGCAATTCAGCATCACTTGATATAATTTATACTCGCAGTTTGAGCAGCAAAATCTGATGGATACATGGCAAGTTGTTTTGGATCAGGGAGCTGTCAGATTTTAATTGTTGAGGATTCCTTAAAGAATTGTATTTTTTGTGAACACGGGTAAGAAAGTACTAATCCACGAATCACAATGGTTTCTGATTCATTTCAGGAATTTGAGAATGACACGTGATGAAGGAGATGAAGACACCCAAAATTTCGTTCAAGGTTGAGCTCTAAATCCAACATTGATAAATTGCTGGAGCAGCTCGTAGTGGGGGTGTGTTTCTGAATTGTGTCCTACTTACCACCAACCTCTTTGATCTCTTCAACCACTATCTCGGCGCATTTGGAGCAGCACATTCGCACTTTCAGCTCAATCTTCTTCAACCCAATTCTCTGCACAACCCCAAATTTCCACCATCTCAGCAGTAGTCCTCACAAGATTGACATCAAAACCTAGAGCAGTTCAATTACACCAGATCACAACCCAAAGAGTCAAATATAGCAAGTTTGCTCACCGGCAACTTTTCGGCATGTTCGGGGGGCACTTGCACGGGGATGAACCAAGCGTTCCTGTCCAACCACGCTGGAGCAAAAGCTCCTGTATAGGCAAACACCTGCACATGTGCACACACAAAGAGTCTTGGTTGAGAAAAAGTTTGAACTTTTGCAGAAACATTCTTTGGAGCCTTGACATGATTCTCTTACGAGTGGGCTGACTCGCTTGCGTGGACGAGAGTGCAAAGAGTTGGACTCCAGCCCTTATTGCACGACGGGACTCGAATCTGTGACTTTCGGGAATTCGTAAGAGGAGGAGGAGCAGCAGCAGCAGCAGGCTACTCGATGCATCATGTGCTGATCAATCGAATACCGCTGAAGTCGCCCACAGGAATCTTCCTAGGAACATTCAAAAACATTTCCGATGACTCCCCTGTAGGATGTGATTTTCAAAATACCTCGTGATTGTCCATCGACCTCGAATCTTGCTTGCTCAAGGTGTAAGTAACTCTTGAGACTCAATCTCGACCTGCAGTGACGAAGGGACTGTCAGGGGCTCGTCCCCAACAAATTGGCAAGAGTGACGGAACCGCTGTCACGCACTGGGCACAAATCGATGCAGTAGGCCTAGTATCCCCTGGATTATAACACAAAAAAGAAGAAGAAAGGTGAGGTGTAAATTGGCAACATAGTTATAGAGGACGAAGCTTATTGCAAAATCAATTGCAAATACCACAACCAAAATTTCGTAGTCCACATTCTCACAAAAACCGGTCTAAATTCTCCACAAATTAAAGGGCCTACAGAACAGAACAAGAAGACACGACGACACTGGGGAGCTTCACAAAACGTTAACCTTAACCTATTTCATAGACAGACAAGAACTTTCCTCCTGACTGCCATACCTCGACGACCACCAAGGCTGTACTCGGCACACAAAAAAGCTCGGAGCAACTGTAGCATGAAATCATTCACTAGCGACAACTGCTAAAATGGTCAGCAAACAAATTTGCTACCACCTTTGGGGCTAATTGACATACCTCGACGACCACCGAGACAGAATCAAATCAACTTGCCGCGAGCTTCGTCGACCAGGTCCGGTCGATCTGACAACTAGTACCATGCACACAAAGTCAGTAAGTCAGTCAGTCAGTCAGTCAGTCACCGCGCGAAGAACGAAACATGGTGATCAAGGTGAACACACAAGTTGTTGAAGGTATTGTGTCGGTCGCTGGAACTTCTTCAAGGCCATATAGCACAACACGAAATTGTTGCATGCAGCAGCGCCTCGTAATGTAGGGCTCGGAGGGAGGCAGGATGCTGAACCTATGACCGGGCTGTGACCTACTACCACGATGCATGATGAACGACCAGTGGATCCGGTGGCCAGACTCGTGATCCACCACGGCGGCGGTGAGAGGGTGTGAGTGGTCACGGACCACGGTGCTAATTTGCGTTTGAGTCTAACTTAGCTCCGTGTACCAGGTCAATTGTGGATCGACCCGGGCGGAGAAAGAACATTGCGGGGCTGGCCCACAATCGTTGTACTCACACCTATCGGGGGACCATGCTAGTCTACTCTACTTCACGAAACTTGCCGATCTGGAAGGGCGGGCCCTCCGTCCACCCTTCCTCCCTCCGCCTCGACCCTCCTTTCCATCCGAGCCCGGGGCCTCGGGACAGGCGAGGAGCAACATCATCGATCGGCGCTTGCCGAAGTGTCCGGTGAGTTCGTTATTCTGCACAGGATTCTACTTCGCCACTCCACCTTTTAAACTCCTGTCCAGCTCCTCCGACATCCGAACCATCTACAAGCAAGCAGTGTGTATGCATGTTTGACAAATTCCATTTGACGTTCGACTTCAGATCCACCTTTTAAACTCCTGCCCAGCTCCTTCGACATCCGAACAATCTACAAACAAGCAGTGTGTATGCATGTTTGACAAATTCCATCTGACGTTCGACTTCAAATCCAAAGTGTCAAGTGAAGTTTTCAAAAACAACAATTGAATGTCAATTGACATCTACATTTTGTTTTCTAAAATGTCACCTCAATGTCAAATGCTTAGTAGTATGTGTCATTCCAATTTCTGACGTGTCAATTGACGTGTGGTTTTTTATTTTATAAGTCGCACTACATGTCGAATTCTAAATTGTGTGCGTCAATTTACGTGCATTTTTTTTGTTGGGTGCAAGTTTTTGTGTGTCAAATGTCAAAAACTTGCAAATTTTTTGTCAAAAATGCACATCGTCAACACAACTACTTTTCTTGTATCCAAGTTGTTATTTTTATTCATTCAATCACTCACTCACTCACAAGGCACCGGCGCTGCTCTCCAAACATACTTGCAAGAGGAAATGAACGAGTGCACATGTATGCGATGACACTACTTGACAAGTTTGCAAATACCTGCCCATTCATGTGAATTGGTAATGCATAAGGTAGACGTGCCGAAAGCTAACATAGTAGCAATAATCTAGCCACCTATATTTGAGTGGTATGTGGTCAGGTGTGGATCCAAGAATGCACATCAAAAAGACATGTGTTTGAAGAAGATTGGACGACGTGATGAGAGTATGATTAAACATTCTAGGTTCATTAATCAACATGATTGGGGGCACCTATATGACCACTTAATGAGCAAGAGAATCTTCACTTTCATACTCAATCATTAAGAGATTCATATGTGCTCCAAAATTAACGAGGCAAGTCATGGCTATGGGCACGGTTTGGCTTTGCTAATCACCTCACACTAATTGCTTGTTTCGAATCCTATGAAAGGTGGGTGCAGAGAGAAAAGTATCCAAACAACACACATCTGTACCTTAATAAGTTTTAGAAAGTATGTAGTGTGCCCCCTTTTATTTATTTTACTATGGAACCTCTTACTTGAATATAATCTAGTTTTAGAAAGTAAGAGAGAATTCTGTCTAATACTCACTCACTCACTCACTCACTCACTCAATATGTTACTGGAATGTTGCTTTTCAAGGTCTCGTACATGAGAAAAGGGGCGAGTGCACATGTGATGACAATAACTTGAAGTTGGCCTTTTGGAATACATGCCCATGGCAACTCCATATATATATATATATATATATATATGCCCATACATGTGAATTGGTAATGTATGATCAGTTTTGGAAATTGGGGATTGTTTAATCGACCACATAGTTTGTTAAAATGACCATAACAACGCATCCCGCAGTCACATCATTTGTCAAAATTCGATTTTTCATTGCATATATGAAGAACAAGGGATCAACGAGTATGTTCCTCTTTCTTTACAACTAGAATTGTTCAAATTATGACAAGTCATGTGACCGTGCGATGCGTCTGTGGTCATTTTAACCAATGCGTGGTTGATTTAACAATCTCCTAGAAATTTCATAATGTGGGTTGTGTTTTACATTTCTCTCTAAGCAATCATATCTAGGCACTTCCAATTGAAATAAACATTTGATATTGCACTACCGTCCATGTGTTGACTATTTGATCCTAGAATGGTTTACAAATTTTGAGCACATACCATAGTCCAAACTCATCATAACACATGTATTTTGATGTCCAGTCTTAACTACAAGCCTTGCCATGTACCACTCAAATATATGTGTCCAATTATGAATTTACAGACTAATAGATGTCAACCTGATCTGTAGATTTTGGGAATAATACTGAATTCCAGGACCGTTTTTGGCCCAAGGGAAAAAAAAATCAGTACAGCTTCACATTCGTTTGCAGCAGGAGCACCAAAGACAATCCTAACTTCTCACCAAAAAGTTTGGTCAAAAGACCATTTATGTTAAATTTCTATGAACAATTCTGCTTAAGCATGCATTGGTTTCCTCTTATGCATGCATGCACTTTTTCTTTTTTTAAATTTTATTTTAAAGTCTAATATGTGGCTGCTTTCTCTTGCATGATACCTAGTGCACTCTCCCTCCTCCTTGCAGAACATTCTTGGGAACTAAGTTGGAGTAAGGAGAACACAATGTGAGGCACAAAGAACAAGGAAGCAATATCGATTGCTACACTAGATATTGTCGTTAGAGTCATATGGTATTTTATATCGCTGTGGTAACTCTTCTAATGACAATTCTCATGATTAAATTTACAAGTGTTTTTTAATGATTGATTGAAATTTGGATGAAAAATCACTTAGTAAGTGACAGTAATTATTGCAACATTGTATATTTATAATGCCCATTGAAGATTTTTCAAGGAACGATAAAGAATGCTACTTTGGCATTTGGTTTGGTGACATTACACAGGTTGTTTACGTTTAGTATTGAGCAAGGCAAATAGAATTGGTGACACTAAATACAATATTTAGTGTAGTACACCGTTTATGGTATTTAGTGTCACGTACGCTATTTGCAAAGGGCCTAAACTTGATGCTTAGAGGTCTCAAAGTTTCACACCTGCTAATTATCAATATGATTCCATTCGTAAGTAACTTCTTTAGGTGAAAAAACATCTACATTTTGACATTTAGAGTAGCTGCACATTGGGATACTTTAGATGATAGTCTTGTGATTTAGTATGAGAGGGGAGGATGTTTTTGGATGTACTAATGGCAAGTGTCATGTGTTTATATTTTCGTATGCAAGAGGAAGATATTCTTGTGCACACTAATGGCAACTGTCATTTGTGTACACTTTGTTCAACTTGTAAATCATTGTGTAAGTTAACAAAGGCATGCACCTCATAACACTATTGAACATACTCACGCCAAGATAGTAGTAAGTGCACTTGAATGCCAACTGTCATCAGGTGGCACTGATGGTGAAGTTATTGATCAGCAATGTAATCTACCATATGCCTCAAAATAAGGTAAGTGACACTATTACGCATGTGACACTAATTACCATAAACAGCGTAGTCTTGTTGCAATTGAGTCTCCTATAATTGTGTCCAGATTGCAAAGATTGTCTAGTAGTTCTTTCAAGGTCTTAAGAGCCAAGGCGTTGCATCACTCAGGAATTACAAGGATAATTAACTTTGAGGGTTATCGTTATATGTGTGTAGAATTTAATTTGTGTGTGTGGATTTCTACAAAGGCAAGTCCAAATCCTTGTACTCTTTCACATGAAATGTCAGTGCCTTTTGAAAATACTTAATTATGCAGTACGCCAAAATAGATCTTCGTCTATTATGGGCTGTTGTTGTTTTCCACTGGCAGTTTCAATCGAGAGCGACACTTTTGAATGCAAATGATAGCCCACCCACACTTACTGGTGCGGGCCACCAATGAACGGTTCCTACCAGCAGGGGCCACTTTTAGAGTTGGTTTAGCCAGTGAGAGCCACTGGATGTAACCATCGCTGGTAGGAACCGTTCACTAGTGGCCCACACCAGTAAGTGTGGGTGGGCTATGAGTCGACATCAGCAATTATCGATTTTTGACATAGTCTTGAATGTTAGGTGCAAACTGCAAAACCTTCCAAAGGTCTTCCTGTTTAGAAATTAACACTTTCTCATTACCAGGAATATACGCTACCACACCGTTTATGGTGTTTAGTCATTTCCAATTACACAATTAAAAATTCTTGCTATAGCTTTGTTTTTGTCAACGAAGGTGAAATAACAAAGGTTGCTTGGACATTATAGACACCCTAAACCTTTGCGTGGTAAAAACACGCTTGGTAAAGTGTGAGAGTTGTAGGATAGCATAGCTCCACATAGTAAGTTGCACTAAATAACTTAAACGGTGCACCTTCAACCGCAATCCTTGTCCAGTTAATACTATTATATTCTTGAAAGCATACATGGGCATTATTAAATGTCAAAAGAAGCCTACAGCTATAAATCCAAAAGAATCCCAAACATCTTTTCTTCCAAGTGCGGTGGCTTAGCACATGGGCCACATTTCTTTGGCGCTTCGGTGAACCCGATAACTTAGGCAGCTTGATCTTGATTAAAGTGTTGAAAGTGGGTCACAAGCCCAACACTGTACTTCCCATGCGGCTCTTCTTCGTCGATGTGTTTGTGGCATGCTTATCCTTTGCTTTCTCTCAGGGTGCTACATATATAGCTTCCACATGTGGTAGCGGACAATCAAAGCTAACAAACGTTTTTAATTCAAGATAAGCGGGCCTAATTCATTTAATTATCTTAATCAGACACCTATGTATGATTAGAGATGACTTAACTTTACCTTGATTAAGAATGGGCACTAGAGATACATGTGTTTAAAAAAGATTGGATTACATGTTTAAAACTTGTTAACTATAGTTTTAGGCTGAATAGTCAACCCTAATCTAGGGAGACCGATCATAGACTTCCTAACATAGCTTCTTTATACACATTTTGCAGATGCACAAGAATTTTAACCTTGCGAATTTGAGTAGTAGAAGGCAACAAACATCAAAATTCAAATAATGTCCGCTTGAGGATCGTACACCTTGAGTGTTGAGCACAACGAGGTTCGAACATTTAACACAATATTCAAAATTTTGAGAGAGTGGGATCCTCTCAAAATAATATTGTCCATTTGTCAACCTAAAAGTCATGTTAGGTTGACAAATGCTAGATTATACTTTAGATGTGTAGTTTCCATTAAAATGAGAGTATGTTGAGCTGGGGAATCGACTCATTTAGGTTGAGTCGACCTAATGAGGACAATATGCTAGTCAATTTAGGTTGAGTCGATCTAAATGAGGAAATATGTTAGTCAATTTAGGTTGAGTCGACCTAAATGAGGAAATATGTTAGTCAATTTAGGTTGAGTCGACCTAATGAGGACAATATGCTAGTCAATTTAGGTTGAGTCGATCTAAATGAGGAAATATGTTAGTCAATTTAGGTTGAGTCGACCTAAATGAGGACAATATGTTAGTCAATTTAGGTTGAGTCGACCTAAATGAGGACAATATGTTAGTCAATTTAGGTTGAGTTGACCTAAATGAGGACAATATGTTAGTCAATTTAGGTTGAATCGACCTAAATGGTCAATTTTAGGCAGCACATCACTCCGCAATTTACGACAGGAAATCAAATGTTATTTTTTTCTTGAACTTTACAACTCTCCACTGGTTTTCACTTCATTCTTGGATTAATAGTTTTTTTTATGTACTCTCAATTCATTGGAAAACTCTCAAAATTTTGAATATTGTGTTATTTCTAGGTTCTAATTTCCATGCTGTTTTTTTAGTAGTTTAATCTTAGATATCCATGATATATTGATTCCAGTACATTTTGGAAACACTTATTTGGTGTTCAATTGACATGAAAGCTCCAATTTATGTGTTATCAGTAGAAATGAAATTAGAGTGAAGATTTTATGATTAGTACATGCTTACAACCGATCATAAAGTAAACCGGTGTTAATCCAACACCCTCAAAATATGGACACCTTTGTTTGGGTGGCGTGTGAATCTCAAACTTGACACCAAAAACACGTGTGATTAGAAGAGATTGGACTATGTGCTCAAAATATGTTAACCATTCTTGGATCAATAATCAACATAATTTGGGGAGGCCCCCATCCCACGCGAAGTGGGTGCAGGGAGGAAAGTGTATGATTGAGGTCTACTTACCTTTAGACTATCATAAGGCAGCGGTCTCTGCACGTCCTGAGCCTTTTGAGCAAGTGTCCAATGACTTATGTTGGATCAACTTGGAAGAAATATAAACCACCTGCAACTTGGTAAGGTAGAAATACCATAACCCGTGAAAATAAGGTGATTCGCATTGAAGATATGGTCTTACAATCATGAGATAATTTTCCAAGATAGACGAGAAGGATTCATGAAGAATGCAAGTTGTTTCATATTTTTTTGTCATGTACAAAAAATTCTACAATTTTTCAAAGTGGAAAGTTGTCAAACCCCATACTCGTTCACTAGATTCTCCCTACACCGAACACGGTAATCCGCATTTCCATATAGAACATCACCTAAACCGGTTAACTCATGAGTACATTAAACATGATTAAAATGGTTAATTAAAATGGTTAATTAATTGTATTAATTTGAGACAAGAGAAAGTCTCAAATTAACGAATATAGTGATCAAGATGAAAGAACAATGTAGTGTGCATCGATACAAGTCTTGTTTCAAAAACTACCATGTAATATAGTACCACTCGCGCCACCCCTAAATTCCCATGTGAATGCAATGCAAAACGCCGAGATTCTAGTGCCTAGCATGCCCTTCAAGAAATTCCCTCATCGTGACCTTCAACTATCCTCAAAATCGATTCTCAACGTTCATAACGGAAGAACCGGGGAGTGAAATTTTGTTGCATCTCGAAGATGTACGGATTCTACTAGGTTATTGGTGCCAAATAAAATCACAAATTTGACTCTCATGTACATAAATATCTTCAAAAGAGATGATACGAGAAATAGCCATCAACTCTTAAAATTATCAGTTATGTGACCTTTTCATGGACAAAATGCAATGAACACGTGTAGTCCAAAGACTTATTGGACCTTGACCAGTTATAGGTCCGTTGGTGCCGAACTTGGGAACTTGATGAACATATTTTGGGTCTTGTGATGTCAATTTTTTAAACTTCACAAACATTTGCGTCCAACAAGGAAGATGAGAATATTATCATAAATAATGAAGTGCGAGCATCATTTAGTCTTTTAGTCTTCTTGTACGTACCCCACAAAGTCACTCGGGTCCTCTCTCTATATAAAATGTGACATGCCCGATTTTGAAACTCGAAATCACTCATGGCCGTTTCACAATATTCGCGACAAAAGAGGAACAAAAGCGAACCTCTTGACCGGTATCTTTGCAACGTGAGTTTGAATACAATCATGTCAAAAGTTAGTTAAGGATGTCAACAACCAATTGAGGCATCTAGAGGAGATACATAACTTTTGAATATCTTCATCATCATGGCTTGAAGACTTGCGATTATACTTTTGATGCGAGATATGCTACTATCTCGGTGCATCGATTGAACATTCCTTAGGCTACACCGGCCCTTGGAGAAGTATCAAGGGCGGTATATATCCCATGCGCAAAGATATTTTGCATCGGTGAGCTTTGTGTGGGCAGATGTCTCCATGGAAAGATAGATAGAATTTGCTAAAGCGGAAAGCGCGAAAAAAGAACCTCCACTTGACACACTTTGCGACACTAAATGTGATATTTAGTGCCATGTGGTATTTTATGTCTTGCTATGGTAACTTTTCGGATGACACTTCTTATGAATAAGTGAAACAAATATTGTCATGGATGATGGATGAGTTCATACGTTGGCCAAAACCCTACCTTCTCTTGTTAGCAACTCATGATGAAATATTGTTGTGGTTGATTGAAATTTGGATGAAAAATCACTTGGTAAGTGACAGTAATTGTAAATCCTTCAAAAAAATTATACAGAATGACAAATAATGTTGGTTTAACATTTAGTGTTGGTGACACTACACCGCGGTTTTCAATCAGTATTGAACAAGACAATTAGAATTGGTGACACTAAGTATCATTTTTAGTGTAGTTTCTCTAAGTTGTACATTGCCGCTTCTCAATGTTAAGGTGAGAACTATACATCTTCACTAGACTTGTTGAAACTCAGAGGTTCTATCCAATTTTCTACTAGAGTCCTCACAAAATTCACCAATTTAGCTTTAGCTAATGGGACAATAGCCTGCATCAAATTATTCCCCGATACAACTATCATTCATTCATTGTATGTCAAATTGAAATCTACGATGATTTCAACATAGATGATGAAAAGAATAACTTCTATGTTCTTTCCATTCCATATAATCTAGAATCCGAGCTAATTCTGTTGACAAATTTTTTGAAATGCAACCCATAAATTCCTCAAAAGTTCATTACCTTCTTCAACACAAGTGAAGACTTGTTTGCTTTTTGTTTCCAAATGTTTTGAAGAAGTTAAAGAAATATTTGACCCCCCTTTGACATTGCAAAGTAACATTGTTTATGGTGAACTTCTTGTCTATACATGTTACTTTGTCAAATGTCACCATATATGTTATTTTCTAGTATATCAAGGCAGTAATTACACCATGTTTTAACAATTCAAGCATATAAAAGAGTTGATTCTCCACATCATAACAACTATTTTCAATATTGATCGTTCTTAGTTCTTGCTTGGCTAAGAGGACATGCTACGTACTAATGTCCGTATAGGACACGGCCAAAGCCCTGCCTACAGAGAGCACCTACTAAAGCCCTTTGACCTCAATGCCTAGGCATCCATCTGATGCATTATTTTAAATACAGTAGGAATTATACCAAGCGATGGCAACCAAGAGGTGGGCTTGGAAGTAGCCATCCATTGAAGAAAGCGTAATAGCGCGAAGCAACCTGAAGGCTCATGGGAACGAAAAATCGCTTTGCGAAGCGTAATATGGCAACGCCTAATTCCAAATTAATTAATGTGAATACTATCAGTACAAAATTGTTGAGAACTTGTGTTGTCTTAGTAGAGAAAAAGTGTGATCTTGGATTTTTTAAATTATTAATAATTGAAATCAAGTATAGCTTTGGATTTTGAAGGGGAAAATGCACACACATGACAGTAGGTGAAATTGCTTCCATTCACCAGGGCTTTGGTCGTTGTCTTCCCTATCATCAGATCACCAACTTTAGAGGGGAAGAGGGTTTTAGTGTAGAAGCAAACCCTCCAAATTTATGACCAACCATTTCTTCAGTAATTCTTCAAACCAACGGAACCCTTTCCGTTAATGTCTAGATATACACTAGAATAATGAATTACATCATGGTCAAGTGACACAAAACTAAGGAATTGAAACTTACATATAGGATGCTCAAGTTTGAAGGCCACGGTACACTAAAAAACGTCATGCGCAAGTTAAATATTTGCATTGGAACATTATAAACTACATTCCCACTACAATATTAGGATTCAACAACAACAATTATCCATAAACCGCATCGACATAGAGGGGGTCCACTCCCCAAAAGATCCCAGGGTGGTAGGGCATTTAACAACATCTCGGGCGTTGGGGTCACCAATGAAAGTGTGCTCAAGGCGATATAGGCATGTCCTCGTGAACGCTTACTCCCACACTTACTAGGGTTCTTCTTTCCACAACAACCACTCCACCACCTAACCTTCAAGTGTAGCATGTGAGGGACGTTATGTTAGGTACCTAGTCTAAGTAGTCATTTGCACGAGCTTGCCGGTGCACTAGGAGCAAATCCACCCTTATAGGTCCATGAGGCCCAATTTGGGTCTCAAGACTTTGTATGGAGGTGTTTCTAGTGAATTAATATTGGTTATTCTTGATTGTCAATATCAAAAGCGGTGATTTCATTAAAAATGAATTCATCTATTGATTTCAAATTCCTACAATTGGAGATTTTATGCATGTAAGAATAAAGGTGTTGAATTCATATTAATATCTTGAATTCAAATACATTTGCATATAATATCTTGTCATTATTGTCGCACATGGATGTACATTCTTCTTTCCTCTCTTTAAAATATTGTTTTGAATATATTTTCAGTCTCATAAACCAAGTAAAATTTGATTATGAAACTTGTTTAGGGCTTGTTACATCAACTCCCACGTAGCCCGTACAAAAACATACCAGTGCCTTCAAAGGTTTTGAAGCCTTTAAGAATTTAGATTATGATAGGATTGAGTGACAAAGAAAGAACTTAGCTAAAGCCCTTGACATGGCCTACCAAGATATTTTAGATGAGTTTGATGCAATGTGGTATGTTAGAGGTCTGATCATCACTACAGGTACCTAAACGGTGACTTGGAATATTAAACCCTAGATGATCATTATTACTTGATTCCCCTTAAAGCTCCTAGACCGATTTTTCTCCTTGGTGGTTGTACTTATATTTCTCTTGCAATTGAACATGTTCAATTTGTGCCTGAAAAGATTTAAAATTTTAATTGAAGTCTTCACATGAACCAATGAACACAGAGAACTCGCCCACTAGTTACAAATAAACCGGTTGAGTTTGAGAACTACACTATTGTGTCTAATTAGTGTGGGTGGGAAATTCACGTGGGTTGGAAATTAGTGTGGCCCACACTAAATTTCAAGTGTTTGCATCACTTTGGATGTAATTCGTACTGTCATCCATCCGTGTGTGTTAGGGTTCTCCGCAAACAACCTCCATGGGATGTGTTAGGTGCTTCCTGAGGTGCTTCCCGGGATGGAATTATGAAGTTTCATCCAATTGTGGAAACGACAACGCCCACACAAAATTTTCACCTTTGAAATTAGTGTGGGCCACTCTAAATTATAATTTGAAATTAGTGTGTTTTATTGGGAATTAGTGTGGCCCACACTAATTAGACACAATAGTGTAGCCGGTTGAAGTTCAAGGCTTCAGGAAAGTAACCGACCGTTTTGAAGGAATCTGTGGAATATACCACAAATTAATCACAGGAATACCAGAAGATCACAACATGCAACCGGTTGGACTTGGAAACAACACTCGGATTTTGACCGATTATTATGCCCAAAAATCTCCTAGATTCAATACTTCAGGAGAATTATCGATCATTTTAGAGGGAATATATAGAATATACCTCAAATTAATAAAGCAAAACATGAAGATGCCAACATGTAACCGGTTGGACTTGCAAACACTCGGATTTTGACCGATTATGAAGCCCAAAAATCTCCTCGGAGACTGACATGAAGCACTAAAGTTATGGTTGACATTGATCCGGGTGCACAAACCATGTCCAGCAACTCCAGCTCTGGCTGGGTCCAATTACCGGCACTTGCATAAATTCCATAAAGGCAAGAAAACGAAGCTCAAAATGACTAATTCAAGTACATAATGGACGTGTATATCGCTGGACCTCCTACACTTGGAATTTTGTTGTGGACAAACCCAGATATCATGAGGCTAGGCTTGCCTTTCGCAAGGCACGGAGCTAGCTGCATGGAGTGGTGACTTTCTCCCTCTTCTCGTCGTTGGCCGGTGTCCCTGGAATTATGAATCTCCAATCTCCCCTTCATAGATCGACGCCTTTGAGAAAGTGCAAAGAGAGGGCCAAAATGCCATGCTATCCAAAAGTTGCGCTTTCAATAGAATCATATAGTATGATGTTGGGACCTCATTTATTGTAGTATCGAGGTTATTCAATTTTGAGGAGAAAAGAAAGATTATAATAGAATTCACTACTCGAGGTTTGAATGGATGCAAAATGAAATATAATGCACAAGGAGATCTGTTGTGAGTTCTACAAGAATTTGAGTGTTTTTAGGTTCCATAAATTCATACTTGACAACATGCTCACAAACAGTTCAATAGGGTTTTCAAATTCTTGTGTTACATGTGTTGCAATCGTATAAGCTGAGGTAAAATTTGGCTGACATGAATTCAATGGCATTCTCAAGAGATAATTTTGGTTCTTAAATGGAGACTTCCAACATTTCAAAATTTTGGGGGGGGGGGGGGTCCAAGTTTTTCCTTAATAAAATCCTTGGAATGAAATGGTTTTAAAGTCTGGGAAGGCAACATGTATGTGTCTAGAGACATCAATGTCAAATCTTAAAATATAGTTGTAAATGTGAAAATCGGGTAAGAGATCACTCAAAGAGAAAGTGAGTAAGGTAGATGAGGCTAATGTGGACACCTCCAACTCTATGGAATCATCCAACCGATGGATTCAAGCATTAGAAGCTTGAGCAGGTTAGCAATTACAAATCGGGACCAAAGAATTTGAGATTGTTGAAATTGGAGTTGATGAAGGTGTTGATCTAGGCTCCGGAATCAAAGATTCTCCACTTCCCAATATGGTGTTATAGGGGGAAACTCTTCAATTGTTCAATGTTGTGTAAGTGGACAACATCATTAGCAGATTCTACATGGGTCATTTGCCAATGAAAACCAAGTTAATGTCAATATTGGTTGTGACATGTCTCTAAAGTGGTCACATGTAAGATAAAATGTTGCCGAATTGGCTTTTCATTATAGAATACCACAATACCAGTTGGTTGGCACCTCACAGCCACATGCCCCCTCCTAATTTGCCCACTTCCTGCACAAAAATCAAGCATGTCATATCTCGATGGATAGCACTCCTAATTATGGATGATGGTGGGTGTAGTTTGACTTTTGCGAAGGTGACTAGCCCAAATATCATCAAGGCAACATCTAAATCGCCCTGTATTACTCACCCACCAAATTAGAGCGACTATACCGTTGATTAGGAGCCAAAAATAAGGTGTCCAATTAAGGAACCTAGCCGAATTAGCCTCATCTACCTAATGCTCTTTGACCTCTTATAGCAATGGCATCTCAACTTCGATTCCCAAAGTTTGAAATAATGGTTTGAGTGATTCATAATTGCTGACCAAATGAGAACAATTACCAATGCTCAGATCTAACAGCCAACATTGTCACTTGAGTTGGAAGCGCCCACAATAGGGTGCATCTTAAGGTAGCAACCATTTATTCAATTACTTTCTTTTTAGGACACCTATATATTGAGTGGTATGTGGTTTGGTGTCACTCCAAGAACAGATGCCAAAAAAACGTATGTTTAAAAGAAACTGGACTTCATGCTCAAAACATGATATCTGTTCTAGGCTCAACAGTCAACATAATGGGAGGGAGACCTATATGACCGTTTAACAAGGACGAAATTCTTTAATTCAATAACGACTAAGATATTCACATGAGCTTCGTAAACTATGAGGAAAGTGGCTACGGCCTCAATTTGGATTTCCTAACCATCTTGTACTAATCGTGTGTTTCATATCCTAGGAGAAGTGGGCTCGTCGGGAAAAGTAACCGTTGAGGACCCACCTACTTTAGTCAATTCCACCTTCAACGTGTTGGGCGGGAAGGCCCTTCAACCCTTGTATGCTCGCGGTTTGAAGTTAACCAACGCCTTATTAAGTTAGTGCCAACTGGCTGGGGCGAACCAACCCATATATCCGTACCTTACCGGGGAGGGCGAACGGCTGGGGATTCGTGACACTCACTTAAAATCAACCATCCTACATATCGTGGATGAAGTGGCTCCAATACAAAAAGACCCCCATGAGGTTGAGGGCCGATTCATTCGAATGTGACATCACTAGACATCCGGTAAAGTACCAATGTATGGGTCGGTTCGCCCTAGCCGTGCCAACTTCCATAAAGGCAGTAAATAGGGGGAATTTCGTGTGCTTCGAATTCCGAGTTCATAACATTAAGTAGCAATGCTAGGAGGGTACCCTTTGAGTACCCGCACATTTACCTCAACAAGAAGGGAAAAGCTTGCAAAGCAAGGGTGAATGAATGGATAATTAATCAAATATAGAAGCTTCAAAAAGGTATCAAAGAGGTTTCCAATGCGGGTGTCGGGAGACTTTTCCAAAAAGTGCAACCACCTTTTTGACCTCACCAACTTTCCCGTTGCTTTATAGCTATTTAGATTTGTTTAGATCATAATTTAGCCTAGATTAGAACCTTTATCACCACTTGGCATTAGTTTTGTCCTAGAAACCGACATAATTAATTCTAAGCATTGAAAGTAATTATCCAAAATAGCCTAAGTAAAACTCAAACTTGGTAGTACATTTGCTCTTGAAAGAGCATCAAACCGGCACGCGCCGGTTTGATGCTCTTTTGAGAAGGTCAATCCGGGCTTGCTACTTAATGTTATGTTTGTCGTGAATCGGCCGCTTGGGATGCGGGTTTGTTTTGTCCACTACCTTGATAAAGTTTCAAGAAGAAAATCGTCTCCCAAAGATTGTGTGTTTGCATCCCAAGTGTGATTGGTTTGGGGGCAATAGGATATGTGTGTCTTGGGGAACTGAGTCGTTTGCCATGTGTCATGACCACATTGGTATAAAAACCTCGAGAATCTTGTATGCCATTGTGCCCAAACCTACATTGAAATGTGCAATTATGTTATCCCATGTTAATTTCTCAACATTCCACAATATTTTGAATATTTACTATCACATGTTTCAAAATATATAAATTATCTTTCTACTATGGTTGCAATACAGATCAGTGAACAATGTTATAAGTTTTCACAATTAGGTATTGTTCCAATGTAATTTGCATGGGTAAAGAGGCAACTTATTCACGAAGGCGACCTACTTGCACATATCAATGTAGCTTTCCACCATAAATATGTGAATTTTATCCTTGATTATAAGGGAAAGGAGGCATAAGAAAACCTGCTCCTATCGAAGTAGCCCATCTCTAAGTACCCATTGTGCCTATTATGTTAATTGTTGGGGGGGTCATGCTACTAATTTCATGCCAAAATAGCTTCAAAAACTATCTCATGTTAATAAACTAATTCCCCACATTCTAGGTCGATGAGTTTATGTGGCTAATGGGAAGCTCTTGTCTTTGGTGGGAGTTGTGTAGCCTATTTAGAGTATAACCACAATTTGTAAATCATAGTTGCCGCTTGTTTAACCCCTAAATTTATAGATGCTCAAGTCCACCACAAAAGGGGTGGAAAACATGTAGAACTGTACATCTATAGATATATAAGTGTATTTGCAGTCAACTTTGTCAACTATGACTTTAACTCCTTAAATAAGCACTTGGGACTTTTAAAGGTTAGAATATTGCCCATGGATTATTGCTTATACCTATGGGGATTGTTAAATCAACCACACACTAGTTAGAACAATCACAAAGATGCATCATGTGGTCTCATGAACCGTCAAATTTAGATTTTTCATCACACACATGAAGAGGAGCAAGGTATTAACTTTTCTTCCTCTTTCTTTACATTTCGGCTTACAACCATAGTTGTTCAAATTTTGATAGGTCATGTGACCATGCAACGCATCTCTGCAGTCGTTTTAACTAGTGTGTGGCCGATTCAACAATCCCCATACTTATAGTCATGCGTTTACATTAGGTGATGTTTCTCAAAACATATTATGTCAAAGTTATTTGTTCATGATTTTTGGTTGCACAAATTACATATAGAAATCCCTAAAGAGTCTTTGCTTTCTAAATAAACTCGTTCTCACACCTATATTCCACTTAGAGGGTCAAGATTCCCTTAAAACATAAAATCTCTTCAAGAATAACTCTAAAGTATTAAGAAAAAAGTAATGCTAGCAAGTTTTAAAAGGTGGCAACTAGAGCTAGCTTGCAGTCATTCAAAGAATACACAGATACAAAGCTACACTGATTATGATCCCATTTAGAATGTATTACTATTTAGAATTACGCAGTGCTATAACTAACACCATTTTAATTAAAATGAGACAATTTGGCCTTTTTGAGACAAAAAATTAAGGTGAAATTTCGAGGCACCTTAAAGGAAATTTAAGGTGAAATCCAAGGGGAACTTTGTTCCCATAAGCCAAGTTCCAATGGGGTACATAGTGGGTACATGATAAAGTACCAAAAGTTCCCTACAAGTGTTCCCCCACCACGTTCACATCCTCCACAATTATTCACCTTAATGTACGCTATTAAGGTGATTGGCAAAATGAGACTTTGAAAAGTCTCATTTTAATTAAAATGGTGTTAACTATTCAATGAGAATGTAATGTTTTAA
Source organism: Polytrichum formosum (assembly GCA_964035585.1). Classification (NCBI taxonomy): domain Eukaryota; kingdom Viridiplantae; phylum Streptophyta; class Polytrichopsida; order Polytrichales; family Polytrichaceae; genus Polytrichum; species Polytrichum formosum. The sequence goes on from OZ037937.1 coordinate 1,168,826, forward strand.
TACCAAGCAAAGTCATTATGTTCTTTAAGAACAACCTAGGACTTTTGTCAATAAAATCCAAGTAACATGTTTTTGCATTGAGTAACTTCAAATAGCAACATGCACTAAATGGGATAATCGGTGTAGTGATTGTCTAGACCAACAAATTTACAAAATGGCCAAATGATCAAAGTCTAGAGAAAGGTGACTACTTCACACGAGCTTCACACTTCCCACCGTGCTAAGCATACAATGCATGGCTCGGGGGGACGCCAAGTGTAAGTTCGTCTAGTCATAAGGTGTGTGACATAAGTAACGCTGTGAGCCCAATATGGTGCCCACATGAGGTGTTAACCTCAAAAGTTCATTCGAACTTGACCTTTACATTTCTTCAAGTACTAACAATGATAAAAAGAGTGAAGCTTTTGTGTGTTAAAGTAAGATTTAATTTGAAGTGTGAGTGGGTGTTGTATTGGGAGTAGAGTTGGGGGGATTAGTGGTTTGGTTAGTTGAGGGTTGGGTCAAAAATTGAGTTAGCCATGTTAGAGTTTGAGTGAGGATTTAGGGAAGTGTGGTTTTTGTCTTGGCTAATTGTCTTGTTTAAGGTACCTTGGTGGTGGTTTTGAGGGGGGTTAGACCTTCTCATTGGGATTGCATTCAAATCTCCTAGCTTGGGGAAGGGGTCGGAAGAATACAGAGGCAGGCAAGAGAGAGAGGCTAGAGAGCCAGAACAGGGGCGGCTTCGAAGCCGAAGGTGGCCGAAGTGGATTTAGCTGCGGCTTCAAGCTTGAAGCGTGCGATTCAGATTGTGGGCTCAAACCTGAGGGCGATTCAGTTGCGGCTTCAAGCCTGAAGTGTGCGATTCAAACTGTGGGCTCAACCGGAAGTGGAATCAGGTGCGGCTCAAGCCTGAAGTGGATTCAACTTGTGGTTTCAAGCCTGAGCGTGCGATTCAGGTTATGGTTTCAAGATTGAGGGCGAAATCAAGTGCGGCTTCAAGCCTGAATGTGGATTTCAATACAGGGGCGGCCTCTGAGCCGAATGTGGCCGAAGTGGATTTAGCCGCGGCTCAAGCCTGAAGTGGATTCAATTTGTGGTTTCAAGCCTGAGTGTGCGATTCAGGTTATGGTTTCAAGCTTGAGGGTGCGATCCAGGTTGTGGTGTCAAAGCCGAATGTAGATTTCAATACAGGGGCGGCTTCGAAGCCGAATGCGACTGTGAGTCAACTCTAATGCAGAGCCGAGGGCACCTGAGACTCTGAGTTGGCAGCTAAGGCCACTTGGCAAGGAGGGGTAGGGTATTATTAAGGTGCACGGCTAAGGGACTTAATTAGCCTCTAATGAGGGAGAAGGTACCTTAAGTGACCAGAAGTTAGCTTAGTTAGTGAAGTAGGACGTACATTAGGTAGGAGATTAGAGGAAATGGAAGATGTTAGGGTGGTTGTGTGCACTGATCATCATGGGTGCAACAGTATTTGTTCAATGCTAATGCTCTGTGTGTTCAAATAAAAAGAGTGTGTTTTATTGAAAATCATTGGAGTATGAATGTGGGTTTCCAAGACCAAGAGTTAACAAAGACATGTGAGCCATAGACTCCTACTCGGACCACAGACGCTCAAGGGTGGGGGTTTAAGGCTGACAAACGCCTCCAACCTTTTTCATTGTTCTACTAGACTAGTCCAAACTCTTTGAAGTTTGTGTTACATCCTAACCTCCGTAATGTCCCCCTCCATAATGTCACTACCTCTCTTATATCCCAAAATATGGGGTATGGATGTGCTTAGTTTAAATCTCGCTCCTTGTTGTCACATTTCCCTCACATACATCACAGGTTTTGACATTGAAATAATCCACTATGGAATTAGTCCACATGCTCGCACACATCACGTTGTCAACATTGTCAACATTGTCATTATTGCAATGTTGACTTTGTCTTATTCCATAATGTCACATGCTACACTAGTTCTCTATTAACACGCATCCATGTTAATACTACATACTTCCTTAATATCATGTGCACTTTGGTTGCCACATGCATGATATTAGGGAGGTTAGAGTGTAATTCATCAAATCTTTATCTAGAATATGGAAGTTGCATTAGTTGTCATAACATTATTCAGTCGAGTAACTAAGTTGGGTGGGACTAGGAAAATGTCATGTAAGGTGCTAGAATTATACCTTACGGACGCTTGTTAGTGAGTAGATTTAGCCTGAAAAACAAGTGAGATTCAAGTGAAGCACTATCATTGAATATTATTAAGAATGGAATGGTTGATAGCAATTGAACAATGTTATATTATTTGAAGTCAACTTATAAGAATATTTTGTGAGTTCTTGAAGTGCTATTTGTGGATCTATATGTTCGTAAAAGGTTTTCTTTTAAAGCACAATATCAAGACTTGGAATTTTTCCTTTGTATTATGTAGGTCACTACATTGATTATCCCGATTAGTGTGTGTGGCAGAAATTCCCGAAAGACGCATTATTTTGCCAAGTCTCAAAATTAGTGATGGCTGAAATTTTTACTCAGTGATGCTAAATTCAAGAATACACGCTCATTTGCCATACATTTCAAGAAATGTAATGCATGCTCTAAGATGCTTGTAGAGTGATAAAAATGTTATATGCAAACAAATTTTAACATAGAAGGCTATCCATAAAAAAAAGTTCAATTGGGTGCCAACTTCTAAGTCATGATTGCTTTCAAACCTCCATTCAAAGGAAGGGTTGGGCTTGCCTAAGAAGTGATTGGATTTCTTAAATTAGATCCTAAGGTACAGTAAGATTTTATTTGAAGCAATTTAGGGATATGTGTGATCACCATAACTAAACATAAAATAGATAGTGTTTTTTTGGCATTTGTTGGGAAACCATATTCTTCAATAAATAACATATTTGAATCCCCCATGTGTGGTCTCACACTTAGGACTTGAAAGTTGGACAAGTTTTAGCTTCATGTGGCATTGAGATTTGAAACAACATATATAGTTGAATGCTTCTAGATTGATATTAAGTCCACTTGAGGGAATATATCAACATTGAACTATCTCTCTACATAAAGTACTGTAATGATGGGCCCTTGATATATTTTGGACATTGTGGGATTGACTCACTTCTAGTATGTGTTAGAATCTTGTTGGTTTGACAAGTTGCAACTTCATATGTCTTTCTTGTTCCATTTTGGGGAGTTACCCATATTAAATAACCAATGGGAGCAAAGCATGGTGGCAATGAAGAGCATGAATTATAAGGATAAGGCTAGGAAAATTGGTGTGGGGACCTATTAGGCCATGTGCTCATTCATTGATTCAAATTTCGCTCATTGACATTAAGAAATTGAAAGATAGACTAGACAATCAACATAAGAATATTCATTTTGTTGTAGCGAGTTCCATACCCAAAAATGGCTGCCAAAAAACTATAGCCACTAATTTATGGTAGTTATCGGGTGTGGAGATGACCATCCTAGGGTAAAGGGAGCATTATTCAGTTGAATCAATATAAATACATTGTTGAGTCAACAAAACCTATTAGTTGATTAACTGCCTTCGAGTCCCAAGAGCCAACGAGTTGTGTCCACATGGGCAATGCCTAACCCCATCAAGGGCCCGCCTCTCACGAACCATGGGAATCAAGAGTAGACAAAAGTCTAGTGTAAATGGCTTGTTGGATTTTTACGTTTGGGAGGCATGTCACCAATGTTAGTGTGTGGATCCAAGCATAGACCAACCAACAACTAGTCACAAAGATAGCCCATGTAATAGCATTTATATTTTCACTTCAATTCTATTCAAAAACAAAAACAAAATTTAAAAAATAATAATAATTATAAGCTGAATGTGGAATATGCAAGGGATTGTCCTATGATGCACCCTAACATATTCTTGGGCCCACCAAAATGAGAGCTAAAGCTTAATAATGATATGAAGGATGTCAATTTGGTAGTGTTTTCTTTTGTATTACGTAACTGAGTTGCATGTCTTTTACTTTCTTTGATTACTTAACGTCTTCTTGCACATGCCTTTATATTTCCACATAGTATATGACCCATACAAGAGGTAAGGGAGGACCCGAGGAATGCAAAATGTAGGAAGGAATGGAAAGGGAGGAGGAGAACACATGTTGCAGGATAGAAGGAAGGTGCATTTTACTTGTTTTGGCTAGACTATATTTCCATCTATTACCAAGTTCCCAACCATACATGAGTTGTCATTTAAGAGTAGTTAAGCGGACAAGGTAAAGGGGGTAGGAATTTGAGAGGCCAATTCTTTTGACGAGATGCATATTTACATAACATAACATGCATAGTATACAGAAAATGTTCATAAGATATTCACAGCAATTGTTAAAACAATTCATAAACCAACCCACAAAACGATGCTCTTCCTCTTCACCACCAGAAGCAGACTCTCAGCCATTCCTAAGCTGTGTAGACGCGCCACTTCTCAACCAGGTTCCGGGGAGATTTTTGGGCATAATCGGTCAAAATCCTAGTGTTTCCAAGTCCAAACGGTTACATGTTGTAATCTTTCGGTTTTTCTGTATTAATTTGAAGTATATTCATAGATTCCTCTAGAATTGAGCGGTAATTCTCCGGAAGTGTTGAACTTCGACCGGTTATTTCTCAAACTCAACCGGCTCATCTGTAACTAGCTGTTGGTTCTCCCCATTCATTGTTCTCAACCCCAGTGTGCACTGCGTACTGGATCTGTTGGAATGTGAGATCACGAATCTCGCAGTTGCTCATCGTCGTCGCTCTTCAGGTCTTCTTCTTGTGTGTAGCTCCAAGCACCTAGTCTGTGAGCGTAACGAGGCCTGCAGTTTGAAAAACCTTGTCTTGAAAGGCTCGTGCAGCCAGCTCATCGAGTTCAATAATTACCCCTTAACACACCAGGCCGTGGTCGAATTTGAGCTTCTTCGCAGATTCAGCCTGCACGTACAGAGAGAAAAGAGTTGTGATTTCAGTTCACATGACCAGGAAGAAAAATCTTTTAAGTATCAAAGTGATTTGACGTCGTAAGTGATGACTTGCGGCTACTGAGATGTTAACTTGCTATACAAGCAAAGTTGCACACGTTGAAAACTTTTGGCCTGCCATTGCACAGAAATGAGTTGAGAGCACAAGAATCTGAGCAGCGTTATCTTCGAATAAACAGCAGATTGTACAAAATTATCTGGACTCTAGCATTGCATGTTCTTGAGAGTAGGCCAGTATCAGGAACCGCAATACAGGTTATAATTTGGAATGTCTACGACCTCGGCCAGATGTTATTGCAGGTATTCTTAAAGAAAGACACGACTCTTTGATGCTTTGTAAATTGGAAGGCAAACGAAAATGAACCACGCTCAAGGACGATTCCAGTCGAGGAGAGGTCAGGTATTGTTCATGACATATAAAGTTGGGATATTGAATGCAAAACCTGTCCAGAATGTATAGAAATCCACGAGCCCAGACGTTTAGGGTTTAAAAAATTGGAGTGAAATCTGGTTCCTATTGCGTTTTCCTACGATCTAGACCATAACGTGCAAGTAGTACAAATACATACTGCACACCATGATGACCAAATCAATGATGCATACATACAAAACAGAAACAACAGGAGGGATTCGACTTTCGAGTCTTCTTTGCAATTTGCATAAAAAAGTGGGCCAGTTCTTGTTGCAGGTATCTAAGAAAAAGACACAACTCTATAATGCTTTGCAAATTGGAAGGCAATGAGAAGGATGGATGTTCAAGGGCGATTGCATTCGATGAGAGGTCACTTACAGTCACATACCCAACAATCGAGCCCAATCACCGAGAAAACTCTAATTTCAAAGAAAACCAACAAACCTTAGCCCACGGGTCATGGCTATCAAAGATTCCTGTCCGAATCAAAGGCCACCCACACGAAGCAGCAACCCAATCTTCAAGATTGCAAAGCAACCCGGAGATCTTTTCACCACATCAGCAATTCCGGACGGCCTCACCCTCCACACAAACGAGCTGAGCCCAACTTCTTTTAAGAATCAACAACCCTAGCACTCTTGCAAGAATCAAACAAACCTCCAAGATCGTCAAAGATCTCAAATCTTAAAGACCTTCAAGATCTCATTTCTCAAAATCTGAAGGAAGGAGGGACTAGGTCTCGGTTCAAGGCACATTCTTTCACTCACATTGTTTATTAATCTGAAACGTGTATTAATAACGTGGTCAAAGCATTCAAACGGTTGAGATGAGTCTCATATAAATCAATTTTTTGACTATACATTATCATTTTGTACATGCTTTATTGGAAGATATCAATGATATTATTGTCCCATACTATTTGTTTATTCACATCGATTTCGTGGTATTGTTGTCTCCCAAAATTTATGTTTTCACAAGTCAAACTCCATGTTGGACTTACTAGCGTTGGGTTTTGTACAACCTCTTACTTGTTCATGGACAATTAAAGAATGCTCATGAGTTGTATTGGCATTGACATCAACCATCCTTAGATCTATATAAGACACCTAGGGAGCATTTTTATAAACCATATTTTATTCAAAATTATTTTTGAAAATTTGAAAATTTTGAAATAGAATAAAATTTCATTTTACCTTGTGTAAGAATTTGGAATTTGTTGATTGCCAAGAAGCAGTCATTGTGCTAATTTAACAACATGTAGATCTTGGTCATATGCTAGGATACCATAATTGTATGGTAAGTTTCGGTAGCAACATTTTACTCTAGGAGTAAACTCTCCGCACTTTGAAAGTCATGATACATGTGTTTCTAACCCTGAGCCCTACACCACCAAAATGTCCATGTGGGTCCAATTGAAATCTAGACAACATTTACATCAATGTCCATGTCACTCATAGTCACTTATCGTAAGTGAGGGTTAAGGGCTCACCGTAACCCTAATCTTTTTTTTACTAGATGCATCTGGTTAGAGTAGACGTCTAAGATTAGATGTGTCAAAATAGACATCCCTTATTAGCCTTAGGATTGGATGCTTTTAGGGTAAGGGCATGTATTTCTCTCATGTCACAATCAAATGGTAGGTAGGTATGGCCATTACATGGTCATCCCTCATCCTTCTATTAAACCAACCCTAAGTAGTTGTCGTATGTACGTAAGACCTTATGGCTAACAATCCACTATTTTATATATTGTTCCACACTATATTTTCATAGAATGGTATGTATATATAGCATGATATGAGTCCATGCTCCTTATGAGGTCATACAAGTGGTTTTGAAAGAGTATTTCATATATTTAAACAATATCAAAATGCATGATTTTTTACTTTGATATCCAAATACTATATATTTGATTTTTTAATATTATATATGTAAAGCCAAACTATATGGAGAGAGAGAGAGAGAGATGTTGCTCACCTTCATATCAAAATGATATCAAGTGAGCTATCTTAGAAAAGTATCCAAGTTTTATAACCTTAAGAATTTAATGACAACCAAATTTATTTGTCGGCTACCCAAACTGTCCTAATAAATATCCTTACACAAAGGGAACAACAACAACAACAACAACAACAACAACAACAGATTGGTCGGGGGGGAGGGATCTAGGGCCATGGATAACCAACCTAAGCCTCATGAGCCTACTCATAAAATAGCATATCTCCCTCTCTTCCCCCACCGGTCCACATGGAAAGTGTGTGTGTGTGTGTGTGTGTATGTTTTTGGTTATCAACATATCAAGAATCAATGACCTACAAATTTATAGGGGAATCAAATTTTTTGAAGATAAGGAGATTTCCCCAAGTTTTCCATCTCTTTATTCCAAAATTTAAAAATAAATTTTAATTTGAATGGAAAAGAATTGAGTTTTATAAATTTTGTAATGTGAATTTGGAAGATATTGAGATTGAACATGAACTGAACCCACATTAAATGTGTGGATTTTTATGGTCACATTTTTTAATCAGATGACTATATTTGAGGGTGTGTGGTTAGGTGTGGATCCAATTACATACACCAAAAAAGATGTGTTTAAAAGAGATTGGAACATGTATTCATGATTTGTTAAGCATTCTAGGTTCAAAAGTCAACGCAGTTGGAGGGGTCCATGTATGCAATTTAAGTGAGCTCGAGAATCTTCGCTATAATAATGAATGAGATAATCATGCAATTTCTAAAGATTGTGATGCAAATAACTACAAACATGGTTCAAAATTGGCAATCATCTCACACCAAGTTATTTGCATGTTTTCCATACTTGGAGAAGTGGGTGTAGAGCTAAAAGTTTTCATTTAAGGTCCACTTACATTATTGAACTCAAGCTTGGCAATATTGCCACCTTTTTCAGGTTCTTTATCATATCTCCAGTTGGTTGGTAAAAATGTATAATGATATAAAATACCCATCCTACTACACATCATATATTATCATAACATTACTCAGCTCCTTGGGTGCCTTCCATGAGACCAGGTTTCGGGTGCACATAATTCTCCCTTAATTCGAAGATTCCTCGTGTATGGAAAGCACTCAAGCTGTGTACTATAAAATTTTCAACAAGCAACCATAAAATTTATCATCATTCTTATTTCACATTCTCTTTTCTTTGCAAAGAGACCATCATTTAGTTGCTTAGGAAATGTTAAGATAAGTCACTCACTAGAATACTATGAAACCTTCAAGGTTTTCCGTAAAGCATGTCTTGTACAAATCTACAATTATAAAAATGAAATCATATTATATCATTGTCAGATCGGCTCTATTAATTCTAGGCAATCCCACAAGGGAAGCATATTTGGAGACTTGAAAGCACCACACAATATGGTCGATATCCATCCATGTAGGGTGCCTAATCCGATGTTGAATTTCTCTATATTTTTGATGTTTGGATTCAATGCTTTTGATGGTTCCATATATAGGTAGTTGTATCATTGAATCTTAGCTTCTCAATACCTAATGAAAAAGATGTGGGCCTTCACAATAAATTGCTATATTTGGACCTACCGTATGAGCCTTGGAGCTTGAATTACATTATTATGACTCAATATAAGGGTGATCAATCATTTCATATGCAAGTTGTCGATGCAAAAGATGTGGAAAACATGAGAGGTTTGATACGTAGACTCGGTTGATTATAAGTAGGGAGGTGGATTCATAGTGTACACGTGCACAATGAAAGGTGGACCAACAAGAGAGCGACTTGCCGTATGCTTTTTGAGATGCAAAGTTTTTTACATTTGAAATGAATACACTCTAAACTCCGTAGTATCACACCTGTGGCAACCAAAGTGCACGTGATATTACGGAGTTTTGTAGTGTTAACATGGATGCGTGATACTATAGAATCAGTGTAGCATGTGACACTATGGAATAACACAAAGTGCAACATTTAAATGGTGTGGTGTGGGGTCCACTCCACTTGGCCTTCCCAGGCGATGTGGCATATGCATGCACCAACATTCAACAAGTGGCATAAGAAGAAGAAGAAGAAGAAGGTGACACTCCACATGTTGACACATGGCGCAATGCGAGGGTGTGGGTTGACTTCTTTGGTGGTTTGCATTAATGGCAAAATTCATGATATAAGGGAGAGAAATGTGACAATAAGGAGTGAGATTTGAACTATGAACATCCGTTCCCTAGGGTCAGGATATTAGAGAATGAGTGACATTATGGAGGTTGATATTATGGAGTTTAGGGTGTATAAGGTGTGTGGGGTTGATGTGGATGTGTACAAGAATTCACGTGCTCGTGCAAGATAAGAAATCACATATAAAAACTTCGTGAATAGCGAATCGGGCTTCAAAGACTCGCCGATGGAACTAAAAATATGGAGTTTCAAGACCCGTGCTTGTAAATGCTCTCTTCATAGACCAATATCATGATTCATTGAGAATATACTTAAAAAATAAAAACGAACCAATGTTGTATTTGATAAATTCTTATTCCTAAATCATCACGCAACCTAATGTATTGGCGGGGAGGGGGAGACTATGAAATAAAAACCCCTATGTATGAGAGAATTATAGAGGAAAAAAAGAAAGAAAAAAGTACAAGACAATTATATATATATTTATGAAAGACATTACAAGGACAATTTTAATCCCTTTTTCACTTTCCAATGAGAAAGTTATTAATATGACTTTCTCATCTATAGGTTGTAGCCCTTGATGAACCTGCAACTTACATCATTAAAGCTAAGGGAATGTTAGCATCTAGACTTTTCATCACATATCCTAATTAGTCATAAGGCAAGCGCATCTACTGTCGTTTTTTCTCTCTAGACTTGAGGACCTTCTTTTGTACATTACCTCTACTTTTAAAAACCTCAATAGCCTTTCATTCTTGTACCCTACAGAAAAACAATGCCTTCCCCTTTTGTAGATTATGTACCTTAATGCCTCATGTTTTGTATATTGTTGTTTTTACACTCATGTTTGCTTGCATATAAAATTAAGCATGCAACTTCCCCCCCCCCCGCACATGTAAAAAGGGCTCCAAAAGGGGCATCAATGTAGGCCTTTATGTATTTAATATACATGGCTGGGGCGAAACAACCTGTACACTGGTTCCTTGGAGGCAAGGGTTAGGCATCCAACAAGGAATGAGTGTATAGGTTGGTCCGCCCAAATCTAATATACATAAGGGGGAGGTATTGTATTTCTTTAGTGCACAAACAAAAGGCAAAGGTAGATGTACAAAAGGGGGTCTTGGAGTTTAGATAAACAAATTGACAACATATGTGTTAGTTTTGTCCAATTTGTATATTCATCTTATTTTGAGTTGGTCATTGCCCAGGTTTCAAATTATGACAAAATTTGTTGTAGAGTCACATTATTTTGAGTTATATCTCATGGATGAAAAAGTTTGCAATGATTTTCTCATTTGGAAGTGAAAGTGGAATATGTCTATAAAATCTGTCTGTTGTTCATGATTTATATCATATTGTGTATGTACTTGAGGCATTAATCAAATTAATATGAAAACCTTAGTATAAATAAGCTATTATATGTTCTAGCATATCTTTAGTACATGTACCTTTGTTCTTCCCTATAATTTATTTTTATATCGAGGGTCTTATTTCATAGTGACCCACACATGTCATTTAGAAGAGTGTACTCCCTAGGCTAATGTATTAATACCACTAGCTTGGACCCATGTGGTCCTGACCTGTAGCACCCATGCACATAAGCTATGAATCGTAGAAGAAGGGTACACTGATACGTGCAATTAGGTTGCCTTTGCATATTGGTTTCCTACTTGCCCAAGTTGGATCAAAATCAAAGTACAAAAATATATACACAAATTCTTAAAGGTAATTTGTATAGGTTTGTACATTTAAAAAAAAAACCACAATAATTCTTGTAGTTTGATACTATTGTAATGAATATTCAAAATAGTGTGGAATGTTGATAAATTAGCATGGGGCAACCTAATTGCACATGTTAGTATCGCTTCAAAAAGCGGGTTGAAATTAGTTTTCCCCGTTTTATACCACTATTTCCCTTTCCAAATACAAAAAATTGAAAAACTACCCAAGCCTTACCTAGCCCCACCCCTAGTCTAGTGGGAGTCTACCTAGCCTACCCTAATCAACCCCCCCCCCCATCCCCACCACCTTCTCCATTGTATATAGAATATTTCCTTGAGATATATTGTCCACTTCAAGGTAGGAAAAGAAAGAAAGAAAGAAAGAAAGAAAATGTTGGTGGTTTTTTCATCCTTGACTTGACACTTGAACCTATTTGCCAACAACCAAAATGACAACATTCTGGTAGGTGGGCCAGTAAGCAAAGAAAAAATAAAATTTGGGAGAAACCTGACACTAGGAGGGTAGAGTTGGATATTGGACAATTGATACTAAATTGATAATGCATGAACCCCTATTAAGTATTTGACCTCATTTTGCAGTAAGTCATTGTTTCACCCTTTAAATAAGGTGATATTGACCCAATTTTATCTGCAAAAGTTCCATGTGAAAAACTCCAAGCCAATACACTATGAGTATATAAACTCGGCCCCTAGCCTTCATATGTAAGGTAGAAATACCATAAACCGTTAAAATAAGGCGATTCGCATTGAAGATCTGGTCTGACAATCATGAGATAATTTTCCAAGATAGACGAGAAGGATTCATGAAGAATGCAAGTTGTTTCGTATTTTTCTGCCTTGTACAAAAAGTTCCACAATTTTTCAAAGTGGAAAGTTTGTCCAATCCACTTCCAGTTCACTAGGCTCTCCGCATTCCGATACATATTATCACCTAAACCCGTTAATCATGAGTATGTTAGATCTTGCCTCCCATTGGCTACACTGCATTGAAGTTGCCGCGCCATTTAAGACATGGCACTTTCCATTATGAGGCGGTCTAGTGCACCGCTATTGGGTGGTTAACGCTTTATGGTATTTCTACCTTAGCCTGAGGAATTTAGGTCACTATGCAATCAGTTCGCTCAGGTTTGCGCATAAGTGGCCAATGGTTTGCTCTTCAACCAATCATGTGGTCACACTTAGCAAAATGCAATTGACATTGAAAAACATTTGTCACTGGTCTGAGACGACCCTAAACTACTGGATGATGGTGGAGAGATACCCAAATCTCAAGGAAGAGGTTGGCGGTTCAATTCCCGACTGTGAAATCTCCTCTCTACTTGATAGAAACTTGCCAGGTGGTCAACTGCCTCATGTGCTTTGGCACTGGCCTGTCAACCTTCTGTCTCAAAAAAGAAAAAGAAAAATATTTGTCACTTTTCTATAATAAATTTACTAATATTTTGCTGAAATGTTGCATGTTTCTTTATGAGGGCATGTGGAAAGCATCCATGGTTTGGATTTGGCAAATTGTTAGATCTCAACGCAATACAATATTTGTCCCCAAACCAGGTGAATTTTTCTTGGAAGGGAGTCCATGTATTGCAAGGTTTGAAAACAAAATCTCATATGCATCCCTAGGTTGGTCACTTAGAAAAGTTAGAAAGCAATGTGAGATCAAACATGACACCTTTTTTTTCTTCTGAGATAATTGTTTAAACATTTTTGGGGAAAACAAACCCCTAATAAAATATGAAAAGTTGGTTCCTTGTACAATGGTATAGATGGTTGAACAATGGTTCATTTTCATCCACTATCATGAATGATTTCGTAAGTCATGTTTCTTCCTTGTCATCCCTAGGGTTCGTGCCTCTACATTTTGTGGTCTCCTTGTTTATGTGGTCTAACGTTCTCTTTCCCATGGCCCTATGTGTTTTGTGGTGTGAAAACCATTGTTTTGGGGTTGTGGTGTTTCTCCATGTGAGAACATTGTTTCGGTGGTTGTGGTATTTGCTTATCATTTCTCTGTTTTTGGTGAAATGTTGGAGCACTATGATTTCCTCATGTATAAGTGTTTGTATAGGTTGGTAGTGTCTTATGTAAGGAGGCCTATTTTGGACTCTGAATGGGGCTTTTAGGGGTGGAAATGTTTTTAACAAACACACATGTCAATAAATTTAGTGTGCAATTTTCCAAATTAACTATACGGTACCATTATATTGAAAAAACACTATATTTGGTATTTTGAGATTTTTTGGCATTTTGAGACATTTACATATATAAGAACATAGAAAATGTCATATAAGTCTTAGGGAAATGTGTGAAACTCAAATAAGCAAACATTTAAGAGTGGTGATCTACATCAATTCATGCACAAATGAAGGCATAACTCAATCGGGAACTCATAGTAAGATGGTTTCGGTAGGACAACCCAAACATGATTTTGGAAAAGAAAGGAGATATTCATATTATGGGAAATAGAAAATACAAGGTCTAGTCAAAGAAATTAAGTAGCAAACAAGCATCACATAACCATTATTGGATAGTGTGGCCTAAACTAAGCCTACTTATGTACGATGTCTATGCTAACGGTGACCTTTTTGGCTTTGGCCACCACCTCTTTTGCTCACGTAGCCTCCACGTTCTAGAAAATCTCTGCTTTGCGGTTGTAGCCAAGGTTGGGATGAGGGCCCATCATGATACATTTAGGAGGCCAATGAGAGCCCGAATTATAAGAGGATGAATTTGAATGAGATGTAATTTGGGAAGAAGATTGCCTCAATATGTTTTTGAAGTTTTGATTGCCACCCAACTTATTGAGAGAGAGGCAATATCCTAAACCCTTCTTGGTTTCCTTTTGGCAGCACGGGCAGATCTATTTTTTCTCGGGCAACACGGGCAGACCGTGAAAATAGAAAATCCATTCTTCATCAAAATTTGATATTTTTTTGGGGTGCCCGTCCCATGGTAATTTTTTTTTTGAGATGCACATGATTTGAGTCTGAGGTACCCAAGTTGAACCATATAGAACCCAACGCTTAAGCTTGACATAGAGTTGTATATACATATTGTAGGTGCTGCCATGTCCAACGACTGCCAAATGTTTTGAGTTTATGTGTAGTAATTTGCACTCAGAAAATGAAAAGTTTTCTAGAAAGATTTAACATTGTTAGAGCCAGTAACTGCATGAAACTTGGAAACTTGAGTCAAGATTGAGCAACTCTCTTCAATGTGTAACAATATCCATGTTCTTTGCTGATGCAGGACAATTTGATCTCAGAAAACCTGTCAAGTAGTTGTGGAGGTATACAGATTGTGCTTCTAAACTACATTAATCAGGTATGCAGGCCTAATTTGGTTTTGTATTTTGATTGAGTGGCATACGGATCTATCATGGATGGACACCAGAAAGCCATATATTAAATGTTTGTATTGAAATAGTTTGGGCTACACGTTCAGAATCTATTAATAAATTTCAATAGCACAGAATTAGCGTGATCATGTACGGATAAAAGAGAAACTTCACATTGATGGTGAAGAAGATTGTAAGACCATAGACGCATAATGAACTTGCAATACGCAATTTCATGCATGAATCACATTGCTCGTGTGAACATGAATTCTAGTCGAAAAGAAGTAGTCTTTCAATGGATACATGCAGCTCCCCAATCCAAGTCTCTGCTCAGTGAAAAATCTTTGGTGAAATTTGTTGATGCAAAGGTGCTAATTTGTAGTAGACTAACACATGTGCCTTTCACTTGATTTCTTGAATAGCGGAGGATCTCACCGTGGCTGGGTTGCTTTGGAAACAGTGAGTGCCATCCCTCTGTGGATTTCCTTGCTTAAAGGCTTGTAGCTTGACCACTGCATCAACATCCTTCGAGCATTTTGGAAAATTGAATATCAATTCTCAAACCATAAAATTTCCATTAGGACGAAGCTGTTGCAGTCCATATTGCTATAGCGGAAAATGGAGAGAACCTGTTACATCGACAATGAAGATGAAGGTAGAACTAGACATATCCCCCTTTCAAAGAAATATGGAGGGAGTACGATACGGACCAATTTCAGGACCACATATGGACAAACCGATCTCGTAGGAAGTCATTTAGATGTATGACCAAGTGATTTCGTGAAATAACGATCTCGTTCCGAGCTTGTGTGCATACACTATGTGCTTATATTACAAACGCCTTCAACATGTTGTTCAGATAAAAGTGGCAACACGCAGTCTCAAGCCAGATACTTTGGTTAAGTTGCTCCAAGATCACAGGTTAGAAGACTTGTAGAAGTGGGGTGGGTTGGAAGGATTAGCCAAATTGCTTGCCACATATTTGAAAAATGGGCTCAATGAAACTGAGGAGCAAATGGGAAGCAGACAAGACCATTATGGTGCCAATACCTATCCCAAAAAGAGCACAAAAGGTTTTTGGTCATTTGTGTGGGATGCGTGTCAGGACGTGACCCTTATCATACTCATGGTTTGTTCGATCGTCTCGCTGGCAACTGGAATGTGGACTGAAGGTGTGCAAAAGGGTTGGTACGAGGGGACCAACATTGGTATTGCCATATTTTTGGTGATAGCAGTAACATCCGTGAGTGATTACACGCAAGGTTTGCAATTTAGGAACCTTAACAAGGAGAAGGAGAATATTCAGTTATTTGTTTTACGAGCAGGTCAGAGGCAGACAATATCCATATTTGATCTTGTTGTTGGTGACATTGTTCCTTTGTCAATTGGAGGTCAGGTGCCAACGGATGGAGTTGTGGTGGAGGCGCATTCACTATCTATTGACGAACCTGCCATGACTGGTGAGAGCTTACCGGTAAGGAAGGACAAATTATCCAAGCCATTTCTATTGTCAGGATGTAAAGTGAATGATGGTCAGGGGTGATGTTGGTGACAGGGGTGGGTCTTAACAGAGAGTGGGGGCAAGTAATGGCCTCGATTAGCGAAGACAATGGAAATGATACTCCTCTCCAGGTCAGATTGACCGGTGCTACTACATTGATTGGAAGAGCTGGACTAATTGTAGCCATGGTTGTTTTGATCATTTTGATCATCCGGTATTTTTCCATTACATTTAAGAATGTGAGTTCAAGTGACAGGACAGTCACACACATCATCAGAGAATCGGTTCGTATCTCGATCGCAGTGACCATCGTGATGGTCGCCATGCCTGAAGGTTTACCCCTAGCCATGATGCTCTCGTTGGTTTACTCAATGTGTAAAATGATGGCCGACAATTGAGACTTGCAAGTTTGCGAACAAATGATGGCCGACAATGTGTAACCAACGAGAGCATCATTTGTAAACTTGCAGCAAACAAATGATGCAAGTTTGCGAACAAATGATGGCCGACAATGTGTAAAATATGGCAATACTCAATGTGTAAAATGATGGCCGACAATTGAGACTTGCAGCTTGTGAGACTATGGGATCTGCAACCACAATTTGCAGTGGGACACTCACGACAAACAAAATGACTGTGACCAAAGTTTGGTTGGTAGACATTTTGAGAAGAAGACTATATCATTTCTGCCAATAATTCTTTGCCGTTGACATTGCAGAAAACTCTACTGCAATCTATATGTCTCAACAACAATGGGACAGTCTCGCTACTGAAAGCTGAATATGCAGAGCAGATCGTACCTGGTAGCCCCACAGAAGCAGCCCTCCTCTCTTGGGGAATCAAGCTTGGAACTTCAAGCAAATCAGGCACGAATGCAAGATTCTCCATGTGGAGACTTTCAATTCCGAGAAGAAATGTGCAGGAGTTTTGTATAAAACTACGAGACACAGTGACATTCAACTGCATTGGAAAGGAGCAGCTGAAAACATTTTGGAGCTATATACATATTGGGTAGACTCGACCAATGAACATTGTTATATGACCACCAAGAAACGTGAGGAATTGAAGGTTGTGATCGAAGGAATGGCAACCCAGACATTGCGTTGCATAGCGTTTGCGTATAGGACACTAGAAGAAGCTGATGTCCCTTGTAATGAAGAGGCCTGTTCAAAATGGACTGTCCCAGATAAGGAGCTCACATTGATGGCCATAGCCGGCATCAAGGATCCTTGTGGCCCGGAGTTCGGGAAGCAGTGAAGAGGTGTCTGATAACCGGCATAAAAGTGCGAATGGTCACATGAGATAATATTTTCACAGCAAAAGCCATAGCTGCCGAGTGTGGTATCCTTAATACCACGAGTAGGCTGGTAATGGAGGGTTGAGATTTCTGCACCTGGGTAGAACAAAGATTAAACAGAGATTTAGACAACTTGGTGGTTATGGCTAGGTCGTCCCTGCTAGACAAACTGAAACTCGTGACAGCTCTAAAGAAGAGAGGGGATGTGGTGGCATTGACCGTTGATGGAACAAACAATGCACCTGCATTGAAGGAAGCTCACATTGGACTATCTATGGGCATTGCAGGAACAAAGGTTGCCAAGGAAAGTTCGAACATCATCATATTAGACGATAATTTCACCTCTGTAGTGAAAGTCGTGTGTTGGGGCCGCTCTGTGTATGCTAACATCCAAAAATTCATCCAGTTTCAGTTGACTCTGAATGTGGTAGCTTTGATCAATTCTGTGGCGGCAGTAAGCTTGGGAGAAGTGCCCTTGACAACGGTGCATTTGATGATGGACACCATGGGCGCTCTGGCTTTAGCAACAGAGGCTCCCACGGATGACCTTATGGATAGGACGCCCATTGGCCGGACCGAGCCACTTATCACCAACGTCATGTGGAGAAATATTTTCAGGCAAGCTTTGTACTAGGTTGTGGTTCTGCTAACCCTAACGTATGCTGGAATCAGTGTATTGGGTCTGGAAGGACCACGCACAAACCAGGTTCTAATGAGAAACACAATCATCTTCAATGCATTTGTGTTCTGCCAGCTCTTCAATGAAATCAACACCCGCTGACCGCAAGTGTTGAATGTTTTTGAAGGCATTCACAAGAACTATTTGTTCCAAGGAATCATTGGCGGTGCTATCTTCTTCCAGTTTGTTATCATTACATTTCTGAACAACTTTGCAGATACGACCAAGCTTCCTCTGAAGTGGTGGGGATTGTCTATTGCCATTGGCTTCATGTCACTACCTTTGGCAGCAATGGTGAAGTGTATTCATGTTCCCAAAGCACCCATCTTGGAATTTCATGCTTCCTGAGTAAGTCCCCATGTTTTCGACTCAGAAGACGCCATAGAATTCATGAGTTTCCAATCGAGACCTTGTCTTCAAGTAGATTTTGTGAAAGTCATAGGCATCCCCACCACAAAGATGGGAATTTTGCTATGACTAAATTCATTACAATTTGCACATGATTGCCAGGCTTAGAAATATTAGTTTGTATTACCTAGCCTTGACCATATCAGTGCCGCGCACATGAACAAACCATCAGCTGCTTTGCCTAGCGGAGGCGATGATTCTCATCCAGCTCCGCCGGTGAGGGTGGCGAAGCGGACCGTCTGTCCAAGCCCGGAAGGCACGGGTTCGCTGCTCTCCGCCAGATAATTCCTGGTTAAGTTTCTTACTGCGGAACAACTTCAACACTCTCAAACTTCCTCTCTCCTTTCTCTCTCACAAGTAAAAAAGAATCGGGGAAGATGAATGCCGGAAGCGGGCGGAGGAGGAGGCTGGAGCAGCAAGGCGCTCTCCGCCCCCCTGGCGTATGAGCCTGTTGCAGGCACCCCGGCCCAACCAACTGCGGGGGGCAACGTGGACCTCTGCCAGGCGGCTGGCGGGGCGGACCAGTGCCCATGTGCGCAGGCTTATCAACATGCAAGTGTTGTGTATATAGTGTATTATGGCCTTGTATACATGATGTATATATTTACATTGTCACATGTGATTCTCATCATATGTTTATCCCAACTAAGTTTGTTGTAAAGATTTTTTTTATAAAAATTGGCATCAAATGGCACTTTCCTTATTGATGAGGAGAGTATACATCAGTGCTGGTGTGGTATCATCTTTTTGATACTATTTGGATATCTATAATGCAAATTTTACATTTTTTGGTATCATTAGGGTATGGGTATTTGAGGCATTTTTGTTTTGGACACCATTCGGATCTTTATACCATGGAAGAGCCTTCACACCTAAGTTTAGTTGCCCTAGTATCATTGTGGTTTAGAATGGTTATTGACCCAAATAATAACTTGGGCATGCAAAGATTCTCTCACCTTGATATACCCACCACACATCAATTTACGAGTGGTATTACAATTTTGATACCCATGAATGGATTCTTGATACCATGCATTCACCTATGTACCGGTCCAACATTGGTGTACACCTACTTATCAATGGAAAACGCCATCAATATCTAAAGGCCACTCTGATGTTGCGAGTACCCGGAGGAAAGGAGAAAACCTAGAGATCTATTGGCGATTTGGAGTCGGCTAAGAGGTGTATCAAGTTCTGCTCTTTATAACCGGTTCCTTCGATTTGTTCTCGTACATAACTTATTCAGATTCATGCTTCAAGGAATTCAAGGAAGCTGGCTTTGGGGATTCAGTGTCACATTCTTCCAAGGGAGTTGGAATCAAGTTAGAGCAGTAATTAGGGTTAGGATTTCCGACTCTGCAATCGCAACGCTTTCGCACCTATCTGCCTTGTGATCTAGAGGAAGCTGTGCACATCGACTATCAGACTGGGTGATGCGATCGAAGTAGCAGGTGCTTTTTTATCCAATCCATTCTTGAACAAGCTCACGAAAATGGACGAGCGGATGAGGAAGAGGAGGTCGGCTAAATGATGCTCAAATCTTGTACACGCATATCTCCTTCACTTAATGATTTTCTTCAAGGGCCATGAGTAGCTTGTTGCAATGTAACTTCTGTAATTTGCCAATTTGGGCTAAGGTTGTCCGTCAGTTCTCAGTTGCTGTGCCTATGCCAGTGTGTGTTTGTTAATGAGGCCTCTTGAACAACAGAATATTGTTGTCCAGGAGATGACGTTCAAGTGTATTTCCTTCTTTCTTCGAGGGGTTGCTCACAAGTTGAGACAAATTCCTGTAACTCAGCGTGTCGCAGTGGAAATCCTGGATTGTGACCACAAGGGCATGCATTCTGAAGGCTGGGGCGAACCAACCCATATATCCGTACCTTACCGGGTAGGGCGAACGGCTGGGGATTCGTGGCACTCACTTAAAATCATCCATCCTACATATCGTGGATGAAGTGGCTCCAATACAAAAAGACCCCCCTATGAGGTTGAGGGCCGATTCATTCGAATGTGACATCACTAGACATCCGGTAAGGTACCAATGTATGGGTTGGTTCGCCCTAGCCCATTCTGAATCTATTATGTTGTTGATTTCGTCGCTTTAGCCAGTCTTGGGTGCTTTGGAAGGTTTAGTAGTTGACTTTTCGTAGTAACCTAAATCTAGGCAACTCAAAAGCCACTTGCGTAAATTGTGAGTAAGCTTTTCCGCCTAACCTAGCTGAGTAGTCCATTGAAAGGACTCAACAGTAGAGGTAGGGATTGCTTGTTTCCGCTGTATATTAAGAAATATATATTTGCAGAGTTCAACTTTGTGATGTATTTGGTGTCCTATCTTTCAAAAATTGCATGAATTACTCAATAAGAGCTTAACAACAACAATATAAGACCTCTGAAGCTTGCCGCTGCATTTTCCTTGGATCAGCACATAGTCATAATCTTGCAACATATTAGAGCTCACTTGAACACAATTTTCAGCAGGGCAAGGGAACATAACGTAGGAAACTGGAAGGGAGAGAGGGGAGGAGGTTTTTAGATTCACTTGTTTTTGCTAAAATTTCTGTAGTCATCTTCCCACTTCTATAGAATTTTCTTTTTCTAAATATTTGTGGGATATTCTTTAGGGGGTTCCGCTATCAAAAGAATGGCTCTATCTGTAGAGCGGAAAAAAATAAAATATTATTGGCACACTAGATTGAAAGGATGCTAATGTGGCAAACTTGCAATATCTGCAGAGAAGTCCCAAAGCTTGCTTGCAAGTGTTTCGTCATATGCCTGTGGAGTGGCAGGGACCTCAACGACTTTGCTAAATAACCAGCCCCTTGAAAGGTATCTAATTGGCCAGTCCAATAGTATTGCGCAAATTAGATTCACACGAGAAAATGCAGCCTTTGTCACCTGCATGCCATAGCAGTTCCTACTTGTTAGTGAAAGAGGACTAACTCTGTCATCCTAAAATAGTGATATTTGGTGTAGTATATTAGCAAATCAATCACTTGTGAGCCTAGTATACTTGAGATTTAACTGATAAACTTGCAAGAATTTAATATTTGTCATCCTAAAATAGTGATATTTGGTGTAGTATATTAGCAAATCGGTCACTTGTGAGCCTAGTATACTTGAGATTTAATTGATAAACTTGCAAGAATTTAAAATCTCTACTCCTTCGTAGACAAGATATAAGGTAAGCAAGTCTTAAACGGACACTTTTCTTTCTACACCCACTTCAACAAGGATATGAAACACACAATTAGTGTGAGATGATTAGCAAATCCAAATTGTGTCCATAGCCGCTTTCCTCATAATTTTCGGAGCTGGTATGAATATCCTATTCATTGTCAACACTAGTAGAAAACATGGTAAAAAAGAACCGCAGTCATTTTTCCATTGCGGTTCTTTTGACCACCTTGATCTGCAGTCACTAAACGACTGCATATTTGTTTTTTTTGGGTTACCAACTGAAATTTTTAGAATTTGGGGGCTTGTAATATACCGTTGGAAAGGTCTTCAAAATACCTTTCCAATGGTGTATTACACGCCCCAAAAATTTTAAAATTTCAAGCGGTAAACCAAAAAAACAAATCTGCAGTCGTTTAGTGACTGCAGATCAGGGTGGTCAAAAGAACCGCAATGGGAAAACGACTGTGGTTCTTTTTTACCATGTTTTCTACTGGTGCAAAGTGAAGATTCTTTGATTTGTTGAATGATCATATAGGCCCCCCAATTATGTTGACTATTGGGTCTAGAATGGTTAACAAATTTTGAACACATAGTCCAATCTCTTTTCAAAACATGTCTTTTTGGTGTCCATTCTTAGATTGACACCCAACCATACACCACTCAAAATTTAGGTGTCCATTTAAGATCGGACATTGAATTAGGCACATCTACCTTAGGTTTCAAGGTGACCCCACACCTAGGTCTAAAGAGTTGGTAACCTATTAAGATAGTTCTATACCTAAGATGTTTACAGACCCTATTGTAACAGATATACCCAAGCCCCTGATGTCAGTTATGAAATGCAGTTTTTCTCATCATGCATTTACCAAAATACTATAATATCTATCCTGCAACACTCCAGCCTACATTTCGACAAAAGCAATACATGATTTAGCAGAAGGAAATATTCATGAATAGAGTTTGTGAAGAAGCTGTAAGAAGTTCCAACTCACCCCTGACCATGCAAATCCTCCTCGAGCAAAGAATCGAAATGGAGTTTCGTCATGTTTGCTTTTGAAGGATGTAGTTGCAGCATGATAGACTGGTTTGGCCCCATCCCATGTTGGGGCATAGAAATATTTGCATGCAAACTGTCAAAACATCTTGAGTCATCAGGATTCTGACTAAGTTCATCCACTGTATATGCCCTCAAAATATTCAATGAAGGTCTACGAGCATCAGATAGAAGACCTCAATAAGGTAGACGTGTGTTATCCAGATACTTTTCTCTCTGCACCCATTTCTCATAGGATATGAAAACATGCAATTAGTGCGAGATGATTAACAAATCCAAATTGTGCCTGAAGCCATTTGCCTCTAATTTTCAGAGCTCATATGAATATCTTATTCATTATCATAGTGAAGATTCTTGTGCTCATTAAGTGGTCATATAGGTCCCCCTAATCATGTTCACCATTGAGCCTAGAATGGTTAGTGTATTTTGAGCATGTAGTCCACTCTCTTTTTAACACATGTCTTTTTGGTGTCTGTACTTAGATCCACACCTAACCACATACCACTCAAATTTAGGTGTCCAGATTATTGCTATGTTGGATTTAGGCACGTCTACCTTACTCCAGAAATGCAAGCATTTGCTACATTCTCTCATTTGGTACTCTTCATCGTTGCACAAAGTTCAGCTCGAATAGCTAGGAAGGATACTCTTATATAACATTTACTATCATGCACAGATCCTACACTGAACCTACACATATAGGTGAATGCAAACCATGAAATAAAATTTGTGTGCTGTGGGTGCAGAGAAGATGGGTTAACTTCAATTTATGTGTTGTATAACTTGATGCCAAGGGGGAAACTTTCACCTTCTGAATCAATGACCAGGGTGGTTTCTTGAATCCTCTGTAAATGTCACTAGCAACGGCTCCTGTGCCAAGTGCCCACTGCTAACTGTCAAGAATCAGACACATAAACCACATTCTACTATACAACCAATCATATCTATTTGGGTATTGTTAGTTGCTGATGTAGTGCTAGACATCACCATAGATCCAGAGTATGACCAAACAATATTTGAGGTCTATATTTCTTATGTTCTTAAGAACTTCCTCATAACTAGTTGCCATATTTGGCCAGTGGTTCTAATACAATATCAGACCTTGTAATCACCAGTGCTGGCTGCTTGCTCCTACATGGACATTACTTCAATCCATTTAGCTCTTCTGTTTCCTTTAATTTAAAGCAGCTGGACACTAGTAGTATATGAATTTGTTTTCTAAGGACATCAATATGAAGAAAGGTGATGCGAAGAGATATTGGGGAGTTGGTAATAACCTGGATCTACTGCGCATGCCTGAATCCCCTTCACTGGAAACAAATAAAAAATGTCAAATAAGGGACTGGATGGGACAAATCTGAAACTTTATGAAGAGATTTTAGTCTGCTACTTATGGTACAGATTACTTGTGCACTTGTTTTGGGAATGCTTTGTTAGTCCAGTCATATACAATATCATCTGATATCATCTGGTTTTCTGATTGTTGCAGAGAATCATCATCACATACTTTGCCATCGCCGTTGTAGTTCAAAAGTAAATAATACAAGTGCAAGCTTCGCTTGTGGATATCGACCAGCGTCGAAATCCCTCAAAAACATTTCCTGAAACTCCAGATGGAAACAATAAGTGCGTTTATATCTTTTGATTTTGTTGTTTTCATGGTAGTGACATTATATAGTAGATGAGATTCCAAGACTCTATGAAATCATGAACAGATTTTGACAATCAGTTTTAGTTCTTGATAGCATTGAATCACTTACTGTGCAAAACCAGGAAGCAACTGGCATTTATGACCAGATCAGAAAATCTAATCTGACAATTGCACAGGTATATGATCAACAACAGTGCACCTGGTTCAAATTGTCTTGATTATCAAGAACATAATGTTGAACAGTAGACTAAGCACTTCCCTTGTAAGTACATGTGGTAAACTGGTAGGTTTTTTGAGTACTAATATCTTGGATAATTAAAAAAATTAGGTAGTCTATAGGAGGAAGAGAATGTACTGGGTCTGGAATTGTTCTGTATCGATGCAGTACAGAGGACACGATTACCACCTACAAAACCCGTTACCCCACTCGTATCAGAGCTTATTTATGCTGTAGAGATCAAATTACCTTAGGCTAACTACAAGAAAGGAAGCTTGTTTGAAGACACACATATATCACATAATCACACACACTAGTAGGAATAGGAGCTCCTTTTATCACAATGTTATCTAGGACCTAAATCTGCTGGCACTTTGTAGTCTACAATTGAGTATGAAAATGGCCTTAAGAGAGTATTAACGAATTTTTTTAATGTTTAAGAATATTTTGAAGCTGATGATAACTGATGCATATATAATTGTCAAACAATCGATCCATAATAGGGGACAAGAATGTAATACCCTTGAGGGTGCGCCAGCTACCAAGCTGTCCATCAGTAACCGTGTAAAGACATAATGACCAAGGTAATTGACCTGTTTCATTTTGAAAAAATAATTAATTTGACCGATAGTCCTGTAGGAGCACACTCGGGTCTACAATGAAGACTATGTTATGAAAGACATCCACTTGGTTAGAATATTCATCTGCACCTACGTAGTTTAATTCCTCTATCCTTTCCTTCAGGAGAAAAGCAGAAGTGTCAAAAGCAAACTTGTATTCTATAAAATTGCTACGGATTTATCTTGCTTCATCCTACAAACCAAAGTGAATTATCCAGCCGTGAAGACCAAATATAAGCCAAAGGCAGGTGAAATCTGGTAAAGATTTGCAATACCTGAGCACACCCTCCAATGCCTCCAGCTGTGTACCAGGGAGTGCCATGACTACCCCCAGCATTGTTCACCTGGAAATGAACCATGTGGAGTATTGTAAGCTTCTAGTACTACATAGGAGGAATAAACTGCTCAACAAGTTCTTGGAAATGTCAATTTGAGGATGTTCCCACCCAATAGGAAGTGAAAACTTCCAATACAAATGGTACAGATGGAGGATGAGCCTTTGTTTTTCAGAACTTGAGATCTGAAACACAGTAAAACAGAGACAATGTGTCTTGACTTGTCTGGTTTCATCATGAGTAGCCCAAGAGAGTTTCCCCATTCTCTGTTTCAGGCCCCGTTGGGTTTGTGTTTTTTGGCAGCGAAATAAATTGTTTCGCTTGTCATAAAAAATAAAATAAAATGTCAATGCAGTTGCACATGGGGTTGAGTGGGATATTAAACTGTCTCGATAAGTTGAGGTAAAGAGACAACTTTAAAACAAGACATCGGATTGAGATTAGGTTAGATTCTGGTGGCCTTACCAACAGATGCAGAGCTTGATTGCGAGACTTGAATTCTGATGCACAATTTCGAATGGATTCCAATGACTTCAGGTCCAGAAGCAAAACCTCCACATCTGCCCCTGGGCAAGACTGCAGAATCAACATGTCAATCTTCACGTCACAGTGAGGAGAAGGCAAGACAAATCAGTTCACAGCATTCACATCATCAAGAGCAACGTGGCCTGTGGACCCAAAAATATCATTATAATCACAAATGCACAAATTGGTAGTGAGCCGTCTGCAAATAATTTGCAACAGTCCTGGTCCAATTCAACCTCTCGAGGGAGTATAATATATTCTAATGATGTGACAACTATACTACAAAGCATTCATTAATTACATTAGGGAATAACTATGTAAGTTGCCTCCACTCCCAGCTGACATTAAGAATGTTAAAACATGGATATTGCACAACCCCAAACCAATTCAAAATAATCAGAAATGATATAATTCATGCAGAAGGTAAGAGCAGAAATATTATAAGCACCTCGCTGACGTACAAGGCAGCCTCATGGCCCTTGTCAGCATTCCTGCAAGCCATAAACACCTTCATGCCATATTGTGCCAGGTAAAGTGCAGTTTCTCTGATACACAAAATACAAGTCAGAAACTTTCAAGTGAGCCAAGGCTGATTAGTAGAAACCAATGGGGTCAGTGCCAAACTGTTCCTACAGATGACTTCAGTCACACCCTGATCTCCCAATATATAGGATTCTGTGGCTTTACACAGGAATCTGCTGAACAACTTTAGTTCACCAACTTCGTTGTAATTTTCCTGTGCTTCCATGATCACCAATTAGCTTGGAAATAATGTTAGGCTAAGATATGAGACTTCAAATTACAACTTACACAATGGTATACTCTGGTTTTTGATGAAATCAGTACCACAGAAACTTCTGTGAAATTTGTAAGACTTAATCAGCCCGACTCCACAACTCACTCCTAATCCACTTCAGTTCTAGTGTCATGAAGCTGTCAGAAGTCATGACTAGTCTAACAAGAAGTAGCTCAACTTCACCTTCCAATTCCAGTGTTCGCTCCAGTCACAATGGCTACCTTCTTGTTTGATCCCATGGCAATTGAGAGGCGCTCAAATCTGCAACAACAATTCAGGAGGAGTGTTGAGGTTAATGAGAATGCAGGTTGAGCAGAGGTCGATATGTAGAGGTTGTTGGAATGTGAAAATATGTACTAGTGACTGGGCATCACCAGTTACAGTAGTTTGTAGTTGTTATCGAGCATTATGACTGGTTGGATAGTAGTTGGATTATTATGCCTTTGAGACAATAATATTCACATCATTGTAGGGTGAAATTAATGTGTTACAGCTTCTCCCTTGCTCATTCTTCTTCGTACTCTTTTGAATAGTGAAAAGTTATCAAAATTATCAAGGTATTTTGTGCAGTTTGCAGTGTTGACAATTTGAATTGTTTACAGGAGAATGCCATATTGGGAGAAATTGGCATGATTGAGACTGGCATTCAACCACCGTTATCACTTTCTTCAAAAAAGACCCATGATTGTGAAGGGACCTGTGTCACCTAATTATGCCATTCAATATATATTTTCACAGATTAATCAAAACTATTTAGGTGAAGTCACCAGACAATTTCGAATCCTGGTGATTCACAACCAGTTGAATTATAAATTACCACAATGGCACACTCAACAACAGCCTCTGGTACTGATCAAATCATCTACCAGAAAAGGAAACAGATTTATGACATATGCTGTTGTTGTTTTTTTGCGATGGAACAACTTTATTGCCCCAGGAAAATCATAGAAGGTCAGCACTTGACCGGAAAAAGAGGGTGGCACCTCTCTAAGAAACCATATGATAAAATATGATACACTCCAGCAGCTCTCTAAATTCTCTACATCGTTCCTGAACATTTGCTGGTGTAAAAAGCAAGACTCATGTTGAAATCAATTTAAGAATAACATATAATTATTTCTACAGTGAAAAATGACATCTCTGCTAACATTTATGATGTCAATAAATTCAGATGCCAAGTCTCCTGCAAAATTCTGAAGTCTGGAAACCTGAATATTACAGAACCATGTAATAATCTGTAATGATTATTCAGTTGATTCCGATTATGACATATGTTTTTCTGTGGTGAGGCAGATGAAACAACTTTCTAATGAATGCCAAAAAATAATACAAAGCCACTGGGCCCCTAAAAAGAGCGAGAGAGAGTGAGCTGGAGCAGCTCTCTAAGGGTGAGTTTCCATGTTATCCGCTCACCCACTAGATTCTAGTGGGAATAAGGACAAACTCGTCCAAATGTAGATGGAACATGGTGGGATAGGGTTCATATGTGCCAACTAGCTATTTTCATCTTCTCAAATCCGGGCCCACCTATTAACCTCCTCCTGCTCCTAAAATCAATCTTCAATCCCTCAGCAATCAACACTTGTAGGCTAAAAAGTGCTTTAATGGGCACATGGAAGTCTAGCAACCCATGTCCATGGCCCTCCACATTCTAGTAGGCCACCAGAATGTGGTTGATTGGCGGCTTTGTGCTTTTCTGCATAAGAACACCTCCAACCCATTATTATCTAGAATCTAGTGGGCGATTGGTCTACATGAAAGCTCACCCTAAGAAGACGATTATGAAACACTCAAGGGCTCTCTAAATTCTTGTGCATTTTTCCTAAATATTCCATGGAATACTTAAAAGCAAGAATATAATTGTACATTAATTTACATGACATTACATAATCTATACAATGAACAAGGTATCTTTGCTAACTACAAGTGATGATGTCAAAAATTGCATCCAAGTTTATTGCAATAAAATTACTAAGTGTGAGAACCTGGATCATAATGTTGTAGACCAACTAATTTGTAGATTCACTACAAGGAACACAAAGCCAAACCACTAGATGATATCACTAGGGGTCCCATGTCACTACAAAATGTGGAATAATATATTGCAATAAAACCCAAATGTGGAGGTCCAAATTCACTCATTTTTGGGTCCTAGTGATTATGGACACCCAAAAAATGAGAAAATTTACTATTACCATAACATGTTGTGTTATTGTTGTGGTGCCTAACCACAATTGCCAAAAAACATGCAAAAAATGCAATGTTCTTTGTAGTAGTCACTACAATTACGACCAAAAATGTCAACAAATTGTGGGTACTTTGCATGTGATTTGACCACAAATGCCGTTTACCCGCCCCCCCTCCCCCCCATATTTAATTTAAGAGCACAAAGATTCAAAAACTTGTGACATTGCATTATTTTTTTGAAAGTAACTATACACCAACAACTTGTATGTTGTGTGAACCCCCAACAAAGTTTAAAAGACATGTTTGCTGACATGCATTCAAAGACCCAAACGACTAACTTTGAGCTCCAATGTACAGTGAATCAACATCAATATCTCTTATCACAAGCATGGAAAATCCCCGACACAGTTCATTGAGGCAACATATAAGTTTTGTAGTATTTGCCGACATGATTGTGTCTATTTTTTTCTCCTATAACACAATATTCAAAATTTTGAGAGAGTGGGATCCTCTCAAAATAATATTGTCCATTTGTCAACCTAAAAGTCATGTTAGGTTGATAAATACTAGATTATACTTCAGATGTGTAGTTTCCATTAAAACGAGAGTATGTTGAGCTGGGGAATCGACTCATTTAGGTTGAGTCGACCTAAATGAGGAAATACGTTAGTCAATTTAGGTTGAGTCGACCTAAATGAGGACAATATGTTAAATCAATTTAGGTTGAGTCGACCTAAATGAAGACAATATGTTAGTCAATTTAGGTTGAGTCGACCTAAATGAGGACAATATGTTAATCAATTTAGGTTGAGTCGACCTAAATGGTCAATTTTAGGCAACATATCACTCCGCAACTTACGGCGGGAGATCAAATGTTATTTTTTTCCTTGAACTCTACAACTCTCCATTGGTTTTCACTTCATTCTTGGATTGATAGTTTGCTTTATGTACTCTCAATTCACTTAAAAACTCTCGAAATTTTGAATATTGCTTCTATGTGATTGTGAACATGAAATGTTATTAACTGTGTCAATGATTATGCCAAGAAAATAAAATCACTGAAAAGTGTGTGCATAGGATACCATATTTTACGACTAAGTACTTGCAACAAAAACAATTTGGGTCTAAATGTTCGCTCATTTGATGACGTTTGTGACATGCATTTTTCTTTTAAATAAATAATAATATAAATTATTTATGCCAAACTTGTAAGTTTCCTCACAAGAAACCTAGAATGTTCAAATATGGTGCATCCCCTAGCATTGGTCTCTGGGCACTGTGATATTTTGCACAAATTTACAAGTGACATCTCACATTTTGTGTTAATAATACATGTATTAATGCGGTGACATGGCCACGTGATCCCAGTAGTGATTGAATATAAATATTTAATCGGTGGAGGTTTTGATGGAGGAGAGGTCAACCATTGAACTGCATAGGTTGACATGTTGTGGTTGGAGGTTATATTGAATGCGCAACACTGCAAACATGCCCTTCAGGTCCCACAAAAGCTCGGACCGCTGAGTCTTCTTGATGCTGTAATCCCAGTGGTTGATGGTATGTGACAACCCTAGCGACAACTTCATCTTGTTCACCTCCACTAGGTCCACCACCAACAAGAAAACCAAAGAAGGTCACCAATGTTTGAAATAATTAAAGAGAGGGGCAACTGTCTAGGGTGCACATGGGCCAACCACACATGGATGCCACCATACATCGATTACTATTACGTCAATTCCACCAAGAAAATTTCTTTAAAAACAAAAGACAAATGAAACAACTTTATTCAATCCTTGGCGAAGCAACCAAATAAGGCCGCTAGCACCCAAAATATTTAGAGAGAGGCCCGGGGTGGCAACTCATTTTTATAGCAATTGCTTTTGAATCACTTCTCATATCTCTAATGGATAAATGATTTGTTTTGTCACAAAGAGAAACATGCGTGGGTCCAACCACGATAAGGTGCATACCAAATTTGTGTCACGTAGTATCACCCTTGCTTCACAATCCTTGACGCTCCTTTGAATATTTATCGTGCTTTCGTTTTGAACTTTACTTAGGTGTATAGTGAAGATTTAGCATATATATATATATATATATTCATCACATTTGATTAATGATTTTTTTGTTTTAATTGGTAAT